>CM073778.1:86869856-87505059 GCA_037158775.1 Hetaerina titia
GTTGAATTTTCAATAACAAAAACAGCGCTGAATGGAAGTTGCTCAGGAGTCACTAAATAAAGTCACTGACGACGAAGAAATACTGAAACGTGTTACAACACGTGAAGAATGGATATGGATATGACGTCGAAACTAAGGCTAGATACAAACTCTTTGATCCATTTTTTTAACAAACGAAAATCGCCGAGCTCATAAAGCACGTGTCTAACCTTAGAAGCTGCCATTGGACAAAGTAAACAGCACAGCTGAAAATTTGATCATACTTTAGGGGCATGTATACTAACATAATGGGAAAAAACATGTTGACAATCGGACTCTCCAAATCCGCGACATTTAAAAATGCCGGTTATTTTCTGAACACACATCGTTTACCTACCTCCTTTAGATTTTAAGGACTTTTGAGAGACGTAGTATGAGAGTGGGTGTGGCCTTGGGCTACTGACCGGTGTCCCGGGTTCAATTCCTCTGGGCACCCTCGGCTCGGCTCACCCGAGAATCTTGGGAGTTGGAGAAAGGAAAGATTTGCTTAGAAATTCGTTTTGCTCAGTTTCAATTTGGTGCATTTAAATATAAATAATTTAGGCACAAAAAATGTCTCGATTCGAACAAGTCCTAAGAGCTCCGCTCGGCCTTTGAAAATCCGCTTCGGCCCCAAATCGCACCAGCAACCAACTCAACCTGCTGAGTCGACAGACTTCGCTTCCTCAGGACGCATGACCTAATCTCATTACACGCAACGAGTGAGGACAAATATTATTATTTTTTATGACTACATATTCCCGGCAAGTCTGTGTGATGGTTTGTGACAGGAGCCGAGTACATATTAGACTAATTCACACCCGAACATTTTTAACCCTACCGCGGTCGGACAATGCTATTCTGATCCCTTACTGTCCGCGGAAAAAATGAAATATTTAATCTACCTGTTCTACGCTTAATCTCTCTGATTTTTCAAGAAACTGTAATAGTAACTTTAACGGAGTCACCCGCTATGTGTGCATTATAATGCAACCATTTCAGAGAGTAAAAATCATTCGCCTTGACCGGGATTCGAACCCGGATCCCTCGATCTCCGGCCGAGTGCTTTACGAATGCCTACGAATGAGTGACTACGAATGCCTGTGACATTGTATGTACGGTATTTCGTCATAACATCTTGTTCCTTTAAAGCCCCCAAAATTTCAGAGTGTAAAAGGACGTCTCGGTAGCTTAAGTGGTTAAAGCACTCGGCCGGAGATCGAGGGATCCGGGTTCGAATCCCGGTCAAGGCGAATGATTTTTACTCTCTGAAATGGTTGCATTACTCTCTGATTTTATTTACACGGTCTCTTCTACCGTAGTACGATGGGGTTAATAACACATTTACTACATCATTGCCAGAGAGACGTACTGCATGAGATTCAATCTGTAATTTAACCTTCACTCCTTGAGGGATGTAGCGAGCGGACGGATTGACAGATTTAATTTGTGTTTTGAACATTATTACTTTTTGACGGATTTAACGGGCATCGTATTTGGGGCAACTTCCCACAAACTTGTGTTTATTAATGTTTCAATCTGTTCAAACAGCCGCCTTAATGAAATTGTGTAATTAGTTCTCGTTTTGGAGTAATGCTATTTGTTAATTTTATAACAAAAATCAACTATATTAATGTAGTCTGCGGTTGAAGCTATTTGAGTTTTTAGTTACATTATAAAACATTGCCATGGCCCTAACGAAAACGTATTTTTTAATGAAATTTTCAGGGGTAACAGGGGGATTTTGTTGCGGTTAAGCTTTCCGAAAGCGAACTCGTGCCGAATCAATGAGGGAGAGCATTTATGTATTTATGTTTTTGGGAGACTGTTGTCCCACCCAAAAAAAAGAAAGATAATTTCGTGGAGGTTTACATTAGTCACAACACAGAAGTCCTGCTCCAGCATACAAAGGTGCAGCCTTATGGAATAGGGTGGTATGCTGGGCATAATCCTCTTTACTCTGCATGGAACGGTCAAGGGTCAATTTCGTGCCCCATTAGAAGTGGTGTATTCCCCCCAAAAGATGAGATTCGAGTGCTTTCTCTTCCGCGTGACCATCTGGACAATACCGCCAGATGGCTACGAGTGCCCCGGACCGCTTTGCATTTCAATGAGTTTCATTCCTCTCCCCCATCCCCCCACCCCCCGCATTTCTCTCCTTTCTTTTGCGTGCGGGTTGTCGCATCCACGCATCACCTGCTGAGTTGCCATAGGGGCGTGTGGCAGGGGAGGCTGACCGCCAACCAACCATTCAAGGAAATTGGTTTGGTGGTTTGCACTCGCAAGTTAAATGTAACATAAAGGGTGCGTTCCAAAAGTAGTGGAATTTGTTCTTTAATTAGTTTATTGAACAGATTTGCGCAAACACTTAAAATTCTTCAAAGTACTTACTTTCCTGTAATACCTGTAGATGGCATAAGTATGGTAATTCTCATTACTTTTCACTTTGGTTTTTAAATCCACGTCTCCTCCTTAGCGTCTACATGGGACATATTTAATGTGTAGAAATCACAAGACTGCTAATATAAGCATGCAACCAAACAAAAAAAAATGTATCCAGTTCGAAAATAAATGTTGCTAATTTAAGGCTAAATTGGCCATAAAATTCTCCATTTCGCCACAATTTCCTTTTGACACTGCGGAGGGAGACTTCTCTATTCTAATAATTACAACTTGTAATATTTCCACTAATATTTTAGATATGTAGATGACATCCTAGAATAAATGGATTTTAAGATATATTTGATATAAGATATATATTAATTTATGATATATTTGATTTTAGACATAAAGTGATAAATAATCTAGGTTATATTTTTAAAGCGGCGACGTGAAAAGAAAAATTATGCAAAAAGTAACTCGGGAAGTTCATCATTTTTCAAAACATGAGTCCATAAAACGTGCTCGAAAGGTGTTACATTTAAAATTTTCAGAATGACTGAAATAAGTGACCCCAGAAGCCAGGAGAGGTAAGGCTTCGGGCTAATAGTGAGACAGTAGTGCACGTGACGTCACCCTGGGGAGAGAAGCGGGGGAAGAAGGCGGGCGTTTGGGGGGGGGGGTGTGGGGTCTGTCCTCCGCGCCTTCGGGAGCGGCTGTGACCCATGCACATGCATGCAGCAGCACGCAGCACACCTTTGGGGAACGCCACGCGGGTGTTTCCGTCGGGAGGGAAGCCGCTCGAGTGCTGTGGCGACGCCCCAAAGCCATTTATTTCCACTCGTCGCCGTCGGGGCCGTAATTGGCTCTCCCATTGAGTGTGTGTGTGTGTGACTGCCGCGGGGCCTCTTTCCTTCCCCGGTCTCCTGCGTAGGAGAGAGTCTATCTCCATTACCAACCACCGTGTGTGTACTGCCTTCTTCTCTCGGTCAAAATGTAGTTCTCGCATTTATTTTACGACGCACACAAGCACACACACAAGCTCCCTCGGTCGCAGCTCTATTTTTCTTGATTTTTCTATTTATTTTCTAACCATTCTCCCGACTGAAAATTTCACCTTTGGGGAAAATATTGTGAAAAATCATAGCATTTTCAATTCAAGGTGTTCCAGATATTAAAAGTGGATTTTGAGCCATACATAACTTTTATTATTTTTTACATAGCGCGAGAATTCGCTTTTGTTTGGCCTTCATCATTTCCTTCCTCAGTTCTTCGTGTCTCTTGAATTCCTTCACGTTAATAGCGAACCTTTTCTCTTCCATCATCAATCTCTCGTGAACTGGACATCCTCCCTTTTGCCACGACCTTCAACGTAACACTACCCAACCGCAATGATGTTGAAAGTGTATTATTGAGCCCCGTCGTACTACGGTGTGCGAGATCATATCAATAAAATTTGATAGGTGAAGTGTAGAACAAATAGATTTAAGATGTCTTTTTTTTCTACGAACGATAGGGGATCAGGCTAACGTCCGACCAAAAATATTCGGATCAAAATTAGTCTGGTGTGTATTCACCCCCTGCCACACGTCCTAGCCGTGGCTTGCAGGGGACTAAAAGAATTCTACAATTATTTCCTTCAACCACGTTTTTTTGCTTTTGTCGTATCCCTTCCTCCCATTTCTTCTACAACTTCAGCGTTTGTCGTCCTCTCTGTTCATCTCAGTCTGCATTCTTCTCCACGCCTCAAAAGTCTTCAATACTTGAAGACTTGCCTCAGAGATCGAGTTTCAGATCCCGGTAAATCTCCACGCTACATACTATATTAAAGCATTTGCTAGCCTTTGAAGCTTTATTTAGTGTGCCTGTCATCATCAATTCCCATCATGCTTTTATTGCTTCGTTCGCTGAGGCAATTGTTCTCCGTTACTATAACCATTACAAAATTGACGGAAACAAAGAGACAATCAATCATAATTATTAATGTTAATAATTCTACAAACGTTCATGTGTGCATCGGAGGTTATCGCATACCGGCCAGTGGAAGGTCATTGGTTCGAGTCCGCATTTGAAGGAGGAGAGACTTGGAGAGGTAGGTCAAGGACGAAGCAAGAGATTCAGTTGATGGGAAATGTTGGTCAAAGGTGCTATTAGAGAATGAAGATAGACAGGGAACTGGATATGCGAGGGGACATTGTACAATTTTAATTATTTCTAGCAATAATCAAGATAGAGACTTAATTTTTATTTTTTTTTATTCTTTTAGACTTTTTTAATTAAACGTCTTCGTTCGTAACCGCGACTTGTTCTATTCATATGGAATTCTTTCGGTTTAGGGAAGGAAACGAAAGGGTTATCTGGGCCTGTATACTGCCCAGACTACGGTCCGTGGGCCTGTTTCTGTCTTTTCCACCTCGTCCACATCTCGAAAAACTCCTCCAATCTACATTCTCATCCTTATTCCTCGTCTGTTCTCTACGTTGGTAATTTCTCGTCGTTTCTTCACATTCTCACCTAGTAAACCTGCCATCAATCCTCTTATTCTTCGTCCATTTCTATCGTTATCATAAATCTATCCCCCCGCTACGATACAGTGTCCACTTTCCACTGAAATACTGACCCAACACATTAACTGCTTCTCTAAACCTTTTTGTCTTGTTTCTATGAAACACCGAATAATGAATGTGGACACTTAGGAGGGCTGTCTGACTCTCTATTGCTTCATCATCTGCACGTTGCATGCATTGCATCTTCATCAGCTTCAGATCTGACTTAATCATATAGTATCTCCGCCCACTTTTTATTGGGGGGGAAGGGAGTGACAGAGAGGTATTCAGGTTTGAGTCAATGTAAGTAAACTAAATACTACAACCCCGGGTTTCGTGTATTTGTGGAAAATATCAGTTACACGAGACTCAATGGCTTTATATATCCAGCGTCAAACATTAAAAAAAAACCATTGGCAAGGCGGAATGTTTGAACGTGATGATGAAATCCGTGAATGTGATGGGGTGCTTATCGCCCATTTCATCGACACGTCGACTTATCTGCTGCGCCTGTGCGATGTTTATTGCACGCACCACTGCGGTGTTTAAAAACTCGAGCGCCGCAAGCTCCCTCAAGACTACGTACAGCTGTCGGGTGACGTGCATCCCCGTGGATCGCCGCCCGTGGTAAATAACGGTGCGACCGCCCCCCCCTCCCGTGGTTTGCCCGCGGGGCGTTGAAGGGGGGGGGCGGTTGCTAGGGCGTGGAGGGGATGAGCGACCCCCGTCCACCGGACTCGGCTCCTTGGTCCTTGACGGCATGGCTCTCCTCATCCTCTTCCTGGTTTGCAACAGGCATCTGAGTGAGGTGGGGGGGGGGGGAGCGGTTATGATGGGGGTGGTGGCATCCCGCGTGTAACGGCGAAGGTGACGTCGATGGCTGGTGCACACACTTGGCGCCTTTTTTTGAGGTGAGAGTGGCATTGAATTAGTTGTGGCGCCGTGCGACTCGGGTCTGAAGAAGGTGTTTGGGTTGGGAAGAGATCATAGAAGAGGGACGGAGGCTTAGTTTCGAGTTCCAACCGAATGGGGAAAAGCGATTCATCAGTTAAGAGTGAGACAATACTACTTAAGTCATTAGGAGAAGTAAGACATATCGCCATAAGTGGTATTTACGAGTATGTCAGTAGGCTAACTCCTTAAGCTAAATTGTCGAAATGGATCGCGTGCAGCGTAGATACGAGCTAGATTTGTAAACGTTATTATGATAAACTGAGTGGCGTAACCAAAATATTACAGCAGCTGGGCCGAGATGCACTCACCGAGCAAAGATTAAATTACAGATTGAAGCTCTTTCATATGAATTGGAAGGACGTCTCTTTAGAAATGATGCCGAAAATGTATTATTACCCCCATCGTACTACGGTAGGAGTGATCATGCTATTAAAATTAGAGATATTAAGTAAAGAACAAAAAAATTTAAGATGTCATATTTTTCACGAAAGATAGGGCATCATAATAGCATTGCTCGACCGCGGTAGGGTCATGTTCGGGGAAAATTATTCTGATGTCTATTCACCACCTGCCACACACCCTGTGGGTGGATGGGGGTGAACATGCAGGGTAAATATAAATGAATAAATCAAGAAATATACACTTTAAGTTTTAAAAAACACACAAAAAATGTATTTTTCCGCCAATTTTTATGAGGCGCGACCAGTTTCGACGCATCGACGTGATCACCAGGTATCACTGTAGGTACCTGACGATGACGCTGATGCGTCGGCACTTGTCGTAGCTAATAAAATTCAGTGTAAAGATACAATGTGTTTTTTTTACCTCAGGGATAATGGATTTCCACAAAGATAAGCCTGAAACCATCGAATATAAGAAAAATCTATGTAAGGAATATTTAAGATATTATGTTTGACTGTCGTTCTATCCATAAAAGAACAAAGATGTGAGCGTGTGTGATGTATTTCTTTCGGTGAATAACTAAGCAGAGAGGAGCAATGGAGAAACAGGAATGAGTGGTACGTATCTAGGCGCCGGACAACGTCGAAAGATGTTCTAAACCGATAGTTTTGCGTGAAAAATAGGTATAGTTTGGGTTTGTTCGACTTTTCATACATTCTAAGGTATCTAAAAATAAGTCCATGGCATTTCAATAAGTGCCACAAATGCCTCTGATGCCCTGCAATAGTGAATAAGCAGCCTTTGTGAGTAGTCATCTTCACATTTTTTGTTCAGGCAATGCACTTTATAGATGGGTTACAATGTGTCAATGCGTTGATTTGTTCAGAGAGGAAGCAAGCCTCTTAATACTACCTATGAATGTTAGTTGGGCGTGGTGGCCTTCGTAATGAAAGTGGAAAAATTAATAACCGTCGCTCACTTAGTCATTCATGCTCGCCCCATTGATTGTTCCAGGATAATTGATCGAAATTCCGGCTCGTTCGCCTGTATCGGCTTGGAAATCGGACCGGTTTTCCGACCGAGAGTAGCCGTCGAGAGCGGCTCCGGCGAATAGGGCCTGCCTCCGTGATCCTGGGTCGGTTGGGCAAGTGCGCTTAATCGGTCGATTGCCGATGGAGCAACGGGGCCGGGGGATGGAGGCTGCGCTTGCAATTATTTCCCAACGGCGGCGGCCCTCCGGATCGGCCGCCAACCCGAAGGACAAGGGCGCATGAAGTCCTCGCAATTGGATGTCAAGTCGGGCACTAGGAAGTATCGCGAACTGAATTACGAGAGGTGATCCCAATCGCTCGCAACTCTATCGCAGAAGCGTGCTTTCGCGGAATATGAAATAGCGAGGAGGAATGTGTGGTTGGAATTAATTTTTCATTTCGTGGTGTGATTTGTATCGTATTTTCCCGCAGATGTAAGTGGGTCTTACGTTACTTTTGGATGCAAAAGTCTCATTAGGATTTATTTTTACGACGTCTAAGTACTTAGAACACGTAATTATAATTTCTGTCGTTTATTTTAATTAACGGTAATTATATTAAATATAAATATATTATTAATGTTATTAAAACTTTCAAAAGGAGGCGAAAGTTGTTAACAGGCACCCTAAGTAAGGATGTTGAGAAATAACTGTTGAAATCTTTTGATATGTAATGTAGGTTTGAATTTCTCGGAAACCTGATAGTTGGGACAAGAGGATAAACTTAAATTGGAGGTTTTTGAGATGTGTGTTTCAAGTAGAATGACAGAAGTAAACTGGACGGGAAGGATAACATGCGATGGTTTTAGGGGCAGAGAGAGACAGACGGCTGTTGGGAGAAATTCAAAGAAGGGATGCTGGAGAGAATAAGAGGCAATGGGTTGCTGGCGAATGCAATTGAGGGGAGGTAGCTGGGAAAGCGAGGTCACACAGGGATAATAATAGGTATTAGAGTGGATTGAATGGCAGGAGAAAATATGCATAGCTCTGGAATGAGTTATTGCTGTTTTTACTTTGGGCTTAAAGGATATTTTGTATCGTGTTTGTAAGGGCTTCGGAGTATAGTAGTGTTAACTCGTACATGCGGGGTGTATCAAAAACCTAGACCAGTAAGTACTACTAATAGATTAATATTTTATCAATAAATGCATTCAACAGTGTGCCGCAACGGACGTACTTAAATTCTTCCGTCTGACTGGCGATCTTGATTGCGGTTTATTTTTGAAGCACGGCTTAATTAAGAGCAGCCCGGAATATAGTGCTAGAGTTCTTTTTCTACGCAGGCACTTACTACCAAGTAAGTGCTGTAGCTGTAGGGAAGAAGAAGAAAGCTTTCGCTGCAAAATAGGAATGGGAACATATTTAGACTCAAATATTAAAATATGTGTTAAAAGTTGCGCGAGTGTAGTTGCGACAGGTGAACTTCGAGTCCCTTAAAGTTAATAAAATCGTTAAATAAAGGTCGTTAGTCAGAGAATAATAAAAAAATTAGAGATATTTGGAGATGCACGGATTTGTTTTGCACGAGACTGTGTTAGAGGGTAGAACGTTAGACAGGAGAGGAGGGATGAAGCATTTGTTGGACGGTATGAAGGAAGGCAGGTATGTGGGGAATATTAGAATGGTGGTATGTAGTGTTGGATGTTAACACTTCTTTCTCTCTTTCTTTCACGGCTCCCGTCTTAAAATCCCCCCACCCTCCGAGAGTCCCTGCGCTGTATTGTTTAAATGTATGGTAGCAAGTTGCCAGAAGAGGCGGCCGACAGCTGTAAACTTGTGCTCTGTAGGGGATGGGTGCTTGATTTCATAGACTGGGTTTAGGGAATGGATTAAGGGTGGAGAATCATTAGTCGACTTGAGATTTCTCATTATGGAAGGCCGTACGGTTTTACGATACATTTTACTGCGTGAACTGATAGCTTCGTAAATCCTCACTCGGTTCATGAAATGTCCGCCGTAGCTTAGTTTGAAGAGAAACCCTGAGCGTGGGAATTTAAGTTTGTCGTGACTTAGTTTTTTCTTATATTGCATTTGTATTTCTCTTGATGAAGTGTCGTTTTGCAATATAATATCATTTTAAAGTTTCGTTATCATCCAATTTATGGAAGGATGGTTTTTGCAGTTGGCGAAATTTGGTCTTGGCGCAGGATACGTGGTTTTCTTTAATATTTGTGGTGAATTTTAGAATCCTTTTTCGCCTCTTCCAAATAATCCCACAAATCGAGTGAAATTTTGAGTCAATTTGAGTCACGTCGTTGTAGGAGAAGAGAAAAAGTAAGTTGGATATAGAGAATGACGAACGGGCAAGTGCCAGGCAGGCTGGGGAGAATTCGGTGGAGAATATTCGGCGAAGGTAAGCCAAGGTGGCCGAGGTTATATTTATAGCTAGTGGAGGGCTGTGGAGCTTTTGTGTAGCAGTGAGGATATTAAGTGAGCGAAGATGAAGTCGCGAGAAAGATTAAAGTGCCGAGTGAATACATTCCTTGAACGGTCGTGGAGCAAGGACGATCTTCGTGCCCCATGACCCTGAAAGACTTGCTCAGCAAATTTCAACCTCTCGACCCTTAAGCGATTAGCATATTAAAAAAGCAACCGTGATGTGCTAGTTTAAGGATAAAATGGTTGCATTTTCATTGTATAGGTTTGACGGAAAATAATGAAAGCTAATATTTATTTAACCCGACATGATTTAAGAAAGAATGTTGCGTAAGTTAAAAAGAGGAAGGTAATGGTTGTAAAGAAGGGAAAAGATATGTTGGAAAGGATGGAGGCCGGAAGTATTTGGCGCTGAAGAATAATTTACTGTAATGCAGGGTGTCAGAGTAGGCATTCAGCGTCTCTTGAGAGAGGTCTTATAAGTTGAGCAATGTTTAGCACCTTGTGTTTCCATAAAAAAAGCCAACCTCGATCGATAATAATTTGCTAAGCTCATCGGACAACTAAACAGTGCCTGCGGTCGTCGGTTAGACGGAAAGGGAAAGAAACATGGCCTAGCAATCCTTACAGTGTCTGCAGAGAGTAATTAGCAAGTTGTGGTACTGCCAAATTAGCATTAAAACGAAATGAAATGCGTGTTGCAACAAAATTTTGAGTATCTAAATGTGTTCACACCATTATTTTTAAATGAAATTTCTGACTAACGCTTAATTTCGTTTCCTTTATCTTTTCAGGTGAGTCGGTCTGCCGAATGATTTTGCAGCCTTTCGCGGTGTTGGTGCGTTACAGGTTACCATGCGGAGGCAGATTGAAGATGTATCTCCATACGTACAGCGACAGCAAAGGTATTAAGATGAGAAGAGATGTAGAAAGGCCGTGTTAAATATTGCATTTGGGGCGAGGAATCAAGACGGTGGGACACTTAACACATTTCGACAAAAGATAACCTGAGCGAAATGGAACAAAATGTTAATATTATTCAAAGGATGTTTGTGTTGATGAACGTAGCGTAAAGGAAAGGAGTGATTGACTGACAGGTGGGAAGATAATGGATACTCTCACAAAATGGAACGTTTGAGTTGGTTCAGTAACGTGGCCTTTTTAGGAAAAGGGATGAGCGTAGTTAGGAGACTTTTTGTGTCTTGAGGAAAGAGAAAGATGAGAAAAGTTAATGAGGTCCTGAGAAGAGGAGTGATAAAAGAGATAAGGCGGCGGACGAGAGGAGTTTTGTTGGGAGAAACTAGAAAGGAGGCGGAGAACATTGATAGAGGGGGGATGATGTAGGATGTGAAAGAAGGAGGTGTGTTAAGGGCGAAAAGAAGGGAGAGAATACCTATTTTCGTTCACCTGAAGGGCAGCAAAAAGCATCCAGAGTTAAAGATAGTGAGGAGCAGCAAAGCGATTAAGAATTTCCTTTTCGTCCTCCCGTTACCTTTTTATTATTCCCCTTGTATTATATCTCCCCTACTCTGCGTCCTCTCGAATAAGGGTAGAGATGGAGTATTCTTTCTACAAAAAAAACGTTTGTTGTTTTCACTGATTTATCCTTCATCATCCATGCTAAAAAGACTGTACTTTTCCACAGATTTTTATTATATAAGGTACAACGCTTTTCACCGACTTGCGGCATCATCAGGTACAAATTTTCTTTAGCCTGGAAAGTCTGGGCCTGCCTTTTCTTAGCCTGGAAATGGAAAAATCAACCCTTCAACGTACCTGATCGCCTCCACCCCTTTCAGGCCCTTCCACCCCTCCCCACCCCCACTCTCCCCTGAGCGTGTATATATTCTCGCACTGTTTGTTAAGAAAATTTGTACCCGATGATGCCGCAAGTCGGTGAAACGCGCTGTACCTTATTTCATAAAAATCTGTGGAAGAGGACGAAGTCTTTTTAGTGTGGATAATAAATACTTCCACGAAGTGAAGCCTGAAACAGTAGAATATATTATCCTTCATCGTTCACCAGGCAAGTAGAAACTGGGAATCTGTAAAGACAAAATCTGGAAACGCGTTGACATACTTCTCGTCAAGTACAGGTATCACAAAGTCAAAGGAAACGCATTGTTGAACCTCATGCATAGTCAGCGGAAATTCTTACGTAAGTGTGGAGGGAATGATCTTGAACTTTAGCGGTATCATCATCCTGGGAGATAGGGGTCCCTAATTAGTGGTGTGAGTGTATCCGCGTGGCTGAGGGGATGACCTGTCATTAACCTTTATGTCGTTACTAGTTAATTACATCTCGAGGGTAGAATTTGCATGCGTTTGCATGGTTTCAACGTGGAAGATATCCCATGGTTTTCCTGATAATCTACGAGGCCGCAAGCGCAGGCTCGGCCCTTTTTTTTGGATACGCGTATCTTATGGTTGCCGGTGCCCTCCGCGTGATTATCTTTTGTAAAATGGGTCTCGCATGGGAGCGCGGAAAGCCGATACACATCAACGTCCGTCCCGTAGTACGAGTGGTGAAGGCGCCGCTCACTAGATGTCGTTAGTCTGAGAAATTCCGCGATTCCGTGCATTCCCGCTCGTAAAACATTTCTCAATGTTGGCAATGCTCTGCGTCCGGAAGTTTCCTTAATGATTATCTCTCTCTATCGTACGCTTGCGTAGTGAAAAATTATTTTGAGGACATGTGTGAAACACGACACAATCGCACAATAATTCCACACAAGCCACTCGGTTACGACTGGGCGAAGTGGGGCGACATCTACAATAATTCTAAATGTTATCCTGCAAGCCACCGCTGCGGTCTTTGGCAGAAGGTGACCCCGCATCAGGCATTCAGCATCAAAATTAATTTTTATTTTATTGTTCGTTACCATAATTTTTGTTAAACCTTTCAAATAATGGAGGTTATGTTAACTATAGTTAAATGCACTACGGTATCCAAGTCTAAACTTCTTCTCTACGCAAGCAAGACGTGCTGATAGCAAGAGCAAGAAGAATGAACCAACGAACGTGATACGATGGGGCTAATAATGCATTTTCGGCATTCTTTTAACGTAATGCTTATCCAACAACGTAATGGTTAAGGGACATACAATTTCTTTCGCTAATTTCTTCCATACTGTACTGCTCTTAGACACGTTTCATGCCTCCAACAAATTCACATGTTTTATCTTTACGCACGCACACTTAAAAACCACGAAAATCGGCTGATGTAGGATTTTTTTACACAGTACCCTACAATTCACCGCTATGGTGTGTGGCAGGGGGTGATTACACATCAGACTAATTTTGATTTAAACTACTGGATGGACACACGTCTATAAGAGTGCATTCTTCTCTCCTAACCAAAAACACACCCTAAAATGGGACACTACTACCATAAGTTCCTTTTAAATTCCGTGTACTTCCTTCCTCCCTTCATTCCGACCAAAGGGCCTCTCTTCTTTTCCTTCCCCTTTCTCGCTTGCCTGAAATTATTCCTTTCATCACAGTCTTCAACATCCCATCGTCCATCAAAACGCCCTGCATCCATCTTTCCTGCATCCTTTTGGGATTCATGTAAGTTTACGATAAGTTTATAATCTGATTATTTATTTGCTCATCGGAAACTTGGTCCAACTGTTTTCCCGAGGAATTTATTTTTTAATATTCACACAGAATGGCATAGTTTAGTAAAATCTTAAATTTTTTTACCTGATAAAAATTATAAAAATGTAACTTGCAAAATGCGTTCATTCTCTCTCTCCCTCATATTCTCCTAAACTGAGAATTTCGACGAGGGCAAAGCCTAATATGTTTTAATTTTACAACTTCAGCGACAAGACTCGCCGGAAATGTTGAAAGGGGATTGGTTAAGGAAGTCTGTGATCGGTGGGAACACGACGACACGGTCGCCGCAGAGCGCACACGCTCGCACCACCCTCTCTTTCTCTCTCCTCCTCTCTCTCCTTGGCCACCGGAGGCAGTCAATGAGTCAGTCAGCCTCCGCGTCCTTCCCGTGTCGCTCGCCGCGATGTCGTGAGAGCTCACCTTGGTGCGTCGATCGCAAAACACGCCCTGGAAACTTTTTTAAAGCCTTGAGCCGCCGACGCCAGGGAGGCGGGGGGAAGAGAGAGGGTGGAGAACTGAAATATGGCCATCGCCATACACCCCTCCACCGCGGTTTTTTTCCATTTTTCATTGCAGTCGTTCCTCTCTCACGTGTTCCCGCTTGGAGAGTTTTAGATTTTTTCGATCGTTCTTTTTATATTTTTTTGCGTTTACAAAATGGCAAGCTTGTCCGACATGAGGGCCACGGACGGGGATGTGGTCAGTTCAAGTTTTTGACCTAATCCTCCTGCCATTATTAATCGGTGTAAATACGTTAGAACTGGGAAAACTTTTTTATGCGGTGCTTTTTCGGGAGCAGACATATTTTCCCTTTGAGATGCTTTAATGGATCGATCGAGTAAAAAAGTTCATCGCTGTCATTTATTAATTCTATCCTAAGATCGTTTTACTGCGGCCCTTTCTCTAATCTTCTCTATTCAGTTTCAAAGAACTGCGAGAGATACCGCTACAGTAACTTTTATAAGGAGTCATCCGCCACTATGCATTCGAATGGAAGAGTTTCATTGTGTAGAGATCATTCTCATTGACCGGGTTTCGAACCCGGATCTTTCGATATCCGGTCGAGTACGTTAACCAGTTAAGCTGTCTGAAATTCGTTAATTTTAATGTACACTAGCGGATGACTCCGTTGAAGTAAATGAAGCGGTAGAGAAGCAGATCTTTGAATTAGTAGTTATGTGATGATTCTTTCTAATAATCCTAATTCGTTCTAAAATTGTCAATTTACCGCATGTCAACTCGCCGTAAAAGATTTATTTATCTGAATCCAGGCGTGATGGAAGTACGAAATTGGATAGCCATCTTCAGAATCGAAATATCTGATTATTATCCTCATATGAAAGAAATAATTAACGATTCAGGATTTATTTCAAGCTTTTTTTAAAATCTTTCTCTCGATGAAAATACGCAGTGAATCTCAATTCGTATACGTTTAGTAACAGATGAACGAACATATTGATGCTCACATGTTATGTCGTTCCGACGACATGATATTGGTACCCTATCAACTTGATATTCACGTTCTGTTAGAAAATATTTTTTGTAACTGGAAATGGTACCCTTAACTCGTCGTTGCTGTGGTGATTTACACGTATTTCTAAAAGTGTTAATCAAATGCAATTTAACCCAAAAGAGAATAAAACGTTAACGGTAATACTTGCACGTATTTAAGCTTGGATCAAAGGTGGCAGACTTCGCCAGACATCGGGCGATTTCACTCTTCATTCAATTGTTACATCGCTGGGTGATCGTATCATTAATCTCTGTCGCATATATTAAATCGTTACAATTTAGAATTTTTTAGTTTTTTTAGGTTGTTGCGTGAGAATCATGCAATAACGTGTTGGTACTATGAAAAAATAACACGTTCGTTTTGGAAGCTTTTGCTCGTTGTCCTTTTCCAGCAGCACATGACAGTCAATTGCATTTATTCTCTTCCCTAGTGTCTCACCCTTGGGAATTCGCATTTCTGTGAACATGCATTTTTGATCCATCGCACTAGTTAGGAACGACGAACTTTTCCACCGAATTTTAATTGGTACGGCGAGTTTAACGGTGACATATACGACTTCCGCGAAGTGAATTTTGAAACCGTAAAGTTTATTCGAGGCGCACGTATAATGAATTTGGGGCAGATATGGCGGCAGTTCAGGTGAAATTGAAGCTAAAACTTTCTATCAGTCAGCGTTGTCACTTTTTGGTACTTGGCTAAACATAAAGTGCTTCAAACAGTGAGTTTTTTCCGTCGTAAATGCAGATGCGTACATAAATCCTCCCCGTTGTTCAGCTGTCAGGACTGTGATCCATGCCGCAAAACTTATATGGCTTAAAGGGCTAATTGTGTTTGCACTGCACTCTGCTTCTACGCCTCGCATATGCATTAATTATGTGCCCAAATTTTCTTCTAACTTTGTACCCGGTGATGCCGCTTCACGGTGAACCGCCTCGTACCAATGAAAATTCTGTGACGGAATACGTTGTTCCTTCCTGTGCTATGAATATATATATATATATATTTATATTTATATGTATATATATATTTCTGTATACATATAAAAATAAAGTCACTTTCTTGAAAAACCCACGAACGTGCACAATAATGTAAATTGACTAACTAGTCGACACAAACACACATATACGTATATATATATATATATATAGTTAGATCCTCCACCCGGTAAGTGGAAAGATCCGGTGTTCGAATATATATATATATATATATATATATATAGAAAAAAGGGATAGGTTCACGTATAAAGGACGAACACAGGAGAGATGGGGAAGGCGGAATCGAGCAGGTCACAAGTGTAAAAATATTGCCTTGACCGGGGCTTGAACACCGGATCTTTCCACTTGCAGGGCGGATGCTCTAAGCACTTGAGCTATCAAGGAAACTTACTGTACTCTGACTCTCCTGTTTTCGTCCTTTATACGTGTATCCATCCCCTTCTATATCCATATATATATCCAAAATGTGGATGTATATGTATCCATATTCAAACACGAAATATATATAGTATACACACACACGCAACTTCCTCGAGCGGAAGCATGAAACAATTTAAAGTTTAAGCATTTTTAACGTATCGTGCAACTCGTCCATTGCAATGAGGAAGGTTGCTGATTTATTATTTATTTGTATTTTCTCCACTTAAACGAAATAATGTTCGCTTTATACTGAAAGTGAAATGTACCATAGTAATTGGAAAAGTTCTCGGAATAAAATAGAGATAAACGACTAACCTCAGTGAAACTTTTTTTATTTTTCAATGTAGTCACCGTGAACGCTAATGTACTTGGACCAGCGATGATAAAATGTCCTGATCCCATCTCGCAATTTAGATTCTTTCAGGCCTGCGAAATATCCGTCTTTTTCGGCTGTTAGTTCTTTGTTTGAAGAGAATCTCCGTCCACCGAGGAACATTTTGAGCTGGGGAAAGAGATGGATATCTGATGGAGGCAAATCAGGCGGGAGTGGAAACACTTCGCATCTTAGTTCACGTACGCATTTTTACCATGGCAACGACGCTTGTTTGCGGGCGTGCACAATCTTGATGAAAGATGACTCTCGCACGAGCGATGACTGTTAAACAAATGCTCAAATCAGTATGGTTTTAACCGGGTTTTAAATTTTTGGTAGTGCGAATGTGAAGAAAGCTCAGGTTTAGTCCTGCTTTAGTAAATTTCACTCAATTTTCTTTTCTCATTGATTCAGTAAAGACAGGAATTTCAATCGTCCGTCTTCTTCTGCCGTGGCGAGGGGAGTTTTTTTGAGTTTTTTGACGCCGGCGCCATCTTCCGCATTGCTTGACCATCCACAGTAATAAATCCACATGGTGAATAATAAGCGCGGCCGCCGTGGGGCAAATTGCCCATCACCGAGTATGCATTTTGCGGATCCTTCGATATATTTTTTATCGGCGTTCGATCGGACGAAGAAGTGGCGTCGCGGGACGAGATTTCAGATGAGGGGACGCAGATAGGGCCGTCAATCACTTCCCTCCACCCCCGGACCCACCTGCTTCTTCTCTTGACTGCCCCCCACCCCTCTTCGATTGAAGAACTTTTAGCGGCGAATACAGAACTTTCTTATCCCGTCATTTTCGCTTCGAGAGAGGTTTACCGAAGAACGGAAGGTTTATGTTTCTGTTCGCTAATTGCCCACCGCGCTCCCGTTTATCTTATCCGGCACTTCATCATAATCGTCACCTGCCACTGAGATCAAACAAAAGCTCCTCTCCCCCCTCTAGTATTTCTTGACGTCCCGGTAGCGGAATGTCCTTGATGTCACTCGCGGTGTCGTCTCTTAATCCGTCGCGATTTGGGAGCATTACGCGATCATTGATGACTATCTCTGGTGTTTTTGGGCTCCCGAGGTTATTGTGGGGAACGCCCAGTGTATGTTAAAGGTGCTGCCGTACAAATTAAAGCTAAGCCATCCCATTTGAGTGTATTTTCTGTAGGCGAGGATAGAGGTCAACGGGTAGTATCGGTAAGACGTCAAATCCAACCCCGGGTGCCTGTCAGCACTTGATGGGAACATCATCACCATTACTCCTGTTTCGCGCATTCTGAATTTTAACTTTCAAAACTTTTCTTCATCATTTTCAAATCGAATATTTGTCCATAAAAGTCAACACACGCCCCCGCTACGACTCGTGGAGGAGTTCTGTATAGTCCTCGTCCTGTATTAACTCCGGGGCCGTTGTTAATTCATTTAGGCCCGGTTTTATACTATTATTATTAAACGTAATCTACGGGTTAAGGTAGGTTTTGGATGGACACAGCTACCAAGTAAATATCTTGTCTATCCTAACGGAACACCACCCAAAATTCTATTCTTCAACGAGCCACCCATCATCTACATATACTTCATTCCGTCCAACATTCCTATGCTATTTCTGCCCCTTTCGTCGTTTTCCTAACATTCTCATCTCTATCATAGTCTCCAACATCCCATTGCCAATCAATATGCTTTGCAAGCATTTTTCTTGTCTACCTATGATTTATAATGTCTTAATAATGCCCTGCTTTATAATTTCTGACAGAGCTACAACGAACTATCATCGATCCTTGTATTTGATGCATATCCATCGATGTGTGAATGGCCCTAAAATTATGACAATGACTTTTCACCTCTTTCATTTCTTCAACTTACTCCACATGCCAAAATAATTACTGGCGCGAGGTCGTAGGAATTGTGTATCTTAAAACCAATTCCATATGTAAAATTCACCTTTTAAAAAAATCCTCTCAGTCCACCAGCGTTATTTCCTAAATTACCCTAAATTTCCTAAATTGTCCTAATTTTCTTTGGGATTTTGCGTATTAAATATGGAAAATTTGAGATGTTTGAGTGTCACGTCTAAAAAAAAAGTCACCATTGATGTAACAATTTGAAAATGTTAGTTGGCTGACGATTTTATGTAATGAAACCCCAATTTATCATTCTGTTTCCAACTTACGTATTCTGATAATGTTACAACACGAAGCACGTGCCAAATGCCATTACTCCCGGGCGATGTGTGTGCGATACAGTAGTTGATTCTAGCTGGAAGAGACAGAATATGTGTCTAAACCTCCCTTGGTTTAAAAAAGAAACATCAACACTTGAAATCGTTCAACTTATCAACTCGCCCAAGGTTTGAATTTAATAAAATACACATGCGTTACGCACACATTCCGCACGCTATTTTAACCGAACATTTGGGTTTCAAAAAAGTGTGTGCAAAAATCGTGTCCAAGCTGCATTGATTTTTCGCTACTTTCTGGCAAAAAATTCGATCACATTGATCCTTGATCATCCTCCTTATCGGCCAGATCTCTTCCGCTATATTCTGCCGAGGACTTCCAAGGGTACTTTAAGCAGTTGAAAAGAAGAAGATGGAATAATTGCATGGCCTACGAATGGAGAGTACTTTGAAGAAGGGGACTATATCGATGTAGACTAAATTTTGCAAAATAAAGTTCTTATGGCCTCAGTCCGCGTACTTATTGGACGGGGTAGTATACCGGATGTCGTACTCAGCCATGCGAAAATTGTCGGCTCGAAATCGATCTCGGATAAGAATATTATGTGTAGACTAAGTGTTAAAGTTGCGGGACGTTAAACCTGAGGTGTGTTGTCAGCTGTCAAACGTCTTCAAAATTTTCGCAAAGCCTTAATTTCATCTTGCTTTTGTTACAACGAAATGTCCATTTGTGAACGGGAACAGCTTATATCGTATTGAAAATCGAACGGATATGGCTTTGATACAGGTATAGAAAGACATTCAAGGTGATATCAAGCCAGACCAGAACTGTTGTCGACTCTCGCGGCGGAAAGAAAAAATATATATGATCTAAAGCTCGCGCGTGGAGACGTGTGTTGACTCTTTAAGAGTATGCCTAATCCCAGTTTCTCCAATGGAAAGTCACGACCGTGAAAACTCTGGAGACAAGACGACTGACGGGAGCAGTGCGAGAAATATTCCGAGAGCAGCTCTGCTCCATATCTGGAAAAACAGGAAGAGTAAAGGGTGTGTATTTCGACAATTGACGCCGGGAAAGGGTGAGGAAATAAAAGACGAATCGCTGGAAGAATTTTTCGAAATGCTTCTTTCACCTCTCAAGACAAGGTTCGGAACGCGGTTCAAAACGTGTGTCAGTGTTGTACAAAGGGAATAATCTATGGGATAGGTTATTTTACAGGGAACAGAAAAGGATTTCAATGATGCTTCTCAAAAGAATTATTTAACATTTTTACCGAAATCATTGATAAAAAAAAATTGATCAAATTAATAATTTGATTTTCATAAAGTAAAAAGCTGGAAAATATATGGTTTATAGATGTGGACTGTTTACGGTGATAATACTTGGAAGCAGCACATTCAAGTTGGTTTCAAGTTAAAATGTCGAGAAAATATGCGGAAAAACGACGCAGTTTTGGTCTGGAAAATCTTAACTAAAAATGTGGCTACCTTATAGATAAAAATCAAGACCCAAGAGATTTTCCAGATTGCTTCGTATTCCATCCTGACGGCGGCAAATTATGTAAAAACACGTCTACTAGAAATAAACTTACGCTTTAAAATAAATATGAACCTAGTGACAAGGCAAAAGTTTATTATCTAAATTTGAAAGGTACATTCTTAAGCCATTTCTCTCGATAGTTGCCTTTTAAATTGAGGCATTTATTATTACGATACAATATCGTCTCTGAAGAAATCTGCCTCCTTTTATTTTAACCACTTGTTAATACCAGCATGCAGTTCTGCGCCACTGTCAACGCCACGTCACCGTCGCTATGCTGGAGGTCACATCTAGCGAGTGATCAGTAATCGTAAATCGGCGATTTTCGCGAATTTTTTCGTTGATTTCCACTGTCAGTTCATCTGTCACAAGTCTGGGCCGACCACTGCGGTCCTCGTCGTGAACATTGGTGCTGTGGCCATTCTTAAACTGAGAATGCACCATTGCCTCACTCCGCCCTCACTCATTATTCCATCTCCGTACACTTCACAAAGTTGCGTATGAATTTCAATTGGTTTGTGGTAGTTTTCTGCCAGTGAAAATCTAATCACAGTTCTCAATGAGAGAAAAGTAGAAAATCCACAGTCTGCACACTACCACATCAGGATGCGTACCGAGTGTAGGGACGTTTAGACATCTAAAGGGTGGATCTAGCCTACCGCCACGCTAGGCCGAAACGTGTATTACTTTCTGGTTAGCCCTCGTAGAATTATGATACTATATACCTTTTACAAGCTGCCTGATAGCCTCCATAGTATCTTCACCATTTGGTCGTGATTATTAATTGAGTGTCATTCGTTGAGAAAGAAAAGATATTTATTGAAGGAGGAATACTTTTCCGGGAATGGGGTTTGGGTGGAGAGAAACCCTCCGACGACATTTGCCTGCTCTTTAATAACGTAGGGTGTCAAAGGGCGAAGCAATTCGGTGTCCCATCCGATGTAATCCACCTTTGAGTCTTTGTGGTGCTGGGACATAAATCCCCCGCGCGTATTAGAGGTGGGATCTATCCAACGCAAAATAAATTCTCTCATTAACTTTTCTATCAATTGCATGGTACGATCGTTTCTTCGATTCTGGAAGTGAATGAGATGGCTGGGATAACTTGCGAATGAGAATGATTTGCTTTTGAGTCCTCTATTTCCATTAATCTCCTCCGCATGTTGCTAATAATTTAGGTAGGCACAACTCTTGTATTTTTCAACAAGGTTGTTATTGTGATTGGTTGCTAAGTGTAGTTACATATACAGTGACGAATATGTTGTGTGTGGCATGGTAATATGAATCATTGGGGATTGTATCATAAAAATTAATAATAATAATTGATTATCTCTGGTTCTTCTTCCTATTTTGTTATCGTTATGATAGTGAAGCTAACATAAAATCTTGGAAAAATAGGGTAATTTTCAATGCCAATGTACCACTTCCTGTATATTTGTAAATAAACATATTAGAGTTTCATTACTTTGTCATAATTACATAAGTGGTATGAGGCTTTCGATCGGCAGTTTCTAATTTGGTCATGCAATGAGGGTTTACATTCGTAGGAAAGTATAGTTTTCAGATTCGAGCGCTTTACTCTACCTTCCTATACACGAATGCTTTTGGGAGTGGATTAGTGTAAACTGTGCTTGTTGTTGTTCTGTTGTTCCATGCGAAGGGCGTGATGCGCGTTAATGTTTTTGATTACGTTGGAGAGGCCTTCGGGATGCGAGAGTCGAGCTGGTGTTGACGGTGTTGTGCGCTATGCTCTCTATTTTAGACGCCCCGCGGTTGAAACGCATTCAATCCCTCGTGAGCCCAGGAGGTGTATCCTACCTCATGTCCACAGAGGCGTGCATTAACACGCGTCGAAGGGTAGCCGTGACCAATCCGTCCCTCGAGTGCCGATTGTTCGTCATTTGGAGTGATTGTGTTAACCCCATTTTTTTGTCCCGTGGGGGAACACAGTAATCTGTTTGAAAACTTAATTAAAACTTAAAAGGGTGAGTCGAACCTACTCGTCACGTATCGAGGTGATTTAAAAAAAACTTTATGTTAAATTGTCATAAGAAGTAGGTACACCCTGAGGTAATATAAACAGGGCGATGTTTAGAGAGATTATTATTATAGGCAATAAAAGGGTTAAGGTGGGTTTTGGATGGACCCAACTTCCAAATAAATATCTTTTCTCTCTTAACAAAACAGCCCAGCATTCTACTCTTCAACAAGACATTCTTCAACTCCATATACTTCATTCCGTCCAACAGTCCTATTCTATCTCTGCCCCTTTCCTCGTTTTCCTAACATTCTCCCCTCTAATACAGTCTCCAACATCCCATTGCCAATCAATATGCTTTGCATCCATTTTTCTTGTCTACTTATGATTTCTCCCAACAATCCCTTGTCCTCGCCCACCCAGTACTTCCTCATTTGTTTCCCTTTCTGTTCACTTCACCTTTTCCATCCACCTCCACACCTGCATTATCTCAAAAGCCTCCAGTCTACGTCTATCCTCCTGCTTCAGTGACCGTGTTTCCGCGCCGTACATAACTACGCTCCATATCATAGTTTCAGCGACCCTTTCCTTAATATCCTTATTCAACGTCTCCGTCATCAACTCCCTCCTCCATGTGGAAACTTCTTTGCTTAAGGCAATTTTTCTCCTTATGTCCCAGCTTAGATCTTGGAGAGCTTACTTAGATCAGAGAGACTATAGCATGGTGAAATGTTTATTGTTGATGGCCAGGACTGGTCGCTCATAAAAGAGAATGGTTAAGAGTGGAGGTTGGTTGGGAGGAAAATCTACAAAAATAATCAAAAATAATTGTTAATGCTAATGAGGATAGCAAAGCGTATGATTCGTAGACGCAACGAAAAATAAATATTCCGGGAATACAAAAAAACTAACCATGAAAACCAGTACTCGAGCATTAGAGCAAAGGATAAGTGAAAGTTTGGTAATAGTTAACATTTGAAAAAAACCAGGAGAAGGAAAAATGCAGTTTCGTCCTGGGTGTGCGTGTAATCATGATTTGGTTGTGGAAAATGAAAAACAAGGAGATGCTCGTTGAATTATGGGTGAGATAAAATGAGAAGACGGATATTTGGAAAATAGAGCGGGGTAAGATGAACCTGCTTAGTTGGTCAGCACTTAATTTTCCTTGCTCCTCACGTACGAATCATTTGACCTCCCTCAGATTTTGTGACACTGTGCGTATGTACAAATAATAATTTTAAATATGTTTGTACTAGTTTGCCGAACCCACAACTCTCTACCGCGAGGAGCCGAGGTGCATTGCATCGTGAAAAATCAATACTTTTACCCTTCATTTGCATGCATGAGTTAGCAATCTAAGTTAGATTTTGAAAGTAAACAATATTCCACAGTCCTAACCTTAATTAGTCCTATTAATATAAAAAAAACATGAACATAATATTCAACCCGAAAGTCGGTTTGGTAGGTGAAGGTAGAGTTCACCCAGTATTAAGCCCGACGGCGTGTGAAATACACACATCAGGGTAGGGGAGCCAGTTCCTTTCCCTGTGCCGGTTTTGATTTCCCAGGCAATTAATATTTTAATATGAAAATAAATTTATTTATTTTGGAGCACGTGATGTTAAGGCGGTATGGATTAAGGGCGTCTAATGTTTTGCATAGGTAGGATAAAAATACACAAAGTAACGTAGGCTATGTCCGATATGGAAAAAATTACTTTTCTGGAAATTTTTGCAATCGAAAATAATCGATTTTTGGAAAAAAAAACGCTTCGATCACAGATTGCAGCACATGTTTGACTCAGAATTTATATTGCAATTCATTGACTCCAATGAGGAGCGACCAATTAAACACACGCATTCTTTCTCTAGCTATTACATCATTTTCAAAAGTAAATCATGATTTATGCTGATAGTTGAGCAGACGCATCGTACATTGTTAACAGCTGCTGCAAAATTCGATAATCTCCAATTATTTTTTGAAGAGTTTCTGCTTTAAAAAAATTGGCAATTATAGAATGACGATTATCAATATCTTGGTAAGATAACATGTTGGACAAAAAAATTAAAAATATAAATAGAATTATATACATATTTTTATAAACTTATATATAAAAACAAACGCCTTTTTAAAAAGACAGAGCCGAAAATGTTGCGTCAATAATTATTAGATTTTATGCATAAAAGCGATTATTTTATAAAAAATCATTTATATTTTTACGTGCTCATTACTACAATCCTACATACGTACATAAAATGGCGTTCACTACGAATTAAATCCGGTTACAGCTGTACGGAAACGTTGGTTCGTCGAAGCCGATACGTTTCATGGCTCCGGCATGGGGCTGGCAAAAAAGCATATTTGATGGGCGTGCATCCAAATAGACGGCTTATTCTATATATTTAATATCAGACTTTAAATTCCCTTTGTAAAGGCAAACAAACTACTCACCAGAAGAGATAGAGTAAAACAAAGTGCCCGTTTGGTAGATTGATGCAATAAATATTGTTCTCCAACCTACCGATAAGGACGTGTGCCGCTGGAAACGAGATGACTTGACGAAAGCAGTAATTTGATAAAAATAATGAGGTTTCATGAGTAGATTTTGGGATAATAGTAATAGAAATTGATCGAGTCGCCATTCCGAACGTTTAGAACTCCGCTCGCGTGGACGTATCTTGCTGGCTTTGCGACTCCCTGGCGAAATGAGATGGGAGGGGGTGGGGTTGAATGTTGCGGAGATAAAGAAAGGAGGGGGGGGATGTAAATGGGTCAAATAGTAAAGCAGCACTCTTCTTTGTTTTTCGGGGCCTCCAATCGCGTTGCCATGGTTACACACTTATTTTTGCACAAAAGCCTTCGTGGTTTTCTCATTGGAGGAAATTTTCACGTCGTCGAAAATGGTTGTTGTTCTTTTTAGGTCTTTGGTCGAGGATTAAAAGAAAAGACGTCGTTATCAGATGTAGAGCAATCAATACGAACTATGAGGAACACTTATCTGTCTTATTTCCTGTGGGAGTCGATTTAGATATCTTCTTTAAAATTATTATTTCATATTCTCTATTCTAAACTATGTCACTCAGGTTAGAAACTATACCATCAGTTTATTCCTGATAGGCGGGGCTTTTACAATGGAATTCGCCGTCAGCGTGACTTCAATTACCATCTGAAAAATCTTGGAAACTTCGGAAGAATTTTATTAAACTTATATTTTCAGTCGCTCTAAAAAACACAGTGTTTTACCAAATCCGTGGGTGTCATTGAATACCCTGAGTGTCCAAGTGTATTAAGTGGCTTAGAGTCGTAATCGGACATGATCGCGATTTGCATAAGAGCTGAGAAATCTACGCCAAAATGTTGAATTACATGAATCATTTCGCGGGAAAAAATAAGAAAAGGTGTGAACCCTCATTTCAAAGACAAAAGATCTGCGCAGACTTTAAATTGGGGAGTATCATGGATCTGTTACCAGGTCTTCGAGGAAAGAGGGTGGTATGGATTGGAGGTTTTTAAGGAGTGCGATATGTGGGGATGAATGGGGACATCTGGAGATGAGGATAGATAGAAAAACCCTGAAGTTTTTAATTAGGCTGAGCGAAAGGAGCAAATTAATGCGGGGGAACACGAAAAAGCAGGACAAAGTAGTTGGAGGAATTATGGAAAGACAGTGGGATTTTGAGGCCCGTGATACCGTCGGAGGGAGAATTTTATGGTTCAAAGAAGGGAAGAGAATGCGCTTTTTGGAGAGCTTGAAGGTGGTGGGCAAATGTGTGCGAAAGAAGGAAGAGGGGAATCATGTAGGGCAAACAAGAGGAGGCTCTTGAAAAATCACAGCCTTAAAGGAACTTTTAATTGGTTGAATGAATGAAATGTAATCTCTGAATTTTACATTAACACCTTGAATAATATGTATCAATTTAATAAATCTAATATTAATAAAACAAAGACTATGCGATTTTTCAGAAAGAAAAAGGCTAAGCTAAACATTAAAATAGGAGGGGAAAAAATAGAGCAGGTAGAAAATATTACGTATTTCGGAAGTGTTTTGGACCACCACGGTCAAAGTAGTAGGGACGTAAGGAGAAGAATAGCGCTAGGCAAGGAGGCTTTCTCAAGGAGGAGGGAGTTGATGACGGGGACGTTAAGTAGGGATGTTAAGACAAAACTCGTAAAAACTCTGATATGGAGCGTAGCTATGTACGGCGCGGAAACATGGTCACTGAAGCAGGAGGATAGACGTAGATTGGAGGCTTTTGAAATGTGGGTGTGGAGAAGGATGGAGAAGGTGAAATGGACCGAAAGGAAAACAAATGAGAAAGTACTAGAGATGGTGGGTGAGGAGAGAGGTTTGTTGAGAGAAATCCTATGGAGGCAGGAAAGATGGATGAAAGGCATATTGAGCGGTAGTGGGATGTTGAAGAAGGTAATAGAGGGGAGAATGTTGGGCAAACGAGGAAAGGGCAGGAACAGGATAAGGATGTTGGACAGGATGAAGGGAGTACACAGAGATGAAGAGGGACCTGATGTAGAGTAGGTTGCTGAATTGGGTTTTGTTTGAAATCACATAATATTTATTTGGTAGTTGTTTCCATCCAAAAACCTACCTTAACCGGTAGATTACTGACCTAACTTAACCTTGAATAATTGAATTTGTGCATGTAAAATGATACGTGTACCAAATTAATGATCGTGTGAATGTGTACTAATGTCGGTGAAAATTGGAGATGGGCCGGTGTGGTTCTCAGCCAGCAGGGGTGTATGGGGTAATCCTCCTGTCCCCGGGGGGGCACAGACTCTGCAGTCGCCGTCCTTCACGTTCGTGCGATCGCATTTGCCGCACCGAGGAAGAATAATGGGTGGCTATCCGTCCGATGCCCCTTGTGCCCCTCCACTCATCAGCTGATTCATCCAGTCGCCGGGCGTCGCGGTGGTAACTAGAGCAGGGAGGCGGGGGAGACCCGCCTCCCGAAGCCCCCTCCCCTACCCATTTAATGCAACCCCCACACCCCCTTTGCTCCACATCCAATGACCGTAGAGTCATCGCGGTGGTGGTGCAGATAGGGCTGCACCCGTGGAAACAACTGGGGGGGTGGGGAGGGTTGCTGGGAGGCGTGTAGCCGGTGGGTCCCCCCCCCTTGCCAATCCAGCCACCGTCGCTCTCCGAATGGGGGGGAAAAAGCGACTTTGTAAATAGATCGCGAGATTTGAATGCAAATTGTTACCTCGGAATCGAGGTCACGGGTTCGATATATAAATAGAGGTGTGCCTCCACGGACGTCCATTGCGACTGCCTGGTGTCCCATCGCATGCATGCTGGATTCGTGGTTCAGAGGGTGGTCTAATTGAGAGTGGCAATCATAACCTCCTCTCTCTTGGAGTTTCTGAATGGTGAAAAATTTGCACTTTTTAATCTCGCCTCTCGTTTTGAGGCTATTGAATTAACATCGTCATTCATACATAACAAAGCGTACACCCGTTGAAACTCTCGGTCCATCACCTTCTCTATTCAACCAATTACTTCTCTCATTCATACATGCATATACATATACTTGTATACATATATATATATATATATATATATATATATATATATATATATATAGTATGAGTCATATCTTATCTTCCGAAGAAGACGGAGCTCGAGTCCGTCGAAATTATCAAGATATTATTGTGAGTGTTCTTTTTATGTGTTCTCGTGCTGTGTGTTACTGTCTAAGTTTTTTATTCAACACTTCCGTGTTACTTCAAAGAAATCATCTATATATACTATTAGTATATATATATACTATATGGTTTTATATATATATATATATTTATGGTTTATATATATATATAAACCATAAATACAGTAATCAACCCGAAGGTCGGTTTAGTAGGTGATGGTAGAGCTCACCCGTGTACCAAGCCCAACGGCGTGTGACTATTCACACATCAGGGTAGGGGGGCCAGTTCCTTTCCCTGTGCCGGTTATGGTTTCCCAGGAAGATCTGGTACCCGAAAAATCAACTAGCTTGGGTGGAGCTGCAGGTGCCCAAAGTGCCTTGCCCGGGAATCGAACCCGGGACCCTCCGGTCAGTAGTCCAACGCTCTACCGGCTAGACTACCGCGACCCGCATATATATATATATATATATATATATATATATATATATATATATATATATATGTATATATATACACTTTTTTGGAAAACCCACAAACGTGTAATGTAAATTCACTGATAGTCATAACAAACACAGAAACCATATATATATATATAAACAAACAAACACTAGGTTAATAAATATTAAACACACAGAAACATAAAAGAAGGACACTTACAGTAGATATTTACGTTTCGACGGCACGATTCTGATGACGACGGCCGTGCCGTCGAAACGTAAATATCTACTGTAAGTGTCCTTCTTTTATGTTTCTGTGTGTTTAATATTTATTAACGTAGTGTTTGCTTGTTTGTGCGTCACCGGAGTGCGTCATTTTCAAGATTATACATATATATATATATATATATATGTATATATACTTATCCTATATAATATCCTGTCCAATAAATACACGCACTGAGACCATAAAAACTTTATTTTGCAAAATTTAGTCTACATCCATTTTGTCCCCTTCAAAGTACTCTCCATTCGTTGTTTGCACCTATTCCATCTTCTTTTCCAATGTTTAAAACACCCTTGGAAGTCCTCGGCAGTTTGACTTTTTAGTTTTCCCGTCGTTTCTTGCTTTATAGTGTCCACATCATCCCAGTTATGTCCGCTCATCACAATGACTTAGTGGAAATAGTTGTTGTGGCGATCCCGATGATTGAGATCCCATCTTTGTCGCTAACATTGACGCGGAAGGAACTTATGTGATGGCAGGTCACATGAAGTACGTATTTGTTTGTCATTGTGACGTCGAGCCTAATATTGATCAAACGCTTTAAAATTTCTATCGGACTGCTTTAAAGGAATTAGGTTTCTCGTGAGAAAGGCTGTGGGCACATAATGGAGAAAAAGTTTTCATTTCACATTTGGACTAGTGCGAATTGAAAGCTTTTTTGCGTATACGGAATATTCATTTGAGAGCCAGAACAGAAATACTTCATTCATGAAATGAAAGACAAAAGGAAAGTCGCCAGAGTCATTAAATATGGCACGTTTATTAAAGAGCAGAAGACTTTTCATCGTCATTACCAAATCTGATGAGCTAGTATCACTGCTCGGATATTTTATGGTAGGAAACTGAAAAGTATGCCGAGGGTTTAATTGTTCTAATGCCATGTTAAATTGCTGGCCGAATCCATGATGACAAACTAAGGGAACTAAGTTGTCGAAGTAATCGATAATATGAATATTTGCTGGGCAAAGTTCGTGGTCATTGCACTAGGAAATATTGGGGATAGTTATTATTCAAACTCTCATTAAACTCAACTTCGAAATGTCATCTAGAGTTCATGACGTAAACACATATATTTCTTAATTGCTGGTTTCTTCTCGCCTACTGCTGTGAATTTATTTGTCCACATGCATGCAGTTGAACACGTAGATTTTCTGACCTTGGTGGAAGCAGAGAGGTGGACACGAACTTGGGGCCGCGCCTTCCAGTCTTTTTCATCCTAATCATTTTGAAATTCGTTCCAAGTGGCACGGGAGACTCCGCGATTCGAGCGATCCAGAAGTAATCAATTTCGGGTTGGAAAGGCCGGTGGAGCTACTCGCTGAAAAGGGTATTTCTTTAAAAGTTTCCATTTATACTCGCAGAAATTGTCCTTCTGTCACAATTAATTGCCAATTTCCACTCTTCATGAAGGACAGAATGTGTTCATATTGGGCACGCGACAACTGCTTTATTCGGCCACGGGTCCCTCAATTCACACCTTGCTGACCCCACGCCTTAAATTCTGTTGCCTTCAAATGTTTGTCCCTGCTTCAGATGACTGCGTCTGAAGAGAGCCATATCTCCCCATCCGTATATCCTGTGTTCTGCTGTTGTTCGGCATCAACTTTTCCAGGCTCCTTTGAATTTTTCCCAAACCTTCTCTCCTCTCACATAACCACTTCTTTGTTTTGCTTTCCTTCCGTTTTACCTTCTCCCCAACCACATCTCAAAAACCTCCAATCCAGTCCCACCGTCTAGCCTTATCGACGAGGTTTCCGTGGCGTTCAAAACTGCGTTCCAAGCAAAAATAAAAATATTCCCTTGTTTTTCTCTTCGTTTCCGTCTTCCCTGTCGTCATCCCCCTTCTTGGCAGAAATCCTTTGCCTTACTCCATTCTTCTTCTCATATTATTACTACTTGGCTCGTCCTGGTCCAAACCCCTACCAAGATAGGTAAACTCTGTCACCTCGATCTACGTGCGCCTTTCAATCAGTCCTTAGCAAATTAATTGAAAATCAAACTAGATTGGGTAGTTTTTTTTAAAATTTTTCATCATAATCTACCTTTAGCTTTAAGGCCGGCCACCTTAGAGGTGGGGTAACAGCCTCGCCTGCAACAGCAACCGGGAGGTCGCGGGTTCGATTCCCGCACATTTGGTTTTTCCTCCACCTAAGACTTGGGTGTTTTGTAATCGTCTACAATGTAATGTGCAAGGGTTAGGTGGAAGAAGGGACGATAAAAGTCTCAATCTAAAGCCCCAAACAAAGTCATAAAATAAATAGCTCGGTGCACACTTTTTCCCACCTTTCTCCAACTTTTTACAGAGTCCGTCTTTAAAGTAGGATTTCGGAAGGTTTTTCAAAATACGTAGGCATCTGCGATGGCGATGACTGTCGGGAGAATTAGGGCGGAAAAGGATGCGATTGGAATGCGTAAGAAATGAGGAGGGTGGCTGTGAAGGGAGACCGGGGTGATGGTGAGCTGCAGCAAACCAAACTTCAGATTGGTAATTGCTGCTGCCGGTGATGGTGGTGACTGCTTTTGCATCGAGAGGAGGGAGGACCCTCATTTTCATTTCATTGTCATTCCCTGTTGTTCTCCAGCTCCCGACTCCTTATCAGCTGATTCCCACGCCAACTGGGAATTCCGCCGCTTCCGATTGTTTTCGGGAGGGCGACCTCAGGCGATGTTTTCGGTGCATCCGCAACGTCCTTGCCCCCCATTCCCTCCCCCCCGTGGTGGGTGCCGCCACCCGCTCATCCCCACCCCCGACCCACCTTTCAACCGCTTAACTCTTTCTTATGTGGGACGCTCAATACATTCCAGCCCTCGGCCGTTTCATAAACCTCTCTCTCTCCTCTTTGTCGAGAGAAGGAGCCGAGCTGTCGATTCGAGTAAATTGGATTAAAGCCCCTCCGGGGGGTGAGGTAGGGTTGCTTAGGGGGGCGCGCGGTTCGGAGATGGATGTGTTGGGAGAGAAGAGGGGAGAGAGAGAAACCCTTTTTTTTACAACGAGATCCCCTGGCAAAACTCCAGGTACTTCCCGTTTTTTTGCATTCATTTCGCTTATTATGTCTATATATTTTTTTATGACCCGCTCCGGAATGGCGAGCTTAGAAGAGTACGGATTCCTCCAGGGTTCGGATCGGGACAATTCCGATGCGATTCACTCTGGAAATCGATTTTTTTTCAAATCCCATTCCAGATGATTTCATCCGATAGTGTGATCCGATCGCGGTTGCCGTTCGCTGCGCCTGTGTTTTTTTTCTTCTCCCTGGGCTGAATTCCCTTGACTGCTTGACGCCTTCGGTTCCGAGTTAAATGCTGCCGTCCTTTGTTATTGTCGTATTTCTTCCGTGAGCGCAACGATTTTCTCCCAAAATCGAATGTGATGATGCGTAAAACGCGTTAGCGAAACCACTGATTTGTTGGAAAAGTTGCGTATTTGTACGGGACACGCCAAGGTTGTCCACCATCGCGTAGGGAGTGAGTTGTGGCCGTACAGTTTCATAGCGCAGGCTTATAATGACAAAAAACATCCTAAAATATTTAGTAAAAAAAACTTTTTCTTGACTGGATTTCGAAATCGGGTCCCTCGGTATTCTCCTAACCCCGCTTAAGGCGAATGGTTTTTATACCGCTTATTTATCCCTTTTTCGTGAATGCACTTTGGAGGAGGGGGTGACTCCACTAAAGTAAGTCGTGCGGCATTTCTCTCATTTCTGTGAAGCATAGAATGCTCATCATCGTGAATTTTACTTTGGAGCTTGCCTTTTCACCACCTCTATTGCGGAAGAAATAATTTTCATTACGATAGATGTTCAGGGAGCCGCAACATAACTTCCTTTTTTTTTCAAAAGCAAAACCCCTTTAAAAAAGGAAGTTATGTTGCCGCTCCCTGTTTTTGATTTTCCGCCCCAAATTCCTCTCGACTTTCATGCGAGTAATTAAGTATGTTTTCCATCTTAATCATGCATTCTTTCACTATTTTTTCCCAGGTATATGTTCTCTCATCTTCGAAATTCAATGGGTTTCTCCGTCGATAGATTTCGATAAACATAAACTGTTTTAAACCCTTGGGTCGATTTATTTTTTTCTTCAACCCCACCCCGATTTGAACGGAGCAATTTGCGTCATGGACATCCTACTGCGGGTACTCCTGACGCTGAGGACAGATGGGAGTGAGGATTGAAGGGAATTTAGGGCTTTTGGGAGAGGGAGGAGGAATGGCTGCTACTAGGGATAATGAAAAGAAGGAAAAGGAAATGGGTGGGCCCCTTTCTAAGGCGTGGAGGCGCACTAAAGGCGGCAGGGGGGACAGGATGCCCCATGAAAGGAAAGGCGAGGAAGGAGAAGGAAGGTATTGGGCGAGCTGAAAGGACGGGAGGGTGACAGAAGGACGGCTTTAGAGAGGTAGGTCGGTGAAGGACGTGCTGCAGAGAGTAGGCGTTGCACTCACTTCAAGATGATGATGAGGCGCCGACAGTGTTGGGGGGTGGGATTGCTCCATGCCAAAAGATAGAAACCGAAGATCTTGTGGTCTTATGGTCTTGTGTATTGCACTTGCAGTGCAAGTACAAGGGTAGGCTGAAAACTAATGCACACATGCTTGCAGACCACGTACAAAACAACCTTCAGAAGAACACCTGGTGGAATGTGGAAGTAACATTTCCCCTCAACACGCATGCGCAGGTTTGAGGTCGTTACATTCATCTAGTGTATTTTGAGAAGCGGAGGCTATGGTGGCGTTTTCGTGCAATGTCAACGCGAGTTAAACCGCGTGCTGTTATCGCATTTTTGCCTTCACCTCATCGTCCGAGGTGTAATGACTACCCTTGAAGTGTCTCTTGAGTTGAGGAAAAAAATAAAAATCGCCAGGCGTAAGATCGGGGAAATAAGGAGGGTTTTGTTTGTTCTCGTCTGTGAGACGGCGTGGTGGACCCATCGTGCACAGATTTTACGGTATCCCAATAGTTCAATAATGAAGCCGACACGTTCCTTGGATATTCCAGTAAGGTTTGCGAAACGCTTTTCAGTGATTCGCCTTCATTTTGGTCAAATCTTCGATGTGTTTCCGATGTTTATCATCTGTGGCAGTGATCGGACGCCCGCTGTGTGTCTCATCAACAACTATGGTTTTTCCAGGCTCTCAAACACGAAATTTGACTACCTTCTATCTTTTACTACCTTCTAAATTTTATTATCTACTATCGATTTACAGTTGACCTACCAACAGCATCGTGCACCATAAACATGTAGCCTAGCCTTTAAACGACGATGAATCTCAGTAGGAGTCACTTGTTCAGCAGTTAAAAATTCGATAACATCACGCTGTTTAACTCGCGTTTAAATGGCACTGGAATACTTCCGCTTATCAACATACACTGGATGAATCTAACGACTTCAAACCTGCGCATGCGTGTCGAGGGGGAATGTTTCTTCTACGTGCCACCAGGAGTGCTTCGGAAGACCATTTTGTTTGTGGTCTACAGACATGTGTGCATTAGTTTTCAGCCTACCCTCGTAGTTAGCACGCATGTATTCCCCTCGTGTCCGCCTGCAGCCCCCTCCCCTGTGCTGCCCCGCTTTAGTGGTCCTCGGGTTAGGGGCGGTGGATGATGCCCCACGAATAAATCATTCTCGCGTGCCCGCAGTCAGCCGCTCGACAATGAGCGGAGGGGTCTTAGTCCTCTCAAAGGATCCTCTTCAAGTCTCGTAGGTGTGAAGAACACGCCAGGTTTTCCAAACGAATTTTGCATCGTTGTTTCTTGAGCAGTGTTTTGTATGGTGTGTGTTGGGGCTCTCGACGTTTCTCCCTCGTTGCAGCTGGCTTCACCATGGGCGTCGTGATTTTTTTTCTTCTCGGGCGGTGCAAAGAGAAACGGGAATTTTCTCAATCCGGAGGATGTCTTCTGAAACTCGAGGGGATCGCTCAGCCACAAATCCAGAGATAAGAAAACGCTAGCGTTCCTCCGGTGTCCCTATGCTGAGGACGTACAATAAGCGAACTTCATAGGGAACCCCTCACGGCACCCACAGCACCTGGAAAACCTGGAGAATTCGGGAAGTTTTAGGAACTTTAGGTAAAAAAATTAATAAAAAATCATGTGAAGGCTGATTTATTTGGTGAGATATATATTCAACAGATTTAGGCGAATTGTAGTGGAAGTTCGTCCTTATGAGACAAACGAAATTAGTACCTTTCCCCGCATTTTATTTTGATATACTATAATTTGGCTTACTGAAACTTCGATGAGAACTCTGAAGTTGATCCTTGTACTGTTCATGACTCTGTGATAGTGGTTGGTTGTTCAGAGTCAATAAGTAATTGCTTTTTTGCTTCCGGAATACTTACGACTAGTATAAGGAAGCTCTTGAAGCAAATATGGCTGCTGGGAATGCCTCAAAAGAAAGAAAGAAAATATATGAGAGTGACTGCTTTGAAAGTTAGAGAACTTCCAAGGCAAGGAGAGCAAACTTTTCGTAAGTTCAAAAGGAGAAGTTGTTCATATTGATGAAGAGGTTCAGTATTAGAAAGGTCCTGCCAGTGAGAAAGTGGTGCTGATTATTCTCTTTGTCTTTTTTCTGTGCATGTGATTAGAGAGTTTAATATTTTTTTAAATTGTGTTCAAGCGGTGACATTGGGCCATATCAGTCGCACAATCATTTTGTTACGTTTACTTGAAGGTTCTTCAGTTTTCTCTTTTTAGTTTGTTTTTATTACGTCAAACTTTGTCACCTGGTAATAAAAAGTTTTCTCTTACTGTATACAATAGATAATGCTCTTTGCATTTAAAATGATTTTCTTTTTCCTAGAAAAATTAAAATCTTAGACATGTTACCCTCCCTGAAAAAATATCCAGCTCCAACTAAGATAAGTGACTTTTTCGGGTACCAGATCTTCCTGAGAAACCATAGGCGGCGCAGGGAAAGGGACTGTCTCCCCTCTTACTACCCTGATGTGCTAATTTTACACACCGTTTCGGGCTTAGGATTGGGTAGCCTCTACCATCTCCTACCAAACCCTCCTTGATAAATGTGTATATGTTTTTTTTCATAAAAACGATTACGAAGTATGTTCACGTAATTCCTGTTATGATTCCTGGCTTCCGTTCGCGGAAACCTCTAAATACCTAGAGGCTAAGTACTCGAAACCTCGCGGTTGAACTCAAGTTGATATTTAACTTCCAGTCTGTCCACAACGCCACGTGACCGAAACAGACTTGATTTCATTGACAGTTGAAAGGAGTATTTTTCGTGATTAGGTGAAACATTCGATACTGAAATAAACGAGGGTAGAGCTCGTCCTCATTTCCGCGATGTCTGAATTTCGAAATTCAGGAGTTCCCGTTCTCTCGGCGGCTCCGCCTGCGGTTTCCCAGGAAGTTCTCATATAATCACAGAGCTCGGGTTATGCGAATGAGATCTAGAGTGAATGCGGGATTCCCTTCCCAGAAGACTGACGTCTCAAACATCGGGACTGCCACGCCCCCCAAATCAGTTGGTATTGATTCGGAAATCAGGGAATCGTCAAGTGACCTCGTGAAATTTCGTGCCTGAAATGCATAACGCAATGCTACGGTCGATCGATGCGGTCAAGGGGGAATCTCGGAGCGAATGGTTTCGTTTAAAGTGCAGCCCAAGTGTAGGAAATTGAAAGCAATGGGGTCACGCGGGAATTCCCATTTTTTTGTCAAGATGAATCAGCGACACTTCTCTGACAGAATATTTCTCACTTCGCCTCGGTGAAAACATTTGCAAATCATTTTTCCGGGTCAAGGTACCTTAGATTATGGGCCCGGAAATGCTTCTCTTGGAAAACGTCATATTCATTCTTCCCGTTGTGTGGGCATCTACAGGAAACTAGAGTTCACGTGTTCATCTGATGAAGTTTCCGGTTTTAAAATATTTTCTTCGTGGAGAACAGAGACATTAACCCTAAGGAGGTAACCCTCAGGTTCACGTCGGTTCCATGTTCATATGCGTCGGCTTCCCAGGATGGCGTTTAGAGAAGGAAGAAGAAATGGAAGTAATTTTCGAACTTGAATTTCACCGTTGTAGCCTATTCGTTGAAATGTGATGTGTCATGAAGGGTCTCCGGAATTAGGAAGAGTAAGCGTGAAGCAACGCATGGATGTGGAAGGGGCGAAGGAAGAACTCGAGAATCTGGAAATATGAAAGAATTCAATTAAATAGAGCCGTTGTAAACTGAATCTTTTTTTTTTAAATTGTGGATTTTATTTAGGCATTCAAATTTCGTCTGACCCGTTACCGTATCCTCGAAATGATTTTTTTTTCGAAAATTCAGCCAATTTACATTGGAACGGGTAATTTTCGTGGATGAGCGTGTTATTGCAAGATACGATTGAGTGCCAGTCATCGCCACTGGACGTGAGGAATACTCGAGTGGTAAAATCGCACGTACTCAAAATATTTTTTGGTACGGTAACTAATTTTTTATTGGATTTCTTTGCTAATTGCTTGTCCCTTCCCGCCAACTTCTCCGATCGAATGAATGGGGTCACCGAATAAATTGGGTAATACTTACTTTCAATAGTTTTTTACTGTACATTTTCAATAATCTTTTATCTATATTACATTCCTGTTGATTCTCTGAAATTATCTGCTATGACTGCATTTTGAAGCACTATTTAAGTCTTCGTGACGTCCAAGTGACACCCGTGACCTTTTTAAGTACGAAACTTAAAGGTCTCGGGTGTTACTTGGTTGAATTCACTAAACATTTTCGGATTATTTTTAGCTCTCAAATTATTTGACTCGTCATTACATTAATTCAAAGAACTGTGAGATATTCCGTGTTATTTACTTTTAACTGAGTAATCCGCAATTGTTCACCGAAAGGCAAAAGTTTCACAGTGTAAAAATCATTTGCCTAGACCGAGGCTCAAACCCGAAGCCCCCCGATTACCAGGAATTCGGTCGGAAATCGAGGTGATCCGGATACAAGCCTTTATCAATGCGAATTCATATTTATGCTGAAATTTCTGCGTTGCCTCATTAAATTCATGTTTTGTGGACACCAATTAGACGCACTTGTGCTCCTGAATACTGGTGTGAGCATTACTTCCAGTATCCGCTCCTAAACTGATCGATTACAGAGAATAGCAGTCGCTTTTTTTTGCGTTCATTCATGGTTGTTTTAATAAATGTTTCTTGTTCTTCGCAGTTAGAATTATAACATTGAAATAATTAATTCGACTCTAAAATGAAATTTGATTTCGAAAATTCGACTCGAAAATAGAATTTACCATCTGACTTACATGCATTTACTATATTTTTCTCAACTATTCATTGCTTCTGTAGAAAATGATGCTCGATGAAGTGTGTATAATAACAACTCTTCTTAGTGAAAAAACATTTCCTTAGTTTGGGTCGATTCCGCCATGCCTCCGCATACTTACTCACTGAAGTGGTTCGTATAAAATCGGTACTGAAATGAGGTTGAGTATTTTCGTTGATTATTATTCGTGTTTTGCTAATTGGATCATTTTGGATTTTCTTAAATTTCGTAGGTAATTAAAAGAATATTAGAAAAGAACAGTAGAAAAATTATTAAAAAAACAATTATATCAACTATTAGGATGGTAACCAGGAAATATAGTAACTCAAAACTAGTTTCAGTTTTCAGTTTTATATGTTTTTATTTCCGTAAAGATGTAGACATACAAGAGATATATAAAATATTATGAAACGTAACAATATTTACAATACGGAAACCCCGTTTTAGGATGAGCTCCTCTTCGGGGTCAAAACTAGTGAGAAGTATTGACTTTTACCTTTCGAATTGCACTACATTTTAAGCATGTTAAGTTCGTTAAATATTTTTTCTGCAGACTAAATTATTTTTAATCAAAATATATTTTTGAGTGTGGTATAATCGTAATTGTGATACATGTGCGCAGTCAACAGACATCGCCTGGGGGGCTCACGCTGAGTTTGCGATGCAAATTTCTCGCAATAGTGAAAATTAGAGCTGGTGGAGACAGCAATTAACAAGCCACTGATACTCAAAACCAATGGGGGAAGTTAGTTTCGTCAACAGGAGAGGGAGTTACTTGCCTGTAAGGGCCCTCGTGTGGGGAAGGGTATTCCACTCAACGGCCAGCAATTGACTAAGGAAGTCTCTGGGACAGCAGTTGATTTTCTATGACGTCCATTTGCAATCAGTGCCCTACCATCATAATGTTTAACGGTCTGCCCTCTCACTATGTCTTACTCAACAAGACCGGGGCTTAGTAATATCCGGTGTGTCCGTACGATATTTATGCGTCGTGATGAAAATGGACGACGATGCATGTCGTATCTCATATAGCATTCGCATTGCTATGCCGCATTTATTTCGCCGTATAGTACTGCATTCCTCCAGATGTATCGCGTGATTTCCCAGATTTTCTAGTTAAACCTTTTTATTCCATATTCGTTTATTTAAATCTCCGATTCCAGTCACGTTCCATCGTTCTCAAAGAAATTTCTGCATTTATGATGACCATCACTTTTAAGCCAGTCTTCAACTTAATCCAACTTAACTGTCTTAAATAATGCCATAACTTTAAGATCTTTCAGTCGAGTCATATAGCGTTTGTGTACCATGGCATTAGGTTATCTCACTATCTTCACCGGCTGTGCAAAGTTCCCGATGGTAATCATTGAGCATTTAATTCTGGTGTCAATTCAATCCGTGGGCTTCGTTCATTCGGAAAAGTGAAAAAATAACATTTTCGCTGTGACTCCTATCGTATTGGCCCCATCACGCAGTCGCCTCTTTGCCGAAATTATTATTTGTGTTTCCAGCAAGAATCCCTTTTTGCTAATTTCGTGTTATTCTTATAAACTTTTAGGTTGCTTCCCTCCATAATTGGAAATGGACTGCATTATTAATGAGGTAGATGTGCTGAAGAATTCGCAGGCAAACATTTAAAAAAATTCAGTAGTATTTCGTCGACGTAATTTTAAAAAATACCTTCACAAAGTGGCGAAAACATCGCAAATAAATCAATACCAGCAATTGTAATCATTAGCGGAGGTAACCGATAGGAAATGCCGTTTGCGTCGTTAGTGATAAATAGGTGGGTAATTCGGGAGATACAGGAATTTTGGCGAGTGAGGGAAGAAGGGTGGAGAGAAACCCGGCGTCGGCATTTGGCTTTTATTTTAATGTCAGGTGCCAAGGGATCCACAGTTAACCCCCCGCCCGTCAGAAGACGTACTCCTCTTCAAGCGCTCTTAGCAATTCACGAGTAGGGATACCTCCGAATGATCCTACCGCCTGACTTCGAACCTGGACCGTCGGATTGAGAAGACGGTGCATCAATATCGCACCAAACCGATCCCCACCAAAAATGTGTGCCGGTTAATGCAATTATGGATAAACGAGGATACACTATAAATGTTAATTCGAATGGGTGTCGTTCAGTATCCTCCGGTCGTGCCTGCATACCGGTTGAAATCCGCGTGCCGTGGTTTGCGACCACTCCGGTTATGAAATGATTGGGGGGATGTTGAAGATTGTGGGGGCTGATGTGATATGCGTTGCGGTGGAATATTTCCCCTTTCTCTTCCCACCCTTTACCGATCCCTTATCTGCATACCTTCCCGAGGGGATATTTTGCAAATATCTTCTCCGACCGCGAAGGCGGGACGGGGAACGCCAGCTGGCAAAACGTACATTCCAGAACGAACTAGGCGATATCCTCAATAGCGGTTATTGACGTTATAGTCCTTATTATGTGCCGAAGATATTTCTGGGCTCTAGATAAATCTTTTCCTTAAAATTCTCTCTACCCATCGAGGAGGGAGTTATCAACTTCACGTCGGAAATAATGGCACCGCGCTCTATATCTGGAAATGCTACCTCCGGCGGGGATAATGTTTTTAGCATATGCCATAACGAAAGCAAATCAACAGAAAATTTAAAAGAATACGGATGTGAAGCATTCCATTACTTATTGAAACTTAAAAGTCAGATGTTTGTTTGAGAAAAATAAATTTAGGAAAATGTATGGGCAGATTTATTGTCATTAAATTTTATAAGGATCGAAGTCCAATTTTGCACAAATCGAAATAATTTTAACGTTTAATGTTCTTACTTGTATTTTTCTATGGATGACAGTTCCATTCTCTGAGTTTTACGTTTTAAACTCTTTGTAAGATTGGTTACTTTACAAAAGTAACCCATAATCATTAGTATACGCTTATACTTCGTATCTCTATCAGGAAAAAGTTGCGGAGGTACTTCTGGTTAATTCGCGAAGGAAATGGGAAATGTGAGGCGCGGAAGTGAGTTGTGAGTTTGAATGTATGGGGTCATAATGAAAGCGTGCGGCCACCGATGTTTCGATCGATGATGTTGATGATGATGCAAATTTATTTCACTTTAAGGCCCTTGACATACAAGGAGAGCTATTTGAGGTGTGATAATCCCAGCGTGCTCCATCCTCATCTTTTACATTAGAAACCGATTATTCAGCTCTTTGCCTCGGAGGAATGTTTGGACTGAAAATACATTTCCCTCGACATGGCGAATCGTTAATCGGAACCTATTCATGCGGAATTACTCTCGCGGAACATCATTTCTAGCCGGACGGAGTTAACATCCTTTTGGGAGTTACATTCGTCCAAAACCATTCGTGGCACCAAAACTCAATGGATGAGATCTTTTTCAAACAAAATATTAGCTATAATCTCGTAGTTCTGGCAAATTATCAAAAACCAGTTAAATTAATCTTCTTGGATGTCCGTAGATGTTCTTTTGAAATATAAATTGACGGGCTCGACCGTATGATTTCGAAAGTCGATCGTTTAAGCCCGATCGATTTAAATTTCGCGCTGATTTATGTTCGATTAGCTCTGATTCTATGAATAGAATCACATTTCATTTGAATCTTGAGTTTTAGGGTTTCGATTCAGATTCCGTGTCCAAAAACGATATGAGGAAAAAGGTCAATTGTGAATCGAGAGTACGAATATTTATATTCGAGGAAGTCAGTTCAAAAGTGTTCGTTCGAATCGATTTAAATTGGGTCAATTCTTTCCTTCGGATATATGCCTTTCTTGTTTCCCGTCTTTTGTGTTCTCCTGGCGAAGTTTTCCTCGCTAAGGCACCCGATGACTCCTTAAAAATGTTCCAAGGATGGTTAATTGGCGGACTGATGCATTTAAAATTGATGAAGTGAATTAATAGGGGGCGAATTTCCCATCACTCTTAAGAATTCGTGTGTTCTTTATCTGATCACCGCGGTGGCCTTATCAATATGTTACATCATTCGCATATCTCTCGTTAACGGTTTGCCGAGCAGCAGTTCCCTCCAATTTGGCTTTTAAGGTGAGGGAATCGCATGCATTTATATTTACCTCGACTCTGGGAGAGGCCTTTATTACTCGGAAGTGAATCGTTTCATTTGTGGTACAAGATTAGGAACTGCCGCGCGAATGCAAATTTAAGGAACGAAGCACACTAAACTCTTTCGATCGCCCTACTAAAAATTGCAACCACCCTCGCGCCCACAACGTGGAAATAATTCAAACTCAGAACTCCGCCATCTCTCCATAAGTGGGCGCAATTTATTTATCGGGAAGCGAGTGAGTGGTGCTTATTTGGCGCATTCCGAATTCGCTCGAGGGGGAAGAAGAGGATCCTTTCGCGGTGCTCCGCATTCAGATGGAAATAAAAAAGGAAGTAGCCGAGGAGCTTAGCTTGGGCGGGGGGGGGGGGGTTTCTCAGAGGTCAGGACGGTAACCGGGTGCAGCAGCGGAGGAAGGGGTCGAGTGGGCCCTGTTCGGCGCCCCAGGATGCCCTCACACGTTTCGCGTTCGCCTCTTCCACCCCTAGCCGCAGAACTTTCGATATCCTCCCCCTCCCTCCCTCCCTCCAAAAATGCTGGAACTGCAGTGTGCTCTTGAGAGAATCGGTCTTATTTGGTGCTCACCTCTTCTTTCGGCTCCTCCCCTCCACACTCTTGCGCCGATATTTTTGCGTATGCCGCATTTTTTTAAGAGATAAGTAAACCTTGGATCGTCCAGTGGCGGCCTCTCTCTATAATGCGTCGAACTGTTTTATTTTTAATACTCAAAAAGAATATTATTGCTTTTGCGATCTCTCGTACAATCCCGCATACCCACCCTAATTTTCCGTACGTATTTATTCACCCCCACTCCTATCATCCCCGTCGCATCGGGACCGCTTCCGTTTCTTCTCCCAATGTCTTTCTAACTTCTATGGATAGGGTTGCTTTAAAAAATAATAAAAAAGTTTCCATCGGGAATTTCCGATTCCCGTGACATGTTCCCGAGTCGCACTAAAAAATATCATGCTTTTCAAAAAAGTGATTTGGTCCCCTCCCCCTCTTATTTCTTTCCGATTTTTTTAAAGAATGTGAGTAATTCCTCATTTCTTCCCGATTTTTCACGATTTAAATAGGTGGTGGTCCCCCCCCCCCCAGAATCGGGAAAATCGGGAAAATCGGGAAAATCAGGAAAATGCCGCAAAATACCATATTTCTTTTTGTAAAAAATCGGAAAATATGAAATTCGATGTGCGAATCAAGGAGCACGTCGGTATTAATTCGTAAATCGATAGAAACATCGGTTCGTTTAGTTGAGATATTAGTTCGTGTTTGCCGTTCCCCATCGCTCGCCGAAGCCTTTAAAGAAAACTAAATCTGTAGGGGGACCGATTTCAGTGATACCAGTGAAAAGTGAAGTGATGGTCCAGGGAAAATACGTAATCATATTCCAAACACTCGAGAGAAAAATCGGGAAAGAGGACGTCAGATTTCGCGGGAAAATCGGGAAAAAAGTCGGAATGGAGAATTCATAAAAAGAGATCTCACCCTCACATACCTACTAATCTGCGTACTTACTAACATTGTGCCATGCAGTGCATCTTGGGCCTACCCGCACCGCTGGACCAAAGAAATATTTCCACAAAAAGGTTTTTCCTTTTAGCTCCCGGGGCAGAATACTCTACTTTTATCGATAGTCACCAAAAGTCTTTGATTTATTTGAAATAATCAATTTGCTTTTGATTTAAAAGTTATCTAAATCAGTGAGGTGGCGCCTTATAGCGGCTTCTGTGCGAAGTAAAAAAAACACCGCCTCGCTCGTGACATTATCTCGACTTGTCTTCGCACAACAGCGATTCTTGTCAGAGCATACACTTGCTTGCTATACAAATTCTTGTGCCGGTGATAATGAAGGGGTTAGAGAAGCTGGGAATTTTGTTTTTACTCAAGAAAAGTGCAGCTGAAACTTATTCGATGAATCAAGAGGGAATCGGCAATGAATCCATGAGTCGGGCACAGTGTTTTCGTTGGTACACGTCTGTACTTCGTTGGGCCGTTTATCCGAGGGTGGGCGCATAAAACAATTTTCGCTAAAAGTCAAGCAAGTTTTCTGCAAGATTCTGCCTAGTTATTTCATTTTATAATTTGTATATAATATTAGTTTATTTTATAATTTTTATGAAATAACAGATTAATTTTATAAGTTTTTAACATCATAATATCATCATTTTCTTGCAAACTACTCCATCCAAACAATAAATTCTTGTATTGTGCTGCATGGTGCAGATTGCCGGTGTAGAATAAAGTATTTTTATGAAAAAGATGACCGAAATCAATCCAAATGTCTGTCTAATAGGTGAGTGTAGAACTCTCTATGATGAAGCCATTGCTGTGTGTGACATGTATGAATCAGGATAGGGGTTCCTTTTCGTCGGACGCTTACGGTTTTACTGGGGTGATACATTTAATTGCCAAATGGAATAGCTCCATCGAAATCAATACTGGGTAATGAATAACTCACTGCACTTCGGGGAATATTTTCAGAACTATAATAGTTATCGCCGAACAAATCTGGCTCCGCGTATCCCTCGTGCTTGCACGGTAAGATCCAGAGCCCCGCTTCCAAATTTTCCAGAAATTCCTTGCGGCCCCACTGTACACAGAACTCCTCCTAATTGACTTTTCAAACAAGGTATGGATAAGTCATAATTCCCTTTTATGTCACAGAACCTTAAATGGCATTATGGGGATTTTTGCGGATTGTTTTAACCTCCTTCCCCGTGCATTTTTCGCCTCGCCAATTTTTTCCCACGGGTAATACTCTTTCACGTTCATTTTAACCTTGATTGATATTTCCTTTCACCGTGTCCCTCGACAAGTAAATCGAAGTGGGGATACCAGAGTACCGGATTGAGACCGAGATCGCTCCCGCCAAAAAAACTGGAAATTTCGACTCCCACGCAGTAAACCTTGATTTGTAGTTTAATTAAAAAAATAGTAATGTTCTGAATGTTTTACATAATATTTATGCGCGCTGGATGGGTTATGTTCCATTGCTTGGGTTTTTTCCTCTTTTGTTTGAAAATTGGGGGAAAATCACAATACGCCGTTATTGTAAAATCTCGAGGATTCAAACGTTGAATCATCAGACGGAATATTATGGGAATAATAATGCCATTTTAGGGGAATGGAAATTTTCGCCTGGAAGAGCTTCAGAACAAATCGGTGTATTCGATGTTTTTTACGTTCTTCTTAGAGGTAGTGTTGATCCTGTAGAAACGCCCTCGTTAGCTAGAAGTGTGCATTTTCAATCAATGTTGTTAAAATTTTAGTAAATCTAAACATCTGTAAATCAAATATTACGTGTAGCGTGGGTAAAATGGGCAATTGGGACGGTAGGAAAATGAGTGGAAACTATGTATTGCTTAACGAGAAGGTGTATACGTAATGTATATATAAAAATGTAAGAAAGGACTCCAACACGTATTTCGAAATTTGCCCACGTTTCTTGGCCGAAGGGACGTCTTTCCGCAGAGATAGGTGGGATAATTTTGGAATACGTGTTGGTGTCCTTTCTTACGCGTTTTTCTAATTTTTGGCTGGCTGACGCCATCTCACTCCTCGTTCGAATTATTATTCTAATCCGTGATATATATGTACATACATGTATTCATTGCCTATGGTATTCCATTTGAAACACAGAGACCTGTCTCTGTTGTGGTTTTATTTTTGAGGAAATAAAACCAATTTTCGGCTTCGTTTCAAAATGAACTCGGCTCTCATGGACCACTCACGATGCAAAGCCTTGGGTCTCTTCGCTCCCGACCCTCCGGGGCGACAGTCTCCACCCCAAGTCCCTAGCCCTCCTGCCGCACCCTAATTCGCGTACCCAGCACATCCCCCGACCCCACCCGTCAGCAGTCCCGTCCCTGCCCTTTCTCTCCCACTTCCATGTGCCGTCGGCATCCGAACCCGCAGTTTTCCAGCCGAGGAGAGCTCTGCAGTGCTTTCTCCGCGCTCCCTTGCCCTCCCACCACGCCCCCTCCCCTTCACGGACGTATTGCGTCCTCTGTTCTGATTGGGGCGGATACTTCCAGCTTCGTCCCACACCCTCGTTCGTCCGCTGCAACACCCCCTGCACCCGTAGCGACCCCGTCCGACCGCCAGTTCTCTTGTTTTCACCTTCACCCTCTCGTTTTTTCCCACGTGGTGGGTCCGGAGACCTCTCTTCCCCCTCCTCCTTCTCTTTCTCTTCCCCCCTTCCGCCCACTGTGCCCCCCACCCCGCTGCTAACCCTGCTACGTGTCCGCAAAGTGAATGCGGGTACAGTGAAGACCTAATGGTTCGGCATTCGAAAATCCGCAGTCAGCGGATATCCATCGCCGAATTGTCCTAAATCGGAAAATGTATGTTACCCTGATTTGCCGGATTTTGGAATTCATGATTTTTTATATGGTCGAAGGCTACCGGGACTCTCTCTGTTGACCTTGAGTGTTTTTTTTAAATGTTTTGCCGTTCAATCGTGTTCAGCGGGGCATGTGTTTTTTTGACGTAATGTGTACATACATGACTCCGAGAGGAAGCGAACGTACTAGAATGAGAGGTAACCTCTCAGAATGCGATGTCCCCAACTGTAAAAAAGTATTTGATAAGACCCACCTTGGTCTTCATTTTTTTATTTTTTTTACTACTGGACATCAGCTGACCAGATCCTTAAAACTGACAACCCCCGTAGGTATATTTCTTCTTGTATGTTGCCACTAAATTTGCAAACGTCCTCAGACGTTTTTCAGTCGAGTTAATCGCTGAGACTTGGGTAAAATTATTTGAAAAAGTTCACGTGAATTTTTCAGGGTAGAATGTCTGTTCAGAAGTTTGGCATCTCAAAAAAAAATAATTCATCTAAAGCCAGATAATAATAGAGAAACCGGTTTTACTTGATGTCATTATTTGTTTGTTCAACGTTCATAGAATAGATAACGAATCAAGCAAACAGTCTATTCAGATTTTATTTGTATTCCCTAAATGCTAAGGAAGTTATGCGTAATAAATTGATGTTTTCGTCTACGCAGCGCATGAAATAAATTCTTCATTATCGAGTTATCAATAATAATTACATCTTTTAAGCAATAAGGTCGCCAATAAGGACCCCAGCTGTCGGTCACCTCCTCTATTGGATACTGCGGTTGCGATAAGGATTCGAACTTGAATCTTTAGTTATTTAAAAAGGTGTTTATTATGTAGTGGTAGCGTGTAACATCTGCTTTTTTCATCATACGGATTTAGCTCGGTGTTACTACCATGGGTGGAGAAAAATCAGTGAGAAACCACGATAATAAACCACGAAGTAAGCCACGGTATTAAGTTTAGCGTATATAATGGGAAGTGTCTTTGAGTATGCAATTGAAAATCCAGTACTTGTTATCGCTGATGTACATATTAACATTATTTACTATAGGTATTCTGCCGGGTAAAATAGGTTTTGGATGGACACTGTCGAGCAATGGTACAACGATACCTTTCTTTCCTCTCCTAGCCAGATAACAAAACCTGAAATCGGGAATTTAATTGCGAATGGCTAAGATTATTATTATTCGTATTCTACCCGTCAGGGTAGGTTGTGGATGGACAATCCCTATTGCCTTTACAAGACCTGTACAAATTGTACGACAATTAGTTTATTCGCCTCTGTTAACAAAACACAACCTGACATCCAACATTGCAATGAACCCCTCTTGAATACCGCATACTTACTCCCTCCATTCATCCCATACAACATCCGTATCCAACTCCTACCACCCCACTCCCCGCCTGCCCAACGTTCTCCCCTCAATCACAGTCTCCAACAACCCATTGTCAGTCAAAACGATTTGCATCCATCTTTCCTGCCTGCTTGGAATTTCTCCCATCAATCTGCTCTCCTTCCCCACTTGGCCCAGCACTTCCTCGTTTCTTTTTTTGTGTATTGAAATTATTTATTTTAAAGATTTAATGCAAAGCCTTCGTGCACTTATTTTTAAATTGCACCTTCTTTAAGAGTTCACATGACAAGGAAAAGATTACACAAGTTTAGAGCAGACGTTTTTGACTAAGAGCCAATTTATTTAGCTCTCGAGCCCTCGCATTTCTCAGGGGAAATTAAACTAAGAGGATCCATGTAGCAGCGCGATTTTCGTTCTTTTCCCGTTAAATTTTTGAAATAGTGAAATAACATGAAAATTTTAAGAGGGTTTATTATTCAAGAGTGGGACCTTTCTGAAAATGAGGAAAGAATATTCACATGGTGTAATTTACGTTTTACATTAGTTGAAATAGATTTTGATGGGGTGTCTGGTACTGCTTGTATGTAATTGGACTCGGTGTCACGATGCATCTCAAATGTACGAACAAGTTGGGTCGCGGACACTTTGAACGGAATCCCAGATTAGTACAAGAATTCGTTTGTACGGCGGTAGGTAATGATTTGGCAAGAAAATTATTGTGAAATTTGCCATTTACTCTGGGAGAGAATGAAATTTCTAGCTAGTTACCGCCAAAGTTTGGAATGGCAGTGTCTGTAATATAATCAGATATTTTTCGGTAGGATAATCTGATATGGCTTGAAATTTGGCGTGTGCTCGTCAAGGCATGATACACCTAGCACCTTGGTGATTCGACGAAAGATGCTTATGATGCAATAAGCATAGACTGATTGAAAATATTCATTCATCTTGTAGTGGAGAGCTATACTCGTACAAGTGATCTCTTGAGGCAGAACAACTATGGATGGATGAGATACTGAATTGGTAGTTAGAACCGTAGGCAGTGGGGGAACGTTGGGTGTGGGCGGAAGAAGGAAGAAATTCGAGCTTGGAAGAAGGTTGAAGGAGTGGAAGAAGCTTGAAAGACGACGAAAATGTTGGTCGGGTGTTTGAAGAATTGAAGAAGGAAGTGATGCTGGGGAAATGTTTTCTGAGAGAAGATTACTCTCTCAAATATTAAATCCTTTTTCGGGAACCTCTAATATCTCTAATGGGTAGGCTTTGCCTCGCTATGATGATTCATCTGCGTGGAAACGGAAGAGGGAAGAAGGGAATCGGTTCGGATTATTCAAGTTTTTTAATGATACATTAATTTTTAATGATTTTTAATTTTTAACGATTCAATAATTTAATGATACGAGGGTAGGCTGAAAACTAATGCACCCATGCTTGTATACCACAAACAAAATGACCTTCAGAATGTGCATTAGTTTTCAACCCACCCTCATATAAACCCAGGCCTGACTGTCTTTCAGCCAACAGTGTTCGAAAACTAAATAGAGTGAGTTGGATGCATTCTCCCTTGTTGAGTGCGTCCACTCTGTGTAATGTATTTCACAAAATAAGGGCAAAGGCAATCGTATCAGATTTGAATGTAGATTCGCTCGTCCGAGTAGGGGATACTCTGCCCCCCCCCCTCCGGTTTCCCTTTCCTAGATAGACAAGCACCCTCTACCTATATAGATTCCCTCTTCCCACCTCCTTTGCCCTTTCTTACGCTCGCCCCATCCTCCACCCCACGAATTTCCTTAATCGCTGGAGCATCTCTAGAATGGCAAATGTGTTCCATTTCCCCCGAAGAAAACATCTTTTGACTGCTTTGGGAGTGTTCCAAGAGTATTTAATTTTGTGACAAGATTGATTACCTAGAAGTAGAATCAATTAGCGGAGGTATTTCGTGTTTCTCATTTCAAACGAATGATGTAATTATTGTTCCATTCGACTTCTCCAAGTTCTTTGTTTTCGGCGCGAAGGGCTTTTCTGAAAACGCGTTATTTTAAACTGTTTTAACGTAATTTGCATATCTAGTAGTAGACACCAAGCACTTAGTGCCGAACGTGCGTTACCAAAAAAAAACAGTGAGGTCACTTCCTTTAGTACGACGGTTAGCTGGAACGTTACGTATTTCTCGTAACGTGATGGGATCTGGGGTCGTAATCGCATTTTTGGGACTTCTTGAATACGTCTTCTGTCATTTGGGGCCCAGAGCGGAATGTTTTGATTGGTGAATTAGAATACAAAGAAAACCCAGCAGATTCGTAAAAAATGCAAGGTATGCCTATAGCGCATTAAGTTCACCTATTCAAATAATCTTTCAGAGGCTTTCGGTGCCCTTCCCAAGGATATCTATCCACGTCTTCCCAAGTATCCGGAAAAGATAATAGTGACCTCACCTGAAGATGCTATCTGGGATAAACGAAACCTTCTTCACCTACGGGCCTTCACAGTGGAAGGTGTCTGCAATGCGTTTATTTGGCAACTCCTGTTCAAATAATTGAAAACTGTAAAAATCTTGTTTAATTTAATTCAAGATATCTTTGTTTCCGCCCACATTAGTATAATTGGAATAAAAGTAGGCGAGATGATTAAGTCACTTAGGTTGGCAGATGATCAAGAAGTGATATGTATTGCTGAGTTCTTTACGGGAACAAAAGGAGAGCAATGGGATGAGGATTGACCGCAAGAAAAACAATTAGTGAGAGATTCTTAAGAAATAGGAAGGCGAAGTCATGCATTAGGATAGGATCGAATAAACTAAAACGAGTCGAGGACCACTTCATGCACCTGAGCAGAATCGTAGAGGAAAAATAGTCGGAGTATTAGAACAATTGCCGAATCGAAAGAAGTGAAGACGTGGAGAAAGTATAATCGCATCGCTCAACGGATGTGAAACCTTTATTTGAGGTGAGCGTAGATTGGAGGCATTTGATGTGTGGGTGTGATGAAGAATTGATAAAGTAATTTGGACAGAGAATTTGGAAGAAAAACGCTGGTTTTTTTTAATATGGTGGACGAAGAGAGGAAGTTGTTGGCGGAAATCCGGAAAAGAGGGAGAAAGTGAGAGGTGGCGGGATGTGGAGAAGGCCTTGATAGAAGGGGAAGAATAGGCTTTGTAGACCACGTGAAAGCAGGTAGAAGCACGAAGAAATGAAGAGTGAAATAATTTTGAGGAAGCGAGTGATAGGCATGGTGAAAGGGGAGGAGAGGGGATTGTTGGGAGAAATCCAAAAAAGGCAGGCAAGGTGGATTCAGGGCGTTTTGATTGGCAATTGGATGTTTAGGACTGTGATGGAGGGGGAAATGGAGGCAGGTGATGAAGGGGAAGGAATCGGATAAGGATGTTGGATGGAATTAAGGGAGGAAGGAAGTTTGCGGAATTAAATAGGATTCCACTCTAGTGCCTGTATTCAGGTTGCACTTTTGGTTAGGAGAAATTGTACACAGGCCGTGTCCAGTCAAATGTACTTCAACCGGTAGAATATCTATAAAAAGCGGAATTGAAAGTAAGTTATCGCGGTGCGAAGAAGATTATAGCCGTTAGTGACCATCCAAAAATCCCTACATTAAACAGGTATCGAGTGATTGAAGTTGAGATCAGGTGAGATTTATTTAAATAACTGACAGCGTAACACCCTCTGCGTTTTACGCCTTTATGCATGCGAGGGTGATTATGGTATTAATAGTGTTTTTTGTACCCTGTAAGCCACAGCTAAGGGTGTAAATGTGTGGATATAGATGTATGCCTTTCCTGTTCCACGCGTACTCCCATCCTAGTAGAAGTCTGTTGTTGAAATCCTTCATTCCATCACGGCAGCCTTCAGTATCTCGCCACCTCCCCGAATCTCCTAAATCCACTCTTTTCTTTCCTTTCCTTCCATTTCTCCCGCGAGCTCTCTGATAAGTAAGACGGCGCTCGCTGCTTTATTTGTAAATTCTGGAACACTGGAGTTTTAGCGAACGGTTTGAATCGATTCCCTTGCCGCCGGGGGAAGAAAGGCGGAAGTGAGGTCGGAGCGGAGCTGTCATGATGGGGGTGGTGGGCGGGCGTCCATGCCATTTCCCTTGGCAGTGTGATACGAGTGAGTTGGAGAGAGGGAAGGGGGGGGGCGTTGAAGTTTTTCCAAGTCGAAATTCAGGTATGTGATGAGCCTTGAGGGGAGAAAACAAGTGAACCGCACAAGCCCGGTTTTAACCGACAGCAAAATATTTCATCGGCAGTCCTGTCCTGTTTTAGTCGTTTTTTTTAACATCCAACAAATAAAAAGTATTGAGCAATCCGTTATGAAATTTGCAAGTCCTTCTCCAACACATTAAATGGCCATCAAAACCAAGAATCGACCAAGACGGATGACTGTGGTCGGCCGGAGGGGGAGTATCCTCCTTCTTTTCTGCATTGGAGATCCCCGTTCGATTCCCGCCTTGATAGGTTTTCTTCCGCCTTGAGCTTGTGTGCTTGCGATTGTACCTGTAGTTATTGTTATGGTTGTCTACCGTTTTAAAGTTGGGTTTTGAGTAGACTCACAGACTAACCACCGCTGCATATCTACTATAAATTTCGCCTAACAAGACATAATATGACATCGGAGAAATAAATCCTTCTTCAATTTCTCAAACTTCCTTCTTTCAGTTCATCCAACCTCCCTATCCTATTCCTGCCCTTACCTCGTTTGGCTAACATACTCCCCTCCATCACAGTTTTCAACATCCACTGCCGATCAATACGCCCTTCATCCATTTTTCTTTCCTCCTTATCATTTCTCACAACAATCCCCTCTCCTCTCCTTTCGCCATGCCTAGCAACTCCTCCTTTGTTTTCGTTTCCGTCCACTTCACCTTCCCCACTCCCTCATTATCTCGATAACCTCCAATCTACGTACGCCTATTATCCTGCTGCAATGACCATTTTTCCGCGCCTTACAAAACCACGCTTCATATTAAAAGTTTCAAATATATTTTCTTCACGTCCTTTTCATCCTTTCTCAACGTCCCTGTCGTCAAATCCCTTGAAAGCTTCATTGTGTCACGTAGTTATTCTTGTTTTGATAAAGTAATATAAAATTTATTGTGCGTTAATTTGCTGATAAAATCCTATCCGAATGGAGGAACGAGTTAGGAAGCTTGTAGTATATTGCCGACTTCGAGGTGATTACCAGTACCCGACATATATTAGACCACAAAGGAGTTGAAAATCGTTAGGGTGAAAGAAAACTTCAGCTATTTTATCTACTACCCATTTTCCCTCAGCTAATTAGAAAACTCCACCGAGTCTGTTATCAGAAATGCTTTTGTAAAAAATCCGATTGCCCTTTTATGTATATTATAAATAAATTTGAGCATCACATTGCTTTGTTTGGGATTCTATGGGTGGAGCACACTTTAAGGAATATGATGTTATTTTCATCGTTGTTCGTTGAAGAGAAGGTGTGAGAAGGAGAGGGAAGGTTAAAGAGGGATGGAGAAAGGGAAGAGGCGTCGCGGTCAGTGTAAAAGGATCAGCGCGGAATGTCGGAGGCCATGGTTGGCGGGAAGTAGCGCAGATGGAGGAAATGCGTTCTCGTTCCTTGAAATGGCCTCCCGACCGCGGTTTCGTTTCCTGTAGCCATCCAAGCAACGACCTCGGGTTGAGCCTCCCCCGCAAAACTTTGGCAGGAAAAATTGTACAAGACGTCTTGAAAGCTAACATGGTCCTCAAGCGATACAATTTCAAAACATGAGTCACACATTAGTGGTGTCGTTTTTTTGCTCTCTCATGTCGTTTTTTTAATGAGAATACTTACTTCTTTGGACACTACATGCCACGGGGAAAAGTACGTAAAAGCATTACCTTAAAAGTACCTTTCACACGACACAATGAAACATTTGACCAAAAAAATTGTACGAATTGTACGTAAGCTTACGTGGGGTGGTCTGAAAAGTTTCCGACCACATATGAGTGATCATTTTTTTCCTCGAGTTTATTTTTATTCTTCATTCAGAATCTTTGTAATTCGATACACGTTTTCCAGCGATGCTCTTCAACTTTTTTTTATCCCCTCCAAATATTAGTTGTCTCTCCGCAAAATAAGGCTTTAGGTATGCCATAACCTCCTCGCCCGATTAAAATCTCTGTCCCCCAAGCGAAACCTTAAAGGTTAGAAAACAGGAAAAAGTCGCTGGGGGCCAGATGTGGTGAATGCGGTGAGTGTTCAACCAGTTCGAAGCAAAATTCGAGAATTTCGTAGGTCCCGAAAAGTCATGCAACCAAAATTTGAATCACATTTGACGAAATTTCAATAAGGCCGAAGAATTTTTAATGTAATTACTTACGACGGTGATAAATATAAAGAATGGACCAGCGTGCTAAAAATCTCTCCTTTCGCGGTAAAAAGCTCTCACGTTTATTTTCATTATCCGTTTATTACAATTAATACAAGTTCGCCGCAAGTGATTTAGAGCTTGGGGGAGTGAAAATTTCGCGATGTTATTAAATTGAAAGCATTACAAGTTCGCAATAACCGCAAAATAATGGGATGATATGCTGGCGGCAACAGTCGATAACTGATTTGTTTATATTGGAGGTTTCATAACAAAAGCGAACGACGAAAGTATTTCAATAGAACAAGCGCATTTACATTCCAACAATCGCGTATCGCTGCGCGCGTTACACACGCACCTACGATACGTATATCCCAAAAATTTTTAAGCCGGTTATCGAAAGTGAACTTGGATGGAAAAGAATAACCGTCCAACCTCGATTCAATTTGAACATATCCGCCGTCATGACTTCACTCATGTACAAGTTTCTTGCGCAAAGTTTCATGAACGAATTTGGGAGACAATTTGACGGTGCGAACGGGGTTTTAAATATTAAACGAAGGGGACATTGTGGGAAAAGATGGCGGAATGCGACGCGGCAGAGCGGGAGTGGAAGATAAGAAGAGAAGGAAGACGGTGTGTTATGAAGTTATTCCGCCGCGTGAAGGGTTGCTTGGGGGTGGAGATTAAACGCCGTCCCCGCCTCCCTCCCCACCCCCGAGGGAGGGGCGGGAAAATGTGTCAATTGCGGGGGATGGCTCGAGGCGCGGAGATCGCATCCCGCCGCGCTCCGACGAGAGTCAAGGTTTCGATGGGCTCCCCGGAGCAGAGAGAGGGAAGCTGTTTTATCGAGGATTGGTGTTGGTGGTTGGTGTTGGGGAGGGTCAGCGGGAGGGGGAGGAGATGTGGCCGGCGCATGAGTGGGGGGGGGGTGGTGTTCCGAGGAGGAGGAGGAGGTGGTAGGATTGGCGTAGTAGGGAGGCGGGGCCATGCGGTTCTCTTTCCTCGCCTTTGATCTATCTCCTACCCTTTCATTTCATCTCATTTTTCCGCAAAGGGGGAGGTTGTCTTCGCCACTGGGAATGGGCAAAAAAATAACGATATCCGACCGTTACTACCGGGCTGTATTTAAAATCGGTACTTTCGACGATACCGGTGAATGGGAATCGCTTGGCCCATTTACGCTTTACCGAGTTCATACCATCCTACCATTTTATTGGGAATCGGAATGGAATACTTAAGGAATCCTCTCTTAAAATTATATGAAATGTATTATATAATGGTCTTGATTTTATTGAAAAAATAGGGTAAGGCAACATCGAAACGATGTTACTTTTGAGAGTTCTTTTTAAATCAGCACAAACACGACTGTAACCGTAAATGAAAATCAACTTCACGTGAGCGTCTCTTCTTTTAACTTCTCGATACAATTGGATCATTTACATTAATACTGGAATAATTAATCGGATATATTTTTTTCGTTATATATTGTTTGCGTCGGTGAAAATTCACAGAAAATATGCGGACGTGCTCATGCATGAAAATAACGGGAGTAACAGTATTTTCGCTTCGCTAGTACTGGAGGCATTACTGCTATTGGTTGATTTATGAGCACTGTTTAGGAAAAAACCCCGACTACCCTATTTTTTCAACTTCTTCCCATCTCTCTCTACTCACCACACGGCGCGTAGTAACGGCCTCTCTTCGCCCCCTCCCCGAGTCTTCCAAACCCTCCCTTCCTTCCCCGTGGGATACGTCCCTCCCCGTATTGATTCCGTGCGCCGGAGATTCTGCGCCATGTATAGTTACGCATACGCAGTCTGTTTGGGAGGGGTGGAAAGGAGGGAGGGTTAAGGGGGGAGGAAGATGGGCAGGGATGGTATCCCTGGTGGGGAGAGGGGGAGGGTAGAGAGAGAGAGAAAGACACCCTATGAGTCCCTCCTCCCTCCCCACTTCCCACATCACCATGTCCTCATTTTCGTATCCTCGCCCTCCCCCGACCCCTCCCTCCCCCTTCCTTTCCTCTCTTCCCGTTCCACCCCCCTCATCAAACGGACCCTTGGCCTTGGGATTCCTCCTCCCCTTCGTGCCATCCCCCCCTGGGCCGGGTGGGGGGGCACAATGGATGAGGGTTTTGGCGACCCTAACCCCACTCTCCTTCCTTCCTATTCTCACTGCTGCTGCGTGCCGAATTCCTGGAATCAGGGAATGGTGCGGGAAGGGGAAGAAAAGGGTTCATTTCCCGGCCTGTAGTGTGAGCGGGGGTGTGGGAGGGAGGAGAGGGAAGTGCGAGGTTTATTTCAATTTCGGGGTTATCAGCAGAGCGCGGGCAACGCGAGATGTGCCCCTGGGAGGGAGACGTGTGCCCGCCCACGCCAGGGGGGAGAAGGAATCGGGAGAGTCACCTGGGCCATCCCCATTTAACTCGCATTAAATGGTGACGATTCGACCAGCGGGCTAATTGATTCGAGCTGGGGGATTTTTTTAGTAATGCAAATGTTTATCCAGTAATAGATAAGGTTAATTTTTTTTAAATCCGTCAAAAAAATCTGATTTAAAATACTTATATTGCAAGTCTCAAATTTCAGTCGTGACAAGATTTGAGTATTATTTCGCACGACATTAAATTTAATCCAAAAACAACCGTATGTGGCCTTCTTTTGCACAAATGAAACGCGGCTTATTCAGCTATAGTGCATTGAATGCCATTGGTACTAAGAGTTTTATCCCACCGTTTTTATATAAAAATATATTTAATTTGACGGTATTTAAGAGTATAATTCATGTATTGAATTGTTTTGCTTTTTCTCTCTTTTTTCGTATTGATAAAATATTCTGGCACAACCAACAAAAAACTGGAATAATAATTCTACCTACGACGGATCGATGCATTAATTTGTTGTGTAACGGTAAGTTCTTCTAGATTGACGCTAAAAGGTATCAACGTTTAATAAGTGATTTAATGGTGCATTTTAATCCCGTTTCCTGGGTAATCGGTTGCCTTGCTCCAATGATAATTCTAGGTCTGTTTAATTCAGTCCGGTCAGTCATAACTCTGTTGTGTGGAATTATCAGTTTTGGCCGATACACTGTAAAAATAATATCCGACATTTACCTCAATTTTAAAAAAATGTCAACTCTCCGAATTGTTTCAACAATTTTTTTCATTGGCACTTCATAAGGTTTGTCCTACGAGAGTTTTGTGACGGTATTGCAAATGATTTTGTGTGCATTGTATCAATCTCTCGCAGGGGATTTTGTGACCAGGAATGCAGAAAAACGCGGCGATAGATATTTTCCTCCCCGGCTAGGCTCGCGTCAAATGTTCACTGCACGTCCGAGCGGATTTCCATGGGAGTAATAGGACAGTGTTTTAACCTGTGAGTTCGGGAGAAAAACAATTGGAAATTCATACTCTATCCGAATTGGCAATTCATGGGTGAGGAGTTCTTCGTTTTTGGGATGGAAATACTCCGAAAAATATACCGAAAATTCCTCCCGGCCGAAATAATTCAGAGGTGTGGATACGACTTCAGATATACTATATATAGGTACCATTGAAGCGCTGGCATGTGTGTTGCCCTACTTTTGTTGTGCAGCCGTTCGTGCATCCACAAATTGCTCCTGTCAAGCGAAAAAACTCGCACCCGATGAAATTTTCAGACATTTAACAAAGATGGATTTTTTTTCATTTAGAAAGCCTGTGAAAGGCGACGAATGATGTAAATTGAGAGATTCTCGTTGGCTTGTTGATTAAGGAATTAAATAAATTGCGTCACTATTCGTATAGACTCGTCAAGGGCTGTTTCACAGAACGGTACGTTTCTCGTAAGTTACACGCAATATATTTTTTTTGGCATTTGCCTTCTTCAAAATTTATATATTTTTATTTAACACATATATATATATATATTTATGTATATATATATATATATGTATGTATGTATATATATATGTATATATATATATATATATATATATATATATATATATATATATATATATATATATATACTCTTGGAAATGACGCTCTCCGGCGACGCACAAACACACAAACACTAAGACAACAAACACCACACACATAGAAACATAAAAGAAGGACACTTACATTGGATATTTACGTTTCGACGGCACGGCCGTCGTCATCAGAATGCCGTTGTCGGGGAAGAGCGGAGAGGACATGTGCAAGAGAAGGGTGACGGGAGGAGAGGTAAGGGGCCAATGGGAAGCGGACAAGGTGGGGGAGGGGGAAATGGCAGGGGGCGGTAGAGTTGCCGCGGTAGGGGGAGAGCTGGAAGGTCCCGGTCGTGAAGCGGCCGGGCCTTTAGCGGGGGACTTGGTGACCGATTCGCTCAGAAGAGTTATGGAAAAACTCACTGGTTCTCGAATTTTCGGTGGTCCAACCACCTTTCTCAAGAGGAATTAGGAACAGAACTGAGGCAGAGGAGGGCCCGAAAGCATTTGCATATTTGTGCATGCCCGAAAGCATATTTGTGTGTGTGTATATATATATATACACACACACGCAAATGAGAAAGTACTGGAGATGGTGGGTGAGGAGAGGGGTTTGTTGAGAGAAATCCTATGGAGGCAGGAAAAATGGATGAAAGGCGTATTGAGCGGTAGTGGAATGTTGAAGAAGGTAATAGAGGGGAGAATGTTGGGCAAGCGAGGAAAGGGTACGAACAGGATAGGGATGTTGGACGGGATGAAGGGAGGAAAGAAGTACACAGAGATGAAGAGGGACCTGATGTAGTTTAGGTTGCTGGATTGGGTTTTGTTTGGAGTTACAAAATATTTATTTGATAGTTGTGTCCATCCAAAAACCTATCTTAACCGGTAGATTACCTAATAATAATACACACGCACATTCAAACACGAAATCCCGCCATACGGCGAACAAATATTCATTCACATAGAAATAGAGATAAGGAAATGGGAAAGGAACGCCCATAAAGGACGAACACAAGAGAGGTGGGGAAGGCGGATTTGAGCCGATCGCAAGAAAAATGGATAGGAACACATAAAATGACGAACACAGGAGAGGTTGGGAAGGCGGAATCAAGCAGATCACAAGCGCAAAAATATTTCCTTGACCGGGACTTGAACCACTTATCTTTCGACTTGCCGGGTGGATGCTCTACATGCTCGATGACATTCTTATAGTCCTGTTAGATGGAGAAGTGTAATCTACGTTCTCTACCGTTTTCTCGTCAGGGTTAAAGGCATTTTTTTGCAATTGGTCATTTTTCCTACGATGTATTCACGTAAATAATAAGAACAGGAACAGAAAAACGTGCGAAAAATATGCTTTGTCTAGAAGTGCACGTTAAATTGGATCAAGATGCCAAAGGGGATTATTTTTGTCTATTTATGTACACAGCATATCCAGTTAGACCCTGACCGTGCCTCGGCGTTGTCGCCGAGATCCTCCTCTAAGGGTGTCCGCTCCCCGCAAACCCTCGGCGACTCCCCTCGTGGCGGCCTCGAGGCGCGCTAACGATTGGACGGCGCCCTTTTCGGCCAACTCGATTTATCTTCCTTGTTTACCGAAACGGAGTCGAGAACAGGGCGTCGGGACAAGAGAATGCCGGTGAAGTGGGATCCCGGCCTCGGGATTGGTTGAGGTTTCCACGAACGCTTGGCATAATGACGTTTTAAATTTTGGAAGCTCTTTCGACAGTTGAGAGGGTTTTGTTCATTATTATGCCATTCCGAATTTTATTTCTCTACGAAATATTTTATCAAGATATTATTGTGAGCGTTCTTTTTGTGTGTTATCGTGCTCTGTGTTGCTGTCTAAATATAATATATATATATATATATATATATATATATATATATATATATATATATATATATATATATATATATATATATATATATATATATATATATATATATATATATATATATATATGAATAAGTGCTAACAGGAATTAAATTGGCAAAATGAGGCGAACGGCTTGATGCACCAATGGTAGGTATTTAGTCTACAGTAGAATAGCTCTTAGGGGAATGTATTTTTAAATATGTTCTTTTTGTGCTTCTTGTGTTAGTGTAGAAGGATGTTGTGAGCAATGAATTATAAATCTACCCAAAGTTCTGCGTTTGTCCTTCCGAGATCATTTGATTAATTTGGCCATATTTTTCATTCAGATAACGTGGCTAATAGAATTATACTTTGTCTCGAGGGTAAAATATTCTGCCGAGGAAGACTTTTGCCTCCGGAGTCTCGAAAACTGGAGGATATTTCTCTTTGGGTTAGATGTGAATCAATGACTGAAACATGATTAATTTCAAACAAGGGCAGTCGTAAGCCGTTTCCAATTTATTACGTATCTAACATTTATGTTGGCATCAATTGATTCCATGTTACTAACAAATCGGCCAAATGTTGTGGTCCGGTGGGCGATATGCCCATTCGCGTAGCCTTAAAGTTCCTCGCTGTGAATCCCGTCTCAGCTACGCAAAACTCTGGGGTTTTTGTCCCCAGGGAAATGTGGTAGCAGCCGAAGAGAATCAGTCAATAGAGGAAGGTGCCTACAAGCTTATATGAACAATGGACGAGTATTTAAACCCACGGTCGTATTTGGCGCGCTCTTTTAAGATAAGAAGACCTTGGGTAGGATTCATTATCGTTAAAACGAAGAATTTTATGACAGATTTGATGGCTCTCGTGGTCTCTTACGCCACGGTTCGTCTTTCGTATTGTTCTTATTCTTTCGCAGTCATTTCGGTCGGAAGTGAAAGAAAATTTCACTCCAAGTGGAAATTATTTGGATTGTAGGTATTCATGCGCGAAAAAATTGAAGCGTGGTTGCTTGTTCTTTAGTCATTTAGTTTGTTTTTGCGATTCAAAACATTTTTTACCCTGATTTTTTTAAAATTTTTGTTTCCAGTTTCGTAAAATATATTCCACAAATAGGTATTTGACCTACCTTTCTCGGGCAGAAGTCTAGATAAAGAATTGACTACTAGTCAAATGCTAATTTTATCAACTATGAACGTGGATGTAGACATAATTTGATTGACGATGCAGACGAAGGGATAAAAACTCTGCCGTACAGATATTATTACGAGGTTTCATAAATTTTTAACTCACGCTTACAGCACACTGGCTTGGCACAGACCTTTTTTGTCTGGCCAGTCCTCTAATGGCTGCACTCGAAGTCATGATGGAGAAATATTTGATTTTTTTTATTAGGAATTCTAAATTCTCCATCTGGTAAAACTTTATGAAAAACACTTCATATTGAATTCCACCATCGCCATATTAGCAATCAACTCGAAGCTTAGATGTCGTAGACTTTGATTGGCGGGGGTGGAGCTCACATACCTAATACTGTGAGTTCAATGGGGTGTGAATTTCACGCTTTAACAGATAAGGGGTTTTTTGAAGATAAAAAGGAAAGAAAGTGACAATTCTCCACTTAATAAGTTTCATAGTCCGACCGGGTTTCGACGTGCCACGTTCCCGGGTTACCATGTACCACGATGAATCATCTTCAGGTCTCAGTTAAACAGAGTAGGGGTTCTTCCTTTCTTTGTACCGCATACGGTTTCCAAAGAAGATCTAATAGCCGAAAAATTACACAGCTTTAATTAAGCTGAGGGTGCCACCGGGAATCGAACCCGCGTCCTACGTTCGGTGGCTCTGACCCACTCGACTACCACACCGCATATTCGTGTTAATAACATAAGTATTTAAAAAAATATATTTTTTTAGGTTTCACACCAATGATTACGTTTTGTGTTGTCCTTGTTAGAAACCATGATTGTTTTCATACTAACTATTAGTTGAAAGCTGAAATTAAGTTCACTGATTTAAATAAACCACTTTAAGTCCATATTTTATAATGTGTCGTAAAACTGAGAGTTAACTTTAACCTCCGGGTAAGGCCTAAAATCGGTTTTATGAGCGCTAGTTAAGATCAGAAACGATTCTTAAATGCTAACTCCATTGCTAACAGCGATGTTACTATGGTTACGGATGTTCACATTCACTAAGGAGCATGTTGTTTGTTTATAAAATGGATTTCTTGGCTAATGTCCGCGTTGTGTTAACGTCCGCATCAACTGACAATTGGATTAACGAGACATTATAAAACCGGACCTAACTAAAGTAGACCTCCACTCTTCGTACAGTCCCTTTAATGAATGTACTCATTAATTTCTGGATTTGTGTCGGGTTATGAACAAAGAAAGGAAGGGTCCTACCTTTCGTGGGAACCTGGAACACTCCCTTGAACAATTTATTTCGCATCTCGAACCATTCGTGTTTGCATTCGTAATTGCTATCGTGGATTACCTCGTCGGCTTTCAAAATCAGCTAGTTACCAGGGGCTCTTTGATTGACCGGCGGGCGATGTGTTTGTCTGGGAGATCGAGCGAGCGCGCTGATTCTCTCTGCTCAAGAGTCCACCCTTCCAATGAAGCGGAAATGGAAGAATTCGTTCCCGCCGTTTGCTCTTTTCCATCTCTGAAGACTGTTTCGCCATCACCAGGATATTTTACGCGTGGCAGTGCACAATAATTAGGCTAGGCGAGGGTCAGACTAATTAATTTGTGCCGAATGCGGTCGGTAGGCAATTTGAGACTGGGACATTTTGGGAATGGGGAAAGGTTGGGGGAAACTCAGTCGTTTGGACGCCATGTTTTTGGTCCCATCTAACCGAGTGCTGAATTTGAAGCGCCTCTCACTGACACCCAAGTAGGAATTACTTACCAGCGAATAATCTGGAGCAGCGCCCTCTTTCATTTGAATCTACGGGGGTAGGCTGAAAACTAATTTACAACATGCTTGTAGACCACGAACAAAATGACCTTCATAAGCACTCCCGGTGGCATGTGGAAGTAACATCCCCCCTCCACACGCGTGCGCAGGTTTGAGGTCATTACATTCATCCAGTGTATTTCGAGAAGTCGTCGTATATTATCCAGGTCATACAGGAGGGAGGGGAGGGTAAACTTTTAATTAGCTCTAAAAAATAATCGAGAAGAAAAACTAAACAAATTATTGTTATTCTGTAAGACTTCTCCACATGGACACCATTCAGAGTTACACATTTCCCCGTTGTGTTTCTGAAACTTTCGTAGGCCACCATTGTGACATGGAATTCAGCAGATTGCGTCGAAAGACATTGTCACATCTCTTGAATGACGTCATTTGTGTTGTCAAATTTCCGATTCCATAGCGGTTTTCCGAGTTCTGGGAATAAGAAAAAGTCGCTAGGGGCGAGATGGAGGGAATATATGACGGAAATGGCAAAATTTCAAAGGATATTGCTTTCATTGCCGTTCTCACTGCGTTTGCTTCTGAAAAGTAGTCGTCAGTCATGAAACCCTGGGTGCTGACACCTTTGGCATGAGCAGTTCTCCATGAATAATCTTCCACATACAGCCGTTCCTAAGATCAGTCTCATTCATGATTATTTGCATGGTTACTCTTTTGTCAAATAGGATTATGTCTTCCACTTTGTTCACTGTAGTAGCATCGCCCGTGAGTGATGGTCTTTCACTTCTTGGATCGTCTTTGAGGGGCGTGTGTACAGTTTGATAATTCTTTTTCCACGTTGCACATGTATTATACGAAATCGGGACGAACATAAATAATTTAATCGGGGATATTCCGGGTAATGTAACCTTTCAAATGGAAGAACTTAGTCAAACTGCGAGCCTCTATCTTCTCCATACTCCCGAGTTACTTCGATCTGCGGCTTCCTAAAAAAACAAATCAACAGTAATAGCTTATAATTTACGTCCTAATATACATAACGATGAATTAAATTGCAGAATAAATTTTATCCAGACATCTTGGGTATTTCGTAGAGATGATTACTTAAAAACGATACACCTACCTGGACTTCCCTTTCCCGTCCTCAACCCGTCATTCTTTTTCTCTTTGCCAACAAACAAAGGAGGGGAGCCTTCTCTCCTGCGATAGATATCGAAAGACGAAGTGAGTACGCTTCCGAGTTGTTGATATGGGAGCCTACTTAACAAGAGCGAATTTTATATTTGAATCTCATCAAAGTTACGCATTCACTATCGATTAATGCCAACTTTGATCCTCGAGTAAACGAGATGGAGTAAACGCGGACCTAATCGCCATCCGAGAAAAAGACATTGTTATCGATTAATTAAAATCGACCATATCGTTCGGGTATGACTAGTTCAGCAATATTATTTTCATTAAATATTTGAGCTTGTTTCTAGCGATGTTGCCAATGTTAAAAACGCTCTACGATTTCGGGGTCATGGATAACTTTTTCCCTAGAAGGAGTTTTTTCGGTATTTTTTAAATCAAAATTAAGGATTAATTTTAAGTCTTAAGTGAAATTGGGACTTGCAAATGCGTCCATTGATGACAAATTATGGCGTGAGCAATCGTTTATTCCTATCGCAAACGGTTATGACTTGCCAAATTCGGCAACAATGGACGCCATTCAATCGAATACGGATGGAATCGAGGGCCCGCTTAGACACGGCTTGCGCCATTTAACCCGCGACGGTGACAAATGTCGTGGTTTTTGCTTTTAAGGAAAAACTTTATATTGCTTTGTAATGAAATCCGCCCGTTTCGAAAACTTGTGCGCGAGTCTTTAAAAAATTACTCATTACCGTGGTCGTAAAATGAAATTGGTTCCCAGGAGTGGGTCAGCGACCTCCGTGACTGCTGAGAGAACTAAAACAGGTGATTACTACGGCGTGTGCCTGGCATTGGAGGAAAGTCAGTCGAAGGGATTTATTATTTTTTATTTGAAGAACGACTTTCGGCTGCGAGGCGTAAAACCTGAATGAGACGGCGTACGTATTCGCCTCTTTCTCGTTCAGCCGTTCTACATGATACAGGTATAATCTTAAACTGAAGACCTTATTTCAACATTTTCAGTCTTTCAAAAATGGTTCGTTCAATCTAAAAAGAAATCAAAGATTCAGTTTTGTTGGGTGAACGACCCGAGGTTATGCGGTCGATGGACGTTTCAATTAATTCGTTCGGCGGATGCGTGCAAGTCCTGTAATTATCTGGTGTTGGGTCGTCATTCCCATTCAAATGACGTCACCCCAGCTGCGAAATTCGCTCGTCGCGAAAGGTTCAAAGGCAAGTCACTCTTCCTCCCCCCCCTCCGCCCCCTCACTCCTGGACACGGGTCGTCACGTGGCAACCCTCCCTCCCTTCCTCAACCCCTCCTCCACCCCCCACATTCTCACGCTCGCCTCCACTCTGTCCATAAAACCGATAAAATCCATATCTGCGGCGGGGGTTGGCACCCGTGGAAATGCTGCCTCCTTCCAACCCCCCAACCCCCTTTATCCCTGTGCTGGTGACGTCGGCGGCGTTCCAATCGCGGGGGTATTTCGGGGATTTAATTACCTGTCATTCATTTCCAATACACAATATATTGGCGCCGTTCGGGACGCGGGATTGGATATCATGAAGGGGGGGGCTTTGCTCTCGGCTTAGTCAGCATCTTTCTCTTTCGGGTCCAGAGTCTTGGATTTTCCTTCGTTGCGCTGGGAATGAATGTTGTGTGCAGTTGTCATTGCCGAGGGAATATTCGGTGACTTCGTATCGCGATGATTTGCATCGTGAGTCTTCGTCATCACTTCGCTGTGGGCCGGAAAAGTCACCATTTGGTCCGTCCCTGAACGATTATAAATATATATATATATATATATATATATATATATATATATATGTACACACACTTGTTCAGTTAAAACCATAGTAATCAACCCGAAGGTTGGTTTGGTAGATGATGGCAGAATTCATACATCAGGGTGGGGGAGAAGTATGGAGGAAATAAAATAGACGAGAAAGAAAGCTAACGGTGAAGGCATTGATATGAAGCTGGAGACACTGCGAGGTAATGTGATGCTTAAGTCTGTAATAAATGAGAGAATACTGTGAAAGCGTGGTAGAGGAAGGATCAGAGGGTAAATCATTTAGGATGTAAGTAAGGGAAGTTGTAGAAAATATGCAGAGCTAAAGATATAAGTAATTGCATAATGGGATTGAGGGATAGTTTTTAGCCAGAGTCCATTAAAAATTGAATTGTATACGGTAGGGTAGCAAGTACCTCGCAGTTCATATTTTGAGAATTGAAAACTGTATTTACAGGTGATATGTTTGTGTATTCAACCCACCATGATTGAGTAGACTGTATTTTTATGTTTGAAACAATGCTATGCTATTTATACCAATTTTTTTCTACGGCATTTACTATTTGGCAGATAAACAATATATTTTACATTAATTTTTTCTAAGCTTTAAATAAACACATCCGTAAATCGTAATGAATTGGCCAGTTTTCATTCCACGGTTAGACATCGTAAGAGCAAATACTAGAGTGCTAAAAATTTGTTGAACCCATTCGGTTATGATATGAGAGATGGCTGCGACGGATAATTTTCGGAAATCCATTCGTAAAGCACGAGGAAGGATCGAAGGCTTTTGGTTTCCACAGGAAGGAATTTATTATTGACAACAATTCATCTTTTATATGGAAAGCAAAGTCTTTGATTCTTTCTTCGTGTTTTTCAGCCGGTAATATTAATTTATATTTTGAAAGTGGCCCAAACGTTTAAAGAATATTCTCATTCCAAAATTTTAACGATTAAAGATTTTTTAAATGTCTTCATTACGGTTAATCGGAACACTGAATTGGGTTCTGTGTAGGTTATACCGTAAACCTGAATAATGACTGCTGATATGGTACAATGGTACATAAGTTATGCTTTGGATAAATGATATTTTTCTATTCCGAAAAACTTCATCGAGGTCGTATTATCTTTCAACTGTAGCGAGAATTTACAAAGTTTGAAGTCGCTCCATATCGTGGCTGGAAAAAGTTCGTTCGATGCATCTTGGGAGTGAGTTAGCGAAATCCGTCTCGCTTTTGAGATTTAATTGAAATTACTTGGCGTCAAAATGAACATAAAAATTTGGAATCGGATCCGAGCAAACTTTTTACATTATTTAAAATACAAGGAACGTTGCTACGGTCGTGAATCAATGTAAACAAAAAAAATCCGAGACCGTCAACTTGAGATATATTGAGCCGTTAACTTGAGATATATTGGGCGAGATATATAGAGATTGTTTATATTGGATTGCATGCATTGCCTAGTAAATTGCATGGTAGAGTTCACTCAGTCCTGAGACCGACGCTTCATCAGGGTAGGGGGCCAGTTCCTTTCCCTGTACCGGGTATGGTTTCCCGGGTTATATATATATATATATTTTTCTATGTATATATGTATGTATATATGTGTACATTCAAACATGAAATCCCGCCATACGGTGAACAAATATTACTTCACACATGGAAATAGATATAAGGGAAGGGGATAGGAAAACACATAAAAGACGAACACAGGAAAGGTGGGGAAGGCGGATTTGAGCAGATCACAAATGTAAAAATATTTCCTTATCCGGGATTTGAACACCGGACCTTCCACTTGCCGGATATATATATTTCCTCATGCATTCATATAAATATATATGTGAAAGCCGTTCAATGTTTAGATGGCCCTTAATGTTCTAGAGCAGAATGATTGGAATTCCTTTCTCAATTCACCCACGACCGTTTTGGTGGTATTGTTGTGCATTGGCCAGGACGTGGTTGCGGTGGACCCTGCACGGTTATGACCATCGGTCAATCCTCCTCCGCGCTCTTATTTTCTCCGTCCTTCCCTATATCCGCTTCTCAACAGAATTGAACTACGATCATACTCCCCCTTCCCACTCATGGGCTCGACAGCTGTTCTTGGGCGTGTCTGGGCGGCTAATTCCGATCCCTCTAAGGTGCACATACACACACCAGGTGTGACGCGTGCGCCGAATGCGTGGGTGTGTGGCCGCCCCCCGTGAGCGGGATGCCGTGGTCGGGTGAATGTAGTCGCACCTATTTGGCCGCCGTCACGTCGTGAGGTTTAAAAGTTGGAGGGGGTGGGGGGGATGGTCGAGTGACGGCGGGGATATTGAAGGTCACCGAGGGAGGGAGAGATCTCTCTCTCTCTTTTTCCTTCCGCCACGCCCTTTCACCGCCACGCCTCGCGTCCCCCCGACGGCCTCCACCCCCCGCCCTTTTGGCGCCGTTCTTTCGTTTCTTGTGATGTTATTCGCATCCTACCCCTCCTGACCCAAGTTCTCCCCCTCCCCCCGTAATGCGCCCTTTTTTTCATTTGCTTCCCTTTTGGGAGATTGTTTTGAAACTACCTCTCGTCGACAGCGGAGCGGATGCTGCCGGGCACTCGTTTTCAAAAATATTTTTCAATTAGTGTGTGCTCGTAAATGTTTTGTAATAGCTGTTTCAATGCAACGGTTTGTCTTGTACAAAGTGATATTTTGGACATTAATTATGTTTAAAAAGGGTGGCGGTGGTCTAGTGGGTAGAGCGTTGGACTACTGACCGGAGGGTCCCGGGTTCGATTCCCGGGCACGGCACTTTGGGCACCTGCAGCTCCACCCAAGCTAGTTGATTTTTCGGGTACCAGATCTTCCTGGGAAACCATAACCGGCACAGGGAAAGGAACTGGCCCCCCTACCCTGATGTGTGAATATTCACACGCCGTCGGGCTTGGTACATGGGTGAGCTCTGCCATCACCTACTAAACCGACCTTCGGGTTGATTACTGTGTTTATGGTTTTTTTATGTTTAAAGAACTCTACGAACTGGCTCAATGAACTTTTAAATTTCCATGTGTGCTTCGATAAACATCGATTCAATTTCGATATGTTCCTCATCGGTGTGCGAAATTTTGACTTGGTTCAATAAAAACTGTCACACTTTTTTTAAACAATTATAATTTTCTCGTATTTATCATTTTTATAATGTATTGCCGTCGTTCATTTAATATTTATTTAATGTTCAATGGTAGGAGTTTAATAATATTTAACGAGAAAAAATTAGAATATACACTGAGGAACATTTATTACCCAAATACATACGATTGAGTCAGGCTAAAAATAAGACAAAAAGTATCGGTTTGGCTCAAATGATTGTTATTAATTATCTCACGGTTTATGCTTTGCCGGGCATTGTCATTTTTTAGTCATCTTATAATGAATAACCACAGTATTCTACCCAAAGGTTGTATGATAGGGAGAGTAGAGCTCACCTAACAGAAACCCCAACGGCGTTGACACGAAGAGTATGGGGGGTCAGTTCATTTCCCTGTGCCATCAGTGGTTCTCTACGAAGATCTGGTACCCGAAAAATCGCACTCTTGGATATATAAATAAGGTTGCCCAGTATTTGCGACCCACGGAATCGAACCCGGACTCTCCGATCCGTTGTTCAACGCTATACTCACTGGGCTTCCTGAAATATCGTATTTAACCATTTCAATTGACATCGGTACCTTTACTAGCATATGCAGTCTACCGGTCAAGGTATCTTTTTGATAGACTAATTGATGGGCTTTTAAGTCCAACCTGACACGGCACTGTATTAATTTGTTCTCAAAGTCCCCGCAAACTATTTGTTAACTCCACAAACTTTCTGCTCTCCATTCTTCGATTTTCTCTTAAAAACCTTATCTCTTCATTGGAAGCATAATAACCACCCCCAGCATGTCCACCTTTGTCTCCATGTTTTTTTGTTCCCTCTTCTTATCCTCGATTAAAAATTGGTTGCTGAGGCGTGAAGTTATAGAATCGATTCATTTCATACTGTAAAACCATGGCTATTTAATTCGTCAGCATTTTATCCGGACGCGACCCCCGGGTTTCGAAGTTCAACGTCATCATCGGGTACTCCTGATGCATGGAGGTTCACCTCAGATGCTCCGGATGTGAGAGTACCTGATGATGACGTTGAGCGTCTACACCCAGGGGTAGTGTACAAATAAAATTCTGTGAAATTTCAAAATTATAGTTTCTCATCGCTCAATTAAAGACCTTATACATAAATTTCTTTCTTGGAAGGTTTGATGCTTCATTGTCAGCCGAAGTAGCTTAGCTATTGCTATAGGTAATCTACCGATTAAGGTAGTTTTTGAATGGACCTAAGCTACCAAACGATATAGCGACAATTCCCCCTTTTCTCCTAAAGAACCAACCCAACATCCGACTCTACATCAGGTCCCTCTTCATCACCGTATACTTCCTTCCTCCCTTCATCCTCTCCAACATCCCATATAATATCTACCCCTTCCTCGTTTGTCTAACGTTGTCCCCTCTATCACAGTATCCTTCAACATCCCATTCCCTATCATTCATTTTTCTTTGTCTCCTTATGATTTCTCCCAAAATTCTCCTCTCATCTTCCACCGTACCGCGTTGGCTTTACTTTCCGTCCACGTCACCTTCTCCATCCTCCTCCACACCCTTATTATCTAAAAAGCCTCCAATCTACGTCTATCCTCCTGCTTCAGTGACCATGTATCCGCGCCGTACAAAACCACTCTCCATATCAATGTTTTTCCGAGCCTTTTCTTAACATCCTTACTCAACGTCCCTGTCTTCAATTCCCTCCTCCTTGTGAAAGCCTCTTGGCGTTACACAACTCGCCTCCTTGTGTTCCGAATACTTGGGCCAATTTGGTCCAAAACACTTCCGAGATACGTAAACTGTTCCATTAATACTGTATCGCAAATCGATAGCTGTGAAACTGTGTATTAGTATCGTACCGTGAAGTGAAGTTTAAAAAAGATACTTCGAATTTAGATTAACCCATGGCGTTGATCGTACTGTTAGCGATTCCAATATGTTGTGCTCCAACAGTATTTTTTTAATTCATCATTAAGCGCCGCACAAGAGCGAATAGGGGAAATGCGATTCAATTTAATTTCGACAAGGGGGAGTCGTCGAGGGTTTTGCAATCATCCGGGAAGTTAGACCGTTTTGTCTACGTTGAGAGGGAGGCGCAAAAATTGTCGCATTCTCCGCGCACTTCGCCCACGCGATGTTGATGGCGCGGTCGTCTCGAAAGGTGGTGTTAAAAAAAACAAAGGGTCCTCTCTGGCGATGGGATTACTCAACCGCGGGCGGACACACGTAGCCACATGAGGGAAGGGAGAGAGGTGGTGGTGCAGTGGGGAGGATGGTCCCCCTACGGGGAAGAGGCCTAGCCGTAAGTTGGGTATCACTCTTCCGACATAATTATCGGAATAGCGTGGGGAGCGGCACGCGAAGGCGCGCCATCAGGATGTCGACCCCTGGGGAGTCCCGTCCCCCCTCGGGACGCGGTCGTTCGCCCCCGACGTGGAGACTCACGATATTGCGAGGTATCGATTTCGATGTTGTTGCGATTTCGCGGTGCGGTGCAAAACCCCGCCATCCCCCCGATACGCGAATGGGTTGGCTCATTGATCGGTCGATTTCACCCACATGTCACTCACTCTGCAAGCCACCGCTAGAGTGTATGGCAGGGGGTGGATCCTCCTGAAAGTTGTGTAGTTTGTTTATTAAGGTAGGGGACCAACAGCCGAGATAATTTGCTGAGGAATGGGAGAGGAGTGGAGAAAAACCCGTTGTCGCCATTTGCCTACTTCATAAACGAAAGATCCGTATGGGTCAAACAATAGAACGGCGGACTCCGCTGGAAGTGCTCTCCGAATAGCAGCCGAGCTAGCATCGGATTACCTCGAAAACGCAAAATTAATGCATTTGCTTCTTACTAAATAGTTCAAGTATCGTAAATAATTGTAACTAGAGCAGCTACATTCTCTGCGTAATTTCTGTTGAATTGAACGTTTTCGTTGGGTAAGTTTACCTGGCTCTAGTGGCTCTATAAACATTCTCCTTGTTTCGGGAAAGATTTGCAGAGAAAGCGATCCTTTACTTCTATTATTTAAATTGCTAAATATTGAAATGACGGTCCAGTGCTCTGATCGTTCAACTGGAGCTTCTTCAATGGCGGAGGCGAAGTGCTTGGTTTGATGGGGACGGAGGGAGGATTATCGGAGGGAAACCAACGGAAGCTGGGAAGATAGATGGAGTGCGTTTCAATCGGTAATGGAATGTTGAAGACTGTGATAGAGGTGAGAGAATGATGGACAAACGAGGAAAGGGTAGGTAAAGAGAATAGCTATGTTGGACGGAATGAAAGGAAAAGTAAAATGCATGGGGAATTAAAGAATAGTTTACTGTAGTGTAGGATGTCAGGCTGTCTTTTGCTACGTTTGACTTGTAAGTTTAGCAGTGTTTAGTTGTGTACTCATCCAGAACCTCCCCCTTACGGGCGACTACCACTAATTTAAAGAAAAAGCTATCTTAAATGCGGTTTTCATCTGTAGCAAAATTTGCGATCGTGGTTCGTATATCACGGTGCCAATGACTCGTGGTTGCGTCAGGAAACGCATTGATACGTTAATGGCAAAGTCGTACTCCATCGCGTAAGTAAAATTGACTAGCGCGAGTCCTAAACACACATAATCGCTCTTCAGGTTCATTCTGCCCGTGAATTTCGAGTGAACGTGGAATTATTCCAAATATTTCGCTGAACGGGATATCGTCAGCGTTGTGCTCTGCTCAAGCGACAATATCTATTTGCATAAAAAATGTTGTCGCGAATCACTTATTTTGCAACAATCAAGAAAAAGTCCGTGTGCTTTATTTTCTGGCCCGTGTGTTGATCATAAAAAATAAATTGTCAAAGAGGGCTAAAAACCTCGTATTTCAGTATCACGAGGGATTTTGATATAGGGACAATTCGTGCACAATGTGGAAGAAAGCAGTACGTCTTTTCTATCATCGGTGTAAATTTTCGCGAGTCAGTTTTGCTAGCATTCTCTGTTAATTTCACCAATCTCACATCGTTATTGTGTTTTGCTACTCGGATAAAACATTTATCCTAGCTCCTCTGTCGTTGGTTATGCTTGCACATGCAAATAAGTCATGCAAATTCTCCTTAAATATTTTGTCAATCGTCTGGAAAATGCAAATGAAAAATTTGGAATGAATTACACTGCGGTTTCTCTGATGGAACCCAAATATTTGCATAGCATTTAAAATATGACCTGGCTGTCAATTGAAATTGTGTGATAGCAGAAGTCACTTTACCACCCTGCCTTGTGTTTCATAGCATTCTGATGATTTCGGGTTTTGGTTGCATAAGAATCAATTTTGGAGTCTATTATGCTTGATTTTGCTACCTGTATTCACATGCATAATTCTTATCAAGATGATAATCTTATCAAGCATGATAATTCTTATCAAAAATTATTTGGCTTTTTTTTATCTTAAGCGAGAGAGTAAATAGTTTTTTTCTTCCTAAGTAGGTCGCGGTTCATGAATTGCCACCGCTCGAATTTAGACCTACGAATGACTCGAAATTTTTTATTCGGCGATGTCAAATTATTTGTAATATCTTTAGGCGCGGAATCTCCTCAAAATATTTGGGCGGCTACTGGATTGTAATGCCTCTTGTTAGGCGCCAAGTGCTTCACAGGGGAAGGGGCTTCACAGCCACCTTTGAATATTCCTAAGGTCAGTCATTTTTTAATTTAATAACTGCAATATTGAATTAAATGAGAAACGCAATAAACTTATTTTATGGCCTATAGATAAACTGTGGGCGCGATGTATTCGAAGCCTCTTTTGGCCGATAGAAAAATCGTTTTTTTCCTGTAAAATTGATTGTTTATTTTTCAAGATAAATATATATCCTGAAAGCCACAGCTAGGGTGTGTGGCAGGGGGCAAATACACACCAGAATAAATTTTACCCGAACATGACCCTACCGCGGTCGAACAATGTTATTATGATCCCCTATCGTTATTGGAAGAAAATTTAAATATGTTTTTACTGATTTATTGCTATTAACGGTTGCCTGAATATGAATTAGTAATTTAAAACGTACACATTTAAATAGCGGGAACTTTTTATATGCTTTAGCGCTGCTGCGGAAATTAAAATGCATTGTGCTTTTTCTGAAAGTGTTTCGAGGAATTAGATCGGAACGTTTCCAAAAATGTGGAAATAGAAGGACTAAAGTGATATCCACATAAAACCTTACTGGACACGATTCAATTCTCTCGCCGCTTTTACGAGTGAAAAAATTGTCAAGTTAAAAATTGCATTTACTCCATTCTTAGTTTGCTGTGAGAGACAACTTTACGTGTATTTATCATGTGCAATAGTACATATAAATACAAAATACATTTGGCGTACAATCTTCATCATGTACAGTAGTAGTATGCATTGAGAGAAGTACAGACAAATTGAATAGGCTCTTCCTGGTCGTGCTAAGCAGGTCAGTTCTGGCTTGGCAGAAGATGCCACATAAACAAATAACGTTGATATCACAAAATGTTGAAAGTTTTGCAACAACGTTCTCCATCAAGTTTTGTTCCAAAGTACTAGCCCCTCCCGTTTAACAACCATTCTTTTATCATCCGTTTCATTTTTTAATGGCTCTAATTGCCCTTGCTGTTGTACATCTACATCTACATAAATACCATGAGGGAAGGCTAAGGGATGATTTTTAATTGTACCTCTAGCCCTTATCCATTGAAGATTAAAGGTACAGTTTCCTCCAATTTTCCTTTTCTTTGATTTTTATAATATTTGTTTGTTTTAAACTTCATACTATCTCTTAATGCTATTGTTTTTGGACATCGCGTATTTTATATTTGTCAGTAGAATGGTTTCTTATTATAATGACATCTATAGATCCTGTCAACCGGTAAATTCCCGATTCGTCCCTAATTCCCAATTTGTCTCTTTAATAATGTCGTTTAAAATTAATTATTACCCATTATAATTATTGAAAAGTAAGTACTATGTTAGGCGGTATTACGTCATTAAAATTATGTAGATTAAATGTAGAACAGATAGATTTAAGACGTCATTTTTTTCCACGAACAATAAGGAATCAGAATAAAATTGTCCGACCGCAATAGGAGTAAAAATATCCGGGTCCAAATTTGTCTGGTGTGTATTCAACCCCTGCCAAACACCATAGCGGTGGCTTGGAAGGTACTAAAAATGCAATATAAAAAAATACAATTGTTTGAAGAATATTTCTTCCATCTGGAGTAGTTGTATTTTTTGTATTTGTGGTTAATATAATTAATAATAAGATCGTTTATTTAAAACGTAACACATATAGAAAGTCTTAAGAAGAACTTCCTTTTAGTAGTCTTTTTCAAACTTTTTCTCATTCATAGCACTCTTAAGTGCCTGATGAAGGTTCGGTGTCGACAGCAGAATGTTATTTTGATTGAAATTGACCTGTTCTGTTATGATTTATCGATTCTAAAGTTAGCAACAGGTTTCAGTTTATAGTGCAGCGTGTTGAGATTAAGTAGCCCCTTTATAGATTATTGCCTAAATAATCCGACTCTAGGGAAACGGTGGGAGTGGAGGGTGGGTGCGTGTGTGCGTTGGGGGGGGGGGAGCCGCACGCACGGGTGGGGAAGGAATTCCATCTCGCGAATTGGCGGAAATGGGGGAAATCCCCCTTGATGCGTGCATTTCCTCTTCGGCGTGGGGAGTGAGTCTTGTGAATGAATCGTCCTGTTTTAACGTTGGAAACAGTTTGAGAAGATAATGATTTTCCCGCCCTGTCTCTGTTTTCGTAAATCTTCAACTTTCACCTCTTCTTTATCTGAAATATAAATTTTCCATCATTAATCCGTTTTTAAAAAAATGACAACAGTGTTAAATAACATATTACCCAGCAAGCCACAGCTAGGGAGTGTGGCAGGGGGTGAATACACACCACACTAATTTCGACCCGAATATTTTTATTCCTACTACGGTTGGACAATATTATTTTGATCCCTTACCCTTCTTGGAAAAAATGACGTCTTAAATCTATCTCTCTTACACTTAATCTCTCTAACTTTATTGACATGATCTCTCCTACCTTAGCATGATGGGGGTAATAATACATTTTCGACATCACTGCTAAAGAGATCTCCTTCTAATTTACGCAAGAGCTTCAATTTGTAATTTAACCTTCGTTCCATGAGTGATACTCAACACAGCACATCTAATGAATTTGATACGCTACTCCGGTTTTCATAACGCAGTTTTACAAATCTAGTTCCTCTACGTGCACGCGATCCTATGAATTAATCCGACTTCGTGAGGGTCCCATATACTAGCAGCATATTTTAAATGAGGCCTAACCAGCGAACGATGCAACATCCATAACCTCTCTATATAATAATCTCTAACCTTCTCCTCACATTTACCGATTAATCTTCTAATATTTTCTAATTTTTGCCCGAACTTTAAAAAACTTCTAAAATAAATTTAGCTCCTCTGTGGTGCACGCGATCCAATTCGGAAATCAATCCAAGTGGATAACTGCTGACCTCTGTATCTTTCGAACCCTTTAAGACAAGATAAAAGATAAAATCTTAAGTGTCATTGAGTCTTTCTGTGGAAAACGATTATCGTATGTAACGCAGTTGGTTCTTTATATTGTCGACCTCTTCAGATCATACTTGAGCAATAAAAAATGGGCGTAGGTATAGTTAGGTTTCAGAATATCCCTCCAATTGAGTTCATGGACTTAACCAATGCATTGACTTAAATAGTATTGATTTAATATTGAACTCATGGGTTTGAAACTTTGTGTGTTGTATTTATGTAAATGATGTAATTTTCTAAAGAACAGATAGAGGGGGAGATAAAGGCGTCTCTAGGCAGCTCTATTATTTTTCGCTTCCATTAATGTTAATTTTATCTATTAGTAGTGTCAAGCTATACGCATGTGGCAGCATATAGTTATTAATACTGTTGCATGGCAAAATTTCGGGGAAGTGTAAGTCGGGCAGTTATAATATGATTACCCGAGGCCAGGGAATAATCATAATATTTTTAGTAAAGGAATGAGAATCAATATTATGCACAGATATAATTTAAAATGCAGCCTTTTGGTTTTAGCGTATTGTTTGCGATAAAGTAAGCCCTTTAAAGTGTTGTGGAGGATTTCACTTGGAAGTCGAGCAAATGCCTGGTTGTTAGTCGGGTGTGGAAATGTCGCGCTTTTAGTCACCGGCCCAAGTGAGGCCAGTGGAGAAGACAGGCATTCCATCCGCCTCGACTCTACCCCCTCCGTCGTACTATGTCGTCGAAGGGTTTGTGGCACCCTGAAGGGCGCCTCTCCACCTCCCCATGCGTGGTTAGGGTACGCCCTGAGAAGGGGGGGACGCGGCGGGCGCGTAGTAATTCTCTTTGCCGGCGGTGGAAAGGGTTCCGTTAATCGGAAACGACCTGGGGTAGGTCCTGGAGGAAATGTTGGAGCGGGGGTGGGGGGTGGTGTGCGGGGGTCGAAAGAGGGGGGGCGAAAGAGAGAGAGGATCGTTCCAGCGCATGGCGTCGGCGCGAGAGCCGTCTCCCGGCCGTTGGCGGCGCCACCATACCCCCAGAGACAAAAGACTGGTGGCGCCCGCCGCCAGTCTCTTGTTTGATGCGGCGCGGGGGGATTCCTTTGTTCTCTTTTTCGCCATCCGTGCCGAGGCGACCTTCTAGCGGTTTACATTCCGTGTTCATTCAGCAAATAAATGCCCTGGATGGTTTCTCGTTCCTTGAAAATGTCAAGAGGACGCTGTGTTCTCACAGCTTTGCCGGAATGGATTCCGACGACTCGGTGCAAAGGGATTGGCCGCCAAATACGTTTAGTTGGATAGAATGGCATTTTTGTTGAAGCGTCTTCACGCATTCCATGACTGTGCGCTCCTCGAATAAAACAGTTTGTGCAAGAATTATGTATTAATATGGATGGACATTAGTGCTAAGTAAAATTTCGCACTTTATTTATAAGCACGGCTCGTACTTTGACGTTTGTGCATCGAAGAAAATATCGTATTTATGAATATTGTGAAATTTCATCGTTCTGTCTCTCTACGTGCATTGAGTTTCCATTGCACAAAGTCAAGGAGTCTCTGGTGTAATTTAATAATATATCTATTACTGTATGAGGATATTGACCGTTAGCATTATGAAAAGTAATTAATTTTAATTCAACAGGAAGTGTGACATGATATACAAAAAATATTTTCTCCGGTAACTTCCATTTAAGAACGTTGCGTGAACATTTTAATGTATGTTGTATTCACCATCGCATTGTTCTAGTCGCTTTGTCAACGATCAAATACTTGAACAGGGTGGACTTTAAGTTAACTTCTGCGATTTTTCATCGTGTTATGACTCTTAAAGTTAGGATTGTATAACGTACTTGCAGCATACTCTACCCTTTCCTCCCTGTTTTTATAGTGTCGAGTAAAATGATTCCTTTCTCTGGAGGGTGGATTCATCCTTTTGCTTGTGAATGTTTCATGTTGCAACATAATATTAACTTTGAATGCCGATGGTGTTGCCTCTTTAGTGATGACTCAAATGATGATGTGAGCCCTAGAGTTAGAAAAGGTGGAGTGAGTGTCAAATGTTCAGAGAAAGCGGGATTAATCGAGACGCATGGCATCTGTATGTTTCACATGGCGGTCAACATATTGCTTGCTTAGAAAAAGTGATTTTACGCCAGAATTACAATAATTAGTCAAACGAATCGTCTCGAAAATTATTATGTATTTTATACACCACCATGTTTTCGAAGAAACAATGGTGAAACTATGCTAGTATTTTAAGAATACTGAAATCTAAATTTTACATTGCGCTTAGCGGGCATCTTATTTTTTCGTGTTTTTTTGTGTATCGGCCGCTTTGGCGGTAGTATCGATTACATGGCGAAGATATAAAATGTTGTTCAATGCTCCATTCGTTGAAACTCGAAAACTAATTGTGCAATAAAGATGCCCTACTTTGGTGTAAGCAAACTATTAAATCTTAAATATTGTCTTGAGTTACGGACGCCTAGACTGTACCAATGGTCGTATTGTCACGTAAAATCGTCACTCTTCGTCAACAGAGTCATAGCCGCTTCTAGTTACGTCATGAGGACTCTATCATTCCTTAACTCTACGTGAGCTTGAAAATTTGATGAGGTAAGAATGTAATAAAGAATATCATCTCAGTTTCTATGGTAATTACAAGGAAAATACGAGAATCGGCAAATTGAAGAATTTGTTGCCTTAATGGATCATCCCTTGCATTGCTTATTTCCTTAGTTGAAGGCTTCCCGATGGTGAAGGTTTAGGGGTTATTTGGTGTGGTGTGCCAAAAGTCATTGAAACATCTTGTTTGAAGGCGAAGTGTGTAGAGCACTAGAAAAGCAATGGTTTGATTAATTTGCAAATATTTTTTCTACCCCATCAATGTATTCCACCTCCCTTTTGTTCGTGCCCATCGATCCGATTTTCAATTTCTTCCCCGCGCCACGCTTTCTAAAAAACGCTCCTTTGACAGCTGATATGCTAATGTCGCTCTAGTTCCGTTTAGGCCGCCCCCTGGTTTGCCATCTGGGATTCATCAAACGCTTTGAGAACAACATTGACGATTGTAGGAAAACCGCGAGCACGTGCAGTTGGCAAATTTTTGTTTTTCACAATCATCGGTGCATTCCCGATTATGGAACGAATTTGGTTTGAAAAAGAGAGAGAGATAGTTTTTCCCGGCCGGATTTTTTTGTCATGGATGACGTCGGTGAATTAATTCAGGGCCGAAATCCGAGATGTTGAGTGTGGGCGGGGGGGGGGAGAGAGAAGAGGGGAGCGTGACTGCCGTCAGTTTCGAGTTTGGCAGCATTTGATCACGGAGGGAGGGCGGGCCTTAAATATGTCGCCAGCGGACCCCTTTCAAATGACAAATGAACGCTCAAATGGAGAGCGTACATGATGGGGCGTTTTCGGGTTGTGCCGCCACCAAGGGGCGGCGAGGGGGGGGGTTGGGAGAGGGAAACAAAGAGAGCGGGCCGGAAGGAGGGAGGATTCACATTCAAACGTTCTCTTATCCCTTGGTTTTCGGTGCGGATATTAAATTTTTGACATCTCTCCGGATCTCTGTCGTGTGGGCGTCTAAAGACTTTTTTCGCTGTGTGTCCCTTCATTCAGTTTTACACCTTTGTATCTTATAGAAGTTTGACGAATGATGTGGATTATCATTGTTTGATTAAACTTTACCATTTAATTATTTTATTATCAATATTACCTGGGTTAAGGTAGGTTTTGGATGGACACATACCACCAAATAATTCTCTTGCCTCTGCTAACACAGTAGTCTCACTCCAATACTATCTCTCGCCCCAAAATAAAGATGGCTATCTATGTATCTAACAAAACACAACCAAACGTCCTACTTTGCAACAAACCCCTCTTCATCTCCGTATACTTCATTCCACCCGTAATTCCGTCCAACATCGCCATCCTATTCCTGCCATTTCCTCGTTTTCTTCATATTCTCCCCTCTATTACAGTCTTCAACATCCCACCGCCGGTCCAAACGCACTGCATTCATCTCCCCTGTCTCCTTTAGATTTATCTCAACAAACCCCACTCCTCCCCCACCATCCCCAGTACTTCCTCGTTATTTTTCCATTTTGTCCACTTCACATTCTATGTACATCCTATCATTGGCATTACCAAAATGGTTTGAGAGTGAATTTATTTTAATTAAATACCAAGAGAAATTTTATCTTTTAGATAAAAAAATGACCATTCTGAATTGGACCCTTGCGATTCCGCTTTGGAAATATTTGGAGCATATCATATGACGAAGCTTGTATTTTTTTGCTTGCTTTTAAAGTCCTATCCTTTTGGTATGAAAAAACGTTGAGAAAGTGATTTAGCCACTTCTACGCTTTGGGAAAACTTAATTGAATGGCGAATTAGGATTCACTGAAATAATCATAATGCTGTGTTTTTGTCAAAAAAAAGAAAGCTAAGGATTCCCTAGTTGTACTGGGTTTAGAGGCATTGCGAAGGTTAAGATAGTTAATAAATAATGGTAAAAAAAAAGAAGTTACTCTCCTCTTATCAATTTTTTTTAAAGGATTTGTGTGATAATTGTAATGATATAGAATGTTGGGGTAAAATACCTAGTGGAGCTATTTACTTAATTTTAAATGAAAACTAAATCTGATCATTCGCCTTATTTTGATCTAGAATTAAATATAGGATTTTTATTTATTTATTTAGCATTAATCCGAGAGCAGCACTTTTTTGGCCTTTAAATCGGACTATTATGAATAGGCACAATTTCAAACACCCCAAGCCCCAGGCGTAGGTAAATCCACCCCGACAGGAATCGAACCCGCCGGTTCCAGTGGTATCCCGATCCCTACTTGAGACACTTAGAGTGAGTACGGCGTCCGTCGGATGGGACGTTGAGCTGCTGCCTACCACTTGGCACCTTTCGACAAGAGTAGGCTAATGCCGACGCCGGGTTTCCCTCCACCCTTTCCCATCCATCTCTAATGGCGCAAATGACCTTAGCTGTCGGTCGCCTCTCGTAAAAACTACTACAACAGACGAAGCTCATGACTTTAGACATTAGATGTTTAATCCAGGATTCGTTAATGTACCATATATTCGTATCAGAGCTAACTTCTAAACAGTGCAAGTGGGCTTAGCACTCGTGCGCACGCAAGCAGCTGACGAAAAAGTAGGAATCGAGGGAGATAATTGTAGAGGGAAACCCCTGTGTGTGTCTTTTGGGAGGATACTTGGGTTCAGCGCCCCGTCGGGAGGGTAGCGAACTGCACTTGTATGTGATCCCCGCGCCCAATTCCGTCCAGGCCGGGCGACCACCGCCGGACTCGTCCGCGACGTGGAGGGAATGGGCATTACCCATTGCAGTGGCAACGCGACGCAGAACAGGCATTTTAGGATTGTATCCATCACAATTGTTAACTTAAAGAAACGAAACACATCATGGTAATTTTCCCATATTTTTTATTACGGCACCGACCGGTATTCTTGTACATATTATTATTATTATTGGCATTGTACCTATCAAGGTAGATTTTTTTTAGGATGGGCGCGTACTATTCGACGATACAATTCCTTGCCTTTCTTAACAAATCACAGAGACTGAAAACAATGAAAAGACGGAGGGATGGATTAATTCGACACATTTCGAGGCACAAATCTGTTGCAGAAGAAAGTATGAGATTCGGAGAACTGCGTAGGAAGACAAGCGCGACGCAAGAAATACGTATGTGATGAATAATGGCGCCAAGTCGAATGATTACGAAGGCTCGAAGAGGTTATCACATGGGCAGACAGCCATTTCGCCCGAGCGCCTAATTGCTGACCCCCGTGAATCATCTGTCAAAATGAAGATCAAAGTTGTATGGGGTAGGATGAATGTGCATTTTGAGCCAGATTACTCGCAAGTACCGGTGGGTTTAACGAGTAGTTTGCGTAGCTTGTGGAATGCCAAAATGAGTCGATATTATGTGCGTAACGGAGCGATAATTACAATCCTTGAATGGATAAGTCGTAGTTTCCACATCAGAATCTAATTGTTCGCAGATTGAACCACTGCGATAAAATAAGAGAGAGATACAGAATAGCGTCACAGAGAAATGCAACTACTCGTTTTTCCCTCTTTACGATACATAAGCTAGCGTGACGGAATTAGGCGTAGTCACTTCTGCAATTTCAATTTAAAAATTTAAAGTTTTGGAACTTTCCCCTACATATGATGTAGATAGGCATGTAAAAGTATGTGTGTGCCTACTTGCACCTGTTCATTTACATGTTAAGTATGTTTTTCAAATTATTTATAAGTGACTGTCTGGTATGCTGCCATTTCACACCCGCCATATGACCCTGCGGTGACCTGCGAGCTTATGCGTGCGAGTAGTTGAAACGGAGGAGGAGTGAACCGCATTTGCGATCGCAGATCTGCGGGAAACTCTCTCGATCGTCTCGGGTCGGCTTAGTAAGTGCCAGGGGAGGTGGGTCCACGGTGTGCGTCGTCCTCAAAGTGTGTGGACGAACGGTTTGTGCCGTGTCTGTCTGATTCCAGCTTCCGCCTCCTCCCCCACCCCCACCTACGCCCCCCGTCGTCGCCGCCCCTTCCATCCCATCGTCCCGCTGTCAAATTGATGGCCACGCACTCTGTCAGTCTTTTTTTTCTCGGCCCGAGCGTTTTCGTTCGATTATTATTTTGGCCACGCCCCCCTTCTTCTCCTCCCCTGGAAACCCGGACTTCCTAATCGAGTCCTTCATGGGATTAATGGCGGGGTTTGACCGAGGCCGTTTCTGGGCGCGAGAGAGTGAAGACTTGAGAGGGGTGAAAAAACGCGACATCTCTCTCTTCTTCGAGGAAGGATTAATGGACCACCCTGTTGCTTTCTTCTCTGTGTGTGTGCGTGCGTGGTCTCATTCTTTTATTCCTCTCCGCGTACAATCCCGGACACCGTTCCATCACCGCCTCCCCCCTCCTCAGTGGTGTGGTGTCTCCCTCCCTTACGTGGGGGTGTCGATCTTCCGCTCAAGAGTCTTGGCCCATCTGTTGCCTCTTATCTTCTCACCCCCCTCCGCCACACACACGTTAAAGCAAGGGGTCGTAGCCACCTCCACCCGCGGTCTTAATTATTAAGCGGTGATTAATACTCTTTCCATCTCTCACTTCACGGCTATCAAAATGGTCTCCGCCCACATATCAGGTTGGGGAGGCGAGCGGCCCGGCGGGGTTAACGAGATGCCCTGCCCCATGTTAGCACCGCGGGACCGGCGCCGCCTAGTGAATCGGGAGTTTGATGAGGGTTCGGTAAAATGTGTGATAGGCTGTGGGCTGAGTGATGGTGGCCATATTTTATGAGGATACAAGTCCCACGAGCGGCGACGGCTTTTGCCTAGTTCCCCCTCCGATGGATTTTTGGCTAGCCCCCCTCTCCCCCCCTCTCAAATCCTTATGGCCCCTGAAATTCTCGTTATCGTCATCTGCGTCCAGCGAATGCCCTAAAAACTGTCTCTAGGGTGTGTAAGAGAGTGTATTGGGAGATCAGCGCTGAAGCAGTACGGGTTTAACTCCCAAAATGGTAATACACGATATATATTATTATTAATATTATTATTATATATTATCAATAAGTAATCTCCCACTTAAGGAAGGTTTTGGATGGAGGCAACCATGTACCAAATAAATATTTTGTGACTCCGAACCAAACACAATCCAGTAGTCTACTCTCGAAGTGATGATTTCCTTTCGTGGGCAAATGGCCGGAGGGAATTGTGCGCGGGGAAAAAGCGAATTTTTGAAAACATGCAGTCAACAGTTCCCCGATATTCCAAACCAAATCTCCTCGTACAGTAAGGCAAATTAATACACACCTATCAATTTTCAATTGTCTGCCTGTAATCCCGAGCCATCCTTTCGATCATTTGTGGCCATTTTCTTCTCTGCGTCTTGAAAATTACAGTTAACTGTCGAAACCATAGTCACCATTAAAGGATTTATCTGGAAAATACTGGGCATTTTTCTACGCAATGGCATAGTTCCAGTGTTATGCGTGAGTAACATTGTTACCTTCGCTCCTTGTATAAAAAATAAAATTAATCGAATAAAAAATAAAATAAAGCCATTTATAATGATTGATACCTTCGGATGGATGAATACTATGGATGAATGCAGATGCGCCTAGATACTACGGCCCCCTTTTTATCATAACTCATGACGTTACTGAAACAACTCGTGACGAGTTGTTTCTCGTAATTTTTTCTTTCCTCGGCATAGAGGTAGATGGCGTTGGTGTGATGAAAAATAGTACTAGAGCAATCTTGCGATTAAGGAATCGGAATCAGAAGTTATAAACAGTGAGCGTTTCTTGGTGGTGGCTTCCGTCGGCATCAAAACAGGCTATCTTGAGCAGATGTCGTTGCTTTGGTGACGTCAAAAGGAGAACGCTTCTATCGCCTTTCATAATTCACAGTCCGCTTTGCTTCCAAGATCAGCTTCCAATTCGAATTTATTGACCTTTTAGTAATTTGTTTATTCTTTATTTCACGGCTGTCACCATTGATGTCAGTGCATCACCTAACTTCCCTTCGTTGAGCTCAAAGTACCAATCATCTGCAGCGCGTAAACACTCGTCGGCGAATAGCAATTCACACTACACTGCGAAATAAAAAAGGTCCCTAGCGTAGTGGTGAGAAAGAAACGTGCCGGTAGTAAAGACGTTGGAAAGGAAGGGTTTTGAAACGGAGAACGCGGAAGACAATTGAGCCGTCGCTACTTTTTTAATACTGGAAGGTAAACTAGGACCCTTAATAATGAATTAGAACTCATGATTAGTCGAATCTTGACCACGATAGCTGTAGCGTTTTAATATTGATGCCATCTTCAACTTACTGTCGTCTTAAAGAAATCATAATGCTGTCGGTTGTAATTATTTACCCGCGAATTATTTCATTCGTCACCTGAAAGCGGTACCCAATGCTATTTCTGTTTGGATGTCAGTACACTTAAAAACATATCGTTTGATAATGTAATACGATTTTCAATACTACAAACCGAAATAAGTCCGACGGTAATTATTCTCTACTCGATTTTTGATTCCAACTACCAATCACAGTTGAATACGGTCTTTTCAAGAGGCTAACGATTGTTGCGCCAGAATCAACATTATTCTCGTACGAATTAATTTTTCTTGATTTGGCAATTTACATTCCCCCTAATACGACTTTTAGCCGTTCCTTTGTCATAACTATGGTTATAACCTGACATAATGGGTGTTAGACATTTTAATTCGCTCGTAAACAATTAACATCAGACAAAAATCGTGATTCGTCGACGAAAAGGAAACGCAGGAGTTCGCGCAAGCGCAATAGTTCAAATGGATAGTTGAATCGCGGGAAAGGATTCATCCGAGAGACTTAGCGTAAAGTTCGCTTCCAACATTTTGACTAACGTCCTGATTTCAGTAAGTGAAGTGAGCATCCTCGCTCTCAAACGGCATCAAGGCTGAACAATTCAAGTAGTCATCAATTTCAGTACCAAAAGAGCCGAAAGGATCGCCGCTCGCCCTAGGTATCAGCCACCATGTTGTGTTACGATATTGTTATCGTAAATTAAAGCACGAGAAAGTCGTCATTCGGCTTCGACTCCTCATTGGATGATTCTGATTGGACTAATTTCTGATTATTCTGTATCGTGTTGTATAATCTCTAGACTTAGGAAGCAATCGAAATCCCATCATTACTACGAGAGGTTTGACAAGATGGTCGACAGGCGGCAGATTGATTGCAGAAAGAGTTGGACCGTCGTCTCATTCAGGTGGGCCGCACCTTTCCAGTCGTGACTCCTTACGTAAAGCATTTCGGGAGGCGTCAATATTGATAGCAATCAGGTTCACACACACACACACGCGTTCTCTTTGGTATTTGGTGCGTCTCATCGATCGCCCGCCGGTGTTTTCAAAGGTCGGCGTGGCATTTGGCGGTTGTGGATCCCTTTGGGGCTCACGTGTGTGGCTGGAACAGATGTTGAAGAGGGCCTCTCCAGGGGCCGCTCGGAAGATGGCGGCGTAATTATTTGCTGGAGGCGGTGTGATTGATGGCCGATTTCAAATCGCTTTACTCGTCTCATCAGTCTGCTCCCGGTTTTTAGCGTCGACGCCCGGTTTCTGATAATGTGTTTGCCTTCCTGTATTGCCTCCTTTCATTTTCCCTCGAGAGTCTCCGATAATGAGTTTTCCTAAGAGTCGGGGCCGTTGATTGGAAATTGGCTATTCTTACGCGAATGCTTGCGTGCCGCGCGGCCTCATTGAGGGAAATCGTCTGGAGTTCGTTTATATTTCCCCAGAAAACGTTTAGCAATAGTTAAGAAAAGGGGTGAGTCTCCTTTTTAAATGCCTTTATGAAGTGTTTTATTTCCTTTGCAAACTTAGGCCACTTTACCTGCACCTATCGCGCAAAGAAATCCATTAAGGTAGTAATTGATGGTTTTCGGCATAACTTTGTGAAATCGATTCATATTGGAAATGAAAGAATGGTGACTTTGTGATTCCAAATAAAATTTATTACGATACGACCCAGGTTTCGACGATCAACGTCATCTTTAGGTTTCGACGTTCAACGTCATCTTCAGGTGACATCACCTCATCTACCTTGATACGAGAGTTGATATTTGGAATTAATTAATATGTCATAGTTTTTTATTGTGTAAACATTACTTTATTATTTTTTATTTATTTAACCACTGCCCTACAAGCCACTTTGTAATATTTAAATTAGTTAAAGTAAAATTAAAATATTTAGCCAACCTAGAGAGACTTCTACTTAGAGCTAGATATTATTTTATGTGAAAAAATGGCCGAATTATTTGAGCATTTTATTGCTAATAGATATAGCCGATTTCAATAATCACGGTTGAGCACTGTGTGATCTTTCCTTAAAATACACTCGATAAAATAAAACACGTGGAATACAATAAAATCATGTCGAAATGACCTGACCTATCTACTTTCTCACGCCTTTAGAGCCTAGTGCGAGGTCAGTTCTCTCATCAGGGTTAACCTTCTGGCACTTATCCATTGTTTCGTTTTTGTTTTCACGTCAGTCCCCATTGAATCAGTTGTTTTTTTGGCCACGAGAGTTCTTTTAATTCCCATCATCCCTTGGCTTATTTTCTTCTTCTCCAAGCTGACGGAGTTGTATTTCCCTCAAGTGTTTAGTATTTTTTATTTGAAGTATCCACCAGTGCATTCGCTAACACGTTTTCCTTCTCCTTTTGTCTCTTTTTAGGTTAGTGTTACCACCCGTGAGCAGCTGTCCTGTTCGTCCTCAGCGCTGTCCACTCGAACACGAAGGTGTCCTTCCTTAGGTTTATCGTCCAACCGCCAAGGTCCCTTTCGAGGTGGGCTTGAGAAGCAGCTCCTGGTAGGGAGTTCCCTTCTTTCTTAATGTCTTGGGTTGTTCCGCTGCACCTTTTAGAAGATAGCGTATCTTCGGCGCTAGCGACGACACTTACTTTCAACCAGCCGCGTTAGTAAAACCGCAGCGAACGATTATTATGTCTTCCATTTCATAGATATGTGTATGTTTGGCGTTAGGCTGGTTTAGCCTAAATTAAAAATGTTTCAATTATTGAGTTTACCTCTCTGAAGGAGTCTTAAATTTTATCCAGATCGCACCCATTCATTACTTCACATCGGAATTTTATCTCCGAAATTCCTCTTATCCGCGGCATTCATTTTTGACTTCACATTACGTAGTAGTAGTTTATATGAGAGGCGACCGGCAGCTAAAGTCATTTGCGTTTGGGATGGATGGGAAAGAAAGAGTGGAGAGAAACCCGGCGTCGGCATTAGCCTAATCTTTTTCGAAAGGCGCCAAGGGGTCCGCAGTTTGACGTCCCATCCGACGGACGTCGTACTCACTCCAAGTGCTCTCCGCAAAGTACCTCAAGTAGGGATCGGGGATACCGCTGAAAAATATTTGTTGTCTCCAGGATTTGAACCCGGACGAGCACGGTGGGAATCCTGCACAAGCTTTTGGGAAGCTTGTACGTTAGCCACCACACCATCCCGATCCCCCTTCACATTCGTTGTTATAGAAATAATATGAAGTGGCCCACAAATGACCGTCGCCACCTGGAAAAATTAGTGTCATCTCCACTATTTCTTCTTTTGGGTTCGTTTTAAATTATAAGAATTCTGGTACCAGTTTTAGATTGTGTGCCCTGTTGAAAGAAAGCTGCCGGGTAGAAGATAACTGGTCCAATGACAGCGGTCATTTGTATAGCGGTCTCGCCAAATTTCAGCGCCTATGCAATCTTAGATTGATCAGCAGTGGCGTATTTCGAAAGATCCTATCAAATCAGCTAATTTATGAGATCGAAAAATCACAGTCCATTCCTTCAGAATGGGGGCCAAAATAATTCGATTTATGTACGCTTGGCTCACTGCCATGTCGGTATAATATTTTTTGTTCTTTCGGCACGTCCTCTTGGGACCCGTGCCCCATTGCTTCTCGTTAAGTCTTCGCTTCTCTTCAGGGTTCCCCAGGGCCTATCCATCGCGTTTTACACACTAAAAACACATTAAAACAAGGAATTTGAAATCTCTGGTATTGTATGAGCCTACGCAAATTTCTCCCCCTAATTCCTTGGGTCTCTCTGCTCGGTTGTATCGAGGCCGATTCGAATTGACAATATCTTGCACACAAGGATCAATTGATATTCAGGGTACATTTAATCCAGACGTCTCGGTTATTTCCTTGCGCTTTACTTCTGTTTTCGCTACACAGGGGTCTCGATAGTACTTGAAGAGCCCACGACGAGAGTGTTTGCGTTCCCTAGGCCTTGATTGTGAGTTTTGTCTGATAAATTTACGTCTGCTGTACTAAACGTGTTAATGATTAATTCGACGCACTTTAAGATAGATCATTACATTATTCATAACTTATTCTGAGCCTGTTGACATGTCATGAGTCTTTTTAATGACCAATTCTCTGTGTTTTAAGGAGGTCGTTTCGAATGCATAACTTAGCATATTCTTACTGCTTTCTCCTTCCGTCTTAAATGAAATAGCCGCCATTAAAGTTTCTTGTCATCCTGTTTCCACCTCGCTGTAACATTAGAACTATGTAGTTCTTCCGCGTTCGCTTTGCTATGCCTCATAAAAGGTTTTAGTGTCATTTTCAGAGAACCTCTGTGATATTCAAGCTAACGCTGCTGTCGAAAACCATTCCCTCCCTTGGTTATGGGGTTGGTTGATTGCGCTTTCGAACCTTTATACTTCATTGTGGTTCGCAACGATTATTTATTTTATTCTACTAGGGCTGTCAAGAAAGTAACTTTATGCTTCGACCTAAGGTGGCGGTAGGTAGGGCTAGAGTCACCATTTAGGTGTATAAACGTCCCTACACGCGGTACTACGCATCCTGATGTGGTAACTGGTGCAGACTGTGGATTTACTACTTTTCTCTCATTGCGAACTGTTAAAATTTCCGCTGCAATAGAAAATCCGCTAGTTTTGAATTGCGATCTGTGGTTAGATTTTCACTGGCAGAAAACTAACACAAACCAATTGAAATTCATTGGTAACATTGTGAAGTGCACGGAGATGGAATAATGAGTGAAGGCGGAGTGAGGCAATGGTGCATTCAGTTTAAAAAATGGCAACAGTGCTAATGTTCACTACGAGGGCATCGAAGAGGTCGGCCCAGTCGTGTGTCAGGTGAGCTGACGATGGAAATCAACGAAAAAATTCGTGAAAATCACCGATTTACGATTACTGATCCCTCGGCTAGAAGTGGCTTGCAACTTGACCTTGCTTGCTTGAGCTTGCGCTTTGACCGTGGCTCAGAATTGAATGCTGGTGTAAACAGCTGTTTGAAATGTTAGGCGGCGAATTTATTCAGAGACGTTATTGAAAAGCTTATGTATCGTTATGATAAATGCCTCAATTTGAATGACAACTATGGAGAGAAATAGCTTAAGCATGTACCTTTTAAATTTATCTTATAAACTTGTCACTAGTTTCATATTTTATTTCAAAACGTAAGTTACTTTCTGGACAGCACTCGCACTTGCTAAGCGTTAGATGTTTTATTAATATTTGCTCTAATAATTTTCGTACCCACCCTTAATATATTATTGTTCATTCTGTCGCGTCAAAATAATTGCTCGCTAGGGGTTGATCCGCAGTTATCGGTTCATTTTTCATTAGGAGCGAATACATATTGCGACGCTTTACTAATAAAGATTCCAGTCTGTGTATATATGATTTGAGGCCGTTGGAAATCGTCCTTATCAAAAAACCAGCGTGATTGCGTCTTGTTAAGCCTTGCTCAATATCTGAAATATTTGCTCGAAGCCTGTTTACTCTAGTTGGCAGCTGATTGTTATCCCCGAAAGATATGAAACGGGTACTGTCGGGAATTACGAAACTGATCTGAAGCCATGCATCTTATCGTACGTTGTATCCTATTATGTGTCCTCTTTTTTTGCGAATTGTCAACGAACCGTTTGATTTGTGTATCACTTGATGGAATCGTTAATATTCTACGTAGTGATTTCCTGTATAAAGGTTCATAGGAAGTGAACTGATGAATCATTCCCAACCATTTTGGAATAATGAAATTTAATTTTCCACAGCGATTTATATCGGTGCAACGCGTTTCAATGTCAGTGGATCGTCATGAGGCACGCTATACTTATTTATTCACATAGTAAACCTTTAAGCCACCGCCAAGGGGTGTGATAGGGGGTGATTACACATCAGACTACTTTTGACACAGTACTTCCCCTCCCCCCAATGCTATCGGACAATATTATTTACATCCCTTATCGTTCGTGGGAAAGAAATGACAGCTAAAATCTACGTTGTCTGCACTTAATATCTCTAATTTTATCAATATGATCTTGCGGACCGTGGTGCGATAAGGGGAAATAAAACATTTTCAGCATAATTGATAAAGAGACATCCTTCCAAATTATGCAAGGGATTTCATCTGTAATTTAACCTTCGCTCCGTGAGTGATTTCTCCACCTAGGTCCTTTGCTATTAATACTTAAACTAAGCCGGTACTACCACTACTTTAGTTACACTAGTACTCATAATTCAAGTATTATTTCCGAACGTTTCGATTCCACGAAGTAGAGGCCGCCACCAATCCACTGATACTTACATTTCCACGCACACCGTAGCGCGGGGCAGCTCTCCCAAAATAAAGCAACTCTTTGGAATTCGGACTATTTTTTTATTCGCAGCACTCCCAAATTACGTACAGCAGATTCAAAGAAAGGAACCGACCGAAACAACTAACTACATTAAGGGTGCCAACACGACAGGAAGGTTTGTGTGGCTGTGGGTTGGTTGGATTATGAAAAGTTGTGCTGAACGGTGGCCGTAGCAAGCGAGCCCTCCCCCGTATGGTCTCGCGCATTCATCCCGCTGAACTTTGACATCATTGGTTGGTGGGGCTTTAGCGAGTAGCGAATGGGGGTTGGGTCTCGGAATTCCCGGAGGGCGGTCTGTGTGTGTGTGTGTGTGTGGGGAGGGCGGGGTAATCCCTTTTGTCTTAACCCCTTCCGTCCTTCTACCGCACGCACAGGGTGCAGGCCCCAACCCCCTTCCCCCCCCCCTCTTGGCTTCCCCCGAGACGGTATCATTTCTCCCGACCCGTCTCTAGTTCCGTTGCCAATGTAGCAATTTCGACGCCAAGTTGGGAGGGCGGGGAGTCTCTCAGGGAGTCCTCTGTGGAGTTATTTATACGGCTTCGCCGGCCTCTCCCTCGGCGAAAGTTTGTGCAATTTCAACCCGTCCCCCCCCCGTTCAGGTCCCCCTGCAGACATTCCTAGCCGATCCTGCCGCAGATAGGAACGGAGTGAGAGGGGGGAGAGGTGAATGCAAATGTTGGAAAACCATGCGGCAGTTCCCGAAACCTGCCAGGGGTGTAATCGCTTGAGAACACGTGATACAAATGAACCTGCTCATTCCGGATGGTGCAGGTTTTCTGCCTTGGGCGAGTTGAGCTGGTGAACTTGGGTGTCATTGCAAAAATTAAAAATAAGTGACATCTATAGTATGAGTAAATTAATTTCATCACTTTATATTCGTATATTATTAAAGTATTTTGATAAAAAAGGTCTTCTAGGATCGTAGTTGGTGTTTTTAAACATTAAACAACTCGTAATATGCTAATTGAAAACAATTACGAAGAAGATTCAATGTTCGGCTTAATCGGTTCAAATGCAACTGATGCATGGATGAACTGTGCTGGTGTTTTACGTCCGCCAACTGTGCTGGTGTTTTACGTCCGCCTTGTAAGAGGTCCCGCCGTTTGAAAATCAAATGTTCATAACTAATAAAGACTTCTAAATTCAAGGCTTTTAAAGGTTTCCCTTTAATTATCTTAATTCCGCCTTAGGCTTCACCGAACCAACCAAAACCTAGCTGCTCGTTACGTGAACAATCGTTATGAGCGAACGGAAAACCTCACAGTATTCTAATTGGGAAGCCAGCTTTGGGAGAAACACTGTACGAAAGGAGTAAACGTGCACGAATTTAATAACTGTATTAGCAATGCAAAACTTTCGATCGTAACGATGACTTAGAGATCGAGTAGTTTTAGCGCCGTCTAACATTAGTCAGCTAGATACCACTACAAGTAGTTAGGAGGTAAGCAAGATGAATGCTGGATAGGGTGATATTTAGGGACTCCATTTTCTATCGTAATATTCGAGAGGTCACAACAGTAGGGAACACAACGTACGCATGAGAACTGTAACTGCCTGGATGCCGTTCATTATGAAACATCGTCTTCCACACAACGTCGTGGGTGCGCATGTGAGAATATATCTACCGGTTAAGGTAGGTTTTTGGATGGACACAACTATCAAATAAATATTTTGTGATTTAAAACAAAACCCAATCCAGCAACCTACTCTACATCAGATCCCTCTTCATTTCTGTGTAATTCCTTCCTCCCTTCATCCGTCCAACATCCCTATCCTGTTCCTGCCCTTTCCTCGTTTGCCCAACATTTTCCCCTCTATTACTTTCTTCAACATTCCACTACCGCTCAATACGCCTTTCATCCATTTTTCCTGCCTCCATAGGATTTCTCTCAACAAACCCCTCTCCTTACCCACCATCTCCAGTACTTCCTCATTTGTTTTCCTTTAGGTCCATTTCACCCTCTCCATTCTTCTCCATACCCACATTTCAAAAGCCTCCAATCTACATCTATCCTCCTGCTTCATTGACCACGTTTCCGTGCCGTACTGGTGCCGTTCGCGTCTTGGTGCCCCCAAGCGGAGGAGACGAATCCGACTGCCTCATGAAATCACTCCTCGACTTTGGATCCTTTACCTTTTGGAAACCATTCACCACCATCAAGCTATGGCATAAGTTCGTCAAAAATAGATTTTAGAAAAAAGTCATTGTGTTTGTTTTTGTAAATAGCCGTGCAGTTAGGCGAAATAAAAAATTAAACTAAGCCACGAACTTAAAGATACTATTTTTTTGACCGTAGTGATTCCTCCATTCAAATCCTTTAACGCCCCACCCCACGTGAAATTTTCCGATTTTTCAAGTTATCATGAAGAACCCATACACAGTATCAAGTTCTCGTAAAATAATTAATTTCCTTCCGTTAGGTTCATTATTACTGGAACTTCATGGACTGGAAGTTCATGAGTGGAATCGTGAAATGCGAAAACATGTCACATTGACGTCAGGGGAATGTTCGTGCAGTTCATTTAGTCGTGATCTATTGCGCAAAAAAAGAGGTTTTATATCGGCTTAGGTCTCGGAAATATCGTTATTCTTGGCGTCCTAGTTCGGAGAGATACATAATCATTAAGGAGGCGATTAAGAGAGAGACCCAAGAGATTGGGAAAAACGATGGGATCACGTGTTTAAATCAGGCGAGGGAGCCATGGCCAGACCATCCGGGAAGTGGATTCCTATTCGATGGCCGTTCAAGAAGAAATACTCCCTCCGCCGCCGACACCATCATTTCTCCCTTTGCTAACTTAATGCACATGCAAAGACCAACCCTTTGACCTCCTTCGTTCATTTAGGACCATCGGAGTGCAGGTTAATCGCGGAGCTTTAGCAACCATTGAATTTGTTCGTTCGAAATGGATTGGGTTCTTTCGCTACTCTTTGATTTCAGTTTTTTTTAAAGAGTTTAAATATTCCACGTGGATGTTCTATCCCCCCGACATTTCGCCGAGATTCCTCGTTTAACGCGGAGCGCTTAATACTTATTTAGTGTTTGTGAGGCAGCGGGATGGTTATTACGTCATTACCGTTGTAAATCGCGTGTTCTTGTCTCTTTGTCAATATTGTCTCGCTTACAGGGCGAGCTGTTTCCCTGTCGCTGGCGTCGCCGAGATGCCACTCGGGAATATATGCATATTTGATGGCGTGTGATAGACGTCCCAGATTGGGGGGTAAATGTTGCGATAAAATTTTAACACTTTATGTTTCGCGAATATGCGGTTGGTTTCAAAGGGGAAAAAATATCTGGAAAAAATCGTTTTCGCGTTTGTTGACAAATGTACGAAATTTATTGGTTATCCTATGAGATTGAACCATCCCATTTGGTAATTTTTCTTTCCGCAATAGAGCCAGCTTTTCACGAGGTCGAGAATCAATTCACTTCGTCACTTTGCGCCTTCAACGCATTAGTAACAATAGTAGTCAATGGGGCATTAACTACCGCTATTTTGACCGACCTCTGAAGTCATCTGCGCTGATGGGTGGATCATTTGGAAGAGGTGGACATTTTAGGGAATGAGGGAATTAGGGTGGAGGGAAACCCGGCATCGGCGATAGCCTATTTTTAAAGAGAGCGGTCGAGGTGGTAACACAATTTGACTTCCCATCCGACGTACGGCGCACTCCACTAAACCGCTACTCTCCTCAATGCATCCCAATGAGTGATCGGGATGCTACTGAGTATGTTTCCAGCATCCGAACCCGCTCCTGGGAAGTCAGAAGAATAGCCACCGCATCGGCCATGATCTCCTTCGGCAGTTTTTCGAAATGATTTTACGGGCAGTCTCGTATAATCCCCCAATGTCCTTGAGAGGTTATCTTGCAAGTCGGAGTTGTCAGTGGTCGTTAATCCAAGGATTGAGTTGACGCAACTCAAATTCCCTTATCGACGTCTCTCTACATAATTTCATGTTCCTCTTGCCTGCGAAGGCTGTAATTGCTGGTGCAATTAGCTCGTCGTGGGTCTTCGTCTGTTCCCATTAGTGTTCGCTTTTTCTCTGACAACAACCTTCATGAAGCACTTACGTCTCAAAATGTCCAAGTGTGCCTTATTTCACTCCTCCGTCTTATTCCATGGAATTCATTCCTCTTGACACACTTCTCTGGGATATCTTTTTAGTCAATTCTCTCGAATCCTTAGGGCGTCTTCGTAATCCTCCGCCAGAACAGCGCGCAATCCATTAGGCGTGTTATTAATCGCCTATAGTGGTGGAGGGAAGACATTTCTCCCGGCCACCCCTGGGATTTTCGCCATCAGGAGGGGGTTGGGGAGGGGGGGCGGGGCCAATTGCAGCCGCTTTCCCGAGCTCCACCTCCCTTCGTGGCTGTGTTGCGTTCCGAGCCCTTTTCCCTCAATGTACTTCCGTGTATTTCCGGATCGAGAGATGGTTGCAGATTGCGATTTCCGCGAATTGAGTGTGTGCGTGCTGCCTTAGACGTATACCGTGCATCATGCAAGCACACTACTTGATGTGAGAAAGTGGTTGAAAGTTTTGGGGTGGGATTGATCTCTTCCAAAAACGTAGATTAATTTTCAGACTGAGTCTCTTTAAATACAGGTGGATTGGGTGTAAATTTGAGATCGTTCAGTTTTCCGAAGATGTTAAGCGCATAAAAAAATCCCGAATTACTGTGGAAGACTTGATCATTCATTCAAGATCACCGAGATAGACTGTAGAACGGAAAGGTTGAAGTAGTCGTTTTTCCGAATTGTGGGACGGTAACAACAAGGTGCAAGCTGCCATTACATACAGGTATGTTTGTGTGTGTATACAAATATACATACGTAATGATGGTTCTATATATGCATATATATATGTGCACACAAACATTTTTATGCATATATTTGAGTATACCATATATATATATATATATATATATATATACACACACACACACACGAAGAATTGCGCTAGGCAAAGAGGCTTTCACAAGGAGGAGGGGGTTGATGACAGGGACGTTGAGTAAGGATATTAAGAAAAGACTCGTAAAATCTTTGATATGGAGCGTAGGTATGTACGGCGCGGAAACGTGGTCACTGAAGGATTGGGATAGACATAGATTGGAGGCTTTTGAAATGTGGGTTTGGAGAAGAATGGAGGAGGTGAAATGGACCGAAAGGAAAACAAATGAAGAAGTACTAGGGATGGTGGGTAAAGAGAGGGGTTCGTTGGGAGCAACAATGGAGGCAGGAAGAATGGATGAAAGGCGTATTGATCGGCAAGAGGATGATGAAGACTGTAATAGAGGGGAGAATATTAGGCAGACGAGGAAAGGGCAGGAACAGAAGAGGGATGTTAGACGGGATGAAGGAAGTATCGTGCACAGAGATGAAGAGGGACCTGATGTAGAGTAGGTTGCTGGGTTGTGTTTTGTTAGGAGTCACAAAATATTTATTTGGTAGTTGTATCCATCCAAAAACCTACCGGTAGATTACCTTATAATAATATTAGGTCGGTAAAAAAGAAATCAATAATTTTTGCGTGAAATTTAAAACTTTATTTAAGATGTTTCGGATTGTTCGATTTGGATCAAACATGCACCGTTTTGTTGTATAATTTGTTGTCATTTTAAAGGTAGCTTCATAATGCCTCTCTCATGGATGTCGTGGTCCTTTTTGGCGAAAAACTCTAGTAACTAACCTACCTTCACAATCTTCTCTTGATCGTAATTTCTTAATACTCAGGCATTTTTGCAATGCGATAAAAAGGTGGTAACCATTTGGTGCCAGGTCCCGACTATATGGTGGATGCACTAAAACCTCCCAACTAATCTCCCGGAGTCTCTGGAGAATCACTACGGACGTGTGTGGCCTTGCGTTTTCCTGATGAAACATAACAACTGTTCTGTTGGCCAACGCTGGCCGTTTGTGGGCAATCGCTAACTTCAAACGGGCCAGTTGTTGACAGTAGAGCTCTAAATTTAGTGTTTTGCCAAACGGAATCAACTCATAATAAATGATTCCTCAGAAGTCCCACCAAATACACAGTAGAACCTTCCTGGCCGTTTGTCCTGGTTTTGCCACCGTTTGAGCTGCTTCATCAAGCTCTGACCATGATCTTTTTCGCACAATATTGTCTTATGTGACCCATTTCTCATCTCCAGTCACCATCCGTTTAAGAAATGGGTCGAGCTCATTCCGTTTGGCCAAGGCTTCGCGGATGGAAATTCGATTCTTCATGTTTCTTGATAAAGCGGATAAAATAATACTTTGTAATTCCACAGATTTATTTCACAAACACACGACCCGGGTTTCGACGTACAACGTCATCTTCAGGTTGCTGAAGCCTGAAGCTACAACGAACCTGAAGATGACGTTGTACGTCGAAACCCGGGTCGTGTGTTTGTGAAATAAATCTGTGGAATTACAAAGTATTATTTTATCCGCTTTAGAATGAACCGATTCCATAAAATAACGCCTGAAACCATCGATTATGTTTCTTGATGTTAATTTGTGTGGCATCCAAACATCGAGCTTCTTTTCGAATCCAGCTGTGCGCAAATGGTTCTAAACTGTTTTATGGTCGATTTTTAGCTCCTGGGCGATGCTACGACTACTAACATGCCGGTCAACTTCGATTATTTCTGTGATTTTATTGACATTTTCGACGACGGGCCTGCCTGTGCGAGAAGCATCTTTAACATCAAATATGCCTGAACGGAATCGACGAAACCAATATTGCACGTAATTAGCTGTACAATTTCAGCGGCCTAGCTTTATATAGGAAAAACTGTAAAATGGGCCGAATTTTCTCTCTGTTGACTTCCGTTGTTAATACCCTGTAACTCACAACTGAATGGAACAAACAAAAAATAGCAAAAGAATTTTTTTGGTGTCAAACATCACCTTGACAACGAGCATAAACTTGAAATTGCTTGATCGATACTTTACGAGATATCGATCACCAAAGCCATTTACCGAGCAAATAATGGATTTCTTTTTCCCCAACCTAATATATACGTGTATGCATCTGAGTGTGTATGTTTATTTATACGTATGTATGTGTACATGTATTTAAGTAATTAGAGCATTAGACATCTTGTTGCGTGATTTTACTGGAAATAGTGGTGGTACCATGTTTGTATTTCTTCTGAGTCCGATAAGGTGTTGCCAGTTCATTTGCATGAATTGTTTTGTGTTGTTGTGTCTCATGCATGGTGACTTGACACGGGCTGTTCGTGTGCTGTGCGTGATTGGTGTGAATACAACACCTGCCTCGCACCTTACTGGTGGATTGCAGGGTATTATGCAGCTGTAATTACAAGTCCTCGTTATGCATGTAAATATCGCGATCCGCGCTTCTTCCCCTTCCCCCCACCTCGCCGGATAAAGATCCGTCAGCTAGATCCTGGTACGGGTGTGCATGTATATCTAGATCTTGGTGATAAGATTCAAGCCTCCTCAGGAGAGTGCGTCATTGGTCGTGTAGTCACGGATCACCTGGGGAAAATCGTGACTCGATCGTGAATTCTTAAAAGTCACGTGATGGTTTATTGTTCGTGGTAATTCGATGAATTGGTTTCGCTAAATGATCCCACTTGTCTTGTTCATAGAATTACACTTGTATTTATTACACGACCTAAGAATGTGCATAATCTTTCCACCGCTGTGAAAGAGAATTGGATGTGAGAAAGGGAAGCCTCTTTCCCTCGTTCTCTTGTAAGTCTCGCCTACTTAGCTTAATGTAGTGTTCGCATGAAGGGGAAAAATGACAGAGGGAGGGCAGGACTGAATTACGAGAACCAGGTACATAATGGGAGATGCCAGCCTCGGAGGATATCAGGGAATGAAGGGATTGGCAGGTAATGGAATAGATTGGATGGCTCCCGCCTAATAATCCCCCGGATTGATAACCTCTCTTGTTGGTGGTGATGGTGAGGATGGTCAATACTAATAGCCTTCCGACGCGACGTCAATGATTAAAGCCGTACGATTGGCATTCGTTTCTTCCGTTGTCTTTCCATTACTCGAATACGAGGAATGGAAAAGACATGAACCCTATTATTGTCAACCCTTAAATCTCGTAACTGAGATTTCAGGGCTGATAATGATCGTGCATTATTTTCTTTTCCTTTTAAGCAATTTTTTAACGGATTTCGTCGGTATTTTAAAAATGCAAAACGTTATTATTGGGCATAAAATTTTGGAGGAGCGCTCACGATTGGTGTAACCGATGCTAAATGGCACGTCCTTTCAATATTGGTTAATTCTTAAATGAATTGTTGAATAATTCTTGTCACTTTTTAACAAGTATTTACTCACTTCGCCAGGTGAAAGCTAATTCCATATTCAGTTACGCCGCAAAAGTTTCCAATATTTTACTTAATTTACACAGTACCCTGAGATTCACCGCTGGGGTGTGTGGCAGGGGGTGATTACACACCAGACCACCTTTGATGCAAAATACTTTTGCCCGCCCCTTAGGCGGTTGGACCACTCATTTTGTTCCCGTATCGTTCGTGGTGATAATTACATACTTAATCTATCTTGTATGCTATTGGTTTCTCGTATTTTATTTGCATGACCTATAGTATTCCACCGTAGAACGGTGGAATAGTTATAATACGATTGTTTACTCTTATATTCCACGGGAATATATTTTTTTAATAATGTACAACCAATAATATATCTTCAGCATCATTATCAAAGAAATTCCTTTTAATTTATGCAAAAGATTTAATATAATTCAGCCTTCGCTCTGTCAATGATTCCCTAACCTAACTCCTGTAATAATTTTAATGCGCAACTCAGTTTATCGTAACAACGTTTCACAAATCCAACTTCTGCTTACGCTGCACGCGATCCAATTCGGCATTCAATCCAGCTTCATGAGGATTACTAGCAACCTACTGCAAAGGAGGCCTAACCAGTGGAAGGTAACATTGCTCTTTACCCTCTTGGTTAAAGTCACCCAGTACTCTTCTATAAATCCTAATTTTTTGCCAGCTTGTCCACATAGACCTTAAGATTCAATTTGAATCGGATTTGTTTATTTCTGATGGTTTTTGAGGAGCAAGATTGTTTGTGAGTCGAATTGAATTGTAACATTTCGACGGTATCGTATCGTTCGTTCCTTGGCGCAATTCCTTCCTCTTCCCGCCCTTTGTCGTGCACGCGAGTTCTCCTTGGGCCTCGCCACCCCCCCCCCCCCCACGACCACGTCAGGGCTGATCCCTTTAGACACCCCCCTCTCATCATCACAGTCTCTGGAACCCCTACCTTACCCTGCCTCTCTCTCCCTTCCATTTAAACCCTCTACATCCCCGCGCACCGTGGCAGCACCGACATGAGACGTTGAAATTAAATTACGAAACATAGAACGGCCCTTGCGCGGCCAAGGGGGAATTTCGTTCCCGCGGGCAAGTACGTCGTACTAGCCTTGCCCTCGGCGGCCATTTCATTTCATTCCGCCCCTCTCGAGGCACGGGAGTCCTCAAATTGCGGGATTTCACCTCCCCCCACCCCCTCCCCTCGAGAACCAATTACTCCAGCCGAGGGTTGGTTACGTGTCTTTCGGGCTGAAAATTATTTATTTTTTTGTCGTCGCCCCTAACAACGACCGACATCCCCGGTGTTTGGCGCGCCAGATTTTAGTTTTTAGTCTAGGGTTATCCGACATTTTTTTCCTTATAAAAAATTAAAGGAATCACGAGATGTTTTTTCACCTAAAATCGTTGTGTAAATAATTGAAATTCGTCAAAAAGTAGACCGAACTGCCGTAGCGTGGATAATAAGTAAAATCCCCACAAATATTAAATTTAAAAGGTTACTGCACGTTAATGTTTGTGAAATTAATGACAGGAAATGAAACTCTTTAAGGTGTTGAAATCTCTTATGTTTTTGTTGATGATCGCTCTATTAATCTAATAATCTTTATTCTAGGTGAATTCCGGAGTGAATTTATGCATGTTAACATGACCCATGTACTTATCACAAATTCCCACGCTTTTATTCGCCAGTCACTTAACGATGCGTTTACATACGATTTAATGCCAGCAACAGAACCAGGAATCTTAAACTTAAACCGGGAAAATTCTTATGTTTTTGCTTAACTCATTTCTTTTACTTTTGGCTACACGTCCTGCTTAAAGCCCACGAATATGATTTCAATTACTTTAAATAAAGAAAATTATTAATTAAATAAAAGAGTCGATCATAGCGTTGCTATGGGTATTGTGGCGAAAGTGTCATCGCAGCGAGGGAGGTTTCCTCTTGCATTATATGTGGCTTGTGAATTTAACTTCCTCGTGGTGACTCCAGACGAGCGCCAATTCGGGCCGAGGTCACTGTCAAGGCAGCGGCGTGACCTGTATGTCTGTCTCTGGTCTATTGGCGTTTGACTTTGAACTGAAACCAAGTGGTCAATCGTGAACCGCAGCCCCGTGCTCTGGCTAAACTTAAAAAATGCTGGGTGGGGGGGAATTTATTGAGCTATGATGTCAATTGATGAGAATTTCACCTGTGCGTCGAGGGGTCACTTTTATCACCTCGTTATAAGAGGTGTGTTCTGAAAATTATGAGAATTTTTAAATTTCGCGGGTTTGGAGAGTCCGACTCTCAATTTTTTTATTATGTTGGTATACATGCCCCTAAAGTATGACAGCATTTTCAGCTGTATTCATTGTTTACTTTGTCTGTGGCAGTCACTAAGGTTAGACGATTTTCGTTGTTAAAATAAATGGAAGAATTGGTATGAACCCTTAGTTTCGACGTCATATCCGTAAGCCCTTCGAAAAAGCGTTTGATAGAGTGAATTGGGAAAAATTAATGCGTGTATTGCAGAAAATAGGAATGGATTGGAGGGACAGGAGACTGATCCGCAACCTGTACATGCCTCAGACTGCTCGGGTGCGAGTGGGGAACGGAGAGTCCGGATGGGCAGTGTTAGGAAGAGGGGTAAGGCAGGGTTGCCCATTGTCACCGGTGCTGTTCAACGTATACGTATGTGGAGGAAATGATTAAAGAGGCATGGGAAGAACTGGAGGTAGGAATGAAAGTCGGAGGGGAATTCGTAAAATCGGTTAGGTTTGCTGATGACCAAGAATTAGTTGCTCAGTCAGCCAAGGGGTTGCAAGCATTGCTGAGTGAATTGGAGGTTCAGTGCGATAAATATGGGATGAGAATCAATATTAACAAAATAAAGGTTATGCGATTTTCCAGAAAGAAAAAGGCTAAGCTAAATATATAAATAGGAGGGGAAAAAATAGAGCAGGTAAAACAGTTTACGTATCTCGGAAGTGTTTTGGACCAACACGGTCAAAGTAGTAGGGACGTAAGGAGAAGAATTGCGCTAGGCAAGGAGGCTTTCTCAAGGAGGAGGGAGTTGATGACGGGGACGTTGAGTAGGGAGGTTAAGAAAAGACTCGTAAAAACTCTGATATGGAGCGTAGCTATGTACGACCATATGTACCAGATTGGCTTTTTTTAACATATTACACAGTTTGTTACAACTTATTTCATTTTTTACGCAAACTTGATACAAATTCTTTGATCGATTTTTTTTAACAAACGAAAACGGCCGAGCGTATAAAAAACGTCTTAACCTTAGCGGCATCTCAAACTCAAACTGTCATTGGCTAATTTATTCAGAATCACACACGTCCAAGGTCAGGCGCAAGGAGTGGAGGGATAGACTATAAGCAGCGGGAGAGAAAGATGATTCTTTTGTGTTCTTCAAAGTTCGGATAATTGATTTTCAGACGATCCAACTTCGCCCCCGGTATGTGCGTGAAACGGAGCGAGTGGTCCTTCAGACGACTGCTACGACTCGGGAGCCACTCCAAGCTGAACAACTTCCCTCAACAGCTCCGGACTCTAGAGTACGTTGGATATCGTTCTTTCGCCGTTTTACTTTGGCCGGAGAGAGGTCGAGTGTGTCCCTTTATGTGCTTTAAAACACGTAATGGCGGCGGCAACACTCCAACAATGCGTGTACCCATCGACCCCAATAAATATTTTCCTCATTGCCCAACAATGCATTTGGGCAGACTCGGACGGAATGTCATTGTTTCAAATCTTCACTGGAGAATAACGGGCGTGGAAACAAATGAATGCGGATCATTCGCTTCGCGTTCTCCGGTCAATTTTTCTATTCTCTGCGCGGATGATGAGAATGGAATCGGACGATGATTAACAAGCACTGAAATAAAATGTTTCCCAGATCCCGGCTCTCGGATTAACCTTTTGAGTCTCTCGGGAAACTCGCAGGCCGGCTTATCCGATTTGTGTAGGGTTTTGATTCCAGGATGTTTAATTTATGTATGCATTAGTTTGTCTCCTGAGAGTGCTCGTGGTGTAAGATTTAGGTCTTGGAATATTTTGATTCATTGACTGAGCAAACCACTTATTCAGTTGTGGTCGATTTGGGATTTATATGATCGAGTGGTTCGATGCATCGCATATCGATGATAACACAATGTCAAGATGCAAAGCTTAGGTTTGTTTATTCCTTTTTTTATACACTGTAACGTCTTGACGATACAGCTCGAATATGTAAGGAAATATGAGCAATTTTACTGCATTGTTGCCTATGCGTTATGAAAGACTATATTACTCGGTGCAGTAATGTGTACGATAATTTCGTTCTAAAAGGCATCTTGAGATTTATAAAAAAAAAGATTTGTGCCATTCGCCTCAATACTGTTTTGACAACTAGATTTTTTGGCAAATATTTTTTCATCTTTGCAATTAAAATGTTATAGACATCCGTTACTGTAATTGTTATGAATGTAATTGTTGATGCCCATTACTTCCGCCTCGTGGTGCTTGATTCCACTAAGTTTTTAATGTTTTAGGCATTACGTCTTGTACCTAATTTCCTGCTTGCACGTCAATTATTGTCTTGTACTTTATCAGGACCCACATCAATCAGATATCTACCCCTCAAGCTGCATTTTTATAATCGCAGAGAAAAGCTCTTACCACGATCTTTTACTGAATTTAAATGTGCACGTGAACTTCACAGCTGTTCAAGCAAAAATTGGGCATTTTCAATTGTGTATGTCTTCATTATATGAAGGCTTATATTATCGAAATTTGCAATCGTAGGTAGGAGGCTGCTTAATGTATATAAACGGTAAATGACAGCTATTTGCCAGAGAAAGCTGAATGTTTAATGCCCACGAATTTCGCAGCCGTAAAGTGAACGCGAATTTCCGTATGAAATGTGATGTCTTCGCTTGGCATCGAGACGCCGTGTGGGATGTTCAAATTTAAACATGTTCTGCTAGGAGAATTTCCCTCGCTGGATGCGAGTTAGCTTGCCTAGTCGTTCGAGTGACTAATAATAATGGCCTTGTTATTTGCCATGACAACATTAGGAGAAGTGTCTTTACGTGTGCGTTTAGAAAATGGAGTTCCTGAAAGGCGACATCTTGTTCATTTGGAATTATACATTTGTTGACATTGTTGATGTTGATATAACTGGGAGCTGGTAACGTATAACCAAGTTGAACAGAAAGGTTAATGTATACGTATGCATGCATGTGTGGATTGGAAATACCATTTCTGAAACACACCATCTTGTTTATCAAGAGCTCTATAACAGTTATTATTGTTGCCATCAGATAAGACGTCACGTGGCAACCCAGACGAATTTCAAAGCTCGGATTAGGACAGATGATCTGAAATAATAAGTATTTCAATACAGGTTAAGGCTCAAAACTGCCTATTATTGTTTGTTTTTTCTTATTTTGAAATTATTGTCCCATTGTTCTTATGCTAAAAGCACGAATAACGTTTAGGGATAGCTAAAATGATCGTTCTTATGGGAGCGTGGTGGACGGGGCGGGGAGAGGAGACAGAGAGGGTTTAGAAGGAGCAACCCATGTTATTGTAGGAGGACCTTTTTTTAGGAAGTGGTACGGACTGCGAGGGAGGCACAGCCTCCTATGTTGCGCGGAGGAGCATCTTTCGTCGCAAATTGGACCGAGACCCGGAACGTGAGTCCCTCGTTAGAGAGAGAGCCCCTCTCTTTAACTTCCCTCCGCAATTCGTGATTTATAGTTCGCTCCGTTGAGCAGCCAGGTCCATGTCGTGGCGCGTGTTACCGAGTTTCTTCGCGCCACGTCGTCGTCGGGTGTTTCCGAGATGGTCGGGAATCTTTAGCAGTCTGCTTACTTCCTCTGCACGGAAAGCCCACGGCTCATAGTCACGAAAGTTTCGAAGTCATCGAGTTTCGAATCCTTAGTTAGTTTCAGGCTCGCTCTGAGGTGAGAGCGGAGATGCCGTGGGAACCCCCAACTAAGGGAATGTTTTTTAAAATTCAAAATCGTGATGCCAGAGTTGTGCTTTAGTGTTTGAACTGAGAATTTGCCGTACGATTCATTGGAACTAAAACAATTTACGTATTCCGTTCATGTCAGACACTGAATTTCTGCGTACGTCATTTTAATGATATTATTCGAGCCGAGACAGTAATTTTTACGGAGTCATCCGCTGGTGCGCATTACAATGTCATCGCTAAATCTTCTGTAAGAATGGAATGCACTGTGGTTTCCTGAATATTGCACTCTTCTGCTGACTTGCTGACACTTGGGGGTCAATCAGAATTGAGCATATGTCTCACGTTTTGCACATTTTCATCACACTGTTGTTGATGGGCATTCCTGATCATCAGACTTCTCGTTACCCTCCCAGAACATCTTATGCAAGCAGAAAACCATCACCTGGAGCATTTGTCCATCTCCATAAGTATTCTTAACCATGGTTATAATCTCCGAACCCAATTTTCCAAGCTAAATGAACAATTTTATCGCATATCATTTTTCCGTGGAAAGTGGCTTCGTGAATACGTGATGTGACCGTCGAACAGGGGTCCAGTCTAGCAGCAATCCGGAAACTGTAAATGCCCAGAGTTAACTGACGTGGGCCACGTTGCCTTTCCAATATCTCCCATTACCTTTTCCACCACAAATCACCCCACTCCAGCCATCTGCATTGGTGGCACAAAATCATTCTACTTATTTTTGGGACAGAGCCCGTATAGTCAAATCATTCCATTGTTTCTGCTGTCGAGTATACACTCCGGAATATTTCATACAATTCCAACTACTTTCTCTGTTTCTAGGCAATATTCTGTGAAATTCATTCAACTTTCAAGTGTGGAACTAATAGTTTTGTTGCTATCCTTATTGCATAGTGTCTAGAAACATTAAAATACTTAAGCGGAGGTCCGATCTGTACGCAGGAAATGTATTCTCGAAGGGTTCGATTCTTTCAGTATCCTGCCTGTACGCACGCATTCATGAAATCCGCTCTCGTGTATGGTTGAACTCTTCAAGGAGGCAAGTACGATGATCTTAATATGTCAAGGTGCGTTCCAAAATTAATGTTTTTATTATTTTAAGTAATTTTTTGAACAGATTTGCACCAACACTTAAAATTCATTAAAGTACTGTCCTTGGACCTCTACTCATTTTTTCCAGCTACTCTACCATGACCCGTACGCGCCCTGGAAGGCGTCTTTGGGGACCTCTCGCTAGGTCTTCGCCACGGGTGATTGGATCTCTTCTATTGATGAAAAAGTGCTCCCTTTCAGGGCTGCCTTAATCCGAGGGAACAAAAAGAAGTCTGTTGGGGGGATGTCAGAACTATAGGGGGTGTGGCGTATCGTTGACACCTGGTGTTTGGCCAGGAACTCGCGGACTTGTTGCGCTTTGTGGCAAACACCTTGGGCACGAGCTTCGCGCACACTTTACCCATCGCTAAATCTTCAGTAAGAATGCAAAACACAACGGTAGATGACAAGTTCAGTTCATTGGCAACCATCTTGATACACAATCGACGGTCAAAGTCTAACAGTTGTCGAACACGAGCCCCATTGTTGTCGGTTTTGATGGTTGACGGCCGCCCAGAGCGTTTTTCGTCGTGAACCTCTTCCCGAGGCTCTTTAAAGGCCTTGAACCACCCCAAAACTTGTGAATAGGACAGAGCAGAGTCCCCGTAAGCCTCTCGAATCATTTTGTTTACGTATCTCCTCAAGAGATTTTTCCAGTTTAGGGCAAAACTTAGTAATCGCGTAACGTTGCTCGATTATCGTTTCAATTTTTTTCGAGTCACGGTCGGCGCGCAGAAGTTTACAATAACTGACGCCCTGCCGCTTCCACAGCTTGGAGAGCACTGAAACAGGTTTCGCGGAAAAGCTTAGTGCCCCCCCCCCCCAATCAACCCCTAGTGGTTTGATCTCACTCCGATCAAAAGGAGCGGCGCGGGAAATTCAATTGCATTACTTTATGAACGCAATGTAATTTGTCTGTTTTCGTCCTATCCGTCTCGTAGTTAGCATCGCGAACTTGAGCGTAGAAAACGGTTAAGCGATCTGTAACATGCTGACGCGAGTAGGCATGGCTCTGGATTGGATTGATTGACGATACTTGAGTGTGTCCTCTCTGGCCAATGATTAAGTTAAACCACTCAACCAACCCTTCGATTATAATTTAATCCAGGATCAGCGCAAAGCCTTTAAGCGTACGGCTACGTGCTTACTACACACCCCCTGGCATTATTCATCCCCGCCAGAATTAACTCGCCAACCCCATCAATAATTGCTTCTGGATCCGCGGCGCCTGATTGGGCCACCGCAATTTTCTCTTCAGTGCGCGCTTTCTTTGATGCGATTTCGCAATGCCACGTAATGCACGTAAATGCCGCGCATAATATGACAGCGTATTACGTTTATGAATTTGGGAATTTCTGAACTTGGACCCGTTAAAATTGACCCCGGCCACTGGACTCTGTTGAAAATATTTCCTGGATTTTCGCTTGAAACCTCGCATTCTACCCACCCAAAAAAACAGTCGACGTTGCAAATGCAAATTCTGAGGCCATCATGTACCACAATGACGTAAAATCGATACAATATCGATGCGATCTACAATATATAGAATATCGATATTGTATCGATGAGATAATATCGAACGATATAATCATATCATTACCTTTCATGCGTTATGTGGAAGCACATGGCTTTCATATGATCCTTTTTTATGATTTTGGATTTGTCCGTCCTTTCGTAAAACGGTTACGATCCAGAAATATGTATTATTATTACATTAAATTATTATTACATTACAGTTCCAATTAGTTTGGAGGTCACTCATTTCATTCTCGAGAGGGACAAATTCAGATCCAGGAGGCAATTATAGTTTCCGTATTTTTTTACAGGTTTTCCCATTCTTTCATGTGTGCAATATTTTCTTTTTTCATTCTCTAAAATGCATAAATAAAAACCCACTGCATTGGCACTTTTCTTTATTCGATGGCTAAAGCAATAATCTGTTTCATTCCTTCGATGTTTTGAGGTTCTGAGGTCGATTATTTTTATTTTAATATATCGAATTTTTAACAATTCCGATTCTTCGGTCACTTTCTGTTCCTCGTTGTCGTCTCAAATTAATAACTGGCACTTAAACTTTAAAAAGTTGAAAACATAGCGTTATTATATTCTCGTTTTCATTTAAACTTCGAAACAACTGTGTTGGCGATCACATTGTGGTCTATTAATTTTTAGTTATTTGCATGTGGAAAGAACCTCTTGTGACGATTTGTAATTCCATTATTGCCTGTGAATGGAGTGATCTTCCTTAATCTTTCGTGTAATATTGTTCATCTCCGTTGTCAATCCCTGCATCACATAATTTTCATTTGGCATGCCCCCAAAGAGAGCTTCAATATTTGCTTCCTATTAAGGTATTGTATGCTGTTTAAATAAACCAACCCGCCATTGCACGTGTTCTTAAAGAAATGAATCATTATACTTTTGCTTACAAATAAAACGGCGATAGCTCCGCTCTGCGATTCGAATCACAGTTTCTACTCTCTTGTTTCTTGCTCGAGGCTTTCCATTGATGCTCTTTCCATCGCCTCGAGAATATGAATACTCTGTGCCGATACTTGAAGATCTTCATCTTGAAATTGACGAGGTTTTTTTTTAATGCCTCGCTAAATTTTTTTTAATATCTCAGATTTTGTATATTATCGGGTCCCATTGCTTGAGAAGAAGGCAGTGGAGAATTGGGATGATGATAACGGTGATAAGAGGGGAGAACGTAGGGTAGGAGAGGCACTAAAGGGGGGGGAAGGCTTTTCTGACGGCATGGATGGAGGGGGTAGAAAGGATGTAATCCTGAAGAATCATTAGTTTTAACGCTAATTACTTTTATCTTAAACAATTTATAAGAAGTACGATTTTTTTTAAGAGGTTACGCAAAGGATCTTCGTATTTTTGAGCAGTTTCCACCGTAAAAAACCATTTGCATCAAACTGATTCAGTCTTCTGATTCACGCCCTCCTCTTTCTCCTTTAATTTCCTTAGAAATTCTATTCTTTCCCTCCCTCTGCCTGGCTTACCCATTATTCCTACCCACTCACGGTCTTTAGCATGCCATTGATTCTTATAATAATGGCCTGCCTCCTTCGAATGAAGCGGGCCCATTAAATATAAAATACTGAAATTTCTGGTGTTTTAAGTGCACATCGTCAATTTCAGCATATAGGTTAAAGTTCTAGCTCTTAGCTTTCGTTTTTTTTCAGGAGCCAACCGAACCGAAAGATGATTTTGTATTCGTTTTATACTAACAGTGTTCAGTCTTGTGTCCAACCAAAGACCTACCTTAAACGAAAGGCTACCAAATCAAAATGAAAGTATTACAAATTAGGAAATAGTTTGGTGAAATATCCGATAATACACTCCTTTAGTTTCATTTTAAAAATACAAGACACTATGAATTTCATCCAATACAAATGTTTTTCTAACTTTTCTTTCAATCTTTTTTTGTAACTCAAATCACTTGAACGTATTTTTTTTGCTAGGTATATTACTTATATTATGACGTAATGGTTAAGAGAAAAATGGGATCGATTAGAAGTTTATAAATTCGTAGAAAGGGTTCGATGGTCAAATAAGTTTAGTGACTCTTGAACCGGAGACTATTTACAATAAGGGAAAGGGGGTGAGGTATTCCACGTGCCGAGCTGTTTGTAGTTGGTGGCTGGGAGGGTGCATTATCCATCGCAGTCCCCACAAAGGGGTGTGGTTCGGGCGGAAGATGAGACGCGCCGGAGAAGGACACGCAGACAGACTGACTGATAGGGTGAGGGGAGGGTGGGAGAGACCGCTGCGGCGAACCCCCGCCGAGGGGAGTGCGTGGGGGATGTGTGGCCAGGGGGAAGAGGGGGGGGGAAGGCGACGGCGGTATTAGAATGTCAAGGGATGAAAGGGGTTGGGGTTGGTAGGGAGAGAGAGAGGATGGGGGTGGGTTGTGACGGGTGGGGAAACGGCTGTGGGATCGAAGAGAGAGGGTGGTGGTGCGTCCCACCCCCCCCTTTCCCACCCTTCCTTTGGAAGAGGGTGGGAAAGTAGTATTAGGGGAGGGGAGGGGAAGGAGATAGACTGGCGTCTGGCCTAACAGGAGTGGCCGCGACTTCGACCCAGAGTGTCCGCTCTTGTTGAAACTCCGCACCGATGGTCCGCCCCTAAGCGGAGGAGCCCCCCTGTCTTTCGTCAAGAGTTGATTACTTTGGTCCATTACCCAGTCGAGGAAACCGAAATTCAGATAGATCTCCGTAGTGGATGAATCGATCGCTGTGGCGCGAAAAAATGTTCGGTGAGGATTCGTTCGGCTAAGTGGGTGGATATTTTTTTTACTTTTTCCAATCATTTCGTGACATTTAACGAATTCGTTACAGTGTTTCGATTCCGTGGCAACGGTACTGTCTTGTTCCATATGCCATATCGTTCCATTGCGAACGAAAGTAGCGAATATGCATGACATTTCACGAAAGACACTTAGTTTCCGCGGTGATGAAGTGATTCTTTGAAATAGCTTTTTGGAACTAACTTTGTACGTATTTGAGATACTATTTTTTTGCATAAAAATATCTTGAGTATCATTGCAAATCCAATGGTGTCGCTTGGCGTATTAAGTGTGAAAAAGGAAAGCACCAGTGAGTGGTGGGTTTAAAAGACTCCAAGCTACTCGGATTGAATTCAACGCGGTGCATTCGAAATATTGGTAATTATCCTCTGTAAAAATTAATTTTCAATGATCGTCATCGGTATTCAGTATCATAGAGTGGAAAGGCAGGATTTAGTCATCACTGCCCTCTATCTCTATTTAGTTATCCCTTTACGAAGGCGGTAACTTCATGAATACGTACGTGTCAGCAGAAGAGCAAATTTTTATCCGGAGGGGGGGGGGGAGAATGACGAGGAAATTTAATTTCGTGAAAAAATTCACTCACATAAAGTCATTAATCACACTTGTTGTCATTTCCGTGAAGGAGTTCTGAGAGGCGCTTTGTTATTCTTAAGGATTGTTTTATTATGAAATATCTTTTGTCTTCGAATTTCCGACTTTCAACTGCATCCGGTCGAACGAGAGAGAGAGAGAAATATTCACTCCCTGGAGTATGATGAAATGACTATCTGGGAGTGGGAAAAAAAAGATTTTTTCCAACTGTTCTTTACATTCATATGGTCCGAGAAGAAAAATTCTATGAATTTAATAATAATTATGAAACGTATATTGCAATGATGTGTTTATCTAATTTTCGGAAAGTGTCACAAAGTTTATAAAAACGAATGGAACTAATGACAATATATTGTCATGGGGTTGGAAAACTACCCACATAACTGGATAAATGGAATGCGAACTGTCAAAGGACTTGGTGAACTTAACTGCGCCACATTATCATTTTTAGTGTATCCATCCGACTTCTGGCATCAATTTTTTTAAATTTCTCCGACCGTTTCTATGGAATAGTCAAACTTTATCAAAGAGTTCGGAAAGATTTTTTCTTTGCTCCTCAAATTTCACTAGTTTACAGGTCACTGTTTTTAATATTTGCGTGATATGATTCAAAACTCGGAACGATCACTTTTTGGTGGTACTTTTGTGATCTTCCTACCATCGTACATGTCGAATGCATCATCATGCTTGTAGTATGTATGCTCTTCGTCGACCGAGTACAGGCTATGAGAAATATCTTTCGTCAGAACTGAATAAAATGAATGGGAATTATTTTGATAAAAAAAATGTGATTCACATAATTAGTTTTGTAGGATGTTGGACGGAATGAAGGGAGGAAGCAAATGTTCGGAATTGAAAAGCGGCTTATTGTCATGTTGGATGTAAGGTTAGTAATTAATAAAATGAGCATTTTTTATTCCTTGGCTAATTATTCTGGAGATAATTCTTGTTCGTTTAAGGTTATTTTCGCGCTATCGTCCAATCGGTGTGGCTATCGTTGGTTTACATATTCCTATATTAATATTCATAATTAATTTGTTTTCTATTGCTGCTTGGTCCATGAATAAGCTTCTTAATGCTTTCACACGTATTGTTTCTAAAAGTGTTGCATTATGTTCTTATTAGCTGGTCGATTTTTATTGTCGAAGCAATGCTTACATTCTCTTCTCTTTCAGTGCGTGTTTTTGATATTGATTTGTTGTTACATATAGGCCGGAATAATATATGCGACATAATGATAATTTATTTGGATTTCCTTACAAATGATGTTTATTTCAGCACGATTTCTCAATTACTTACGTATCGCAAATTCATTAATGCCCTTAATGACGTTAGGCAACTGCAAGTTAAGTATCAAGTGACTTTGATCGTTTTTGTGACACCGGTGGTGGTCACTTAAGTTTTATTCCTCTCTCAGTGAATTATTATTATTATGATTTTTATTTATATCCCATCAGCGACGCCATTCATGCTTTGTCTTAGGAATGTTTCCATATGGCGATCTCGTGAATAGAAATCTTATGTAAGAGATGGATGGTTCGCCCAAGTTCTTTTGGCCGCCGCGCACTCTTGGCCCAGGTTTGCTCCAGCGGCTTGAAATCAAATGCCTATTTGACAATCTTTGGCACGTGGGAAATGTTTTGCGCGGAATTATTTCCAACGTTGGCTCTCAACGTGGCGGATGCGGCCCCCCTCCTCGCCTCCTCTGGCCACAAAAGATGGATTTTTATTGCACAAGGGGTAGTTTTAATGCGACGGTATCGCGTTCACATTTTTCACATGAAGTGCATATGTTTTTCTCCAGCTCCAAACGACATGGATGCTGCTGCTTTGAATCATCGTTTCCACGAGGCCATGCGTATTGTTTTGAAGACTCATTGTGCATCCGCAAAATCTTCATTGAAAACTGTTTCGTTTGAAAATTGACCTTCAAAGATCGATGAACAATGTTGCAGCCATTGCTTGGTGGTATTTCTCAGTTGGTTTGTATAACAGAAATGCAGCAATTCCACAATTAATATTTATCGACGACCATGGTATTTCACCTCCGTGTGGTATTGATGTCTAACAGTACCAAATGATGCCAAATTGTGGTGAAAAGCCATCGATCAGGAGATATTAGTTGTGGAATTTCTCTGCTTCTGTTATCAATATTTAGAAATGAGAGATTTTCCGCCATTGTTATTCCGTAATTACGTTGCGAAGCTACCCCGGTATATCAGTTTCATCACTCAAAGACCTTGTATCAAGTTAGCCTTCTTAAAATACGATTTGAGTTTGAAAAGACGGTGCCAATATCAGAAATATGCCTCATCTGTTGTGTAAAGAAGTTATTTTCTGTTAGTTGCATGTCTTGAAGAAAAGCAGTTGGGTTAGCCAGATTGGTGTATTACTCAGTACTTGTATTTCGTTCGAATTGAGCAAATTGCGTGATTTTCGGAACTAAATGCGTTAAAAGGATATTTATTGTGTTGGCAATCGATCATTATTTAATGATCTCCTCCTCGCCTCAGGAATCCCAAAAGAAACTTGATGTACACTATGGTGAATCTGCGTCTTCGATTAGAATATATTTTATAAATGTTTTCATAATTTTCCGAACGACCAAGTGAGCTACTGGACGCCTGGATGTTTTTTCCTGTTTTACATTTGGAGCGATCGCATTGGTTGAAAGTACTGGAGACACAGGAGTAGCGTTGGATGAAATGCATAATCCTAAGAATAGTTTATCCCGGAAAAGTATCAGATACGCCAAAAATAGAGACATAGTTTCATTTTTTGCACAGACCTTGGAAACCATCCTCGTTAGTATAAAAAAAACTCATAAAAGGTATCGAGAATTTACATTCTTCGTCGAAGTTGAACAAAAGTGATTCCGTGAGGTTTTCTTTCCAAGACGGCCTGAAAAAAATTCCTTTTTTAGTATATTATTAGTATTTTCTGTGCCCTGCAAGCCGTCGCTAGGGTGCGTGGCTGGGGGTAAATGCACACCGGGCTAATATTGATCCGAATATTTGTTCCCCATAGCGCGGTCGGACAACATTATTCTGATCATTTTCTGCAGAATCAGACTCTTCTGAAGGCTAGTGTGACACTAGCACAAAATATTATATTTTCAGCTCTACAGATATTCATCAAGATGTTCATTACGAACCGGAGAAACTGTCCTAGCGTCGTGGAGGCCTGGAGGCGTTCTTCTTCCGAAGAGCGGCGGGGGTATGTAAATTCACTGGCTTCTTATTCTCAGGGTGGCGTGTTTGGACCCCCTCCCCCTTTTAACTCCTTGGGGCGATAAATTCCACGCCGTCTTGCGCAACACGAGTTAGCGATCGTGCCTCCCTCGCGAGCACGCACCCAGCAACGATCAGATCCGTGTATTTGTTTGTATTGTCCAGAAGCAGCCGTTTGCTATCATTTACTCGTTTACGTTGTGTTACATGGGGTTGAAAAATATTCAGCTAGTCGGACAACGGCTGAAATGTAGATGAAGTTGCGCAGAACTGGGTAATTTTCGTTATTAATGATGAAATGAGAAAAATGAGTAATAAAAGGTCTCGCGATCGTGAGATAGTATATCGTTCCACGGCGACGTGTTGGTCTTTGTAATGGTCGTCAAATCCGTGAAATTATTGCATCTTTGGTGAAACTGGCGTTAATATTTCTGGCTGTAATTATTTTGGATTGTGTCAAGTATTCAGGTGGGTGCTTTACCGCATGCCATCCGTGGAGATGAAGACGGTCCCTCCCCTTGCTTAAGGTGGCGCTGGCGCCAGGAACAACTACTCCTCATATTCTTAAAATTCATTATGCTAACTATGAAAAACGTTTATCGACTGGAATGGTATAAACAATGGGGTTACCGCGCTACCATTTGCATAATTGTTAGTTAGTAGCGCTTTCAACGTCGGTTCGTATGAGCCGCTATGTAATTGCACCCAAAAAGTGTTGATAGTAATCAGTAATAATATTTCAGATGTTAAGAAAAATTGTTAATTAAAAACTTCGTTTCATTATCGTGTCAGTACTATTATTGAGATAGTGATTGGAGTTTGTTTCGTATCATAATGAATTGTTTCGTCGGCGACTGAAAATGGCCCCAAATTCCACATGCAAGTTTTTACAGTGACAGGAGGGTGAACAATTTGAAACACAATGTACTTTCAGTCGTATTCTATTTGGAAATTTGATTGAATGCCGCAGTCAATGTTTATAGATATGTACTACTGGTTCCTTTAAAATAAACGCGACACATGGATTAGAAAATAAATCCTGGAGCTGACGTCACGTTACGATCTATGTGTATGTCATATCTTGAATTACGATTATCCCTATCGCTACTTAACCATTGGCTGGAGAGATGGAATTTCTACCTGTTAACGCACATTTTCTGAGTTAAAGTATCAATTTATTTCTATTATTTACGGAAATGACGGAATTGTCTGCAGGTTCACCTACGTTAAGTTGAGAAAACTGGAAAAAAAATTCTTGGGTCTCGGTCTGGAAAATTTGAAAAAAATTAACACTTATTCTGAGGTCGTATTCGAAACCTTTGTAACTGAATTACGTCTCCCTTCATGCAATAACAAGGGTTTGGCCAAATTGGGGGAGACGCGGTGGTGCTATTCCCTCAAGTTGGAGTTAGGGATCCGACCGACGCTCTTACCGACCCCCCCCCCCCACCATGACCCCCTCCGTGGCCCAGCCCTGTTTTCGCCTCTCACCACCTTTTCTCTCCGCAAACTTATATCCATATTTTATCCTCCCCATCCAGCCACTACTTCGTGAAGGCTTCAGTTAAATTATAAAACTTGCGCAGATCTCTGCAAAAATGTGGAATTATTGTTCGTTTAAACGACTTTTGAGAATGGTCTTCTTCAGCTCTTCTCTCGCCTCCGTCAGCAAATCTTGCTTCTTTTTTTCATTTTCCCGTCGTAGTCTCCACATTCTCGAGCGATGCTCTGTAGAATTGAATGTCGTACCAAAAGTTGAAGGTTGCGTCTCAGTTACATTGGCTGAAACGCAAAGTTATCCTAATTCTTGTAAATGCTGATTCCTAGTTACACCTCGTACTCTGATGAAGGTGGCTCTGACCACCGAAATGTTAAAGTGAGTGTTTTCTTTATCATAACTTCATATTTTATATTTTTCCACAGTTTTTTCTGTAAATGTGTGTGTATGCGCACACACACGCACATATATATATATATATATATATATATATATATATATATATATGAGGTTTGTTCAAAAAGTAACGCGAATTTTGAATTTCCGCGGGTTACGTATATTTGATTTTCCATTTATTTGTGGTGTTATGTTGGTATGTATATCTCTTTCTTCATAAACACCTTAAAGGTGGTAATGGTACCATATGACCAACTTAGGGTAGTCACATGTGATTAGATTGACTTTATTAGCAATTCGTTCGATCTTTTTCAATTAAAGTCTCGTTCTGGAATGCCTGCCTTATTTCGGAAAGTACATCATGTATCCGAGCTATTGGATTACCGCAGTATGAAGTCATGTATTATTCTTAGGTAATCTACCGGTTAAGGTAGGTTTTTGGATGGACACAACTATCAAATAAATATTTTGTAACTCCAAACGAAACCCAATCCAGCAACCTAATCTACATCAGGTCCCTCTTCATCTTGTACCTCTTCATCAGGTCCCTCTTTATCACATTTTGTAACTCCAAACAAAACCCAATCCAGCAACCTAATCTACATCAGGTCCCTCTTCATCTCAGTGTACTTCTTTCCTCCCTTCATCTTCACCCCGTCCAACATCCCTATAATGTTCCTGCACTTTCCTCGCCTACCCAACATTCTCCCCTCATATTACCTTCTTCAACTTTCCATAACCGCTCACTACGCCTTTCATCCATTTTTCCTGTCTCCATACGATTTCTCTCAACAAACCCCTCTCCTCACCCACCATCTCCAGTGCTTCCTCATTTGTTTTCCTTTCGGTCCATTTCACCTCCTCCATTCTTCTCCACACCTACATTTCAAAAGCCTCCAGTCTACGTCTATCCTCCTGCTTCAGGGACCACGTTTCCGCGCCGTACATAGCTTCGCTCCATATCAGAGTTTTTACGAGTCTTTTCTTAACCTCCCTACTCAACGTCCAACCTCGTGGTTTACCTTGTATTTACGAATATATATGCATGCCTGCATGTTTGTGTGTGTGTATGTATATATATAACTTTTGGACGGCACAATAGAACACAGAATGAAACAGATAACACGTAAAGGAACACTCGCATTTTAGATTATTTGAGCTATCGGCGTACTCCGAGGCCTTCTTCAGGTCAGACTGCATTATTATAATTAGGTAATCTACCGGTTAAGGTAGGTTTTTGGATGGACACAACTATCAAATAAACATTTTGTGACTCCCCACCTAGCAAACTAATCAAAATCAGGTCCCTCTTCATCTCTAAGTGTACTTCTTTCCTCCCTTCATCCCGTCCAACATGAAGTCATGTATGAAATGGGAATTAAACCTCCAAATGGACAACTGCCTTTCCAAATGATTGAAGTAACCTCTGCATTTTTTCTGCAAGCGGTGACCTGTTTCAATTTGGTTTCAGTTGATTAAATGGAGATATGTTAAGCCTTAAGCGTTAAGCCATGACGTCGGAGTAGTGGCGATTATCACGTTCCATTTCAAATTATTCAAATGTTAATACTTAGAACATATTTGTTAAATGTCAAGATCAACTCTGTTTGTGCTTGAGTAATAAGTTTCTTCATATGAATAGATGGGAATGAATAGATGGGATTAAAGTTAGAAATGCTGCTAAAATAACGGTGAAAAGTACGCAAATGACTGAATTGAATGAAGAAAAAAGTATTGAAACGACTCGAACCATTTTTTTTTAATTTTTACAATGGTAACGAGCGATCTTTTATTTACGAATGAGCAATTTAAAAAAGATAATATTCCCTTGTGGATGAATTTCATTTGCCATTTATTATTATTATTAGCAAGTTTTTTGCGTGTAAACTTTCGATTAAGGAAATTATTCTCCACCATAAACTTTTTAAATTAGTCTTTTTTTTAAGTAGATGCAGACGAAGATTTTAGACTGAATTAAGGTAGGAAGGAAGGAAAGGAGACTAACTATGCAAATTTCACTTGAATAGAGATAAATTTCACAAGGTTAACCCTAATACCGTTCGGTTTGTTAAGGTAGGAAGGAGTGAAGGAAATACAATGAAGAAAGAAATAATGCAGGGAAAGCAAAAGAAAGTTCTCGTGATTGGCAGCAATAAATTTCGTAAATGATCGTCCAAGACTTTCTTTTAATCGGTAGAATATTTAGAAAACGAAATTACCATGGTATTCCGAAGGAAAAATAATCTTACTTTTGCAAAGAAATGATAGTTTCGTTCGTTTGCAAAATGTTCGAATCCAAACCCCCCCAACTTTAATTGGCTCGTGGAAACAGAATGTCGGATGATCGAGTTGACATTTGGACGTGAGCTGTTCAACATTTGAGACGACACTAAAGCCTCGGCCTTTGTTGGCTGATGGCTTCATTTAGATCTTCCGTCATCCGACCGGTCGTCGGTCGAAAAAAAATATATTTCTCACGGACTGGATTGAAATTAACGGAAGAAGGGTCGGGCGCGTTCCTCGAACCGGGACGAGAAATATATGAAATCGACTCGGCATATCTTCGGAATGGTCGCCCCGCAATTTATTTCTCTGCGTATTTAGACCCCGCCATGAATGGCGAGCCAGGGACCCTCCAGTGGAGGAGAATATCTGGTGTATTATTTGTTTGGTCCACACGAGAGGGCGGCGGGAGCAGAGAGGAGGGATTCCGGAGTGCTTTGTTCAGTGGGCAGAGTAATAGGCGAGAGCCTCTCTCTTTCTCGCCGAAGCCACCACCACCAACCCCTTCACCCCCACCCCACCCCTTCTTTCAAACTCGCACTTCTCCACCGACTCGTTTCGATTACACGCGTCCCCCGTACACGCAGTTCCCTCCCCTCTGCTCAGTCTCTCTCCCCCTCCCTCCACTGTCTGCCTCCCCTCCTCTCTCTCTCTCTCCCTTTCACCCTCCCCCTCCAACCCTCCAGTCCTTTCGCTCCTTCACGCGCCGTGGTTGTCGGAGGGGGGGAGGAGGAGGGTTGGAAGTGGGTGGGGAACGGGACAGGCAGGCAGGCAGCCAGTCAGTCTCCTCACGGATAGCGAACGGGAAGCACCTCGCCACTCGAACTCTCCCGCGCCGCCGACCAAGTCTCTCCGCTGGCCCAACCGCCGACTGACTCTCCGGAGAGCGAGTCGTCTCCTTCGAGTGCCGAACAGCCACTTCGCTCCGCGTGCCTCCCTTGTCCAAGGCGCCCCCCCCTCCTGGAAAGCATCGCATATAGTGTGTCTACCATAAAAGGGGAATCGTTGGCGCACGCAGGCACCCCTCCCCCCGACGCACACCCCCTTCCCTTTCCGTTCAACCCACCCCCGCAGTTAATAACCACCCCCTCCGTTTCCAAGGCAACCGATCCCGCATTCCGGTCTCCGCCCCTCGCCACAAAGTGGGTGGGGAGATCTCACACCCACGGCCTCTCCTCCCTCTCTTTAACACCAGACCCATCCCCACTCCGACCAGACTACGCCACAAGTCTATTCACCCGCCCCCACCGCGTTTGTCTAGGATTCCTCCGAATCTTGCCCAAGGTGTTCGCGGTGTTCTCCGCAGGCGTTTAATATCGCACGCGCCGGTGATCGAGAGAGGAAGGGCGAGGGAGTGGTAGCATTCCATTTCGCTCGTCAGTGCCGTCGGTCGTACGTAACGTACCCCGCCCAGTGGTGCCAGTGTTCGGAAGGAATAGAAATCAAAGAAAAGAGACCTAGAGAAGAAGGAAGTGTTCGAGAGATTGTTCGGGAGGAGACTCTGCGATTGTTTTATTTGATATTGTTTTTAGTTTCTCGTGTGTTTGTTTGCGTGTGTGTGTGTCTGTGAGTGTCGTTTTGTTTTTTTTGTTCATCTTTTCCTCTTCATCTCCGCCCCGTTTCTTCCGATAGGGGTTTTTTTTGGATGGTTTTTTTCCCGTTAATTCTCCATTCCGTCGTCGTGTCGGGGCGTGGCGTGGTTGGTTTGTTACCCTTCCTCCGCCACCACTCTCTCTCTCGGCCCCGCCCCGGTTGGGTTCCTGCGCAGATCGCCTCGTGGTGTCGGTGGTGTCCGTAGTTGGTGTCTCCCGTGCGGCAGTTGTCTCTTCGTCTCCTCCGGCGTGTGTGAACCATCGGCGACTTCGTAATCCCCTCCTCCCCCCCGTCGTCGCCGCCGCAGTGCCCCACAGATGTGCTGCTGCTGCTGGTGAAAGTGATCCCTTCCCCCCCCCCCCAGGGTTTTCGCGATCCACCCGCCCCCTCCCCCCTTGAAGGGGTCCGTTCGTTCCGCCGTCCGTCTTCGGCGAGCGTCTTGAGCCTTTGGCCGCCTCCCTTCCACACCCGCCTGGAGACACGGGGGCTGGCGGGGGAAGGGTCGTCGCCGCCGAATCCTCCTCTTCCTACCACGGCATTATCGGTTCAGTGATCGTAAGTGTCTTCCTCTCTTTTTTTTACTCACTCTCTCGTCTATCTCTCTTTCTCTGTCTCTCTCTTAAGGCGACCTCCATAAATTACGTCACGCGGTTCATGGGATTTGGACCAGCGTGACGACGCTTCGTGTCTGGAGGAGAGAGACAGAGAGATAGATGGGTTCGGATTACGTTGGCCTCTAGACACTTGATACAACTCAACTACGGACGTATAGATGTATACAGTATTTTAAAAGTTGGATCCTGACGATGTATCCTACGTATATGTATAATTATATACCGCTTCTTGGTTAAATGTTGTATTTCACATACTGTATTCGATTTCCACAAAGTTTCGAAAAGTCGAGTCGTATTAACTGATGGTGAAAGTCACATCTTAGCCGTACGTCCCCATGACATTTTTTGGCGCATAAGAATTTTGTAGTCAATTATTAATCGCAGACTTGGGAAATGAACTCTGATAAATTGGCTCTTTAAGAGGAAATGGTAGTTTTTTTTACGGAAATGACAATTGACACTGTATTGTGGGATGTCAAAATCTTTTACCTCTCCAATCTGTTGGTGGATTTTGAATTTTTAAAAATTTCTTCCAACTTTGAAAAATGTATCCAAATTAATATATTTGTCCCTTTGCGCCAGGAGGAAGATTCCAAAGAGCTTCTCGACCACCTAAATCAAAGATTTTCTGCAAAATTATTAAGGAGGTTTGAGGGAGCAATGCGACGTCGTTTCAGTGAGCTGCACCCATGCGGGACGGTTATGGGTGGTTGGTTGGAATAAGGCCTAGAACATGGCGATGCCGTTTATGGCAGGGCTCCTCCTTGTCTGCGCACCGAATTTCTGATCTTCCCCCCCCTCATTCCCACATCTCCTGTTGGTCTACGAAATCGTGAAATCACGGAATTGGGAGAATTATCCTGAAAATTGTGGAAAGGTATCATAATTCGGGTTCTCCACCGGAGTCCATTGCTAGGTATGCTCACATCTATCGCATTTGTAATAATTAAATAGTGAGGAATTTTCTTTAAAAAATGGATTGCTTTCCCCCAAAACATGTTTATTTAATGGAGGTTTTTGTGCGTATCTTAGCGGAAAAAAACACTCGTGAAAAATAATCGTACAGCCATTTAATTATCATGCGATAAACTTTTATTGCCGAAGGATTCCACAGGTCATCGCCATGAAAATTGCATTGAACTTAGTAAACCGGGGTCAAACTGGGGTATTTAAAATTGAATGTGGAAATCCAGAAGACATTTCTTTTTCCTTTTAAAATATTGACCGTTGACTATGTGCGGAACGAAGTTGCCAGCTTCCCTTTGAGTCAAGCCTAGGTTGTGTATGCCGAGTGGGGGATTAGCGTAATTATGAACAATACGTTAGCCCAATTGGAACCACAAAATGTTTAGCATTTTTCTCAATTTTCTTCAATTTATTGACCATGAATTGGCTTTGACAGTGATATTTTCGTCATTGAAACCGCGAGTCAAAGTGTCTCTAGTGTCTCTCTCGACAAATTACCCCGTCCAAATCCAATTAATATAACCTTGCCTTTGCTCTTCAAAAGAATTTTGTCTTCGCATCACAATTTTGTACCGGATTTACTATCTGTGGAACAAGCGTAATTGCAATCGGATGGAAAAACGCGATAGGAAGATATAGAAGAAGTAAGAATAGCAGAATAGTGGAATATATGATGGAACTCATCGCAGCAATTCTTCTTTTGCTTTTATTCCATTTTTTAATCCGTTCACTCCCGTCGGAGACAAGCGCGTGAATTCTTCGCACGCCACGTGAACAAATGCATGTCACTCCTTTTTCGTGTCGTCGAGAGCACCAGAGCGACGGTCTTTTCCCCGTCGTGATTCGACTCCTTTGGGGGGGAGGGACTCGGGGTGGGAAAAAGCAGTTGAGCTTGGGGAGTTTGGAAATGTGCACACGCCGTGATCAGTCTTGCCAAGTTGGCAGTGAATTCCTCTTGCAACACTTTGTGCTTCTCATTGTGCAATGCATGTGGTGTTCCATTGATTATTTCATTGATTCTTCTTTGATGTAAATCATCTTTTTCTATTTTTATTTACTCTGAATGGATTATCAGTTCTAATAGGGGAGGCATGACATAAGCATAAACACAGTAAACCCTGCACTATCACGATGATTAAATAATACCTCTATAAATAAAACCATAAACACAGTAATCAATCCGAAGGTTGGTTTGGTAGGTGATGGTAGAGTTCACCCAGTACTAAGCCCTATACGGCGAGTGAAATTCACACATCAGGGTAGGGGGGGCAGTTCCTTTCCCTATTGTGGTTTCCCAGGAAGATCTGGTACCCGAAAAATCACACAGCTTGGGTTGGATATGCAGGTGCCCAGGGAATGGAACCCGGGCCCTCCGGTCAGTAGTCCGACGCTCTGCGACCTCCCGCGACGTAAGACGTGCAATAATTTCCCGTTGTACGAACGTCCATTGAGGAATATATTCATTGTCCCCCATGTTAAATAATTTCCCGTTGTACGAACGTCCATTGAGGAATATATTCATTGTCCCCCATGTTAAAAGGCATTGTAAAAATGTATTTTTTGAATCCCGGCTTCCTTTATTGACGAATTTCACGCGAATCTCATCTGACTGCACTTTTCTGAGGGCCGTGAACGTGAAGGATGTTGAACCATGCCCTGCTATTATTTCCCAAGTAATATTCGTTACCTCGATTGTAAGATTTTTTCGAAAGGAACCACTACCTATCGGCGACTCATTCTCCAAATTTATTTACATGGAACGTATTCTATTCGCTAAACTGTGTTTTGGTTACTGAAAGCTCTGACGTGAGTTGCGAATGCCTTTGTTTTCCTTAAAAACTAGTGAAAGATTTCCGGAAAGAAAATAGCGATGGAGGAAAAAGAAAAACGATACAAGCGTAATGATTTCTCTCGTGTATCAAGACGATATGGAGTCAGGAATACGGATGGCATGGAGATTAGCAGAATGCTTTCTTCTCGTGGTCGATTGGAAGATGTCGAGAGAGCGTTTTCTTTTATTTTTCATTCTCCGTTTTTTTAGTATTTTTCAGAAACTTATAAGTTCGTGGTCCACTCGGGCCTATCTCATGGCGAGATCCCGTTCCTCCGGCTTCGCATTAACCCCTCGGTATCGCTCTCCCGCATATTTTATGTTGTTGGGAAGTCGACGCTTGCTGGGCCAATGCACCACGAACAGCCAGATTCCAAGGAAGTTTGTTGGAGACGTATAAAGTATTAAGCATCTGCGTCTGCCTAATGCTCTGGAAATCGCTACGGGTGTCTTGTAGCAAAAGACACCTGCCACTAAAGAAAACTTTGTTCCAACCTCCAATATGGGTATTCCTCCCAGCGGGGTTTTGCCCTTTAATAATGGACCAAGGAAGTACGCGATTGCTTGAATGCAATCAGTTGATTCTTGTGTGTGTTTTCTCAACGGGAGTGGACGTAGGGAGGAAGTAATTTTTCAAATTCATATCGGTTTTGTGGAGTTTTTGTGGAGTTGGTCAGTGTAGTCATTGCCGTGAACTTACTTGTTAGTGTAGTGGTGGTATTGAATGAAATTCCGGATTATAATTAGGTAAGGAAAATCGATAATTAGTTTACCAGATTCGGAAATAGGATTTTAAACATCGTGAAATAATTTTAGAAGAGGTTTTTGATTGGAACAAACATTTTACTGTTGTTTCTTACGCATTTGTTAGGCCTTGAAATTATTTTACAGCATGGCTCGCGAAATCCTCGTGGGAAAAGTCCCTAACATCGGTTGTTTCTTCGGTTTAACTGGGCGTGGTGACCATGGTTGCATTTCCTCCATCGTGTAACTTAATTTATGCAAACCATTCCCGCTTTGTTAGACTAGATCTTTGGTAGGATTGATATTATTTTGATAGCGGAGAAAATGCGATCGGTCTTCCTTCGAGGGAGAGAAATCGAGGGCACCAATCATACTTTGCGAATTATTTTTCGCCGAAGTCGAATTAATACGTCGTATACGGGATAACGCTGGTCTTTTTCGATAATTAATGAAATTCAATATTGCCGATTTAATTTAGCACGTGTACCCAAGTCTATTTCCTACTTGTGATTTCCAGCATGATACTTGTTTCGTGCACCCTCCTTCGGTTCACTTAGTGGTGACGCTGATGTGTTTAGAAGTGATCTCTCGCCATTGGATGATTTGAAACCACGCTCCCTTTGGCTGTTGTGCAAGTTAACGGCTTCAAAGTTGAACTTGAGAAACCTTTGCGGTAAGTAAGTCGTAACCCTTCGCGTTGTGATCACTCCTCGCATTTGTTCGAGCGAGCGTTTCATACGGGCGACCTTGTGCTCGGCGTGAATCAACCTTTATTCGATCGGAGTCGCATGACGTCTAGTTCTTATCCTGCTAGCCACCAAAAAGAGTGTGACATGGGGTGTTAATTTATCGGCTACGAGGGTAATTGTTCATTGTTAACCTTAGTTATAATTTTGTTGTCGGCCAGTGGTTCGAATTCTCTTCGAATTTTCTGCCGTTGCTATCACGAGTTGTACGCGAATAAGAGGATTATCACATCGCTCCGCTCACCAGTCATGTTCCCCCTTAACTTCTCGCATTCCGTCGTGATTCAGAAATAGAAATATTCATTGCCCCCGTCTCGGAGTAAAATCTCGTGCGATTTTATTTTCGTACCAATTTCAACGTCATACGTTTAATAATATTCGCTATTTCATGTCCTCCCGACTCACGAGTTCCACCAATTGTGCGACGCTTTCGGTTCGTTCGCGACTTTTTATTTTTAAAAGAAACTTGCGTAGGAATAGTATGCAGCTAAGACGTCTTGCTGGTTATGCCGCTGTCTCCGGGCAAATCATCTCCGTTAATCACGATCAAGGCCGGCTCGACTAGGGACTTACTACGACGGAGAGTGCCGCCGGCCCACTACAACGCGAGTACCATCGCTGCGTATATATTAGCGCAGCGAGCGACAGGTTTTGCCCGTAACCTTGACCGCGGGCCGTGACCGTACACCTCGTGATACCCGGGCCGATCTAGGCGGTCGAGGTATCGGGGGCGCCTGCCTTTCCCTCCGGCCGATATTTTCCCGTGGCGCCTACGAGGGAAGGAAGGCCTTTCGCAGCGAACTGTTCTCGTTCAGACACGAGCGAAGTAAGAAACTTTATCGATCGCCTATTGTCTCTATTCCGTCGTCAAAATTGAGCAGTGTATAAATGAAATAAAAACTGGTTTCACTTAACTGGTTTTCAAAGGGTATTACTTTAAATTAGAGCGGATTATACTCGAAGGTTTCTGTGCATGTCGTCCGAGGAGCGCATTTTGAGATTTTGTAGGGCGTCGCCTAACAGCATTTGTTTTCTGCGCGTAATTCATTTAAAAGAAAGTTCTCACGGCTAGCTTTGAGTGACCAACGTCAAATTATGACGCAACCAAACTGTTAAAACAGTAAATTTAGCTTTTTTTTAAATCGGACCCTTAGTGCTTAATACCCAAATTCGTTTATTTGGGTGGAAAAAGCGGACCTCTCTGCTCGTTATAGCCTGGGGGAATAGAAGATTGTAAAATCGGGGAATCGATGCCATCCTAACACCGGTCACTTCATTATCGAATTGGCATAAAAGGCTCCGCGTATGTCAACGCTGCGACACCCGAAAACCAGGCTTCACGCGGACGCTTATTTTACTCCTTCGCTAACTTAAGCTAACCTATGCTTAACTCGCTAACTTAAGCTAACTCCGGAAAAGGAAATATTTTGTTCTTCTACATATATTTTATTATGCACGACCTAGGTTTCGACTTACAAAGTCATCATCAGGTCCTTCGTAAGTCGAAACTTAGGTTGTGAATAATAAAATATATGTGGAAAAACAAAGTATTTTTTGTCCGGTATGAATCGCTTCCACAAAGTGACGCCTCAAAAAATTCTATTTAGCTACCTTCGCTAAATTTAACTAAATTAGAGGCATTAAGTGTAGAACAGATTGATTTAGGATGTTATTTTTTCCAAGAACGATAAGGGATTAGACTAACATTGTCCGACCGAGGTAGGGGTAAAAATATTCGCGTCAAAATTAGTCTGGTGTGTAGTTACCCCGTGCCACATACCCTAGCGGTGGCTTGCCGGTTACTAAAAAATACAAACTTAATAGATTTTTTTTCTCCAACGCTTTCGTGGTTACATAAAAGTTCTTGTCCCATCTTTATTATCGCAACATTTGGGTAAAATTTAACGAAGCCTCTTGTCAGCCCAAAACAAACTCTATCTCTCTCTCTCAAGGTGGGTACACTGGTAAGATCGAATGGAGGCAACTCGTAAAATAGTTCTGTTGCGAAATGTGAGAAGGCAAAGAGAAGATTAGGGGTAAGGAGACATATGCCAGTTATTTCAAATCCATAGAGTGATTTGTGGGTTGCTAGTTAATTCCATATTCTCTTTTTTTATGCATAGGTCCACTTGAAATTCGCTTCTTCGCCCCGAATATATCGCTAGATTGCTTCCAGTTGTGAGAATCATTTGGATGTCGGGAATTAAGCCTGTTAGCGAAGGCCGATCGCCCTCTTGGAGAGCTCAAATTCCTCAGAGCTTTGGGTGCTCACTCAGCAGTCACAGCTAACGATGTCGTGATAATTTAATTATATAGTGTTGCTGCCCTGTGGAATCTTCTGTTAACACTATAGTTCATGCGAAACGGAGAGATTTAGTTTCTTTGAAAAATTCGGTGACAGCAATCTTGGTAATAAAATCCACCGTTTGGATTACCGCCGGAAACTAAATCGTTTACGTGGACGCTTAAGATATACTACGAGGAATTAAATCACTGTGGAACAAAGTTGATGTGCACATGAGCGGATTTTATTATTATTATTAACATTTCGTTACAATTTGGAAAATGACCCGGGGGCAACGGTCCATTGATGCAACCTTATAAGTGGACAAAACGAAAAACATATATAACACAAAATACATTCCAAAAACAATGTCATTTAAAGGTGGTCGAAATTTCCGACCGTACTTGTACTATCATACCATGGCCTAGCTTCACATCATACAAAACAATGCGCCGTCCAACGTCACACTCCGTCCACAATCACGCACCATTCTACATCATAGCCCGTCCAAAATCACGCACCATTAAGACAAAGCACACTTTTACAATCCAACTTCTCACGCCGTCCACATCACGTACAGAACAATATTTTTAATAAATAAAATAGTAATCACCGACCAATAACGTTCATTACCCATTCCTTTGTCCAGTGGTTGCTTTGCACCTATTCTATAAAATTTTATCGAAAGGGCTCAAACAAACCTCCAGGTAGCTGGTTCCACTGAACAAATGCGTCTCTTTAAAAAACGAATACTTTTTCCAATTTGTTTCTTGTGCTCTTATTTTTATTTTAAAACTTTTTTCATCGTTTTTCACCTTAATACTTGGTTTTATAAATATTTCCACGCTTACTCATTTTATGCTATTATATATTACATCGTGCCTAACCTACTTCCTTTTCTTCTACATTGCTAAAAAAAACACAGTAATAATCCCTAAATTTGGCTTGGTGGATGAGAAAAATGGGAACTCGTCCTAAGAATCTCTGCGGCGTGTGAAATTCACGCATCAGGGCATTAATGGAGGGGGGAGGGTCAGTTCTTTTTATCCTGTCCAGCTTGTTCCTTCCCAGGAAGATCCGGTAGCCAAAAAAGACTCTGGTCTCCGTCCAGGGGTCATAAGCCCGGCTGGTCTACAAGGCTACGACCCTGTGACCATTTATGTGGGTGTGGAAAAGATGTTTTACATGCCACAACTAATTAAACATTTGTGGTTTGAATACAATGACTACGCATCTAGTTCATGTCACAGGAATACTATTTTCCCATTCCCCAGCTTTGAAATAATTTTAATTTTTCGAAAGATAATGAACGAATTTATGTGAACTCAACATTGAGAAATGAAATACAATGTGCGGCAGCATAACTCATAACCTGCTGATTTGCATAGCATTTGTCAGTCGAATCTTCAAATTATGCTGCCGTACCCTGTGTTATCAGATCCCATACGCAAGCGGGAAATGTACCTCTCGGGGGGGGGGGGGGGGGGCAGGAAATCGCAAAACAGGATGAGGTGCGCCTTTGAAGAAATTTTGGGCGTTTATCTTAAAAAAATAACTGAAAAAAATACGGGAGGTGCGCCACAATGGGAACAAGGCCTCTTCTCTCCGTCCAGTTGGAAGGACGTCCACTTGCAACTGTTCATGCGAGGAGTCGCGGTGGAAGTAAGTAAGTAAGGGTCTCCTCCGTCGGCCGACCCTCCGACACGTGGATTCCGTGTTTTTCCCCGAATTTCTCTCCCCCGAGGGACACGCCGTAAAGGATAGCAGTACATCCAGTCACTCCGGCGAGCGGGATAACGATTCCAATAGGGACGGACGGTGAATGAGGACGGCCCGCCGACGGCGACCCATTTCCACACCCCCTCTCCCCTACTCTCGTCCAGTGATAATCCTCACTCCCCCGCCATCTTCATATCCCTGCACCACTCGATTTCTTGGAGATTATGAAGTGCCTCATTAGAGCGTCGAGTTGAGGGGACTCTCTCCACGTCGCTGGCTTTTTTGCCTCGGAGAGGGCGCCGGGACCGTTTTCGGCGCCGGTCGGGAGGAGGCAAAAACGCTCGAAGCCGCCGCCTCCCTCCGCCGTGCCGTCGCGATGGGTACGGATTCACCGGCGGGACTCTCGCCCTCGTCTCAAGACTCATATTGGGAATGATAAGGCGCAATTAATGAGCTCAGTACAAAAACTGATCAACAGTTGAATTTTGTAGGAAATTATGAAATGAGAGACAAAAATATTAATATTCCTTACCGTTTCAGAGGTAAATAATTATAATCGTAATAATATCTATTCGTGGCCGCGAGAGAAAGTGTGTGTTGAGAAAATTTGGAGAGGTAGTGAGTGAGTGACGCATGTCTTAAGCTGCGATTGAAGGGAGAACTTCTGGTGATCGCGGGGATGGAGAAAGGAACGAAGGACAGGGTTTGTAGGTGGCGTGAAGGCAGGTAGAAGTGTCTTGTCATCTGAAGAATTCAAACATGAGACTTGTCTCGCGACGCGTAGATGGCAATTCAACGGTGTCCCAAAAAATGACCTTGAAATAGAATAAATTCCTATTTTGAAACAAAAATCGGAAACGTTGAAAATCATTGGGATCGTCAATGTCGTCTCACCTAGCGTAAATGTATATTTAAAAGAAGTGATATCAGCTTGGGAAAATAATTTTTTGATATGATGTTAACCATCGATAAAGCTGGTTGATTGCACTAATTGAACGTGTCGAAGAAATAATACATATGTACGGCTGAAGCAAAATGTTAAATGTTTAGATGTCGACGCGATTGTACGTAACGATCGGATCCGAGGGGACAAAATCAAGGGATCCGTCGAAAACCGAGGTAATTGCCGTATCAAAATGGAACCGAGGTGTTGTTTGATATTCACACGTTCGTATTGGAGTAATTTTCACTTTAGAATTACGAGGACGTAAGAATTATGACTTCATCTAAAGAATGATACTCGTTAAATAGCCCAGTTTCCGTGATCGTCCTTTGAGTGCCCTCGGTTGTTTTATGATTGTCCTTGAGAAGAAGCGACCATTATGGCCGTGCGATGTAGTTCTCAGTTCGTCGATTTCGCCCTTCAAATCCCGTCGTCATTTTATCCACATTGAGGCGCGTTTTTGACAACATTCGGCCATAATTCGCTTCACTGCCTGATGACGTCAATGTGTGAGATCTTCCCTAAACGATAGTGTTGTTCGGAATAGCACCGTCAGCAATTTGCAGTGTATAGTTTAAATCATTGATTAATGACTTTTTTGAAATACATTGATATATTTCCAAGTCGACATTTATAATCTACTGTCGCAATTGCATAGGTGTCCTTTTTGTGTTGCTCCCAGGATCAGTTTGATTTCCGGTGGACTTTCATCGCCTCTAGTGCCGAGAATACTCAAATTTGAATGCCGGTTTAGTCTGTACGTTCATAAATTTAAGAAAACTCATAACATTTTAAGAATTGAAAAAGTATTTCCATTCGTTTTTTATGGTAACGGTTTAATGAATCATTCCAATAATTGCAATCGGTAATAATTATATTTTTATGAAGTATCATAAATTCACCCTATACAATACTAGGAGGAGAACAGCAATAAATAAAAGGGTTACCATTAACTGGCCAGATTGAAGCTCTTTCTCCTTAATAATCGAAATCACCCATTCTAGGGCCAACCAGCCACGAAATCTACGAACTCCGGATATACAAGAAATCGACTGCGAAAATATTATCGGGTAGTCAAAGGTCAAAGGGCAGACTGCATATCTCAGCAGGTGGACGTGGAAGCAATTGTCATGACAGTTGCAGCGACTGAGAGTTGCAGGTTCATATTTATGCAAACAGCTTAATTATGATGTAGGTAGCCGACCGTTTAAGGTGGGTTTTGGATAGGCACACAGAATAACCTCCACTATATTTCTAAGCCTCGCAAATCAAGGCATAATCCTACGGTCGCGGTTAGACCCTACATTACAGTGAACACCTCTACATTCTATCCAACTTGCTTATTCTTTTCCTCCCCTTATCTCGCTTGCGTAATGAACTCATTCACTGTCCTCGAATCATTCCATCGTCAATGAAAACGTCTGCATCCATCTTTCTTACATCATTGCGATTTCTCCCAGCAACTCTCTCTCTCTCTCGTCCTTCCTCATGCCTAGTTCTTCTTCCTTTCTTTCCTTTTACGTCCGTTTTACTGATTTCACTCTTCTTCACACCCACATCTTGGAAACAACTACTCTACCACCAACATAGGTGATCGGCCAAGTTAACGCGCTGTACGAAACTAAAATCCATATTAAAGTTTCCGTTATTTTTTTTTAAAACGTCCTGTCAACATCTCTCTACTCCTTCTAAAGGCTACTTTTCCCAACGTAATTCTTCTTAGGTCCGTGCTACTTTGATCATCGTGATCCAAAACACTGCCGAGATTAGTAAACCGTTCCATCTACTCTAGTTTATGCCCACTACTTAGCTAAGCCTTTCTCTTGCTCGAAAACATATATTCTTTCCCAATTTTTGTGTTTTTTTCGAGTACCAAATCTTCGTGGGATACCAAATGTGGTACAGGGAAAGGAAACTACCACCACCCTTATTACCCTGTTGATTCGCACATTTCAACCATCGTATGGGGCTTAGTATTAAATGAGGTCCACCTTCGCCGAGTTCATAAACCATAATTCGGGTTGATTTACTGTGGTTGCAAACTTGTTGGTAGATTTTGTAGATGTAGAAGACAACCAGTCAATGAAACTTTTAAGGTTGTGGAATCCTCGCAGTATATTTAATTAATTATGTATTTTTAGATTGATACGATTTAAATTTTTAATGATAGTCACCTGAACGAGTCGAGACTCCAGTGAATAATCGTCGCTAAGCATCGCGCCGCTGCCGATTACGGGAGCCCAAGTGGTGGGGAGGGAGGTGTCGCCGGCCGCGCATGGAGACGTTAGCCGCTAGAGGGTGGGGGGAGGCACACGAACCTCACCCCCGCCATCGGCCGAATGCGTCGGAATGCATGCATGCGGGAGAGGGTCAGTCCTCCTCTGTTCTACTCGCGGTTTCGGGCGTGGCGCATTGGAAGTCCGAGTGGATATGGTATCCCCAGCCGACGAAAGTTACTCCCCTCATAGGCGAAACGTAGTTTTCTGAAAAATATGTGGACAAACCTTGAATGACCGAGTAAATAAATTAAAGAGACGGACGGTGGATAAATTGTAATACGATTGTAAATGAAACATGCTACCTCGCTTTAGTTTGGCCGCATTCGGAATACGCGGCAAGTAATTGAGTTCCACGAATGAAGGCTATGTCGCGCCAAGATAAAAATATTTGGATTGATACCTCTAGCGACAAAAGGAATGAGATCACTTAGGATTACAAAATATCTAGGACGAATGGCAAGGAGTTTCGGAAAGCAATACAGCGTGTGAAATTCACACATTAGGGGTAACTCTCTCCCCTGCACCACCGTGCCACACATTTGCGATCAGATATCATATATATATATATAAAATTTGGATGGAATAATATAAGGCAAAAATAAAATAGATAACACGTAAAAGGAGTATGACCTGAAGAAGGCATCGGAGAAGGCCGAAAGCTTATATTTTTGTTCTATTGTGTCCAAATGCTATATTGTTCTCGTTAGTGTTTCTGCATCATCTATATACAAAAATTTAAAAAAAAAAAATATATATATATATATATATATGTATATGGCAGGTACCTGTACATGTCTCAGACTGCTCAGGTGCGAGTGGGGAATGGAGAGTCCGGATGGGCAGTGTTAGGAAGAGGTGTAAGGCAGGGTTGCCCATTGTCACCGGTACTGTTCAACGTATATGTAGAGGAAATGATTAAAGAGGCATGGGAAGAACTGGAGGTAGGAATGAAAGTCGGAGGGGAATTCGTAAAATCGGTTAGGTTTGCTGATGACCAAGCATTAGTTGCTCAGTCAGCCAAGGGGTTGCAAGCATTGTTGAGTGAATTGGAGGTTCAGTGCGATAAATATGGGATCAGAATCAATATTAATAAAACAAAGGTTATGCGATTTTCCAGAAAGAAAAAGGCTAAGCTAAATATTAAAATAGGCGGGGAAAAAATAGAGCGGGTAGAACAGTTTACATATCTCGGAAGTGTTTTGGACCAACACGGTCAAAGTGGTAGGGACGTAAGGAGAAGAATTGCGCTAGGCAAGGAGGCTTTCTCAAGGAGGAGGGAGTTGATGACGGGGACGTTGAGTAGGGATGTTAAGACAAAACTCGTAAAAACTCTGATATGGAGCGTAGCTATGTACGGCGCGGAAACGTGGTCGCTGAAGCAGGAGGATAGACGTAGATTGGAGGCTTTTGAAATGTGGGTGTGGAGAAGAATGGAAAAGGTGAAATGGACCGAAAGGAAAACAAATGAGGAAGTACTAGAAATGGTGGGGGAGGAGAGGGGTTTTTTTGAGAGAAATCCTATGGAGGCAGGAAAAGTGGATGAAAGGCGTATTGAGCGGTAGTGGAATGTTGAAGAGGGTAATAGAGGGGAGAATGTTGGGCAAGCGAGGTAAGGGTAGGAACAGGATAGGGATGTTGGTCGGGATGAAGGGAGGAAAGAAGTACACCGAGATGAAGAGGGACCTGATATAGATTAGTTTGCTAGGTGGGGAGTCACAAAATGTTTATTTGATAGTTGTGTCCATCCAAAAACCTACCTTAACCGGTAGATTACCTAATAAAATATGGCAGGTGTCCTATAGTTCCCTGCCGCACCGCACTCTGTTGCGCCGGCTTGCGTGTTCCTACGTGGATGCAGGTGAACGTGTGCCCTGCCTCGCCCTGGGGGGGGGGTTGTGGGTGAGGGCTAGGGGCGCCGGAGTCAACCCATTTTGGAAGAGGCAGTAGAGGTGATGGGGGACGTGGAATGCAACCTTCCTTCCTCTTCGCATTTCGAGTTCGGGCGCGTAGAAGGGATTGGATATCCGAGGGGCGTGGGCGGGCGGGTGGACGTCCTCACCCCGCCGGACACGTAACTGTGAATAATCCCCTCGGACACGCGGTGCCCCCACCCCCAAATAGGTCGCCGCCGGAGATTTTAAAATGCGTGCGGCGTACTTGTTCCGGGGGGCGCCTAGGGAGGGCTGGTCGGGAATATGGAAGGGTCTTTTGTCATTTCGGGCACGGGAGAGGCCCTGGCGACCTGGAAAGATCGGTGCGGAGGGGGGAACCAAGGGGAAGTTTTCTTATAACGATGGCAATAACCGGGAATTAATCGTCGCGACATTGCCATGGAGAATGTGTAAGAAACAGAAAAGTTACCGTTGAATAACGTCAATATTTTCAGTTTTTCTCCATATCATATAAAGGGTACACATGCCACATGTTATGTGGTCGCGTTGCTGGAGGTGCGTTTTTACCCCAGAGGGTTAAATCCACTTAGTTTGGGTTCCCACAAGAATTCTCAGGAAATAGTGTAAATCTATCGTGATGTACACTTTTGACTTAGCAGTGCGCGTTAGAATTATGCCTTAGTTATTTTACAACAATGTCGATGAACCAGGTTAAATAGGGAGAAATGTGGCTAAATTCAATTGACCCAACGTTTGTCGTTTTTTACTCTTCCTATTCCGTAGGGGGAAGAGTGTGAAAGGTAAGGAACAAAAGAGGAGCTGCGACGTCGTTCAGTCCATTAACCCTGAACCAGCAATGTATTGGAGCCACGATCGTTGGATTATTACGAGTTCACCACCACTTTCTGGTTTCAGTAGTAGCAGTAGATGTTAAATAAGTGGCCTACAGCTGAGATAATTTGCACCAAGGGACATTGATCGATGTGATTTATATGATTGCAGTTTCATTGAGGGTAAAGCATCAAGAGTAACTAATTCATCATGAGCTTGCTGATAGCAAAAGTCGCACAAGGGTTGCTCATACGTATCTAGTAGTCTTTGACTTGAAAAACTATATAGAATGCTAATTGCCTTCTGGGCTCCTCTTTGTGTGCCTCTGTCACGAGCCTTAACGAGTTAATGCTTACTTTTAAAAGTTTTTTTATTGTCATAGACACTGAGCTACTTGTACAATTCAAAATTTTGCCGAATAAGACACCCTGCAATACATCAAACCCTTGTCCCAATTCAGCATACTTTCTGACTCCTTTCTTTACGTCTAGCATGCCTATTCTATTCCTGTGTGTATGTATGCTATATGTTAAAATTGTGTGATGTTTCCAAACATAGAAGAGAGAAAAATCGAGGAAGTGGTTGGCATGGTGGGAGAGGAGGTTGGATGGAATCAAGGCATAAGGAAGGAAATTCGCGCGGAATTGAAGAAAGGTTTATTGCAATTCAGGGTATTCACGTTGTGTTTTGTTTTATGAGACTTCTTAGATACTTAGTGGTGCTTAGTCTGTGTCCATCCAAAACCTACTTTCAACTGTAGACTACCGTAGTAATGGAATACGTACATAGGTGGAAATATCGGGACAAACGAGGGCTTATTCATCGGAAATAAGTTGGGTGTTGGAATCATTGAAGTGAGTGGCCACTGTTTTCAAAATGCCCGCACGTTCAATCTGACTGTTGACGGGTGCGCTGAATTCATTTCTCTTCTCCGTGGTTCTCTCTGGGATCCCTAACCTACCCGGGTATATCCATAGATTATGTAGTGTGGCCTGTTAGGAAAGAGTCGAAAGTTGAGAGAAGAAAGAATTTCGCCCCGAGTATTCTCCAAGAAGGCGGCCACGTTAAATTACGCAGGGCTCCTCCATCTACTCTAGTAGGCTCGGTAATAGCATGTGCTACTTCTTTCTTGTTCTCGCAAGAGTAGCTACGAATTTTTTTCTCGGGGCAATTTCCGTTGCTCCCAAATAGGATGGACTGGGAGGGATGAATTCCATTCCCTTTCCTAGGGCCTGTGATGGGGTAGGACGGGGGACGATTTACTACCCGGAGGCGAAGGGAAATAGGGGTCGGAGCCAGAGATTTCCGCCCCCTAGGCGATATTAGAATGTGGGAATCGAACGCGACGTAAGTTGGAGACTGCAGATGCGTCTCAGCATCGCATTTCATCTCTCGCGTCGCAGAATCATGGCGTTCTGGTCGTTTTCCCGCATAATTTCCTCCTCGGCCTACACGCTCTGGGATTTAAACCTCTCGTTGTATTTGCAGTTAATGTATTTTCCCGATTAAGTGCATAAATTCTGTATATTATGCGTACGTATCAGTGGGGTCTGCGGTTTGTGTGTGTGTGTGGTATTACATTTCAGTGGTGGAGGCGGGTCACTTCTCTCCGGAGGGCATATTTGGTTTTAATAATATTCCAAATAAATATTACGTACATATGCGGCCGATACTAATTATGAATGCGGCCTGTACCCTGCTCATAGAATTATAACCTGCAGGGTGTGTTTTGCTCTCTGAATTAGTGCAATTAGTTGTTTTAAATTTAACATGATTTTGAAATTTTTTAGGAAAAAAGAAATAAAAGTTTTTGTTTTTCTCCGTGTATGAAAATACCTTTTAAAGTCGTTTTTTAGATACGCTCTTGTGTAGAGTGTTATTGATATTCGTTGTTGTGTGCGCGTACTGTTCATTAATTTTTTTAAGTACCCTGTCGTTTGTCGTTGGTGCGTGTTTTTAATTTGTTGCTGATGAGTGAGTAAGTATGGGTTAATTAATGAGTGTGAAATGGCGTGAACATGGAAGTCGATACGATGCAGGGCACTCGCCCCCCCCATTTCTTCCCTCCCCTTTCATTCCCCGTCGCTTTTCGGCCACCCCCTTCGTTCCACTCCCCACCCACCCCCTCTCACCCAAAGCCACCCTCCCCCAAACCTAATTGCAAGTGGGGCGGCACTCGTTCGCTTTTTAGGAATTCATGGCCGTGAAATTAGACCGGCCCCTCCCCGCCGCTCCAAAGTCACCCCTTCCCTCCACCTCCCCCCACCCCCGACCCCCGTCTGTCTCGCCGGGGACCTTGTCTTCTCCTCCATTCCTCTTCCTCACCTCCGTCCAGCGACGTGACCCGGCCGAAAATTTATTTATTCTGTTGTTTTATTTTGGGGACCTTCCAACAGCTCTCCTACTACTGTACCCGTCGCCGAAAATGACGACTCGAAGCAAGTATGTCCAGAGATATCCGAAGTGGTGTTGGCTTCACATATGAGGAAAGCAGGTGCTCGCGACTGGTTTTGTTACAGATTTCACTCCTAATGCTCTCAACACGCTCGCGCCGTGACCATTCTTCTGGCTTTCAGTGGAGAAATCGAAAATAATGCACAGAGATGAACAATTATGTCTTAAAACCTATTAGTAATTTTGTAATTATTTTTCATTACCTGCTTCACAATAAGATTGGATGGTACTGAGTTTGAGTTTCGTTCTATTTTTTATCTCTGTGTTTAATTCCCCTGGATGTCGTTGATATCGTTTTAATTACTTACGGGTTATGCTGTATTTCTCAAGTATTAATGTTTAATTTCCATCGTCATACTTTTTCTTAAGGTATTGTTCCCATGGCTGGATATAGCAACCTCAACCTATCTTTTTACCTGACAAATTCTTAAGTTTCCTCGTGATTCATTATTCTGACGTCTTCCGTCATTTCATTCTTGTTATTCATCCTTCACTTTTAATTTTTAAATACGCCTCTCTTCTATTACCTTTTCTTCCTCTGGGAATGACTATCTGAGGGTGCTATTTACTTTTTTATTATAATCAGGAGAATGGGAATGGTGCTTTCACTAACATAAAGGCTTCCCACCGAGAGGCCTCGGGTTCGAATTCCGGAGGCGGTAGATATTTTTCAGTGGAATCCCAATCCCTATTTGAGGTGCTTTGTGGAGAGCACTTTGAGTGAGGACGCCGTCCGTCGGATGGGACGTTAAACTGCGGACCCCTTGGCGCCATTCGTCAATAAGAGTAGGGTAATGCCGATGCCGGGTTTCTGTCCACCCTTCATCCTTTCCAATCCATCCCTAATGATACAAATGACCTTAGCTGTCGTTAGCTTCCCATCAAAATAAATAATACTTATTCTAATAAATGTCTTGCGTAGAATTTTCTCTTCGACCAATTTTTTGAGGGTCCTCCTTTGTTATCCCAGCCAATATATCGTCCTCATTCTAAGGTAACACGGAATTTCTATCATTTTCAAACTTTTTTCCCGTTGAATCGTGTTGTAACTTTTTTTTATCCCTTTCGTAATAATACTCGCCATTCCGAATGGCGATCGTGAGGGAGTGTACGTAGTGTGTGTCCAAACTATTAATGGTTCCCCAGTATCGCCATTCACGAACAATTTCGCACCCCTTTTCTCCCCGCTCTACGGATATGGAGCATTTGTCCGTGGTTTTCCAGGGGTGGGACGTCGTGGGTATTTTTTGGAGGTGCGCCCCATCCTCCTCAGAGAGAGTCCCCCTTGTCCCTCTCGTCCATATGCCCAGGGTGATCGATGGGGTGTGTGGGCGGGCGAACGCACTCGCGGCTGTCTGCCCCCATCCTCCCCCGATAGAACACGTGCGCTGCCGGCCCTACCGTCCCTCGCACGCGAATGAGGGGGGGAGGGGTCAGGTCGTCCGTCCGATCGATTTCGTCGGGGGTGAATCAATCACGCCGACGGGCACCCACCCCCACCCATCTTTCTCGTTCCTCCCCCACCCCCAAACATCCCCCTCATGACGCTCAAGGACAACAGTCGCCAACCCATCCCCTTCCCCACTTCCTCTTCACCCTTGTTTTCAAAACAAACACGTAATGCGAGGTGCGATGAAAAAGTTTCAGGAATTGTCTCGGAAAAAAACCTCTAAATGTGCGTGCAACTTCAATTCTGTCGGTACAATGGATGCAGAAATGTTTATCGTTGCGTTTTCTTTTTGTTGTACTTCCTGTGCATCCAATTCATCAAATTCATGCTTGTTCTGCTCCATAACCACGAGTTCTAGGTTGTTAGCCGTCAAGTTTATTTTTGTTGCGTTTTGAGATATCGTTGTGACGAAGAATGGAGGCATTGATGGCCTGAGAGGAAGATAAACGTTGAAGTATTAAATATGGTGTGCTAAAGGATGCGTTGCTGGGGAAATACGAAAAATACAGAATAAGTTAGTGGAGGAAATACTGGAAGTTTGTCCCGGGATGTTGGACAGGCCGTGATGGAAGGAAGAATGTTAGATAATAGGACGGAGGAAGGAAGAGAATAGACTTCAGACAGCATGAAGGAAAGTAGAAGTCGCGATGAAATTAATGAAGAAATGATGTAAGGTAAAGAAGGAGGAAGATCTCGCGATACTTAAATAGTTACCTAAGTTTAAAGTCTTTAAAGGCCGTCCAAATCTTTTATAGATTGAAATACTCGGAATGAAAATTAATGAATACTGGAAGACAATTGCGCTGCCTCTTCAGCGATTTGAGTTGTGTACCACTTCCGTGTTCATTTCTCATAACTCTTCACACACTGCATCGTAAAACTTAACATTGGTCAGATTTTAATTCCTTAGTGTTTTCATCAGATGTAGATTACAACGAAAGCTTACGTTACATACGGTAGTGAAAACGGTGGGGATGTTTGTGGAAAAGGAATGTGATCTGGCCATTCCAGCGGAACTGCTGAACTAACTGGCTCAGGGATGGAGAAAAAATAGAGATTGGAACATTCCCTTATAACAGAATGACTTGCGGCTCACGGATTATTTTTTTTTAATTTCCTGGTGTCCTTAAGTGTTGATCCCCAGCTCAGTATTTAAAAAAAAACATAAAAATACTGCCATCAAATGGGTCACCCATTGCGGCAAATAGTCACTCTGATCACTTTTGTCAAAATCCTAGTGTTTGAACTGCGGAGTTTTATCTCTTTTACATCCATCTTTCAGTTCCATCTTCAATCTCCCCTAATGGAGAGTAGTTGAAAACAGGGTCGCAGGGAAATGACCTTGGGGAGTGTATGGGATGGTAAGCATTGACTTTTTGGTCGAGAATTACCGAAAGGAGAGCAGTGCATTAAGCTCTGGAGCTTTTGTCGTGATGGATGAGCCATTACCAGCCACGCCATTTCCCCGGATACGTCCACTCCTTTCGTATTGACGTCGTTTGTCAATCTTTGGATACATTGGCTCGCTGTCAAAGGAAATTTTCGACTCAATACAATTGCGTCTTGATTGTAACGCAGCGACCATTTCAGACGTCTGTCAAAGGTGGTTTTCCCGCTTTCACTTGTTCCGCGCGACCTCGTCAGCTTTGCATCCTCCATCGGAACCCAACCCTTCTTAATGGAACGGAAAACTACTCGGAACTATCTTGATTTATTCATAGCGTTCTTCTCGGAAGTGTCTTTCAATTATTTAACGGGAATTCTAAAGCAGTCTTCCCCAATTTGAAACGGGACTCGAGAATCACGCGTCGCCTTGTGACAATGTCACAAACCCTTCGGAATTCGAGAAATTTCAGAAGACGCCAAACACAATGTGGGGAGGAAGAAAAAAGGCGAACTCAACCAGCGAAATATTGATCACGATGGGGTGTCAAGAAGAATATTTTTGCGGCGACAGCGAAGAGCACTTCCCTAAGAGGCGGAGAAAATTTAGCGAAGAAAGAGTGCTGCGCCGTCTCTCTCCGTTTAGTCCTCGCATCGAATATGCGAGGTGAGGTCGCTTTCTGCTGGCGTCGATTCAGGATTCAGGACCTTGGAACACCGGCCCGGATTCGAGGATGAAAGCTGTCCGAATCGTGTAAAATCGGCGTGAAAGATCTCTTTAAGCGTCAAATAATGACCTAAAAAGGAAATCTAAGATAGGATCCGCTGAAGTCGCGAAAAATTGCCAGCGGACTCTCATTCCCATCCGTGTGCCCTGTTAGGATTCCCTCCTGTGCCAAATCGCTATAAGTGCTTCCAATTAGTTTCCCTCTTACGCTTGTGCTGCCCTCCGAATCATTCTTAACTTCTACGCCTTGTCCTTCAAATTTTAACGAAAAAATTAATTACGAAGAGTCTTATTTCATATGGATGAGGAAGTGCCAAGTATGGTGAAAGGGGAGGAGAGGGGATTGTTGCGAGAAAGCATAAGGAGACAAGAAAAATGGATGATGGGCATATTGATCGGCAGTGGGATGTTGGAGACTGTAATAGAGGGGAGAATGTTAGGCAAACGAGGAAAGGGCCGGTACCGGATAGGGATGTTGGACGGGATGAACGGAGGAAGGAAGTACACAGAGATGAAGATGGAGCTGATGTAGAGTAGATTGCTGGATTGTGTTTTGTTAGGAGTCACAAGATATTTATTTGGTAGTTGTGTCCATCCAAAACCTACCTTAACCGGTAGATCACCTTTTTTAATAATTATTTAATTTGGTGGAAATTGGACGTAATACTGTCTCAAATAACTGAGCTTTCTTATGACTCTCTTGGTCCAACCATAAAACACGTAATGTTACTCATTCTATCTTGGCAAACTAATCCGTTTCCAACGCTTCTGGTCTCGTTTTTTTTTAGTTTTTATCGTCTCTCCTTTCAAACAGAATTATGTAACTTCGGTTACCACTCACGAGTTCTCATTTGGGAATCCAATACATTTAAGACACCTAGTAGCTTCGTCTTGTCCTTCCATGGTTGAAATAAGGGTTCTCCCATTCCTCACTTCCCTTTTCGCTCTCCGTGAACTAATTGTAACCCCTTCTTCGGGGATTCTGTGAAATTCCATAGTGCTTTCTCTTTTTCTGCTTCGGAGATAATATCTTCCCATTTCCTCTCCTTTTCTCGTCCACTTAATATTCGGCAGTCTGCTGTATCATCTGATTTCGAAAGTTTCCTGATAGGTGAGGAGCTGAATAAAGTACAGAATTATTGCTAAAGAAGTTGGCCAGACGAAACAAACAGTAATTATGACCTTATTTGTGTTTAGTTAGAAGAGTAATTATCATCAGCATGGGCTTTTATCGCGGTTAGGTGTTGGTGCGAGTAAGTGTACGGAGTTTTCTTTTACTATCTTTATCGTGAGGCCTTTAAAAATGTATGGCAGTGGGTGACAGAATAGGCATAACTCTCGCATAACAACTTGGTACATTTGGTAAAAATATTAAATAAGTAAAATATATTATCCCGTCTCTGCACTCGCTTATGAAGGATGGATTTAAGATTTGGACATGAAGGCACCTGTCGGTTCCGTGGATTCGGCTTTAATCCTTGTGTCTCATCCACCCCCCCATTGTGACTCATTTCGGAGGCGACTCATTCTCTTTGCCAACACCCCGGGCAGGAACGGTATTTAAATGCTCAGCGCGGGCGGAAGCGGTGTGCTCCGTTGGAATCACCCTGCATTGTGAATAGAATCGCGTGATTCCCATCCTAGAGTGCATATCAAACGGTCGAAGTTTCTTCATTTCTTTGTTCTTCGTACTAAGACGTCCTTGGCCTATACCATTCAATATCTCTCTTGTTTTTCGCATACAGTGGTAGCATTAGTGCTTGTATAGTTACTTCAATCTATCAGTTTAGTGACAAAGTATAACAATGATTAATTTCGAAGGGGAACCGTGAACGAAGTCAAAAAATGCATAATGCATTAGATAATAAGTAACACCAATTACTCTGCAATATTTTTTTAATGAAGCAATTTGTGTAAGTGTAAATGAGCATAAAAAATATGATGTAAAAATACCTCAATGGAAAATATATTATTACCACTTTGAATTGTGGAATTACCAGGTATTGCAATCGTTTTGGACATTGGCATATTGTTGTTTACCAGTTGAGACGTGTTGATGAGGTTTCATAATGGAATATTTTCAAGGATTTATTTATATCGTATTCCCTCAAATTTAAATTCACAAATATTACGCTGAACCGGTTTATGTGTTTATTCTTATTGTTTGCTTCGGAAACCTCACGCCTTTCTCTAAATGAATGTTTCCAATTATTTTACGCCAATGTTTAAAAAAAAGGCTTCACTGCGCACGCTAGTATTTACGTGTATCAACTGGGTATTTGTGATTTTTCACTATGGTGGTCGATGACGAATGGTGGTTTATGTTATTCACCAAGCCAATACCTCTGGAGGGAAGAGGAAAAGCAAAACAGTTGAAGGGTACGAGATTACCTACGCTATGATACGTTATATTTAGATTAGTAATTGTTTCCCATTTATTTTCCCTTATGTTATTCAGTCGTAATGTGTACGCGTCCGCCATAACATCATGGCTGTATGAATTGATTGGTTACATTCTCCGAATCCTCATCGACTCTTATATACGTCGAACGCTTAGCATACCCGACCAATCTCTCGGTCATTCAACAGTCCCCGAACCGTTCCCCCAATTGCTCTCCCTTCCCCCGACCGCTTCCCGCGGGACACTCGGGGTGGCGCTTGCCATCTGCCGACCCGGTATGAAGGAGGAAGGGTCGGAGGAGGCCACGTCGGCAGGGGCCCGGGCGCGTTTTTTCGACATAACTGTGTTCGCTCAGAAGGTTGGCGTGCCTCGTCGACACGTCCCGTTACCACCGCCTCTCCTCTCCAACATTCTCTCAGCTTACTCCCCCCACCAATTGCCAAGCTCCGTCTCCCCCCTCCCCTACCCGCGGACACGCGCCCAGTGCCTCGCAAGGTGTTCGCTGCCCCCGCCCCTCCGCCCCAATGGACGGCTGGCGGGAGTTAGACGATGGACGAGGCGAAGGGTTGAGTCTCACGTAGTGTGTGTGTGGAGAGGGGGGGAAGACGTCTTCAGCGGCGATGGCTTCCGGGTGCTGCAACGTCTCCGCGGTCTACCCAGCGGGCCTCCAATCCTATGAACGGCAGGGGGTGCCGAGCACCATTAAAAGGGGATCCAGGGAGCGGTGGCCTCGTCGAAGTCGATGCTAAATTTATTCACCAGAGTATCCACTGGGAGCGTGATATATAAATGTGCGGCGGCGTTAATAAATTGAACATTTAATTCCTCTAAAAATTATCATCTTAATTATTCCTTTTAAGGATTAAAGTATTTCACTTCGGGGTGAAGGTATAGCAACAGGATCGTGCACTCTCCTGTTTTTATATCTCCACCTCGAAGAGGAGGAATGTTTTTCCTAAAACGGGGTTTCTGTTATATTCTAGTCATTTTACTTTTAAGTTTATAACTTCTTTCGCTGTGTTGGGGCTGACAGAAATAAAAATCTTTGAAATGAAAGTTAATTGAATTTTCTGCAAATGAAATCGATATGCTACAATGTATCTCCAGTGACGCATAGTATAAGCCACTTAATCAGGTTAATTTTATGGCCCTGTGGCGCAACGGATAACGCGTCTGACTACGGATCAGAAGATTCCAGGTTCGAATCCTGGCAGGGTCGTTTTTTTACCACCAGAATTTTGCTAATGCTATAGTGGCATTCAATGCTCTGGCTCGTTCCATTCAAGTTTTGAATAAAGCCAAGAACATTTCTAAGGAAATTGAATGATCCCCTTTTTTCTAGTCTTTTTTCGAAAATTTGTGTTTGAGGGATGTAGCACCCAAAATATTTTGGTGAATTTACCAGTTCAACCGTGATTAATATTGAGTGATTTTATATTTGTATTTAATATTTCCAATTAGATGAATGAATGTAAAATTAAATAATATTAGTCTTTTATTATAAGTATAAAATCCAAATGATAAATGACTTCTTTCTATTCCGAACCAATTTGAAGTTGCAACGAAGTAAAACTTAATTATAAGCAGTAATATTAAATAGATATCATTAAAATGCACTTAATAGACCGTATCGATCCGGCGACCTTGGTGGATAACGGTATCGTCGGATAACAGTCGGAGGTCGCGGGTTGGATACCTTACTATGCGCGGTAAGATATGAATGACGAGATAGCGTAATAATTGCCACTGTAGGTAATAGGAGGGGGATTAACAGCCTTGAAGAGTACAATATAATCCTTGCTTTGTATTCATGTATTAAAAAACACATACAGTTGTAGTCTTTTAGAAACATACCTAGTTTTTTATTACTATACGTGTGGATTCTATGTGGGCGATGGGATTGACACAATTCTTGCGGAACAGGCAAAAAATAGGAGGAAGCGGCATATACCCGCACATAAGACCTCTTTTCCCCCATATTCTACGTAAAAAAAAGGTGGGAGTCTTCACAAACTATGGTGCACACGGAAGCGGAAATCAATTGCACAATAGCGCTGAAAATACCAATTTTATTATCTCAGTAAAATGAACTGAAAGGATCGTACCAAGCGCGCATTTTTTTTTATCTCATTGTGGCTATCCCTGTCAAATTCAAGCCTCGTGCTCCCTTCTCTTACAGTGTAGGAAGTTGTGAAAGCGAGGAGAAGAACCCGTCTATCCACATTGATTCCGAAGCTTATAGTCATTTTTATGGGAGAAATGAATGGGACGTAAATTTTTCCAGCATAATTCCGCAAAATGACATAAATAACATCATTGTTGTAAATACTTTGAATTTGAAGGGGCGTGTACGTTATTGCGTACGTTTTTTTATATCGCTAGAATTCCGTTATCCAGGTTCGAATTTCATGTGAAAACGCTAAAAAGAGGATCTAGCCAACGAATGCTGTGTGTAAAAATAACTTTTATTTTTCCTTTGTTTTAATCCTGCCGCAATAGGATTCCGTATATTATGGTAATAATCCTTTGAAAAAATTCAGGTCTGTGAATCTTGAAATGAAATAACGTCGAAAGAAAGCGCAATTAATATTAATTTTACGTAAATAATTCGCTGTCAATGTTTTCAAATTATCGTCCATAACATTAAGGCGTGACTAAGTGGACATTTTCCATTAATTGTTGTTATAGTTGTCTACCGGTTGAGGTTGGTTTTGGATGGACACAAGCTACCAAACGGTTCAAGCGACAATTAATTGTCTTGCCTCTCTTTAGAAAAACCAACTCCACATCCAACATTACAATAAGCCCCTCTTCAAATTACTTCGTTCCATCGAACGGTCCTTTCCTATTTTTTTCACATTCTCCCCTCTATCCATTATGAAAAAACGCCATCCTGGTTAACTGAAACTATAGCAAATTGACAAAGCCTAAGGCTTGTCATACATCTTTTCATAAGATTTTAATTCAGTGTTATTTGTACGAAAAGCAATACTTTTCCATTGCTTCATAAGTGAAAAAACGCTAAGTACTGGCTTGGCTCAATAGAGTTCTCTGCAAGAATTAAAAAAAAAACAATTGGCCTTAATTGGGAAAGCGAATAAAAAAACAAGAATCATCTCGAAATAATTTTGGAAAAATACAAAATTCAAAAGGAAGATTGTGGAAATCCTCTTTTGATTATGGTTTTCTCGGGAAGTATTTTCTCAGGAATAATAATCGTGGCTTACAGGGTAATTATATTTATCGGCACGAGAGTATAGATGTACTACGTTAACAGACACGGTCGTTGTAGGAATTCCATATGTGGATTTGGCTAGGTGAATTGCATCGAGAAAAAAATATCTCCCAATCCATGGGCCTGAGGGGGGGGGGGGTTGCAATATGATCTGTACGATTTAGATAAGATCTCATACTCAAGTTTCTTCTACGACTCGTTGATATATTTTTCAGATTTATGTTGCATCAGGTTGGTCGAGGTGGTCATTACATGTGCCTAGTGTGTTATTGTAGGCAGATATTCGAGTTAAATAATATCACAATCGGCAAAACACATTTCCGTGAATAACTGCGCCTTGATAGACAGGCGAAGTAGCTTGTGAATGAATGGTCCTTGTCCTCGTGCCGACCGATTCGCCGCTGCAGGATGGGGCCGGCGTACCCCGAGGAGGGGGGGCATAAAACGGAAAGGTAGCATAAGACTCTCAATGATTTTTGTTATTTATCTTGGCGATTCCTCGCGAACGGGTGATTTGGGCCCAGTTTCCGGAGGCGCGCGCTGCCTCAGGGAGTGGGTCAGTCATCTCAAGACGGATAGAGAGCGCTTTTTTGGTGAATTAACAATAAAGGAGGGAGAGAGAAAAGAGGTTCATTTCGCTCGTGACTTCATCCTCGAACTGTCGTAATCTGTCGCTCTCGAGGAGATGTCTGCCGCGCCTCGAGGTCTCCAGTCTCGAATCTTTTGTCGCGCTGCGAATAAATATTGTGGTTTTCTGGAGGAAAATTCCGCTTGCTCCGTGGAGGATTACAGATGTCTTCGAGTATATTATAAAATAAAAAAAGGTCGTCTGTTTTCTCTTGAAGACATTTGTTATTGCGGACGCCATTCTTTCTCGATTCCCGGGATTAAGTCTCTGAGACCTTCGTGACGAATGCTGGAGCTAAAACCGATGGCCATTGCGGCGCATCGACGTCAGCTGCAACTCCAAATTGCGCGTCAACCGGCGTTTATTTCAAGTGCGCCTTTAAACGGTAGTGCCTCTCGCGTTTAGGGAGAATTCCGTGGTGACCCCTTCTCTCCTAAGTTCGCATATTTCTAACTCAGCTGCGCCAAAAAGAAATTGAAATGGCTGGAGGAAATTCTGGATTCATCCTTTGGGGTTCTTCCCGCGACTTGTATGTTTGTTAGCCGAAGTCTCGAACTAGACCGCCAACAGCAATTGTTTTAAGGTTGTATACGTTCTTTGTTATTATCACTTTGATGCATGCTACATGATAGCGGGGCATACGTTGCGATGCTATTTGAGACTTTATTGCCAGAAATTATTCTCTATCCGCATCTGAATGTAAGGGGATCTCGGGGTGGTACTCGTTACGATATTTCCTATCCTTCCTTGTTGTTTTCAAGTTTCTCATCCCATCCCTCGTTTCTTTCTGTGGGGGGGGGGGGTGGCTCACCCCGGCCGCTGTCTTACAGCGCTGTGTCACATCCCTAACTGTGACATGAGGGGCGGAGATCATGAGTTGCACGTCCATGCAATAGTAGAATTTCCCCTTCTTACTTCCTTTTAATTTTTAAATGACCTGTCTTGTAATAGCGGAGGCCTGTCGTATAAATGGTTGTGGTGCATTCTGATTCCCGTTTTTTGCATAAAAAGGTTCATTTTAATTCCCTTTTTCGCATAAAAATTAAATAATTTATTAGGCGAATTAACTCTCGTTTTGAATTGAATTCCTCCATGTATACAAATTTGCTCGATATTTGATAGTTTTTTAACAAATGTTTTTCCCTTCCTCTCCTACATCCTTCTTACTTACTCTTCCCACATGGTACTTGCACCCATCCCCATGCGACACACCTTTGGTGAATCGCGGGGTATTTAAGTCGATGTCGATTGTTTATCGTTAATTTATAACCCGTAGATACATAATAGACTCTATCACATCAAAGCCGATGTATGGATATTGTCCGTGAATAAATGTTTACTATGCCTATTTTACGAATTACATGTGGAGTGCATTTTACGCCGCCATCTTGAATGGTGTTCTCATTATTTTATGTGGACGTTGAAGGGTTTGTTCTGATTCCCATTTTCAGAGCGTTGAGATTCAGAGAATTTCATGCTGAAGTTGCCATAAAACTGATGCTAAAAAGACTGTATAACTATAAAAAATTGAGATTGGGGCGTAGATACGGTCCCCATATATTTCAAGCATAGGGGTCGTCCCCCCGTCGGGGAGTGCCTTGGTCTTAGCCGGGAGAAATTTCCTCATATCTTTCACTCTCGCAAATATCTCCTCCAGCGGGCGCCAATCCCCGAGGACTGCGCCGACGTAACGGGACACTTCTCCGAATGACTTGCGTGGTCGGGGAGAGGATTCCCTCCGCGCTCTCCTCCTGCCCCTCGCCCCTGCGGTTTTGAGGCGAATATGACGACGGCCATCTCCTAGGGTCAACTCCCCTCCTCCCTCCCCACCACCCCAGGGACATTCATCGTCGCGGCTCAGGGTTTCGAGGGGCGATAAACCATTGGAGCGTCCTTCTTGGCGGCGCGGGTGGATTTCGACTCTCCATCGCAGACGCCTTCCGTTTCTTTTTTTTATTTTGGGAGTTTTTTTTCTCTTCTCGGTAGGATCGGTACCTATGTGGAATCCGAAAAAGGTCGAGAATCTCCGATTGTGCACACTTATAATGTGCGCGAAACTTAGCGAACGAAAATGAGTTGTGCGAAAATGATCGCCCCTAGATGGTCTCATTGCCAATGATTCTTCATGCAACACTAATGTGGTGGCCCGTTCAAATTGCCTAGAAGGAGCCAATCGGATGGAGTTAGGGCTCGATTTAATTCGAAGCGAAATTAATATTTGCTGGCTTCCACCGCAAACCTAAGGTTCCCTTTGCGACAAATGTTTGAACTGTCACTTCAGGTGCGCGTGTATTTATTCATTTGTTGTGTCTTCGAAATAAAATATTACGGGGCATTATACTTTTGGTGGGTAAATTGTTCGGCTGTTTAAAAGTCGCCTATGGTTAGATTCCCGGTGATTTTGGACGCGCCTCCATCTTTACTCATTCCATGTGCTTGTTTTGGTACGGAGTATTTCTGGAAAACTGGCGGAGGGAAAGGAGGAATTGCATCCCCTACCCCGTTAACGCGTGAATTTCCCATGCCCTTGGGCTTAATCTGTTCCAGACGAGCTCTGCTCTAACCTATCAAATCAAGCTTTGATTCATCTAACTGTGTCGTGTCGACGAAAGTACTGCTCTCTTCTTTTTATGGCATAGTAGTTGCATAGATATTATTATTATTATTAGGTAATCTACCGTTTAAGGTAGGTCTTTGGATGGACACAACTATCAAATAAACATTTTGTGACTCCCCACCTAGCAAACTAATCTATAGTATATCAGATCCCTCTTCATCTCGGTGTACTTCTTTCCCCGCTTCATCCCGTCCAACATCCCTATCCTGTTCCTGCCCTTACCTCGCTTGCCCAACATTCTCCCCTCTATTACCTTCTTCAACATTCCACTACCGCTCAATACGCCTTTCATCCATTTTTCCTGCCTCCATAGGATTTCTCTCAACAAACCCCTCTCCTCACCCACCATCTCTAGTACTTCCTCATTTGTTTTCCTTTCGGTCCATTTCACCTTCTCCATTCTTCTCCACACCCACATTTCAAAAGCCTTCAATCTACGTCTATCCTCCTGCTTCAGTGACCACGTTTCCGCGCCGTACATAGCTACGCTCCATATCAGAGTTTTTACGAGTTTTGTCTTAACATCTCTACTCAACGTCCCCGTCATCAACTCCCTCCTCCTTGAGAAAGCCTCCTTGCCTAGCGCAATTCTTCTCCTTACGTCCCTATTCCTTTGACCGTATTGGTCCAAAACACTTCCGAGATATGTAAACTGCTCTACCTGCTCTATTTTTTCCCCACTTATTTTAATATTTAGCTTAGCCTTTTTCTTTCTGGAAAATCGCATAACCTTTGTTTTATTAATATTGATTCTCATCCCATATTTATCGCACTGAACCTCCAATTCACTCAGCAATGCTTGCAACCCCTTGGCTGACTGAGCAACAAATGCTTGGTCATTAGATAGATATTATGCGCCAATTATTTATGTAGGTATTGTAAAGTATACAATAATTTTATATACAGTAGATGCAGTTATGCACATTTAGAATAAATATAAAAACTTACTCAGCCACAAAAACTTTCGGTATGCTGGTATTCCATCAGCAACAGCATCGGAATAGGAATATTATTATTTTTATTACCATCGGTAATTGACAGGTTAAGGTAGGTTTTTGATTGACATAAGCTATTAAGCTACCGAATGGTACAGCGACCATTCCCTTGCCTGTTTTAACAAAATATAACCAAACATCCAACCTTACGATAGGCTCCTCTTCATCTCTGTGTACTTCCTTCATTCCGTCCAACATCTCAACTCTATTCTTGCTCCTTCCTCGTTTGCCTAACATCCTCCCCTCTATCACAGTTTTCTTCAACATACCATCGCCAATCAAAAAGCTCTCTGACGAATGCCAACAGTCCCCTCTCCTCCCCCACCATTGCAAGCACCTCCTCGTTTGTTTTCCTTTGTGACCACTTCATCTTCTCCATCCTTCTCCACACCTATATTTCAAAATCCTCTAATCGACGCCTATCATCCTGCTTCCTTAACCAATTTTTTTCCGCGACTTTACACAACAGCGGTCCATATCAAAGTTTTAACGAACCTTTTTTTAGCTCGACCTCCCTTCTTCTCCTAATGTGCCTACTACTTTGACCATTTTGGTCTGAAACACTGCCGAGATACGTAAACTGATCCACCTGTTGTAGTTTTCACCCTCCTATTTTAAACGTTTTACTTAAGTCAGGAAAAAATAATTGTGCTCTTTGTTCAAGTACAATCGATCGCTAGTCGATTTGTTTTGGTTGGTAAATCGTGGTCTTTCTCGGCATCGCATTGGCTACGTACTTGCTTCTCAAACACTCGATACCCACCCACGGCCACCCTGACCGACCTACGTCTCCCTGCGCCCTCCCTCCCACTCCCTGGCATCTCCTCAATCGCGTCCCCGCGGTACGGCGTATTAATTTTCGTTTTTGTTGCCTACGGGGGGTCCTCGCCGTTCGCGTCCCCCCGTGGTCACTCGCCCCCAGTTGCGCCATCGTCGTTGCATGCGAGCTCTCCGACCGTTGAGGGCGTAATTACGAAGCTAGCTCTCGGGGGGGGGGGGTAGATTACCGCCGTCGCCACCGTTTGTTTGCCCAACGAAACTGTTGGTTTAACGGGTGGAGGAGAAATGTTTCCTTTCTTTCAACCTTGAAAGGTCCCGGTAATTCAGGTGTAACTAAGTTTCATTATATAACTATTACTAAAATTAGTCTACCAGGATGGGGTCGGTTTCTATGGACTCAGGCTCTACTCGCTCTACTGTTGTCTCGGATAACATGACACTCAAGGTAGCCTTGAACCCAGTATGACAGTGACTCGTTTTTATTAACTGTGCATAATTTCCACCTTCACTTAATTCCCATCAAAAAGTACTACGGAGGCCGCATACACTTTTCTATTATTTTTATTTCCCTCTGCGTCGTTTTTCCTTCTGTTATCATCCTCGGCATCCCATTGCCCCTAAATTTGTTCACTTTTCCTGCCTTCTTTTTTCTATTCCACCCATTTTGTTTTCTCCATTCTCCATCACGCTCACATCCCAGAAGCCTCCAAATCTACATTCATCCTCACTCATTCATTTCACGAAATGGACGAAGAAAACGAGTAGTTTCGTGGTTTTTGTGTGAGGCGACCGACAGCTAAGGTCATATGCGCCATTAGAGATGATTGGGAAAGGGAGCGGGGACCCGGCGTCGGAATTTACCTACTCTTGTCGAAGTTTACGTCGTACTCACTCAAAGTGCTCTCCACAAAGCACCTCAAGTAGGGATCGGGATACCACTGAAAAATATTTGTTGTCTCCAGCATTTTAACCCGGGCCCTCTCGGTGGGAAACCTGTACGTTAGCCACCACACCATCCCGAACCCTGTTCCCAAGAGAGCGAGCTGTACAAACTACCTTCCGTATTAACGTTTTCATTAGCCTTCTCTTTAAACATTTACACTCCCACCTCGTGTAGGATTTTCTATCAAACACAGTAATTCTTTTCATTCTTCTGTTATTTGACCCTCCATCCAAAAAAAACTTCCTAAAATAGGCGAACTGTTTTACTTGTTCTAGTTTATGTATAATTTAGGTTTAACTTGAATGTTTGTCTTCACCTTGCTATTTCTCAATAATCCGTTACCTTCGTTATCTTACGATTAATTTTCATTTCCCCCGACACATCGCACTGATTCAGTGAATGCGTTTAAGCAACGATTGCAAGCATCATTTAACGAAGAGCATCAGAATTATCAAACTGGTCCAAGAAATGGAAGATTTTGAAAGTAATTAGTATTGTTGCTTGGTTTTTTATTTTAAATTTAAAGATACTTTTGAATCAACGCATCGCTAGCGTATGACTTTTCGGGTACCAGATCTTCCTGGGAAACCATAACCGGCACAGGGAAAAGAACTGGCCCCCCTACCCTGATGTGTGAATATTCACACGCCGTCTGGCTTAGTACATGGGTGAGCTCTACCATCACCTACTAAACCGACCTTCGGGTGGATTACTGTGTTTATGGTTATATATATATATATATATTGGGCCGAGTCCCGCAGTTGCCAGGACTCAATTTCTGTTTTGCGTCCATCATATTTTCTTGGGAATGATAATTGAGGTGGTTTCCCGTTGCCTTCCTCAATAGTGTTTTTAACGTGACACCATCACTTAATGGCCGCCCCACTGGGGTCAGACGCCATTGCAGCCGCCTCACTGAGGAACAGACGCTGCGGGGACTACCTTTCGTCTGGCTCCTAACCTTCGACCTATCTGGCATGGGTGACCCTTCCAGGAGTAATTATTATTACTCCCGCCAGCACAGCTCTAGGGGTTTTCCTCGACCGGGTCGAGGAAAATATTTTTACATTCGTGATCTGCTCACATCCGCCATCCCCACCTCTGTTGTGTTTGTCCTTTATATGTGTTCCTTTACCATTTTCCTTATCTCTATTTCAATTTGAATGAATATTTATTCGCCATATGGCGGTATTTCGTGTTTGAATGTATATATATATATATATATATATATATATATATATATATATATATATATATATATATATATATATATCTTAATTTCTAATTTCTGGTGTTAATGATTTTCTGGAAACTCGAATCATGAGTTAGTTTTAAATTTTGTGCTCAACTGAAAAATTATTTGATATTCAAATGGGTTTTTTTCCTTTGAAACAAAATTTTGCCTTTGCCATCGTTTTGCAAATTCCTTTCGATGTTTTAATTGGGGTATTTCTCATTAAAATAATCTTGGTTTTATTTTTTTCGCCTAGTCGGCCTTTTCAGCGCAAACCCTCCCCCCCCACGTCTGTCCCCTATGAGCTTGGTGCTCGGCTCTCAGGGCGTAGTCATTCAAATTGCATTGCGCGAATCGCGATGCTTCTCTTCTCTCTCTCTCTCTCTTGACTTCGCCGTTCTGGCGGCCGAGGTCGCGCTTGTCATCTGGGAGAACTTAACGCGGGCGGCGTGGGCTGGGGATATTAAAACATTCTTTCCCGTCGTGTGTGTGTCTCGAGCCCCTGCACAATCCATCTTTTAAAAAAACGCCCGTTTTTATTTTGGAAAATAAGTCCAGTGTTGGAATGAAGAGGGTGGGGGGGGGGGGGAACTGTCGGTTCCCAAGTCGGGGATGTCGATCTATACATCAGCCGTGGAATATGCTAATTAAGGCCACTTCGCGTTTTATTTTCCCTTCGGGTCTCAGTTTATTAATTTTTTCGCGAATGTTTTTCATCTTTTAACGCGACGACGAGAATCCAGAGGTCTGAGTCACTCGACTTTGTCCTTACCGAGGACGTCCCATGGTCGCTTGAAAAATAAGAGCCGCTTCGCGAGAGTGCTTTGTTTTTCTTTTATTTTTCATTTTTGAGGGGAGCCCGGCGGCACCTCATCGTGTTCTTCCCTTCAGGACGGGGGTCGTGAAGGGCGTGACGCCCGGGTGACACGCCGAAGTTTCCCAGGAAACCGTTTCCGTCGGCTGACGTTTCAAACATTTATTTCTGAAGCCCTTCTTCCTCTTCTGACTCCTCTCGCAATAACCCGAGAGTGGCATCGCGTCCGTTAGACCCTGCCCTTTCCTCCTCCCCCTCCTCGCTTGCTTGTTCGCATGCCTCGGCATTAAATGCACTGCGTTAATTAGGAGCGTTTTCAGTGACGCTATCTAGTTTTGGAATGTGCGAGCTCGTTTAATATTTAAAATCTCACATTTTTAGGTTTCCGAGTTACGTTCTGTGGGAACCGCGGGGTCTTTTCATTGATAACCCTACGCGCGTAACCCTGTGAATTAATGGGGATTTTTTTGTTGAAAATATTATTTAACTTTGGTGTGATGTGAACTATGAGCATCCATTTGACGGTCGAATGTCCTCCTATTCGCCTTCAACGCATTTCCCGAATATGTGTCTATACTGAGAGCTATGTTACTTCATTTTAAAATTATTGATGTACTTATATAAGGACATGAAACCAGGATGATGACCCCTGAACTTAAAAAAATTAAACATTATTGAGTTCTGATAACATTTAAATGGTCTTATTATCCGATCAAAATGAAGAATTTTGATGGATCAGAATATTTGCAAAAAAGATGTATCGGAATCCCTATTTGTGCATTTCCGATTTTGGGCGTCGTCCTCTTCCCAATTTTACCACATTTTGGCTCCTGTGGTCATAACATTAAAAATCTAACAGGCGAACAAACTCCAATAGCTATATTTTGAATAATGGCGGAAACGGTTTTAATTCGATGCTCGCCTGTAAATGCGAAGTGGTCATCATTTGCGTCGCTTTCATGCCGAAGGTCCAGGTTAAAAATTCTGGAAGTTACCGTACGTATTGCACTGAACTTGTGGTGGCATTATGCCTTCAAATGTGCTTCATTGTTGAATCGAATTCAAGCGTATTATTGGTGCTCAAAAGGACGCGAGTTTCTTGAATTCAAGCCGCTGAACTTCAGTTGTGCCGAAGTAGGCGCAAGCTCTGAATTCACGCAGCGAGTCAAGTCTAAGGAAAACCTAAAAAATGGCGATTGACCAAACGAAGTGAGTTTAAAGAGAGATGATTTTATTTAGATACGCTTCCATGGTTTGTATCTACGAGACGCTGGTTATCAAGAGACCGCAGTTTCCGGGTATCGTTATCTATCGCGGCGCTTTTGCGGTCGCCGACGTCAAGTGTTCACTGACTGAGATGGGATGACCATTGATGATTCTTTGGAATTCCATGGAATGAAAACTGGAGAATAATAGATAGCTCAATGTTTTCATTTAGCTTTGATTTCATGTATCGAGCAACAAAACAATAAGTTTTCACGCCATCGAATCACGATTTTGTAAGTCGGGTAATCTGCGCCTGTCTATTCGCTTGGCAAAGCTTACATTAGCGTTAGGAATTTTTTCCCACCGAGGACGGATGGATGAAAGCCTTTGAGTTTCTCATAATAAATCACAAAACCCATGATTTGAGAAGAAAACCAATGTGTGATTAATGTTTTCCATGCTGGTGAAGCAATTGAGTGGAGAAGTGAAATAGTTCAATAGCTTTCTTTTAAGGTGTAAATCATCACTTAATAATACCAATCCCAAATCGCAATTCCCTTTTCATGAACCGGATAAAGACATTTTAGGTACACAATGGAGGCAGACAATGAGTGTTATAGAATAAAAATACCAGGGATTAAGCGTATAGTTATGAAGATTTCTATAATATATTTTTCGTATAAACTATCGATTTTGTAGAATCAAGCGGAGGGTCATGGCGGACATGATCGATTCGTAGCAAATATTAATGCTCTGATCCACTGTTAATGAAATATTTTTCTACCTAGGTTTCGACTTTACTTCATCATCCTCAAGTGCACTCGGTGTTCATAATTTTTTAAGGTAATTTATTGAAATGTTGGTTGAAGTCGCCTGGCTTTGAAATACTCTTTTAGTGCTTGCACTTCGAAAGTAAAAAACAAACTTTTTTCTCTGGCGATACTTCGGTAGTATGCGTAATTAGGTACTGGCGTGGAAGCCTGCCAATTTGGCGAAAATGGGGATGACCGAGTGAAAGTGTGGAATGTGGGAGAGTTCGCGGAGGAGATGCAAGAAATGAATTCACCTGAATACATGCGAAAATGAAGATGCGCGGAGATTTTTGGATACAGTAATCGACGGATGGGGCTGTAAAAGAATTCTCTCTATTTTTATTCACGTGCGTTCAAATCACAACCGTTCAAATCATGTCAGCCATGAGGGCATGCAAGTAGCGTCTTTTCTGAATGGTGCGGTTGCATCCGGTGTAGTTTATTAGTTGAATCGTCCGAAATATTGCAATAAACTCGCGAAGATGACTTTGCCGTATTCCGCGCTTATCGCCGACGCTAAAATGAATCGCCCCCTATTGACGCTAGGGACAATTTACCTCACTCTTCATTACAGTGGTTGAAGTTTCGACGTTAATCCCCGTTCTCCCTCGTTTGACTACAACCGTCGCCATGGGTGACTCGTCGTGAGTGAGAGGCATGTGGATACGTTTTATTGTGGGAAACCTTTTTGGAATCCGGATCGCCTTGAGAACGGAATCCCACCTGTACAAGTCGGAATATTTTGTTTTTCTCTCACGGCATATCGCGTGATTTACTCTGGTTGACTCAATGGTTTCCATCGTCTTCTTTTTTTTTATTATCTCGCTGTCCCACATCGCTGATACCTTTTCATCTTAATATCACGAGAATGTTGTTATATCAATATCATAATAATCATGGCCGGCCCGCTACGCTGCCTAAGGAGGGATCAAAGGCTTAGCGAAGGCATCATCTCCTCACGTCTGCGGAAGTTTCATACGGTCTTCATCTCACATACTGCTAAGTCTTCTTCCTCTCTTGAGTCATACAAATACGGATGTTATCGATTTTGCGGAATTATATGCGTTCTTGACATACTTAGCATGCGCATTACGTCCGATATCATTATTGTTTTGTTTGCGACGAACATAGATTTGCGATATAGTGATGTAACGACACCATGTCGATAGTGTTTTATCCTGACCTGCACAATCTGGATGATTCAAGGGAAACGATCATAATCGCCTCGAAAATTGTCGTGGATAGATGATAAATTCGAACGATGTGGTAGGTGTGAACTGCTAATTGCATTTGCTAAGGCAATTTGGGTGGTGATCGGAAACTAATTTTTCAAACCTGCAAGACGATTTACAGGTTCTAAAAACAATTGTAAATGCAATGTGGATTTGTCAAATGCCCGTTGGCGTCTAACGAGTGCTTATCATTAATTATCAACATCAGATTCCGTGTGTGCAGATTACAAAGATTTGTAAACTGAATTGTAACTTTGAGAAACCAGTTCCTCTCTCATGACGTAGAAAATGGAACATCGTGTGTAACGAGAATGAAAATTCTATTACCCTGTGCGACAATCATGTTGATAGACAGTGGTGGCGATGGAATCGATATGCGATATTATTGATTGCGATTATTGTGTTGTCGGTGTGGTGTGTATTGCTTCGTAGATCCATATTGATGGTAGTCCTCGATGTATCCCGTAGCTATCGCCATGACGGTATTTTTTTATTTTCATATACAAGTAAGCAATGGCCTGAAAGCCACTAGGGTGGCGTGTGGCCCGGGGGAGGGGGTTTATTAGGGCATAAATTTAACTTCACATTTGCTTATATACACACAAATGCACAAAATTTGCAAACACACGTATAAATGCATAAAAACTTGAGAAAATGATCTAACTAAATATACAACTTTTTATATTAAAAATATTCTGGGTTCGATATAGTTATTATTGTGTACTCGTACCTATCTTGGAATGAAAGACAAGTACTTGAACTAAGCAATTGCAGAATTTTATCTCTGCACAGTCCTTCAGCACACCCAAAGTACAAATGGACATTTTTATTATGGTTGCACTTAACAGTTGCGCTAAGGGTTTGATTTTGATGTTTCCTCAATACTCCCAAGGCAATGACCAGTCAGAGTGTAGTTGTTTATGCATGTGAAGTACGGCACACCGGGGAGCCCGAAGTTTCACATCCCCTTCATCTGTCGGGAGGGTGGCTTGCACTCGAGGAATAATCGTTCGAAGCCCAAGCGTGGTGGTGGAGTGGAGGGAGGGCCCTCGAAAACTTCGCTTCCGTCGCCCATCGAGCCTGGGCCCTCTCGAGTTGGGCAGGTATTAAGTTAGCCACCGCCCCACTTTTGGAATCGAAAATTATTCAAGACCAGTAGTACCTGTCGTGTCACCTTACGTGTCACGAGTTCGTAGTCCACCTTAGAACGGATAGCTGACTCTGAATTCTGTATAGCGCCGTAAGAATAACTTTCTATTACGGAGATTGGAATCTCCCAAGGGCGATCACCTACGAGTAATGCAAACTTGACCGGCAAGGTAAGGTGTAACGCTGATGGAGGAAGTGGTTGTCACGACAAAAATTTTCGAAATTCACATCGTTAGTTCAATATCACTGTGTACAAGTTCGTGTTTATTTTTTAATTGAATCATAGGTCATAGGAATCATTTGGGAACAATCTGTAAATGAAATATTAAAAGTAAACTGTATTGTTTGTACCATTTTCATATCCTTTAGTTTTTCCGAGTTTAATTTCACATCCCTCGATTGTTTAACTCTTTTCCTCTCTTGAAAATGAACCTGATTTTAACCTGGCATTCCTATCACAAATTCATGCAATTCACCCGAATTTGCATAATGAAGGACGGGTGTCTTCCCGCTCGCTAACTGCCGCGCGTCTCATTTCGAAGCTTGATACGTGGGAACCCCATGTAGTGTCCTCAATTAGTTGATTATTTATAGGGCCGGTGTGGAATTCCATCGTTTCCAGTTTCGGCCGGGACAGGTAGATGTACGTGGGTGCGGCGCATGCGTGAAAGGCGACCAGGGAGAAACTAGAAAAAAAGATGACGATCCTCGGAGAGAGAGCATCTCGGGAAACATTTGATGGGATAGCTGGGAGTGGAGAATGGGGAAGGGTCGCGCAAAGGATTTGGGAGGGGGGGGGCGTGGCACCCTGAATCACGGCCTTTGATGATGCGTGAAACAATGGGATTGCGCAACAATGCCGAAGGAGAGTGGATCGTCAAGAGAAATGCTCATCCCACCGGGCCGACACAATGAAACGCGGGGGAGGGGAAGGGGGGGAGTAGTGGGGCGGGGGAATGTTTGGGAGAACACCGCGCCTCCCCCCGTGCCCCTTCGGCGATGCGCGCTCGCCCCCCTCCCCGCACGTGGGACGGAGGCGACATTAAGTTGAGTCATAGCACGACATGACGAGGAGAACCGGATTGTCAAAAGCACGGCGGTTTCCACATCGTAGCAGCGTGCACGGGAAGGGAGGAAGGAAGGGGAACACTCTTTCGTGCAGTCGGAGCCCGTTTTACGTGGAGTGGATCACTACCTTGAGCGTGATCATTCAAATGGTAGGGATCTTGCACTGGCATGCATTGGACTACCAATGTTACACAAATAGAAAACCATACGCATTTCAAATTTTCTGTGGCGCTGGAGGGAGATAAGGAACTCTACACTTACGTGAAAGTCTCACGGAGGTGAGTAATAGCTAGCACTAGTGTACAAAGACAAAAACACAGGAACAAACAGAATAAAAGAAAACTTAACTAGTTTTCGAAGTTTCGGTGGTCCAAGCCACCTTTCTCAAGGAAGAGACGGAAGGAACTGAGGTAAAGAAGGGGCTGGAAGCGTTGGATGGAAGGGGAAGGGGTGGGCAAAGGCTTACGGGAGGAAGAGTTGGAAGGAGGATTTTTAGAAGTGTGAGGATAAGAAAGGTGTTGGGAGCGAAGGGGCGATGAAAATATGTGAAGATCGGGGTAATTAATGTCTAATGTTGATACCTGGAGTCACGGGAATCCAGGAGCCAGATAATAATAAAATATATCATTTACGAATGAACGGTTGGTGCTCGAGCACCTCCTGCCACCCACCCTCGGGGCACCTTCCGGAGTACTTCCTAGACGTAAAAGGAGTATTTCAAGATAAAATAGATACTAGGAAAAGCGATAGGAACACATATAAAGGGGCCGGGACTCATTCGCCCGGCAAGTCGAAAGATCCGGTGTTCAAGTCCCGGTCAAGGAAATATTTTTGCGCTTGTAATCTGCTCGATTCCGCCTTCCCCACCTCTCCTGTGTTCGTCCTTTACATGTGCTCCTACCCCTTTTTTATATCCATAGGAATGAATATATGTATATATAATCCACTCTTCTCCTCTTTTGTGTTCCGCCAAATACATTCACGTCCGTGGTAAGCTGAGGAGTGTCCCCAGGTGCATTCGTCAATTCGGTCATCGTTCCCCCCTCACTCACTTCCTCTCTCCCGTCGATCAATCCGCGGACATGAGAGCTTCCGAAGTGTCCGCGGCCCCTTTGGGGCAGGAAAATAATTCATCCATCTCTTGCCGTCTGTGCCACGTACGAGGACTCCTCGGAAGCAAAGCTTTGTTCCAGCGCTTGAGTGAGCTCGGCGATGAAGAGGGAAGATTTGCCAAGCAACTTCGAGCGACGGACGAACCAACGTTTCGCCATCACCGCACGATGCGGTCTTGGATTCCTCACTGGGGAGGAAATAGTAGCGCGGAATTTGAACATACCGAAGGAAATCGATCGTACTATTATTTTTTTAAGAGCATTGAACGATGCTATCGGCCAAAAATGTCAACAGGTCGGATCAATAAGCAGCATAACACGATAATGTTATTGATCGACGGAAATATTACAGATTTTTCCCACAAATACGTATATTTCATGTCGACTTTCAAAACCGCATTCACTTCGGCTTAAATTTCGATTCTGTAAATTCGGAGAAACTGCGGGAGATGCCTCTAAAGTAACTTTTATACAAAGTCATCGCATCCGATACGCAATAATGTGCTTCAGTTTTTTAAGTGTAAACAATCATTCTCATTGACTGGGATTCGAACCTCGGGTCTCTCGATGTCCGGCTCAAGCCTCGCCTTTGCGAGGGACACCTTGGTGGCTTAACTGGCTGAATCTCTCGGCGGATATTGAGGCATCCGGGTACGAATCTCGGTCAAGGCGAATGATTTTTACTCTTTGAAGTTGTCGCATTTTTGCTATTTTTGAATTTGTGCTATTGTTTTTTAAATTTATTTTAAACATTTGTTTTGTTACTTGTGTGCTCCCTCAGGCATCGTTATTATTATCTTCATTTCTTTGAAATAGTTTTAGCGGCAAATTCATCTTGGCACTTCAAAGGAATCGTGACTTACCTCTCCGGTGGAGACCTTCTGAGTAACAGTTTTGCCAGAATAGTGATTTTTATGGTAAAGCACGATCTGCAGCTACACATTACCCTGCAAGTTGCCGCAATGGTATGTGGCAGGGGATGATAGGACACACGTGTGAGTTCTTACTAATGTGCATATATGTGTATGACTTTGCTCTTAAGCACAAACACAATCATACGCATGCACACCACGTATGTATGTGGCTCTATGCAAACAGGTATGTTACCAAACTGACAGGAGCGCGATGTTACTGTACCGTTAAAGCGGAAAGGAAAGACGCCAGTTCTCAAAATTACCCCATTAATGGAAAGTAGGAAACACAGCTTGCTGTGGTTTTTGTCTGGTAACTTTATTTCCAGCGACAATCTTTGAAGGCATTTAATTCTTTTTTTCTTTGCTGCCGAGTGTTTAAATTATCGCTGTTTTTTGACAAAAAATGGAAAATTTCTGGTAAATATTTTCTATCAATGCCCTTGGCTCACTTTGAGTGGTTTTAATTTGTAAACCTGTCTTCCAATCAACCGCATGTTTCGGGTGGACGTGTTCATGTGTAAGTTCACTCGTGCCTATGCTAAATGTTCATTCGTGCGTAGTAGAAGGCATCCCTCGCCACAATTTATTGCTCAGACCACCTACTGCTTAGGTATACGTATTTCTATGGCACCTTGTGGTGCTCCCTCCAATCTCGGCATAGGGACTCCCCTGTCCCCAAGGGGGTGGGTGGGGGTTAGTGGGATGATGGCGCTCGGAATGAAGGTAAAGTGGGTGCCCGAGGGTGATGGTGGTGCGGTGGCGTGCGTGCCGGAGGGGGGAATTGTGGGTAGTAGTGGGTCGTTTGCGTCCGCTACGGTGATGGCGCTGGGTGGGCCGTTTGGTGTGTGTTGGGTGGGTAGGGTGGGTGGTTAAAGTGGTGATGATGATGATGTGGATCGTCCGTGGGTCCGCTAACCATCTCCCCCCACCCCAACCCCCTCCTCCTCCCACGCTCCTCTCCCCACCCCACCCCATCTAACTCCCGGTTACACCGTTAGGGGGCTGTGTGTGTGTGGCGCCCATTCCACGTGGCGGGCGCACTTAGTGGCGTGTCGGCGTCCATTTCCCAATCCTTATCTCCATCTGTCACTCTTCTCCTCTCTCTGCCCTCTCATTCTTTCCCTGAAAGTGTTGTTGAGAGAGTAAACTGTCGGGGGTCGTGAATGAGGGTGTCATTTGCTTGCTCCGTGGCTCCAATTCGAAAATTATGTAAAACGAAATTTCTTGAAGCTGCGCTATTGATTTACATGGGGTAAATGAATGTGAATATCCGAAAAATATAAAAAAATAAACGAATTATTTTAAGCATTCGTAATAGAAGGCATATGTGCCTTACAATGCGGCAGTTAGGAACCAGTCCGGAAGTGGCGTAATGTCCGACGGCCGTGGGAACTTTCTTGACACTAGGCTCCAACCTATGTTTCATCTTACACGTTTGACGGGCCAGAGTCTTTTGTTCATTTGCTTCGTATAAAGCTTATAGATTCCAAAAATCACGCAGCAGGGGTATATATTATCTTTAATATATATATTTATTTATATTTATAGTCCTTCACAATTTCTCGCATTTTACACCCTAGAATGTCCGGGGTTGAGCGTTTGTCGAATTGATCAAAATGGAGACTCCTTTCTCGTCTTTCGGTAATGATTATTCAATCTTAATTATTTTCTTTTTAGGTTCCGTGCTCTTTACTGGCCTATTTATAGTAATTTCTCATTAAATCAAATTATACTCTTTACATTTTTGGTATCGTTAATACCCTTTTTCAATTTTTTAAATTGAAATTTCAAAATGGATGAAAAGATTTTTTTTCTCGAGTCGTAGGGGATAGCTCCATGAAATTCACAAGGAAAGGTCCCGTTCTCAGTAAATCGGTAGTTTTCTAGTAGTAGTTACTGGTTTTCTCCACGTGCTGCCGTTTTCGGTCGTCTAAAAACTTCTTTTTTTAAATAAGACGTGATTTTCGTTGTGACCCAGTCAGTGTAGCAGTTTCTTAAAACTAGACAGCGAAGCATTGAAGCGTTTGAGATCCTTGTCCTTTAAAGGGGCGAAACGGTGCTCACTGCGTCACGAGCAATGTCTGTTTCTTTGCATCGCAAGGGCCGTTTCGCCCGAGCCGGTCTCTCTCTCTCTCTCTCCACCGCAAGACAGTCCCTTCCTTTCGTAAGCGCCGCCCCGAACGCCCAGCACACCCGGTAAAAGCTCCGCCGATGTAATCCCTGAGGCAACGTCTGATCTTTTCCGATTATTTCATTTTTTTCCTAATAGCAGTGGATTGGAGTAGGAGAAAACGTTTCGCGCGAAGTTAGTCTTGGAGATCGGCCATAGTGATCATGAATGTTGAAACTGTTGATTTGTTGCGGGATGATGATCGATCGCGCTGGAGAGCGTCAGCAGCTTGTTAGAGGGTAGTTTGAAATGTTCTCGGAATGGAGTATAAATAAACAACTTACCTGAGTGAAACTTTATTTTTCAATATAGTCTCCCTGTACACCAATCCACTTGGTCTCGCGATGTATAAATTTCTTGATCCCATTTCGAGAATTAGATTCCTATAGACCTGCAAAATACTCGTCTACTTCGGCTGTTGCTAGTTCTTTGTTTGAAGAGAATCTTCGTACACCAACGAAAAGTTGAGCGTGGGGAAGAGATGAAAGTCTGATGGAGCCAGCTGAGGCGAAGGAGGAGGGTGTGGAAGCATTTAATATCTGAGTTCACGTATTTTTGCCATTCGTGATTTGGATAACGCGTAGTTTCGTGTGATTATTTGTTCCCGCACGGACGTGATCAATATCACGCAGCTTCCCTCGCACCGTCGATCCGAGGACGATAAAAGATTTTGGAGTGCACACAGAGCTTATTAAGCATTAATTACGTTCTATTTGATTTACTTGTTGCTTGAAGAGTATTTTTGTCTAATTTTTATCGGCATTGGCTGCTAATAACTTCAAGAGAGATGGAGGGAATCATACTTTCGTCGCTGTTCATATCTGAATTTCGATTTTGTTTGCGGAATGCCTGCATTCTTTCAGTCTTGTTCTTATTTCGTTATCGACTAAATTTCGAGACCGTGCAAAAAGTTTCAAAGTGTTATCAACGTGTTCAAACAACATATTCAACATGTTATGAAAGCTGTTCTGTCTTTTCTGCGTACTAGTATCCAGTGGCCGTCACCAAAACGATTCCTTTGCTGACTCAATTTATATTCCAAATCCTTTAAGACTTAGGTTCATTTTATTCGAAAATATTGTCAATAACCGTAAACCCTACAACAAACCGCTGTTTTCTCTTCGCCTGGCTAGTTTTTTTAAATCTAATTAAGTGTTCATACTTGTTAGGAATTTCATTAATTTTGTTTATTCACGATTTATGTCATAGGTTTGGTTTTTCTCTTAATTGTAAGGAAATTATATTTACAATTTTGGCATGATGAATCACCATGAACTGTTTTAGTTTTTTCTCATAAGTTTCGAGTTTAATACAGTGTATATTTTGCACACATTTCTCTCTCTGTGTGTCTGTCCGCCAGCTTGTTTTTAATTAATGTCCGCGATGCTAATTTCATTGCCATTATCGACGCCTACGTTGGTCTGTAACCGCTGCCGAAACCGCATATAACGGAATAATTCGTCGCCGGCGTTAAACCGATGACTTGTTGCTTAGTGAATGTTTCAGTACGTTTTGGGGGTCGTCATTGCCAACCGGGGGTCGTAATAAATGCTCAACTGATGGTTAAAAAAAAAAGCGTCCGTGACGCGTGAATGCAACAGCCTGGTTGAAATTGGAAAACGTCCTTTGAAATTCCATTTCGGAACCCTTCATTAGGGTAGTTAAGTGGTAAATTGTCTTTCGGTTTTAGAAATCGGGTTGCGTTATGGGTGGCGAGTCCAAATTTGCGTATAAATGAAATGCACTTGAGGGTCGTCGCGAGTAAAATGAATTGAAATAGATTTTTGAAACTTGCAAGCAGAAAAATTACCTGTACCGCTGTAAATAAATACACCTGTAGAATTAATCATGGCTGAACCATGGCAAAGGAATTTGAATATCGAATCATTAATTCACGTCTGGCTGGCACTTTTTCAGTTTTTTTTATCTCTCCGCGTTGATCATTGCGTTATTTCATCAGAACCGTCGAAGGCTTGTCATAAATCTTGTCATCACGAACAGAATTCGTCCTTTTGCATCGATTTCTTTTTTTAATATTTGTATTGTGCTATCCCTGCTGGGACCATATTCATAGCCTTTCATTATTAATGTGGAGGAACAATTAAGTTAGATATGCATTGGTACATGTGAAATATGTTAATAGAGGCACCAGTGTAAATCCTGTTTTGGGATTGTATAACCGGCAAGAAGATTAATATTGGAGGTGGATGGTTATTGTAAATACGTCTGATCGAATTTAATCTGCATCATCACAATTTTTTTCCAATTTTTTATTGTGTTCATCGTACACAAACGATTATAATCAGCTGTAAAATATTAAAATTTCAAATACGAAAATTGGAGATGCTTTATAAATATGAAACAAAATAAACAAATGGTATGAGAATTTATTCAAAATATATTAGGTCTTCAACATTATCTGTGGAAAACCATCCATTTAAGGCAAATTTTAGAGAAATTAAAACGTGTAACGCATGCATTTCAAAGAATTTGACTTTAAAAAAATTTCACCTCCAACTGAAAATTGCACCAAATTTCACGAATAAGTTTTGACAGTGAGCAGAAGATTTCTAATAGAATTTTCAATTAATCAGATCTACTTGCAGTCATCTAATATTTTATGCTTGAAAATGAAATATAATATCTCAGTTAAATTTCATTATGAAAACACCCGTTTCATTCAGAGAAGCAAAATATACCACGAGTGGAGCTGAAGAGGCCCTTACATGTATGTTTAAAGCGACATAAATTTATGTTAATTATGATCTGTCATTTCGCCTTTGGGATACCGTTTATGCATGCTTAGACGTTATATTTATAGAAGTTAAACGTTAGAATAGGATTGCAACAAATAGCGCAAGTGGAACAGTCTACGTATCTCGGAAGAGTTTTGGACCACAATGGACGAAGTAGTTGGAACATAAAGGGATGGATTGTTAGGAAAAGATGCTTTCACGCGGAGGGAATTGCTGACAGGGACGTTCAGTAAGGATGTTAAGAAAAGGCTCGTTAAGGCTTTGATACGGAGCGTAGTTATGTACGGCCCGGAAACAATGTTATTAAAGCAGAATAATAGACATAGGTTGGGAACTCTTGAAATTTGGGTGTAGAGAAGGTTGAGTGGACAGAAAACAAAACAAATGAGGTGCTGGCGATGGTTGGGGAGGAAAGGGATTGTTGGGAGAAATCGTAAGGAGACAGGAAAATGGATGAAAGAATATTGATAGGCAATGAAGACTGACAGAAGGAAGTATGAGGAACTGATGAGGCTTGTTGTAGAGTAGGATGTTGAGTTGTGTTTTGTTTGGAGAAGCAAGGAAACGTATAGTGTTGTACGATATATATATATATATATATATATATATATATATATATATATATATATATATATATATATATATATATAACTTTTGGACGGCACAATAGAGCACAGCATAAAACAGATAACACGTAAAAGGACACTCACACTGTAGATGATTTAAGCTTTCGGCCTACTCCGAGGCCTTCTTCAGGTCAGAATGAGAGGTTTTAAGGAAGAGTGCCTGGGGAGGGGAGGGGGGGCGGAAGGTTTAGGGACTGTTGGGAAAGAAATTAAAGATGGCGGTTAAGGGTGGGAATTTTAAAGGATCGGAAATATAGGATGTATGCGGATTCGCGAGTTCTCACCTCTATGTTGGTGGCTGAATCGGGTAGGGATTCTAGAACTGTTAGGGAAAAGCATTCGTCAAATGATAGGTTGTGTGAACTTGCGTGTAAAGGGATAGGAAGAGAAGAGAGTGAAGCAGAATTACATGAGTAGCGGTGATTGTTCATTCGGATGGATAATGGGGTAATGCATTCGCCTATGTAGAATGAGGTGCATTGTTTGCACGACAAGAGATAGATAATATTTTTTGAGAGGCAATTAGCGTGGGAACGGGGTGAAGGGACAGTGAGGGGATGTGGGGAGAGGGGAGCAGATCTGATTAGGAGACATGTTTTACATCGGGGGCGATTGCAGGTAGGGGAAATATGTGGAAATTTGTCAGGGCGGGGTGTCAAAGGGTTGGTGGATCTCAGAAGGTTTCTGAGATTGGTTTGTCGTCTGTAAGCGACAGAGGGGCATTGGGGCAGTAAGGATGTGGTCGCGTCATTGTCATGTAATATAGGATAAAGTTCTTTGAGAATGGTTTTCAGTCTGTGGGATCCGGGGAAATAGGTTGTGCAAAGGTTGAGTCCAGCGTCAGATGTGGGGTTGTCATTCTGTGGTGTGTGTGGTCGGGTGGAGCGGTAGATTTTATCCTGTAGGAGCTTTTCTGGGTAACCGCGTTTGTGGAGTGCATGGTGTAGATTGTGGAGGTATTTTTTGAGGGTAGCTGTGGTGTTGCAAATCCGATGTCCGCGGATAGAGAGAGAGTTGGGAATTGAGCGTTTGGTATGAGAAGGATGACTACTAGTATGGTGTAAATATTGTTGATGATTAGTGTCTTTGATGTGTACTGAAGTGGTGAATTTGTTATTGTGAATTGAGATGTCTGTGTCAAGATAGGTGATGGTGGAGTCTGAAATGGACGAAGTGAATTTAACAGTGAAAGAAGAATTTAAGGCCGATAAGAAATTGTCAAGAGAATCAGAGCCGTGTGTCCAGAGCATAAAAATGTCGTCAATGTAGCGGACCCAGAAAAAGAGGTTGGAAGGGTTGCTGGGGAAGGAAATTCTCTTCAAGGTGGCCCATGAAGAGATTGGCGTACGATGGCGCCATCCTCGTTCCCATCGCTGTGCCTTTCCTTTGGAGATAAAAACAGTTTTGGAAAGAGAATGCATTTTTAGTCAGGACGACAGTGGCGAGATCGAGGAGAAATTCGGTCGAGGGGCACTGGGGTGGGGGGCGTAGAGAAAGATAGTGTCGGAGGGAGGATAGGCCTTCTGCATGGGGAATAGAAGTATAGAGGGAGGTGACGTCGATGGTGGCCATAAGCAGGTTGGAGGTGGAGGGAATGGAGACAGAGTTTAAACGGTGGAGGAAGTGATACGTGTCTTTCGTGAAGGAGGGCAATGAGAGTACGATAGGTTGTAGGTGGTAATCAAGGAATGCGGAGATTCTTTCGGTGGGAGAGTTGAAACTAGAAACTATAGGGCGACAGGGGATGTTGGGTTTGTGTATTTTTGGGAGGAGATAAAACTGGGGTGTTCTGGGGTTTGGGGGTGAGAGTAGGGATATGTCTTGGGAGGTGAGGCCTTCTTCTGTTCCAAATTGGAGGAGAAGAGATATAAAATGTATAACATGATATATAAATATAATAATATAATATAATAATATATAAATATTATATATATATAACATTTAGACTGCACAAAATAAAATAGATCACACGTAAAGGACATTACCTTTTAGATTGTTTGAGCTTTCGGCATTCTCTGAAGCCTTCTTCAGGGCAGTTTGACCTGATGAATGCCGAAAGCTCGCACAGTGTAAAATGTGTCCTTGTATATTTTATTATGTGTTCTATTGTGCTGTCCAAATGTTTTATTGCTCTCTTGAGTGATTCTACATTATCTGTTTATATATATATATTTATATATAGTCACTTTCTTGGAAAACCCACGAACGTGCACAATACAATTCACTAAATAGTCATAGCAAACACAGAAACTAAAACATATAAAAGAGGGACTCACTAGTTCTCGAATTTTCGGTGGTGCAACCACCTTTCTCAAGAGGAATTAGGAACAGAACTCATATATATATATAATGTATACACTATATATATATATATATAATGTAACTTCACTAAATAGTCAAAACAGTGAGTTCTGTTCCTAATTCCTCTTGAGAAAGGTGGTTGCACCACCGAAAATTCGAGAACCAGTGAGTCCCTCTTTTATATGTTTTAGTATCTGTGTTTGTGTTGACTATTTAGTGAATTTATATTATTGTGCACGTTCAAGTTCGTACACGTTCAAGAATGTACATTATTGTGCACGTTATATATATATATATATATATATATATATATATATATATATATATATATATATATATATATATAAACAAGTTTAATTTGTAATTTTTAAGAAGTGAAAGAAAATAGTTGGCGAATTCACGTAGTCATAGCAAGGGAAACCTTTGGTTTTCACACACACTGAGAGATAGTATGGTATCGTGGACTCTGCCTCTCCCGTCGTAGGCGCGCCTCCCTGCGGATATAAATCTCCTTCCAGTGCTGCGGCAAACGTTGGTAGTCCCCGACGGTCTTTTTTCATGAAATTCTCCCCGGCAGCATTAATCGCTCTAATCCTTGCGATCGTGCACGCGGTGTCGTAAATCCGTCGACTTAATTAGCCGGCCGAATATGGGGTCGGGTGGTAACCCTTGGAATCCCCAGGTAAGGGGCGATAACCGCCTCTTTGGTCCCCTCAGTCAGGGCCCCAGCGCACAATCGCCGAAAAGCCCAATCATGTCGGTGAATTCCCTGGGACCTTCCCCCCCCCCCGCAATCCAAAGCGGCCACATCATCACTCCAGTCCTCAAGGCGCTAATTGGCGCCGGCTTTATTTCTCTTGGGGTTGGATGAAAACGTCATTTTTGCGTGGTTGCCCTGAACTTGGATCGTGGCCTTTCAATTGCATCTCCTTTCCCGGGAGGGCAATTAAGAAATATTAATCTTCTGGGGAACGGTACTTCCATCCGGGTTGGAGGCTTTTGATGCGTAATCCTTGACAGGCGCAGGCGCACTACTGTCTGTCACGTGAAATACTCGAAAGAATTGCGACCTCGAAGTGAGAGAGACGGAAAATGTATGTATTGTTCGCCACAAAATAGGACAATCCCTAAAGGAGTAAGAAAAATGTTAATCTGTTAGTTACTCAACGGTTTTAAAACCCTGTTATCATGTAAATCAAAATAATCCACGAGAAGAACCCAGGTATGCTTTTACGTCTCTCTAGAGTCATACGTATTCTTCCGACCTTGCTGCTTTAGTCTAAAAACAGAAAGTACTCGGGTGAAGTTTAAATATGCCGCCGATTTTTTAACTTTCGATTGTTTTGGTCATTTGAAAAGGGCAACTTGAATTAAAGGTGAAAATTTAAGTTTTCATTTATTTATTGCATTTTAACAAATTTTACGAAAATCGATCGAAATGTTGGTGAAACAGAATTAATTTTTTGTAGTCGACATCGAAATTTATATTAATATAAATTACTTTCGTCTGGCACTGGAAAAATATGATGACGAATCTTCACGTAGTTAAGAATAATATCATTTTCTTTCTTTATAATCTTAGTGCATAAAAAGTATCCCTTTATTTTTCATTTGATCTTTAAGTTACACAATCTTTTTTAATTGTGATTATAAATAATTCTTTTTTTTGCAAAAATAAGTAATTATTGGTTGAATTAAAATCTCCCTTTACGAAATTTTCCTCCATTCTCATTAGGTTTTCAATTAAAGAGTTTTGTTATAAGTGAAATTTGATAAGTATTTTTTTTTCTTAAGCATATAATTTGGTTTTTTAGCTTTACTATAGTTTTTTTATGTCGTGAAGGAACCAGTATAATTTTTCTCTTACGCCGTAGTTGTGAGAATTAATTCTCTTCACAGAAAAGTGATTTCACTGCGTCATTTGACGGACTAAGTTACGCTAAGTTTTATCTTTCTCAAATACTCATTCACATTATAAATTTTTACGTTCTCACTGGCTGTTTTGCTAACCCCCCCGGGTGTGAATAGACTTAAAGGAATTAAGGGCAAAGTTACGTCGCACTGAAGTTCGCAAGGTTACGGCGATATATAATAGCTCTTTAGGTATCGGTGCGTCTACCTAGTAATGGATGTGTGGCTTTCGACCCCTTGGGAGCCACGACCCCTGCTTCGGATATGGCGGGCAGTGTGATACATCTGGGCCAACCCGGTTGCCTACAAATAAGGATTCTATCCCTTGTAGGATTATGTTCGACCACCTGAAGAAAAACCCTCAGTTGCCACGTGGCTTAGGATCCTCCAATCCCCACTATTTATTGTTACCCTAGTATTTATTATGTAATAGTGTGTCGGGAATAAACTCTATTCTTGAGTATCGCTTATTTCCGGACACTTGGTTATTTAAATTTCAAAAGGGTGTGCAACATAAATGATAAAAGCACTTGGTAATAATCGTGAGTCATTCACGAGCACTATCCGAAATTAAAAACAAAATCTTTCTCTGATTTCTAATGACCTGAGGTATTCATCCGTAACTCCTCCCGAAGAAATTACCTGCGGGACTTCTCATAATCTTCCGGATTCTGTGTACAAATATAAGCTAGTCCTTCACTGTGAGTAAAGCATTCTTTTATGTTATCTATAAGAACATTATTGCCTGATACTCTAAATGTTGTTACAGACAATTTTTATTAAGATTCGTTGGAGTATATTTGACTTCTTTGAGGAGGTAAAATGATTCCTCTTATTCCCCCCTTTTTAACGCTTTGTTCTCCATTATCCTGAATTTAAAATGCTAAACCTTGTATGAAGCATAAACACAGTATTCAACCCGAAGGTCGGTTTGTTAGGTGATGGCAGAGTTCACTCAGTACTAAGTCCGACGGCGTGTGAAATTCACACTTTAGAAGGGTAATAAGGAGGGGCCAGTGCCTTTTTCTGTGCCGGCTATGGTTTTCCTGATACCTGGTATATATAATACAATGGAAAAATCTGTTAAACCATTTTAAATCTTTCAATGAATGAATTGTAGAATCGAGACCAATTTTCTAACGTATCATATGCTAACAAAAGGCGATGAATGAGCAAGTTATTTGGACTTTCCAGTTGACTTCATATTTATGATTTTTCTTAAATGAGTGTGACAGGAACCAGTTCGTGAACGACATCGCATCTAATAAACGACTAGCGCACGTGACACCAATCTTGAAACACATTATTCCTTAGGCCAACACGGGCATCTACTCTATGAACAAAATTATAGGGGCTTATCAGTTGACTTGTGGCATGATTTATCCTTTGTGATAATGATGATTGACTTTTTGGGACGAGTTGATGACCTCCTAGATCAACCCACGGAAGATTGCCCTTTCGCAACCTGCCGTTTGGCCGTGCACCTTACATGTAAGGGCCTTACATGTAGACCCTCGGCGATCAGTAGAGAGCCGGCCATTGAAACGTCTCCTGCTATGTTTTTTTTTATTACCAGGCGATGTTAATAATTGCGCACCCCCGGTCGCCCCGATTGACGCGTGGGAGCGGTTTTTCGATCTTGCGTAATTCGGAATCTCGCCAGCGTCCGAAGCTTCTTGGCACGCCCAGGATTAACATTACGGCTTCAATCCGTGGTTTTATTTTTTTAATAGCCTACCGAGGCGAGCAGTTACCTCGGTCTTTCGGAATTCCGAAGTGGTCTCAGATTAAGCGGTTGAAAGTTGGTGGAAATCCATTCACCTAGTATTCAGGTGAATGTATGTCTTTTAGCATACATCAAAAGCTTCTCTGTCGCCTGATGGTGGGCGGGAACTATTGAATCTAAACGATCGGATACAACATAAAAATAGGCATTAATGTTTTGGTTTGCCGCAAAAGGAATAAATAGAGCGGACGATTTTTAACTGGCTCGAATTTGAAGCTTAGTCCTTCTGAAACTACGCGCCTCGGGTATGAGAGTAAAGATCGTCTTTGATGAACGCTTTTGTGATCGTAACGCTGGCATACTGTCAGCAAGCAAATGAGTGGCAGTCTTTTCTAATGGATTGTCATTTTTCTATGCATAAATTTTCACTTCTATCGTGTTATTCTTCTTATATGAGTTCTTTTTCGGCATATTAGCTGCGTGTCTTATCAGTCCAATATGGCCGGTTGCGCATGCGTAATGGTTTTCTCTATCCTTGCGCGCTACCGTTCCGTACGGCTTAATCGATGCACGGTATTATCTATTTAATTATATGCATGAAAACAACCAGGCAAGCGGTGATTGGGCAAGGAAATCTGTTTAGTGGTCAAAACACGGTTTTCTTACGATTAAGTAAAACTTTTTTTATGCACTTCTCTAATGGACACTTAATGATAACGTCGCTCGTAGCCCGCTCCTAAGTTCACGTCTCCGCCTCTTATGCCACACACCAACTCTTACGATCGGTCAGTTCTTTTTGTCTTTCGCGGTAATAGAATTCTTCAAATGGTTGCTAAATGACCATCCATGTGCGTTTATTGTCGTTCGTCGTAGACCGTTATTCTGCATGTAGATTTAGCAATTTGAGGCGGTGGTAGCTGACTTCTCAAACTCAACAAAGTTGCAGGGCGTTAATACGCGTCCACGCGATGCATATCCTCGTAGTTGCACATTTATGCTTAATCTTCGGTAATAGTCGTGATCCGCTGTGGGAAGAGAGGGATTGTGAAGGGAAGACTTAAAGGGTTTTCAGAGACCCTTTTTACCCCTCCGTCTACTCAGGGTTTTAACGTGATCACGGCACCAATCCCTTTCAGCCTAATAATTACCCAAATTAGTTCTCCACTAAGCTCGAGCGATTATGGGTGCATTAATATGGATTTACTGCCACGACCTCCCTCTAGTCTAGGAAAGTTTGTTTTGATAAACTGTGAGAGTAACGAGAAACGTTAAAAATCAGTGGAAATAATGAAATGGTAAGGTACTCCTTAGATATACTTGTTTCTGATCGACAACCAATATTTTCAGCAGTGTTTAGGAGATGGAAGGGAAGTTACAAGTGGAAAAAAAATACTATTCGATGTTATCATATTTTTCGCTCTTAGCAAGAGTGATGTAAAGTCATGGATCAATAAATTTAAGTTCCCGGCGTTGCTACATACTATATTAAGTTTGGGTGTAGTCCACTATTGTCTCGTATTCTGGAGATTTGAAGGGTTTAGCTAATTCAGACTCGGGAGAAGATATTCGCTGTAGTTTTAGGCTTCTACTGACCTGTAATTTACTTAGAATGACTTGTAATTACTTAAACTTACTTGTAATTTACTTTTAATCTACTTAGACTTCTACTGACTTCTCGTGAGTTACGGTTTTCTATTGCCGTTACTTGGAAAAGTGTAAATATTCATCGCCTTGTTGATGCGAGTATGCCTTCCCTTTTTTTCAATTTGTTTCGTTATTGGCGTGCGAAAGATCTACTTGGAGGTGTATACACTTGTACCGTCTCCTGCTCGACGCCATCAAATTAGGAAAACAACAAGTGAGCGAAATGTGAACGGTCACTTACTCGCACGAAAACGGAAACCAGTTGTTCGAAAAACAGCCGGAAACAATCAGAACTAACGGAGCATTGAAAATGAAAAAGCTATTTATAGATCTAGAAACTCAGGCGTGCCGACTGAAAGATTTGGATGATAAATTTCAAATTAACTTAAATTTCTAAAAAAATCATTTTTCGAAATTGAAACCCCTAACTGTGGGCGATCTTATCTGTTAGAAACGCGTTGTATTTTATTAAAACGAATTGCACAACTCAGTGAGACGTATTCTGTCCTCGCTTGTATATATTATATTCGTATGAGAGGTAAAATAATTCACGTTTCCCTTTAAGAAATGCATTGCGTTCTCTATATTTAAGTGCATAGTTGGTTTCTCTATTTACTAACTCGTCCGGGTGGAATCTAGATTGCACTTCGGTCATCTTCGTTCGCCGTCTTTGTTGTCTGGAGAAGGCGCCTTGAGTCCACGCTGTAGGCATTACGTTAAGACTGTAAACTGCAAAATCTGATCGATAATGCCACCTGCTCTATTTAGTGCTTTATGTGGCGGGTTGGTATTCCGTCTTCTCGTTAAGGGCGCGTGTGTCACTCCCGTTTTACGTGTGGCAGTGCCCGCCTTTTTCCGTGTTTTTGCGAATACGCGTTTAGCAACGAATCCGCAAGTCATGCAAACATTGAGTGTCCTCCAGTGAAATCGGATTCGTGACATTTGGACTGAAATGGTTCACGTAATGCGATGTGAGCCGCTGATGCGACCAATCGCATGGAAACGTGAATCCCCACCGTGAAAATGATGACCCATATCAATTGTCGATATATTTTTAAAGCTTTTATTAGTACTCCGCAAACCACCGCTAGGGTGTGTGGCAGGGAGTGAATATACAGTTGACTAATTTTGACCCGAATATGATCCTACTGCGCTCGAAAATGTTATTCTGATCCCTTATCGTTCGTGGAAAAAATGACATATTAAATATATCTGTTATACTCTTAATCAAAGTTTACATCAGGAGTTAATAATGAAAAATCTGCACGGTTTCCGAGAAGGTAGATCCTACGAGGCACAAATTGCGCTTTTTGTTCGCGATATTATTACTTCAGGAGAGATCAGTGTTCCAGTGGACGCGATTTTTTGTATTTTTTAAGAAAGCCTTCGAAAAAGCACCTCATAGTAAACTACTTGCATAACTAGAAGCATAGATAAAAACATCCGGATTTGGATTAAAGACTTTTTGAATGGTCGGATTCAAAGAGTAGTGATAGATGGAGTTAGCTGAAATGCAGTAGAAGTTAGTTCAGGTGTTCCCCAGGGAAGTGTCATCGGACCTCTTTTATTCCTACTTAACGCTAACGACATTGACTCCGTAGTCACTGGTAAGATACGTTTATTTGCGGACTTTGCAGTAGTTTACCGAGATATCCGTGATCCTGAGGATGCACCAGCTTAGCCAGATGACAACGCTGATGCAACACTTGGCAATTAGAAATAAACTAAAAAAAGGTGCGTAGCGATAAATTTATGGAAAAAGAGCGATTCCCTCCTGAAAGCCTACTGCAATGGAAACACCGAAATGGAATGTGTAGACTCAATTCAATACTTAGGCGTTACCCTCACTCACGATCTCTCCTGGGTGAAACACATACTGAGAATATGTGGACAAGCACTGGTACTGGTACAAAAAATTAGGATTTATTTGCGAAGTACTTAGTGAATGTCATGAAGCGGTCAAAGAGAAATATTATCTTTCGCTGTTTAGGTCTCATTTAGAATATGCTGCTGGTACATTATGGGATCCTCACGAAGTTGGAGTGTTTGCCGATTTGAATGGCATGTAGCGTAGGGGAGCCACATTTATAAAACGTTGTTTCGATAAACTTAGTAGCGCATTCAAAATAAAAGAGCAGGTAGTCTTGGAATCACTCACGGAGAAAAGGTTAAATTACAGATTAAATCTTTTGCATAAATTGGAAGTACTATATGTCTCTTTAGTAATGATGTTGAAAATGTGTTATAGCCCCATCGTATTGCGGTAGACGAAATCACGTAAATAAAATTAGAGAGATTAAGTTTAGAACGGGTTCAAGATGTCATTTTCCCCACGAACGATATGGTATCAGAATAATGATTTCCGACCGCGGTTTAGGGGATAGGTATTTTGGGTGAAAAGTAGTCTGGTGTGTAATCACCCCCTGCCACATGTCAAAGCGATGGTTTTCTGGGTACTATGTAAAAAATAAATTAATCCCCGGCTCTTACAGGGAAATGTAAAATTGCGAATTCGGACCTGGTTTCAATGCGCTTTCGACAATTCTTTGGTTCGGTGCTTCTCCCGTTGGCGCTTTACGTCACACCCTTCAGTCCCCTGATTTGCGCCACGTGCGTGCCCCCTCTCCCCCTTTGGGGTGGGGTGTGGGGGGGGGGTGACTGCGGCAGGAGCGTCGTAAAACGCGCGCGCACGGTGTCCGCGTTTCGTCATCCCCTCGCGCGTGAGTCACCATCGGGCGTGGATGATGCGCTGTGCACCAGTCGGCTTGCGCGTTCTCCAGAGGCCGCCTAAGGGGGTCTCTCCCCCCCCCCCCTTCCTTACAGCGACAATGAGGGAGATACGGCGGGAAGCAGGAGGCTCCAATGTGACACGCCGACGGGTTTTGAAATCTCTAGGGAAGAGAAGAGATGAAAAGCGGTACTGTTTTCCCTGGTTTCCGTGACATTTCGCGTTGAACTGTCGTCGGTGGTAAATATTGCCGGCTCAACGGTCGTCGCTGTATTATACATCCTCATCGCTTCGTAAACAACGTGGTGCGTCATGTCATGCTCTCGTTCCCAAGTGCGGTGTTTACATAACATCCTTGAGGGCTCATTTCCTTATCCGAATGTAATCTTTCCGAGTTTTATGCACGTTCATTGTCGGCTTTAAATAAGCCTTTGTATGCTCAAAAAATGCCTCCTTTATAGCAAGCTTCCAAAAAGTCTCCAAACTTGCCAGGCGGCGATATTCCAATTGCATGTACAAGAGATAATAATTTTTTAATATTTGTTTGCCTTCAACGTCTACGTATGCGTAACTTAAAACGTTGCGAGACCATGCGGTAAGCACAGCGTAACGACTCGGAATAATATTGCGTTACTGTTCCAAAGTAACTTTTTTTGGATAATAGATACCGTTTGGGAACCTGAGATGTTTATGACTCAAATTAGATCTGAAAAGCCCCAGTACTGCGTATTTGTTACAGTTTTGAGTCATCTGAAGTTACGACTCCGTTTCCTTCTTCATTTATTCATTCCCAAAGAATTCAGATTGGAGAATTTGTATGGGAATACTTTTTTTGGCAGTGAAGGTGTTGCTCAATAAGAAAGGGAGCTATCTAGAATCAAAGTCACTTTTCAAAATAAAAAGAGTTTTACGTCTTTTATTTTATAGCCGGTGTGGAGTTTATGGCCGGACAACAAGTCGGGATATGAATTGTAATATAATATTAATCTTTGGAGGGAAAAATGCCCTTTGCCTCTCCTTCGAAATCTCGTCTAAAATTTCTCGAACATTACAAGACCGCGAATTATAAGATTAGTTTTAGTTGACAAAATAGAAATTTAGTTATTCTAGTTGTCCTTATAAAAATTTTAATGTACTCTAAAAACCTCTTCCAATTATAACACATCAGTAAAAAAAAACCGGAACGTTATTTCTGTCAGATACCAACTTCACTTCTTCACAAGTCTGAATCCCCTCTTAAAAAAATGACTAGTCAAGGAATTGAACTTTTTTCCAAGTGACCTGAAAATATTTTACCGTTACAAACGAAAACTTAGTAATTTTCCACGTCACACAAAAGCATATTTTTCTCGATGGCATGATAATGATGGATGCAACATTCAACTAAACATTTGTTGAAGTATCATACGAATTGTTTGATGAACGTTCGAAGGTGTAACTAATTCATCGTTACGTTGTAGCTAATCCATCGTTATGTTGTCGTGTCTCAGCATCGATTCATTGTTTAATGGAGAATCCATGTGCAGGGTCTGTCCAAATAATAGGTAGAAGAAATCCGCGGAGAAATTTTTTGTAGATCAAAGTACTTGTTTCTAAAACTTTTCAAAATAGCATCGATACACCGGTCGATGGCAGTCGCTCTGGTTGTCACACGAAAATTAAATTGTCATCGCTGGTCCTTCCATCTCTTTCGATACGATTGTTTGATACGGCAGCTGGAGGGAGTGTCCCGTGTCGGCATCTTCCCACTCTCGCCTTGAGTCGTCACTTTCCCGCCTTTGTGAGTGCGTGCGCTGACGACACTCTTCGGCTTCCGATGCGCATTTGTTGATCCGTGTCTGCGAAGCGGAGCGGGGTGGGTGGGCGAGTGAGTAGGTGGCTTTGTTTCGTTCGCTTGTCGCGACTAACCAAGTCTCTCAGAACCAGTCAACTTCGTAAACATTTCCAAGTCGAAGTGCGCACTTCCCTTATCGCGCGTACTTATCCGTCCGTCTCCCCCCCCCCCCCACCCTCCAAAGCCCCTTTCTTTCGCCAACTTCCTGCACTATCCCTCTGCTCTCCCCTCTCTCTCTCTCTCTCTCGTTTTCTTGTAGACCCGAGTTATTTTCAAGTCTCGGGTTTCTTATTGGAAAAGGTGCCCTTTGGAAAATATCTCGGCCGTAAAATTGCGTCCATACCACTATTTAAGAAACAGCGAATACAATAATCTCTTGGGAAGTGCTCTTTTTTTTGTCGTTCAGTGGATTTCTAATCCCTTATCGGCGAGTTATCGTTTATGAAACTGTTCTTGAATTCCAAAATTATGACAGTCGCGTACTCTTAATGCTTTTCACTTTTTAGAATTGTTGAATTTCAGTACACGTAATTGGATCTGTTTCATGGGATAAGTAATGGTTATTTAGAAGAGAAGATCGTTTGGGAGAAATTTGAAGAAAGCAGGAGAAAAGTTTATACCGTTCGTGGTGAGTTGCGATGGAATGTTGAAGACTGAGGAAGTGGAGGAATTATGACTGAACAAGAAAGAGGCAAAGATTGGGAATGTTGGGCTGGATGAAAGGAGGCAGGAAGCACTGGTGAATTTGAAGAATAATGTATTGTGATATTGGGTGTTTAAGAGTAATTGGTGCATTGATTCGTTGGGGCTTAGGAATGAAGCGGTATAATAATAATTACTGCGTGGGCATAGTGGTGATTCAAGTTTAATCATGTGCATGTTACGTTCACGAATTTGTGCTGTTTTTTATTCCAAGTTCACTGTTTCTCATATGCAAGCCACCCTGTGTGGCACGGGGTGAATGCACACCCAAATAATTTTACCTGAAAATGACCCTACCGTGGTGGAACAATGATTATTATGATTCCCTATCGTTCGTGGAAAAAATGACATATTTTCCAGAGTTAGCAAGAGCTTTAATCTGTAATTTAACCTTCTATCCTTGAGTGATTCCCAGCCTAGCTCCTCTGACATTTCGGTCACGTTACTTATTTTATCATAACAACATGTTGGACATCCACACATTTTGCATGCTATCGGTGCCCACCATTTGGCTTTTAGCGACTGTAATTAATCTTTCGTTGGCATTATTCGTCTCCACCGCACAAGGACAATGTTTTACCACCCATCTCAGTTCCCCCACCATCCCATCTGCGCGGGCACGCACTTAAACCCCATGCTTTGCCTTGCGACCTCCCCCCCCTCCCCAATCCTGAGACGGGGGGAGGGCATAAAGGTGCCCTCTCAGTCGGTAAGGAGGAGCGAGACGCCCTTTTGTTATTTTCCGTTCGTCGTCTCCTTCTGTTGGTTGCTCTGCTGAGGCCCACGGAAAAGGGAGGCCTGTTTCTTCGAGCGGAAGTCACTGCGCTGGGACCCGATAACGTCCAGACGACAATAGCAGGGCTTATGAGGAAGTTTCGAGTTTCTGTGAAGTTCTTTCAAAGCTCTTACACCTTCGCGAATTATTTATTCGCCGGGCCGAGGTGCGCGCAACTGACCGATTAATTTGCATCACGTGTTTATCCTCATCGATTCATATTTGCGCATCGCCCCGGAACGCAGTTGCAGCATCTGAACTTCCCTGCACCAAGTGAGATCATTCGTACTTGACCTTAGGAGAGGTAGACATGTATTGCGTGAATCTGCGGATGTGTTAAGACATTATAACCGCACATACTATGGCATATCAGTTCACCAACGTAAAATAATGGAGATAAATGGTAAAAGTGATGGATTAATAATGCCATATTTTCCTTAAAACCATTAGGGATCAAAATATATGTGACAGAAATCGCGCCGGAGATAGTTGGAATTTGCAGTTGATCTATTTTGTCCATGTTCTGCATGTAATTTTTTTATTTAATCGACCCATATTTTAAACTGTTCTACGGCATGATTTGAATATATGTATTCTTTTATTGAATATTGTTGCATCTAAGCAGTTTCTTTCGTGCAATGATATTTTTCGAGTGCATGACCAAACTAATATTTGTGTAGAGAGGACATGATATGCATTGCGCATGCATGGTTGTTGACCTAACAACCCCGCATAACAACAACGCCCTCGTGTTGGCTTGCTGGGTAAAATGTATCTAAGCGGGGTGTCAAGTAAATGTGGAACTCGACCCTACACGAGTGGGTGTCTCAAATATCGCATCATAATATCACACGAAGGTTTCGTGTCATTAGTTTATGATTTGCGTCGCATTCACATTCTCACTCGAGGAATGAGAAGAAGAGACAGCTAGCTATTTCAGAAGGTTCTATATCCCACCGGCCTCACTGGATTCTCCCGCACCACTTGCCTTCCCAGAATGCCCCGCGGTTGAACTCCCCGTCCGAAACGTCGGAATTCTTCGGAGTGTTTCCTGGTGTACGGAACCGGTCGGCGGAGGGCTCTGAGCTGGAGGGGGGGTCGAGGAATCCGGGCCGGGGAGGATATAAATGAAACCAGTATTTCATTGAAGGGAGGGGAGTCTGCATTAACACCTTCTCCTCGTGTGTTTACGTGCGAATTCTTTCTAAGAGTTCCCCTCCCCTGTCGCGACCTTCGTAAACATCCCCGCTGCCTTCGGGAAGGGGGGCCCTCCTTCATTGCAACGACGCTGGCTTCATTTTGGGCCAAAGTCGATTCTCGACGGTCTAATTTTTCATTCGTCCGATCAAAATTTAATGTCGGCAAGCGGGCGCCACAGGTGGATTTGCAAAGCATTGATGATGCCGCCATGTGGTGGCTAGAAAAGGTGTTCACGCGTTCGCAGCTCGTAAATTGGAACTTCAAAATATTTGACGTCACTGGGTTTCCGTGGAATGAAGTGTGATATGCATCAGCAAGTTTTCTCTCAAGGAAAATGAATTTGAAATGTATTTGCATCAGTGACGAAATGACAACTTCAATCGAAAAATCTAGCGGGCGGTCGAACCCAATATTAGGGGTTGATTACTGCAGTCCCAACGAATGGAAAGTAACATCCAACTCATGGAACCATGGTATATTTCCAGGATAAGGAACTTCTTCGCCTTTAAACGATCTTCAGGTATAGATATATTTGTGAAAAAAGCATGCATTTGAGCTAAATTTTATAGGATGAACTCATTTCCCCTTGTAGTAGCCAAATTTTAGAAAATTATTGCTTCATAAAGCACAGTTTTAGATATTCTAGTGTGTTTGAAAGGTACTTAAGTCATTGCTTGGCCAAATGGAAGGCATTAATTTTTAAATTTTCAGATTCCGCATGTGGTTTAATGTATTTGTTGCATGGCCTCTTAATAAATTACCCGTTAATTTTGAAAGATTCAATTATATTCTTCCTCTTTGAATAATGATCCTCGGAACTGGAGATGGTTCCCAACAATGTAAATACAACAAGGAAAATATTTACTAATAATGTATGCATTTATGTCTATACAATACCTCGTAAGCCGCCGTAAGAGCGTGTGGCGGGGGCTGTTATGCAATAACCCGTAAAAAATAATAAAACCACTTGCAAAACAAACAAAAGGATGCCAATTCACACCCACGGAGACGTGCGTAGGCAGTCGTATTCATGCTAACCCAATTCGAACTTATATATACCATGTAATGTACAATATATCTTGTATATTGAACACTTATCCCATAGGGTACGACTGCCTACCGGGTGGTACAATTTTCTTAGCGATAATTGTGTCTCAAATACCAAGGTTCCGTTGGTATTAATAGTTTTTACCATTTTTCTAAGAAAATGCTGTCTCTTTACGACATGCGGTAAACTTTTTTTGTGATGTTGGTGTAATCAATGATTCACGGCTATACGAGGAATGGTTTGCTGGTTCTATTTTCTTGAGAAAATTGGTAAATATATTTTCCCCTCGCTAATTTCGTCCTGTGCCAAACGTAGATAGGTATGTATCAAAACTCCAAGCTGCTCGAGTTGCTTCAGTCAAGAGTCTAATACTTTCGGTTCCAAGTTTTAACCCTTGGTTCAGTGAAGTTCTTACTTTAACGGGTTATAGCAGGTCTTCGAAGAGATAATCACATTCACAATTGAAGAACTCGTTCCCGAAACCAGTTCGGTTCAAAATTGTCGAAAATAAGTTTTAAGGGCCTTCTTTTATAATACTATATACATACGCTTAAGGACTTGTTTTGAAGGAGCTCTGCCTACTTCTAATCGTTCGCTGCTCAAGGAACTCATTTACAAACTTGTCGCTCTTCGCCTCCAATGGCGTGCTTCCATCTCTCCCCGTCTTGCATCTGCACAAGATCCCTCAAACTGCCGCGATGGGCGTGTGGAGGGGGGTGTAGGGCTGCAACCATTCTTGCCAAATTTGACTTCATACTACGAATCTACATCTAGTGGCATCCTGCAAGCCTCTGCTGAAGTGTGCGACTGGATGCATACATGGATGTAATTATACGTTTGTTTGCACATATACACGCCTATATACATTATGAAATAATGGCTGTCTGTTTTGTTAATAGTAATGGATGTTTGCTACCGTTTATCATTATTTACATATTAGTTGCGGTGTCCTTTAATTTATTTTGTTGTTTATATCCCAGTGGTCGAATCAACCAATTCGGTTCGTGGTCCTAATAATTCCTCCGGTGTCTTCGTCATACTCGGGTTCTCTCCAACTTTCTAATAGTCTTAGTCTTGGCCCCTCTTTTCGTGAATCAAAAGGATTCCAGTTTAATCCCTCAACTCATCACTAGCTTCTTTAAGATTGACCCGCATATTCATCTACATCTTAACCGTACCCCGCCAGCCATCTCTAGGTGTAATGAAACCACCCGTAAAACAGAATTCATCAAGTAAAACAAACAAAAGCATACCAGTGCTTTATCATGTAAAACCAATTTTAACTTACACACGTGCAAATACATACGAGCTCGTATACTGGCATCTAACGTACGCAAGCACCTGCACCTAAGAATCGACCAGTTGTCTACGCAGCGTTTAATCTTGTCATCGCTGGTAATTCGACGTGTTTTACTATTTCTATTGCGACTTCGATTCTTTCTGTTTCGATTCTTGATTGTCCAAGGAAAAAACGAATACTTCTCGTATCTATCTGTACTCTGGTCTATCTCCCTTTACGTATTTTTGCGGTGTAACCTAACCAAAGAGTGTGGGAGTATATATTTCTGACGTGTGTCCCCTTCTTCAGTGAATGGCATCCCTGTCGAATGCTGAAGATAGCTTCTCGCGTCTTCGCTCCGTATGCCTCGCCCAAGGAAGTAGAATCGTACGCGCGCGAGGGAGTCTCGTCCTTTCCGAGGACTTTCACGTTTACTATGGATCTGGAAGGAAGTGTCCGTGGCCCGAATCCAACAATTAGGGCGGGGCGCATGCATGCCTTGGGAATTTTTATTTTGTGGGCCAATAAAATCTACATGTCCGTGTGCCCTGCGAACATCCAGCCGAGCGACCTACGACCAGTTTGGAAATGCAACGACCCTTTTGGAATAGACGGAGCGTGGGAAAGGTGGGTTGTTTTGAAGCGGGAACGAGGATTTTGATGACTTGACTCCACGAATAACTTGGTCGTCTGTCGAATCCTTCATTTTTTTCCCACAAAGGTGTATATCTTTCATTGTAGGCCAATTGTCAATGCATTTTCCACGTATTTTACCGCCATTTTCCTCTTAACCATTCCGCCTCGCTATCTGGCTCTGCTCTCGGTATGTGGTTCTGCTCTCCGAAACGGAATGACCATTGGATACAAATTTTAAATAATTTATTTGTTATTCTTGTATACTTGAGCGCCTACTGTAGTGTTTAGTCTACAGCCTTTTAGGTATTTTATGCGTATTAAGTCTATTTAAGTTTCATTACCTATTAAATGCTGTATGGTTCTCACCGAGACAGGAGGTTAGGGGAATAAAAGTCTCAATGATCTATCCCCAAGTAAATGACAATTTTCTATTGATTATTTGCGATTTTATTACGATCTCAGGTTTTATTAAGACGTTCTCAATTAGTTGCTCATGTATTTTAACTGAAATAATGTAGTACCAAGAATGCTTGTAGTATACGATATATTTTCTCTGATTTGGTGGTGGCCCTATTCAAATACAAACGTAATAACAAAAAAAACGATGAGCCCATTCAGATTTAAATATTGGCATGCCATCATTGTGCGCAAATTGGCATGTTCACTGAGAATGAGTATTACATTCCAACTTTACTTTGCTTCAGGAACGTATGCAGGCAAATATATTGGAAATGCGATGTTACAAAGCAAATCCATTGGCAATTTCACTTGTACGTATGATAGAATTTAATATAATTAATGCATGTTCACGATGAAGTATGATGCAAAGTAGTTATAACATATTACTCTCTCTTGTGTGTTACCATACTATGAGTTGTTACTGGTATGTTTGTATTGTTATGTTGCATGTGTTACCTGTATGTTTGTGTGGTGACCGTTTTTAATGACAAATAATGATAATAGAGCATTGAGTATTTCTTATATATTCGGCCATTTATATATTTAAAGCTTTTCCATTAATCTACCAATATCTGTGTGGGCGGATGCGCCAGATAGAAAAAAGGAATTTCAGACGGTGGAGTCTTCTTCTTTTCATTGGAAAAGGTGTTTGTGCCGCCGAAATATTAAAAAAACGAAATAGTGAGTTCATTTTTATGTGTTTTTAAGTTTTTTATTCTATCACCTGACTTCTATCGTGACTAACCTTATAAGGTCTGTTTAATAAAAGAAGAGGCCGGTCTTTCCACGCGCAAACTGTTAGACGGAGCAACACCAGTGAGAGACTGCCTTCTGGCGGCGTCTGTGAGAAGAAAAAATCCGCTTTGCTTGTGGCACTATCTCGACTTGTCTCCGCACGACAGCGATTCTTGTCTGAGCTTCCTCATGCTTGCTGTTCAAATTCTTGCGTCGGTGAAAATGAAGGTGTTAGAGAAGCACGTGTGTTTTGTTTTAACCACTAGGAAAGTGCAAGTGAAACTTATGCCATTATTCAAGAGGCATTTGGTGATGAATTTATGAGTCGAGCGGAGTGTTTTCGTTGGTACAACGGCTTCTAGTCTAGACAAACCTCGACCGGTAAAGAACCGAGAAATGGAAGACCATCGACGGGAACTTCTTAATGTTTATGTTGGCTGTCGGAGAATACGTTAATTGGTATTTTTGTTCGGCCGCACTTCTTAGTATTTCAGAAGAGCGGACGCCCCCCCCCCCCCCATTAGCGTCTGCCGGCTGGGAAGCGAGCATCGGGTCGAAAGTGTGGCGTAACTGCCGATTCAAGTGCACCACGCAGGAGAGGGTCGCTGAAGTAATGTGGGTGGCGGGGAAAGGATTACGCATACGCGGGGAAAGAGAAAGTCGGGATCGTCGCTCTCTCGTTGACAATCGCTCCGCGTTCCCACTCTTCCCGATTTCCCGGCATTCCGTGCGGGGACGGCGTTCCTCGCTCACCGCCTTCCGCCATCCCGTTCGGCAAAGGGCCGCCGATCCCACGCGGACGACCGCTTCCGTACTCTTCCTAATCTCCCCTCTCCTCTCGAAGAAGCGAATTCCTTTTCACGACGCGATACGCATCAAACGGGGTGTGGAATGGAGTGCGTATGTTCCGCGGAGTATTAAAAAAAGAAACTGTGTGGCTCCGTCCGGGAGACATTAACGATGGAGAGGTCTCCAATGCTACAGGGATGGGGAGAGAGGGAGTTTCGATTGAGAATTTGGAAGCAGTCCGTGGAAACTTTAGCATCGAGTTATTGAAGTGAGAAAGGAGATAGAGAAACAATCAGTATGAGCTTTGTAACACGGAAGAATACCATTTCGAAATCGGTTGAGGAATTGCGAAAATTTCACAGTTTTAAAGGCGAATCGTTAGCCTGTTTCGTCCTTGTACTAATGTATAAATCTTAATATTTCTGTCTTTAAACATTTACAGCAATAATTGACAACAACTGACCTTTCTAGCTTTCTAAAATGCTACATTTACGTGAAGAAATCTAAGAAATACGGCAAAAATTAGAGACGAAGAGGTGTTTTAAAAAATCGACATAAACTGGTCTTGAGTTGTCAAATTAATGTTGTACTGATTGTCATTTGCTGGCGTGTTTATACTGACGAGGTGAAATTAGCCACTGTCTAATTCTGGAAAAGTCATATTTCTTTAGGGAATATGCATGGTAACAAGGGGATAACGCTAGTCAATTTTCTCATTTAATACAACGACCATGATTTCACCAGTTTCATTATCAGGGTAATCCATAATGTTAATTGATAATTATCCATTGCAATGGATGGAATTAATGATGGCAATTGATGAGGGTCATTGTTGAAAATTAATTTTCATCATCTTTCTATAAAAATGAAAGTCATACATTTTCACCAAGTGACGCCCGAGACATACTCGTATTCGGTGATTGTTTTACTAATACCATCCACACAATGCCCTGCAAGCCTCTGTGAGGACGTGTGGCGGGGAGGTCTTGGAGTACCAGCCATTTTTACCATAAGGTTAGTTGATACATAATATATGGATACATTTGCTCATGTACACATAAGAACGTAAACACACGCATGCCTATAATCCTAAGGAGGCAGGAAAAATGGATGAAGGGCTTATTGAACGACAGTGGGATGTTGAAGAATGTAATTGAGGGGAGAATGTTGGGTAAACGAGGAAAGGGCAGGAGCAGGATAGGGATGCTGGACGGGATGAAGGGAGGAAGGAAGTACACGGAGATGAAGAGGGACCTGATGTAGAGAAGAGAGGGATATAGAGTGGGCTGCTGGATTGTATTTTGTTAGGAGTCACAAAGTATTTATTTGATAGTTGTGTCCATCCAAAACCTACCTTAACCGGTAGATTACTTAGTAATAATGCATGCCAATGCAAATCGTGCAGTCGTGAGTTTGTTTCAGCCAGTCGTGAAATAATGGCTATTAAAAGAAAATATTCGGATATTTGAATCCGATAATGCATTAAAAAAAATTATATTTCCTCTTATTTTATCCCGGTGGTCAAGTCTTCCAGTATAATTCGAGGTTATTCCTAATTAAAACGTCGGTCTCGGTGTTAATGCAGTTGACAGATCTCCAACAGAGCGATCGAAATGTGTTCGTCGAAATCCTGTGAGCCAGTGATACCAGTATGTTGTCGGAATCCGACCATGTACGTATGCATGTAAGTGCGTTCTATTTGATGGCAATCAACTAAATTTGCCGTCGTTGAAGGCCCTTTTGTTATAATATTACGATGATGTGAAATGTTCATTAGTCCGCCAGTAGAAGGTAACGCGTGCACCGTATGCAGTGTCCTTTAAAATATCGTGTCGTGTCATATTCACTCTCTCTTCAAGGGCGTTAAATTTTGGGAGATAGTTTACACGTGCGATTGGTTGATTAATTACGTTTATACGGTATGTTGAGGAGCCGTTATATCTTTGGATTACAGTGGTTTGCTTTTTTTATTCCGTGCTTGTATTTTATCTCGGATAATTGCCGAATAAACGGGTCGTTTGGATAGCGAGAGATAAGAGGAGAGGCTGTAAATCAGCTCACATTATTGAGTGATCGTTTTGCGGGACATTCATTGCAGTGACGTGTGAAGCCCAATTTCCAACCGCCGGATTGATCGCGTCCAATCTTCTCCCAAGGAGCGTCCCGACCGCTGCCGTGCCTCCCGGCAGTCGTCACCATCCCCTCGCTTTCGCTTCCGAGGGCGTCCTGTCATCCTGATGAATTGCGGGCGACATAATTGGTGTTCGGGGATCAATTAAGCTCGAAATCACGGCCAGGAGTTGTTCCCATTCAAATCCTCATGGGAGAACTGATGAATGTCCCGAATTCTAGGATACCTGGGGCTTGAGCAAATACCTTAAATCATTATTATGAGTGGGCCAGTTTCTGTCGCTGTGTGTAGCATCACGTTTCATCAAATTCACCCAATGCTTCCTCAACATTGAGAAATCCGGTCATTGTAACGAGTTCACATTGCAGGTAACCGCTGGTATTACGTTCCGCTCGTATTGCAATTTTATAGTGGGCTGATGCTTTATCTTCATACATCAACACAGATCATAAATTTTGAGATCGGCTTGAAACAGCTCTCAACTCTTTCCCCTTCGGCTTTCCTCTTCATGCATCCACATTTCATCCCTTACAATTCTGCTATGATTTGTTCCACCTATCTCATTCTGTCTCTTTCTCTGACGTTCATCCCATTCACTTTTATTGTCAAAATTGCTTGTCTAGAACAACCTGTCAAATCTCAATTTATCGTCTATTCATTCTATTTCAGCATTTGTGATGCCTTTTCCTACTCTCACTCGTATTGGCCTTTCCTAGTGCTAATAATTCGATCCATCCAATCTTCCCCATTCTTCTGATGTACCAAATTTTCATAGCTCATTACATTTATCTTCCCGCTTCTGTTACTATACACTGTCCGTGGCTCGTTACCAAGGCAAAGTATGGTCCAGATAGTTGTTTCATACAAATGATTCCCTCCTTAGTTAAAAGGCTTTGTTTTGCTGTCGTTAAACATCTCCTCCGATAGAATGCCTTCTTTTCCTGGATAATTCTGATGTTTATGTTCTTTCTTGCATCTGTCGGTGCTGCTTATTCAGGTTCCCAAGTAAAATATTGCAGCACTTCCTATTGCTTGTTTTTTTTTCCAATTTCGTATTGTGCTGCCATTCTCCATTCCTTCGACGCATACTTATTTTTGTTGAATAAGTTTAATTTTTTTATATTTTTTACAACTTTGCGTTCCGTGAAACATTGTATGTATCCATGTAGTTTCACTACACAGGATGAACATGAACACTTAATCATGTGAAATGCAAAATCTGGCAATGAATTAGTCGCTTTTTCATAACGCTTGCTATTTTGCCCCATCTCATGTACTGCCACTGTACAATTAAGGTGTTAGCGTTTGCATGAAGTGTCACTTGCGGTGATTCTGGTTACTTTAATTTCGGTGGTGCTTTTGGAAATTCCCGTCGTTAAAATGGTCACACGGATTCGGAGCATTTTCTCTTCTTATCTCTGGAGAAGCGAGAGGGAGGGAGGAGGATGATGCCCGAGGAAAGGCTTCCTGTTTCCCGTCGCATTCTCCGGTGCCCGGATGAATCCGGGTTGGATTCGCACCGCAATATCCCCGAGGGGACTTTGATTGCGGGTGACCGGCCCCTCAAAGGCCTCCTGGGAGAAGACGCGAATCCATCGAGTGTGGAGGCCCTCGATGCTAGCCGACCGACGCGACGCTTCCAAAAGTAAGAAATTCTCCAGGTTGCGAATTTCTTTTTGGCATTCGCTCGAAATCGCAGGCGGTGGGTGGGTGGAGGAGGGAAGGAAAGGAGACGATTTTCATTACCCTCCGGCGAGTCACCGTCCCTGTTTTTTTTGAGAGGTGGAGCGAGTTACGAACGGACTTGGGTAAAAGTTTTCATCGGTATTTGCCGGCACTAATTGAATTTTTTCGGCTCTTCGACGGACTCGTTTCGTTTCCCTTTCTGGCGTTCGATCCGCACAATGGCCATCGTTGGCTCGTTGAACGACCGCCGATCTCCGCCCCGAAGCGGTTGGAGCGATCAAAAGGATGACGCACCCAGCAGCGGGTTGGTATATCCCACGAGAGCCAGGGGCATCCGTCGCTGTTTTATGCAGGAACTCGAGACCACCGCCATTCACGTGAATGAGTTATCGTTTTCGTGGTCTCCGGCGTGGAGAGAGGTTTTTGGATGGTTTCCGTTTGATCGTCACTCGCGCCTTTTGTGCCTCTGAAACTGTTCCCATAGAGGGCGAATAAACGCACTTTAGGGTGGCGGTCGTCTTCTTGAGGAAATGATACGTGTAGTTTCCTCACATCTTCGATTCTATTTATCTTTATCAAACTCGTACTATATCTCTGGCACGGTGCAAGTCAGAAATGCAAGTGATGTTGCATAATGATAACAAACACAAATCAAAACCCAGTCACTAATAAATATGCAAAATCCCTCACGCAATTTAGATTTCTTGTGAAGCATGCTTTGGCACGGCTAAACACTTTCCTCTTGACTGTTGACGTTACATTCTTGAGTCATTTTCAAAATATTCTATAGTTAAAACACAGCTTCTAGTGGAAAGGAGATATAGAGCTTTTTACGGCATTTTTACGATTAAAATTTCTGAAAAATTAAATAATAATTCCTTAAGCTGTGAAGGATTTTTTATACCATTGCAAAAGGTTGAAAAAAAGGAGGGGAATGTTGAAATTGATGTTGTGATTCACGGGGAGAGTTAATCCCCCGCCAGTGACCAGACACTCATCCAAAATTGTCAGACGCTCACATTTGCACTAGTTTTCCGAATTGGTGTACAAGGGAATTAATCCAATTGCCAGCTTTTAGGCAAAATTGTCTTTAACGAAGGTGTTATTACTGTAGACTTTCATGATGCAATCAGATACAGACAGATATGATAGGTAATACACCAGTGTTAATGAGTACAAACAGTTATATATATACTGTATATACATATAGTATGACCTGTAGAAGGCCTCGGAGTATGCCGAAAGCTCAAATAATCTGCAATGCGAGTGTTATTTTATGTGTTGTCTATTTTATTTTGTGTTCTATTGTGCCGTCCAAATGTTATATTTATTATAAATAAATGTATATATATACATATATATGTGTGTGTGTGTATATAAATAAATATATATATATTATTTGTGTATATATATATATATATATATATATATATTCAAACACGAAATCCCGCCATACGGCGAATAAATATTCATTTACCCATAGAAATAGATAAGGAAAGGGGATAGGAAAACACACAAAAGACGAACACAGGAAAGGTGGGGAAGGCGGATTTGAGCAGATCACAATCGTAAAAATATTTCCTTAACCGGAATTTGAACACCGGACCTTCCACATATATAAAAGCGAGTTCAGTACGTATAAATTGGAATTGAAAATAGTTTGTGTTCCTCAAGTTACAGTTGTTTTTATCATAAATTTTGACGGTCTATTCTGTTTTGCGTAAAAAAATTCGCTTCGTATGCGTCTTCATCATGTTCAAAGTGTCTGACTCAGCCTTCTTCCTCGACAGCCAGTTTGATTCTGTATCATTTCCCAGCTCATCAGTAGCCCACCCACCATCCACTTACCCGATTGCATCAGACTCACTCACAAATTTCCTCGTTCTCCACATGCCTAAGTACTTATTCTTACGCCCTCCTCTTTTTCAATCTTATTTTTCCGTCGTTCCCGCATCTCAAAAGCGGCTTCCACCCCGCTCTCAATCTCTTACCTCAAAGGCTGAACCGTAGAGAACCACTTTACATATTAAAATTCTTCGTGACTCTTTTACTCGTATGTATGTACGCCACCACTCAAAGCCAGAGTGCCCTCCTTTTTGATTCTTAATTAGTTATTTCTTCTCCTATCGGTGTTGTTAACCCAATTTCCGTACCGCTGTACTCATTCTCGTCAAAGCGACCGCCGTGATTGTACAAAAATTCTCAAATTTAACTTATCCCTAATGGTCCGTAAAAAACACGTGCCCACTTCTATTTTCTCTTATTATTCATGTCCATCGACTAAATGAATGGATGAAAATTCTCATTCGGTACTGGAAATGAGAGTATAGTCAAAACGATGCATAATCATGGGACTTCTCAATCCTGTAAATATTATATGAATGTATTTTTCCATTCATGTATCAAACATCTCAGTACTATGTAGTATGATGATTGTCAGAGATGCGGAAGTTTACCATACATTAATCTTTAACTTGATTATCACGTCTAATTTTTTTGGATTGGACAGGGTCATAGTTTTTTTTGCAAACTCATGAAGATAATTACACGGATTTCGTAACTTTTCACCATAGTTTATGTTTCATATGTTTTTAACATGATTTACTATGCTCGCAGGCACACCTTGTCAAGTATAACATCACTTGAAAAAAAATTTATAACGTTAAAGGATCGATATAATTACTAGATAATAAGGTTGCTGCTCTAATAATCGTTCAGTGAAAGCACTTAGCTAACTTAAATATAACAGAAATACTATTCACTGCAATTTATTCTTTTGGGGATTATTACAATTCATTTAATTATCCATGTTGGACATAATGAAGAGAGTTGGAAAGTATGTGGAATTCAAGAAATTTTCACTGTCGAGTGTTTGGTTGAACTTGGTAAACAAAGCTTAGAAATGTCTTTGTTCTGTCGGTTTGTCAATTGAAAACCTTTCTGAAAAGGTAGGCAGCGGTTTTTAAAAAACTTGTTAATTTCGTTGGTATACATCTACACAATAGCCCGCAAAGCCGCCGCAAGGGCGTTTGGCGGGGGATGTTAGGTCACCAGCCATGCATGTACCCCAATCACATCACCTCCAAACAAATATTAGTGTAGTCATGCTCTCGAAAAATGTAAATCACTCGAAAGAAAGTACTTCCTTGCAACAATATTCAATAACAGGTTACGTATATTCAAATCATGCCGACTAGAACACGTCTCAATATTTCCGCTTATCAAAATACACTGGATGAATGTAACGACCTCAAACCTGCGCATGCGTGTTGAGGGGGAATGTTTCTTCCACATGCCACCAAGAGTACTTCTGAAGGTCATTTTGTTTATGGTCTACTGGCATGTGTGCATAAGTTTTCAGTCTACCCTCGTATATTGTATTCATGCTGTAGAGATGTTAAAAAGATGAGTCTGTTTAAGAAAACAATGGCATGTAGGAAAGAACATGCAGAATATCAGCAAAATAACTGACTGCCAATTCGAATTATCTTCAACTTTCTAATGGCACGAGGATAAAGCGGCAGTTTAAATCTATCCGTTCTACTATCTACGTATCTCTCTGATTTCACGTACGTATATCTACGGTTATGTGAATTCAGATGATGTAAAGTAACGAGGCTGAATAAATGAATAATTGCAAAGGATCCTTGATCACCAGTTCATCGGCAAATTTCCCTTGTCCGTTTTTTTTTAACACTACCCGCCCTTGAGCGCATCATTAGGGTTTCTGGAAATGCGTCGAGTATATTTGGAACAGTTGCACTACGCCACTTACCTACGCTCTCATTATAAAATCTCGAAGCGGAACACATTAATGCGTTGCCCTCTATATTTTATGGAAAGGTTCACCTTCAACTATGGCTGCCTAGGTTAATTTTCGGACGGCTGGGTCCAATAATACTGCACCTTTCATTTATGCATCGGACCGAGGCAGGGTTGCGAACAATTCAAATCTGGGCGAGAAATATTTCGCGTTCCACTTTTTATTTTTTCTCTCTCTCTCTCTCTCTCACCTCGTCGCCCTTTCTTGAGTGGAAAGTAAAACCGCTCGGTCCAACCGGACGGCAAAATGCGCCTCGCGAGAGTGTTTTTTTTGTTGAGAGCGCCTTCCGAATTCGTTGCTGCGATCGTTGAACATTCGCCCGGCGTCCCCAGGAGCGACGCCCGCGAGGGCATTCATCGCGAGCTGCAGAAAATGGTAAGCCGGCGAAGGACTTCTTGTCGGTCGGGATGCCATCCCCATAAAAATGGGAGCTTTTGGAGAGAGAAGTTCGTTCCCACGATCCCGCGATTATCCGTGCGCGGTCGCTGTTTTTCCAACTCTCGCGAGCTGTCCCGTGAAGGGTGGAAGTGAAAGTTGGCAATGTTGGCAACAGTGGCGACTTCGGTGCCTTGCTCGTGGGGTGGGCGTGAGGGAACTTTCAGAGAATGACAATCTATTTGTTTAAATGGCAGAACACCAGAGTTTGGTTGTGGCACGAGGGGAATTGTTAAGGATCCCAATTGAATTGGTAGATTTGACGGCTGGCTTTAATATTAGAGAGGCAGACAGTGCCAATGCCAGGTTCAAGCACTATGCACATTCACAATAGGACATTAATATTTTTTTATATAAACAGCTGTATATTTTTATTAATGTAATTGGTAGTTACTGCTTTAGGGAGGTTTTGGGTGGACACGCGTTGAATACTGCTACCATTCTAAACCTTTTCTAGCAGGACAACCTAACACTCTGCCCTACATTATAATCTTTTTCAGTCCCTCGCCCATTCCCTCACTCCCTTCATTCCCTCCAATATGCCTATCCTTTTGCTCCCCCAGCCTCGCTTGCCTATTGTCCTCCCCTCTTTATCATCTTCTTCCAAATTCTTTCGCGTCTTAATGCTCTAACCTTTACTGCATCATGTGGGTTTCCCTCAACAATAGTATCTCCTTCCCCATCTCTTCTTTGTTTGTTTTTCCTTTCCGACAATTTTTATTTTTTCCATCTTCGTCCGCGCCCATGCATCTCAAACGCCTCCTAACTACGCCCATAATATTGTTTCCGCGCCTTAGAAAAGCACGCTCTATATCAAAGGTTTTCACTTATCTCTTCTTAACATCCAGTCTTCTCTCCTTGCAAATGCTGTTTTGCTTAACGGTATTCTTCTTCTTATGTCTATTACTACTCTGATCATCTGAGTTCAAATCAATCCCAAGGTACATAAACTCTACGGCCTGCTTTAGTGAATGTCCTCCTATATGAACATCAAACATACCTTTCCTCTTTCTCGAAAACTTCGTAACATTTGTGTTATTTACATTGAGTCTCTATCCATGGCTATCACGCTGACTTTCTAAATTGAACCTCTAAAACACGGTTAAGTATGAGCTATGTGAAAATATATTCTACGAAAAATTGCATCGATAACAGTGGCCTTCGGCGATATTAACCTGTACATTAGCAGTGACAGTACAATGCACCCATTGTAGTCGCAAGAATATTGGTTGCACTCTTTTGGTGCTTTCTATTAATTATCAATGAAAATATCACGCAATAAATTTGGTCTAGCTTGAATATTTTGGAATATATGGCATATTCCTTCCGTTTCTACAATTTTGTAGTGTAAGTCCATTACCTGTGTGCTTTTATTTGTCTGTTTCTCCGTCTTTATCCATTCATTCGCGGTATTCTGCCGTGTACCTAATAAATGCATTTTTGAACGGTCCCTCACGATTAGTCTCCTCTGCAATTCACAAGTACTTTCTTTCTAATGCACTACAGTATTTTCCCTTTCATTTCTTCTTGACTACTGCCTGCCTTCACGATCTTCAGCAAGCCTGTTGACTATTCCTTCCTCCACCCCTCGTACGCCACTTTCTTCCTCCTTTCACATTCTTTATTAATGCCAAAAAAATTATTTTAATCCCCATCCGAGACTCTTGGCTTCTAGATATCTCTCGTGTTCTCCCGCTGGTGGCTCGATGCATGAAGGCCTCATTTTAAATGTCGACGGTGTGGAGCTGGTTGTGCACCACTTCTCCTTGTCGCTATGCATTTCGGTCTGTCAAGTTGTCGGTCTCAAAAACTCAAGATACTATTCTTTTGCATTGATACTCAGGTTTGGTAGTATTTGTTCATGTTGGTACGTGTACTTAAATTCTCTTATGTTACCACCCCTCTGGTGGATTACAAAACAAAATAGCATTCCTCTATTACTTAAATCGTGTTTCTAAAACTGTCGGAAAATGTTGTGTTCTGCATGTGCTGTTGTGTAATGCATGAAGAGTCGTCGTCCTCAAGTTGCAGTACCTAGTAAAGGCGCCGCTTCTCTCTGCAGGCACGAAAGGTCGCCGAGCGCTGTGAGTTGGGACTCCTTTCATATGCATTCTTGAATCAAGGATTGGAATCCGAACGAAAGGAGTCCACATCTCCTCTAACCGAATGGAGGGAGGCATGTATCGCACGGGGAGTAGTCATTTATTTTTCTACTTCAGAGCAATCGGGGCCATTCATGCTTTCGCCATTCGACCACCCCCGATTCCCTTGGCGGGTAAGTGAAAGGGAGTGAATTCATCCGTTATGACCGGTGGGGGGAGGAGTATTGTTTCGATTAGTTATCGGTGGGGTGGGGAAGAGAGAGAGAGAGAGATCACATCTGAAAGGAAAAATGAATTCGCATGAATTTATTTTTTGGACATGTTACTTCATGCACTCAAACAGTACGCCTACTCAGCATGTCCCCATTCTGCGCTGTTGACGGGGATGTCTTCAGCCCTTTTCACGCGATACAATGACACTTTGACAAGAATATTGAGCGTCTCGAATGTAAGCGTAGGCCCCAAGCGATTCAACTTCCAAGATTTGAACCGCTCATTTGACGAGGTTGCCATATGATCCAATAGTTATTTTATGGGATTTTGATTGGGACTTTGTCAATCATAATGAATGGACCAAAATTCATAAAATCAATACCTTTTGCATTTACTTTCATGTTTTGTTCATTACACCTGCTTCAACCCCCCACCTCCCCGTTCAAGTGGTAAAGAACTTCAAGGAGAGTGAAAAATTTGCGGCATTAGTCAATTAAAAGCTTTTTTCAAGGACTTGAACTATACCAAGAGAACAATCATGCATAGTCACCCCAACAATTGCCTACATTTGGACGCGTTGTTTGAACATAATTTCCGTTTGGTTAATTGCATTTCAAGATATTATTGAGAGGTGCTCTGATTAAGAACTTTGCTGTAAAATGAACCATTCTGAGTCGATTCAAGTTGTACATGACCGCACCGCACGTGGGCATGAGGTGAGTTATGTTCAAATCCCTTGTATAATCCTTATTGAAATTGGGAGTCGATTTTCACCGTGTGAATGTTGCGAAATTTAGGCTCGTATGCTTTTGATCACATCAATGCAAAGCACATTCTTGCATGTGCAGTATGTAGACAAGTGTTTCTTATTTCGAGAAGAGGCGATGTAATGTAGATGAGGATGTAATGTATTTATATTGGCGTTTAACTGCTGAAGAATGTGATAGAAGGGAGAGTGTTAGGGAGTCGAGGTTGGTGGAGGAAAAGCATAGGTATGTTGGACGGAATGAAGGGCGGAAGGAAGTATTCGGAGTTGAAGAAGGATTTATCATGGTTTGGGATTGTGTTTTATTAGGCAAGACTTGGAAATAGTAGTTTTGGTATTCGTTCTGCGTCCATCCGAAGCATACGTTGCACTGCCTAATAGTAGTTACCAACGTTGCCCTACCTAATATTTGTTACTTTCCATTACCCAGCGATTGTAGCTACTGTCCAATCGTAGCGCTTGAACACCTTGCCCGTTTTGTAATTTCAGATCCCAGGTCACTGACGTGTGGGAAAGGGTAGGTAGTCTCTGATTGCGGATCCCCTCTTTCCTGGAAAATGGATCGTTCCTCTGTGGCCAATTTGAAAGTGTTTCTCAACGTCACACGTGTTGGAAGAACCGACCGTCGGGGGAAGTCGAAAGGGATATGAACTCCAGGCGAGAAAATAGAGTACCCGTAGGCCAGCGAGGATTTCTCTGGTTGGTACCCCTGTCGGGTTGATGCCTTCGCCTTCCCTAATCCCCTTTCTCTCCACTCCTTCCCTGCCCACTCTCCTCCACTTCCTCAATGCAACGATCTTTGGTTTTTCCTGTATTATTTATTTTCGCTCCATGGTATTTTTGACTTGTTGAGAATCTCGATTTCCTATACCACACATCCACATACAAAACATCCCGAAATCGCCGCGAGGGCATGTGGTGGGGTTTATTAGGACATCATGAATGTACGTAATCCAGCATTACCGTAATCCTCTCTTCAATTCCTCATATACGGACTTCTTTCACTTCGTCCAACATCCCTATTCTATTCCTGCCACTTCCCCGTTTGCCCAACATTCTCCCTTCTAACACAGTTTCAAATGGAAATGTTCTCTTTCGCTGGTTAGACCTAATTTAGAATATACTGCAAATATATGGGGTCCTAATAAAGCTGGATCAATTACCGAATTGGATCGCGTGTAGCCTAGGAATGTAAAATGGTGTTATGAGGGGGAGCTAGGTTGGGAATCACTCGCAGAATTCTTCTTGGGCGTCGACACACTTTTGCCAGAACGACTTTTCCACGACTCGGAAGGCCTCCCTGGTAGGAGGATTTCGGAAGGTATGTGTGCTGGCTTTTTTGACGGGACTTAAGGTCCCATGGTGGTGTCTTTTGATGAAGGGAGGATTTCACTTTTGAGGATAGGACATGGTCTACAGGTGCCTATCCAAGTCGGGACTGAAAGGGGGTTGGGGAATCGTCGCGATGTGGTTGCAGAAGGTATCGCAAGCAGACACTATGCTCTCGGTCGTCCGTCCAAAAAGCTTCGGGACGAGTTTAGCACAGATCTGTCGCTTTGCCAAATTTTCGGTGAGAATGGTGGGAACTTAATTTTTCAATACAAAAGCGATCTGCGATCATGTGCCTACTTACCCGACGTGGTCTTAATGACAGCACTTCACGCACACTTTGCACGTTGTTGTCAGTTGCTGACGTCGACGGCCGTCCAGCGCCGGGCTCGTCCTCCAAATTCTCTCGGCCATCTTTGAAGAGCTTGTACCACTTGAACACTGCTGTTTGTGGCATGCTTTCATCCTTTAACACTTGACCAATCATGCCCAACGTCTCCATACCCAATTTCCCCAGTTCAACACAAAATTTGATGGCGTACTGCTGTTCAATCGTTCGCTGAATTTTGGGCTGGCACCGAGTCACTAGACAGGGGTCCAATAAAAACAAGAGATAGCCTGAAAAAACTCGCAGGCGATTGGCGCTTGGAAAGTGTTGAAGATCACACACACACACACACCCTCCGAGCCTGCCAGGTGCGACACGTCAGTAAAAAATTGTTCCCATACTTTTTATCCATGCCATGTACTCGTGTTTTGGTGCTTCCAAAAAATGTTTTAAGGCCTTCGAGTACCTTTTAAATTCATTTGTTTGGATACGCACACAGGTAGGTTAGAAGGGGATGTGGGGCGTGGACTCCTGGCTGGCTGGCGAAGGATGGGACGAGGATGGACCCCCAGGGAACCCGTCCGGCCCATAGCGAATCGATCCAATCGGAGCAAATCACCATTAGGCCACCTTAATTGGTGTCCGTCTCCTTCTTGCACCTCCCAGTCGTCCAATTTCCGGTGTCCGGCAATGAAGCGAAACATGGGATCGTGTGCTTAGCCTTGGGGGCGATAGGGAATCTTGCCCTCCCTCCCTCCCTGCGTAGATCTTGAGACTCGGCTGATTTCTGGTGGCTCTCGGAAGGCTTTCGAAAATCTATGGCGGAGTTTGTTGTCGACGCCGACAGGAAAATAGTGCCTAATTACAGCCGTGTTTACTTCGGTCGTGATCGCGCCCAGGCAAATATGTGGTAGAAGAAGTGCTGTGGTCCTGCTCACATATTGATGTAGAAGAGACCCTTTTAAGTTAAAAATAACATCTCAGGATTTTAAGTTACAAATCTTATCATCTCTTTTAAAAGTTTTGGAAATGGATTAAGTCCTGTTATGGTTCATATATAACCAGTTTATAAGTTACGTTATAATATGCCAATGCTAAAACTGTGTAAAATGGACCTTGATGACTTTTCGAGACGAAAGAATGGGCATTTTATCTGACGTGAAGGGAGATGGAATGTGTGTGTGTATTTCAGTCTAAAAGAAATGTTTGTTTTGTTAACCTCTGATAAAAATGGCAAGTTTCTTAGGAGACAAAGGAATTGTGTAATAGTTTTCGGACTTAGCTAAAACCTAACCCGGAACGGCAGTCGCCAGAGGTATCGATAGGCGGATTGGTCGGTAGCAGCTCTATCTTCCCTCACAGTCTTTTTACCTACTCATAATTCCTTTGATTGTCGTTTTCCTTCTCATGCCTATCGAAATCCGCCTTTTTAGTCTTCTCGAAATTCACCTTTTGTCGCATGCCTCATTTGAAATGGGAAAGACGTTTCACTCGATCGACCTTTTACGGTCGTGTTTCCTTTTTTTACATTTTGAAGCTAGAGGAATACCTCAATTTAAAGGATTATTAATGTGCGTATGGCGAAGAATGGAGGAAATAAGTTGGACAGAGAAGAAGACCAAAGCTAGTGTTAAATATGGTAGGCGAAGAGATGGAGGGAGTTGTATGGGGAAATCCGAAAAAGGAAGAAAAAGTGGTCAGAGGGAGTGTTGAAATATGTTCGGCTTTTGAAGGTTTTAATATAAGGGAGAATGTTGGGTAAGCAGGGCAGAGGATGGAGGGGAAGAGGCCTTCAGACTCATGAAGGCAGGAAAAATTTGCGAAGGAATGAAGGAAGATATTTAGGTCAAACAAGTGGAATTCTCGTGATAATCGTTAGGCAGCATCGAAAAACCTACCTTGAATTCACAAAATCTAATATCTCTGTAATCTACTTTCAAGTCTTCAGCTGATTATAATGTAGAAAGTGAAGTCGTCCTTGCGTAATGAGTTGTGTTTTGCAACCGTATTCATGTATTTTTTGAATGGGCAGTGGAGCATAAATGATCAGTACCCAATCGAATTAAAAGGTTCTCTGGACGATTGTCGTTTTTCGATGTGTGTTTACGGTACCCGCAAAGGTGTTAGGCTTTGATGCATTTGATTCAAGTGACCTCGGTCCTATGACATTACGAGAACTCTTTTCTACGTAATGACGAAACATGCTAGACTGGTGCTCCTCGAGGAACACCATTCTTTCCCTCGGTAAGAATTTCGTTTTCGGATTTTACGATTCTAAAATAATTATCAGGAAATTCAGAGAAGTTAAAAGCTGGGTGGAAGTGTCCTTACGTCCTCGTTACGTACATTAACCTGAGTCTGAGGGCTTGTTAATGTACCGATGTTGAAATGGAAGTTCTCGTGATACATGTACAATAATAGTCTTCAGGAATCTTCCAAGACTTATCCTTAATAGGCAGGAATATCTTCAACGAATCCAGATTTCTAAGGCTTACTTCCCTCAGTTTTACACTACCCCGCCGAGGAGTGAGAGCGGCGCTGCGCTCATCGGTGGGCCTCGCACCGCGCTGCCCACTGGAGCGACGCGGGGCCCGTTAAAACGAGGCGGCGCAAGGGGAAGGGAAACATTTTTGAATATAAATCCGCAAAACGGAAGCCTCAAGCGCACTGCCCAGGGTGTACGTGAGCTGGTGTGCGTGCGTGTGTGCGTGGGGGGGGAGGGAGGAGGGTTCGTGGCGCGTGGGTCATTGACACTGGAAATGGCGATAACTTACGGGTTTTCCAGGTTTGAGGGAGTGGGCATGGGTGGATTTTCAAAGACAAGGATTTGGTGATTTCTCGGCGCATGACCTGAGTTATGTCTCGTGTGGTGTTCAATGAGGTCATGTTGCTGACTTTTCAATAGCCGGCTCTGCTATCTTTCTGAGGGCCTCGAGTGCTGCTCAGCTCCCGATTCCTTTGTCCACAGACCCTTTAGCTGTATGAATGTCTTCTGATCGGTGTGAGCTGATCGCCCTCCTTCGAACCCGACGCTTTTTCTACGGAGCCCGGGTTTACGGATTTGGATGAGCACACACCCGGAGTCGCTGTTAAAGTTTCGTCCTTTCATTTCAGCCGTCTCCTTTATCTTTCGCTGGCACTATTGTTTACAACGGCAGACGATTATTATAATTTTGATTAATATGGCGGTTGAGGTAGGTTTTTTGGTGGACACAACCACGAAATAAATGTCTCTCCCAACATTCTACACTACATCAAACCCCTCTTCGTGTATTTCCTTCCTCCGTTCATTCCGTCCAACATCCCTATCCGTTTCCTGCCCCTTCCTCGTTTGCCTAACATTCTTCCCTCTATCACAGTCTTCAACAACCCATCGCCAATCAATATGCTTTGCATCCATTTTTTCGTGCCTCCATAGGATTTCTCCTAACAATCCCATCATCTCCCGTTTCACCGTACGTAGTACTTTGTTTGTTTTACCTTTCGGTCCACTTAACCTATTCCATCCCTCTACGCACCCACATTTCAAAAGCTTCCAATCTACCCCTATAAGTCTGCTTCAAATGACCATGTTCCGCCCTGAGAAAAACCCCATTCGAAGATAATATTTTAAATTAATGATTATTAACAAAGTTTTCCACCTTTCACTAAATGTTTTGTGGGATATTTTTTTAATATCTTCTCTGTTCTGAGCTCTTCAACGTTTTCAGAAGTTGTCAGGTCATTCTGTACTAAAGCCCAACGTTTTTTCTCCTGACGATACAAATATTCACGTCTTTTTGAGGAATCGGAATACGTACAATGCTACCCTTGATGTATTTCGGACAGTCAGCGACCTGATATTTTATATCGTCGCCTGTATTAAGATTTCCAATTCCTACAAGATTCCATATAAAAACAGCATTTGTCAAGATATCCCCTTTTCTTCGTATTCTTCGGATAGTGTCAGTTGCAGGTTCTCGACTTTTTCGATTACGTTTTAACGCTCATCATCTCGGTATGCGAAGGGAACCTGGAGTGTGCAGTGCTCGTGTTAAAATAATATTTATTGAATTTATTCGTATTAACCGACTGTTTTGAAAGCCTTAATATTTATTGTTAAATAATAACAGAGACGTAAGACTACTACAATTTTCCACTGAATAAAGATTTATTCACGCTTAGTTTCGGTGCAATACGACATCATTTTCCCAAAACAGTGAGAGCTTCACTTGAAAATGCTGTAGTGCATCAAAACTAGTGAATGAATCATCATTTAGTGGTAAATTGTAATAGTCTTAGTCTCTGTTCTGTGGAACAGTTCCACCACATCACACCGGAATCTGTAATTTATATTAATTGTTTTATTTAGCGTAACATGTCCATTATGCTGAAATGAGTTTTTTTCTATCGTTCCTATCCGTCTAATACCACGCGCTACAGAGGAGTTATTTTTTTATTACGACAATTGATTGTTATACTTGATATTTGAGAATATATTAATGCAGCAAAGGGCACACTAACAAAATAAAACCGCGCGGAAAGCTACGAGGAAAGCTGAATCAGTCCTTCGTCCCTCCCTGAATTTATTTAATATTTTCGTCATTGACGACGGAATCATTAAATGTGGATACTGACAGACAGCTTACGGTTCGCGGGGTTGATAATATCGTGGTCATTGGAAGAGGGCTTTTCAAGTTTAAGGGGTTAATCAATTAATCTCATGTAATAATCTTCCCGGGGCTCCCGTTGTACTTCCACGCTTACGCTTCGTAAGGAGAGTTTTATGACGCCTGCCTCGGGAAAGTGGACATGTTTTTATATGATAGTTTTCCAGCTGATTTTGTTGTAGTTAGGAATTGTGTCAGGTGGGAAAATAGTTTCTGAATTTGTTCTGCAAACCTTCAGGGTGTATATTATACAGTGTTGATTAGTTTTTCGATGTCTAAATGAAAGTCACTCTATTTATACCCTCGTACACGCGTGTAATCACACACACGCACAATTATGCGTGCCCTTTCCTCCGTTACCATTCAGGGTAGGCCAGGTGAAAAATAGGTTGATATTTAGGTTCTTTCTTGAAGTCTAATCATCCTTATCTCGTTCATACTGCCCTGATTTTTCGTGCTTCTTTCGCAAATGCCACATATAATGTATTGTTTCAAACATGCTTTACTGTTTCTGAGTCTCTCAAGATTTCTCTTCTTGTATCCTCGGTTATCCTTGGCATTTTTCGGTCCTTTCTCTAAAACAGATTAATTTCTCGCCCTCCCTTACCGTATATTTGGCGATTCGACTCGCATTCATTTCTTCTACATGAGCAAACCAGCAAAGTGCACTTCTTTCATACATGTCTATCGCTAGAGCATCCCGTCCACAGTCACCCACAACCCTCATCCCTCCCTTTATCCTAATTTTGGGTAGTTTCCGACGTTTCTGTCGATAAAGGAATGTTATAATAAACCACACTGTTTCAGCATAAAATTATTGATTCCACTCCGTAGATTCGACTTACACCTAGTCTTTGACGAAATCACCCTCAGACGATGATCACAGAAGAGTTCTCTGATGCCTCCAATGTTAAACTTTTCATGAGATTAATCAAACATCTAATTTAAAAATAAAAATTTCAACTTTGTCAATTCTTAACACTAAATGTTATAATCCAACAACGTAGCTTTCAATATATACCATCTTCGTCAAGTAATACTATGGTATCTGTATTGAAGATAATGTGAAGTTTTTAAACCTTAAATTAAATTATTAAGTGTAAAGATTAAGATTAAAATATTAAGTGTAATGAACAAAGTTGACATTTTTTATATCCGTAATGGATAAGTTCCACAGGTCAAGCCTGAAATTACCGATTTCAAATATTTCTGGTCCCCGGCGGTAATTTTCGTTTCGCAGAACACAGTCACCACGTTTTGCTGTACAAAGTCGCTACGTAAGGCTTTGTTTGCGGATTTTAGCTTCCCATGCGGGAGCCTCCGTGCTGGGCATATTTGTTCATTTCCCAAATCTGTTTGTTCCTAGATGGGTGCCAAATAATCCCCGAGCAGCGTATTCGGTTGTTCGGCCGGAGCCTGACCCAAGAGAAATGGCACCACGTCTCCTTCGCTGTTTTTCATCGCCGTATTTCCCCCCGATACCCACCACCAATCTGGACAGCGGGGAGAGGAAGAGGAATGCGTGTCATACCTTCGCGTACGAGGTGGCCTTTGTCGGTCCTCCCCCCCCCCCCCCCCCGACTATTCCCGGCCGTCCCACGGACATTCACCGGTGGGCGAGCGGGTGGAGCACTCCTTTCGGCCACGGCCACTTTACCGTACGGCGACCCTTCGCGTCCTCTCACCACACCTCCCTCCCTCCCGCCAACTCCCCTCCGTAATATCCCGAGAGTGGGCCAAGTTCAGTCCGCGACCGCCTGCCTCTAATGGGTGGGCCTCGGGGAGAGGGGGTTCCTGCCTGCCTGCCTTCTTCTCTTCGCCCGCTTCCTCCTCGGCAACCTGCCCAAGTGTGTGTGTGTTTGGATGCCCGATGTCGAGATCGCCCTCCCGTCGTCCCCTTGCCATGAGATCGTTCTCAAGATCAGCCGTAGCTTTATTTAAAAAACTAAATTCTGGCACACCCTCATTTTTATTGCATTACATAGTACAGTGCAATTCACCGCTAGAGTGTGTGGCAGGGGGTAATTACACACCAGACTACTTTTGACCCGAAATACCCCCCCCCCTCTCTTAACGCGGTCGGAAAACGTTAATTTACGTATTTTACTGCAAGCCACCGCTAGGGTGTGCAGCCGGGTGGGCATCATTACATTTGGAAGACTACTTACGTGTATAATGACAATTGACCACATATAATTGCCATATGTAACAAGAAATAGTGACAGTTCTTCCATCAGAATCAAATCACGGATGAGGCAGACGGAAGAGGCTACTCTAGGAGATGTAACTTTGTCTCAAACTGAGAAATGGAGCAGGATCAGGAAGATTATTAGAGAGCATTTTCTGGAGAAATGGGTAAAACATTAGAAAAGGGGACCAGACAATTCCTATCTAGCGTGAAGGAAAGAATAAAGATCACCTTTAAAACTTAAAAAGAAATTACGCAAATTTTAATAAGACACGGGGAGTTCAGATCATGCCTCAAGAAAATAGGGATAAAAAGGAGGGGACGTGTGAATGCATGATGAAGGAAGATACGGCAATACAGAGTCCTTTATTGCCCAATTTATGCCGAGGAAAGAGGGGAACTGGAAGATATCCTTGGATATTTGCATAACATCCAACAAATTGGGAAATATCTACACGAGGAACCGATTAGGAAAATGTTGGATAGATTTATCAACAAAAGATAAAGTGGGAACGAGGAGAACGACGGAAAGGAAGGGCATGTGACTCATATTTTGTATTTTGTAAAAATTAACGAAATTTTATTTGGAGGGTTTAAGAATTAAGGCACTCCAAAAAATTTAAACAATAAATTGCCCGATTCTAATTGAACGGGCCAAATTAATAATTACCATTAACTGTTGGAGGCGGAGTCAAATGATTGCGCGCACAGTCATGAAGAAATTAAGAAAGCTCGCTCTAGGCACGACAGTGGTTTCCTTTGGTTTCGCTGCAACGAGATCATGGTTGGGGCTCATTTGGTTTGAGGGTGCTGTTCCAGTCGTACTGCAAACATTGTTTGCCCTGAAAGCAATGAAGCGCTCATCGGGTCTCAAGTTATGACCCGAGTGGTTGGATACCGAATCACGTCGTCCTCATTCTGATCCCTTATCGTTAGTGGGAAAAATTACACCTTAAATCTGTTTATTTAATGTGACATCTTAAATCCAATTGAGTTGTTTTGTCTCCATCTGGGTCAATTTGGTACTTCATCCTTCGTGCAGGTGGAAATTGAGATAGCGTCATGTACATGTTTTTTATTGTTGTTATTATTTAGGGTGTAAGGGTAGGTGTTGGATGCTCCCGGAGAGTATTACACGTTTTCGTGAACCTCAAAAAGACGTCCATTGTCCAATGCTATTATTATTGCATTTTTAAGGCTCTTCGTGCCGTTTCGAATTCTCCTTCCATTCCTCACTCTTCTCCGCTCGCCACAACCTCCCCACCAAGGCTCTCGGCATACCGTCACCCTATCTCCTCATCCATCCACTTCGTCTGCCGCTCTCTCCCACCCCCTTCATCATCATTATCCTCACTTCCCACACCCTGTCTCACAGCTTTTTGTTTTCCTACCTCTCAATGGAGCATGTTTCACATGCTTCGGCATACCCACTTCTCGTGAGACTCGAGAGAGACCTTCGCCTCGCACGGATATCAACGTTCCAGAATCCTAAGACCTGAGCTTCAGAAAGTCTCCATGAACATTTTTGTATGCCACCTCTTAAAGAATTTCGGCCATCAGTTGCTTCCTCTATGTAAATTGTTCTTTTGCTAATGCAATTCTTCGTCTATTTTCCTTGTTTCTTCTTACATTTTTTAAACCCAAATGTTCGGTTAAAATAGTGTGCACTATTGATTTTTCTTTATTTAGTCCATCAGCTATCATTCGGACAATTTTTCGACGATCGGTAAGGACAAGGGACCTCACACGATCAATGTTGTCGTCAACACAGGTGGTTGAAGGTCGTCCCGGCCTTGCATCTTCTTTTCGGATATCTTTAAAACAATCCACTCGAAAATATGCGAGAGATTTAGTCTGTAATTTCACCTTCGCTCCGTGAGTGATTCCAAACATTGATCCTCTAATAATGTAGATACTCAGTGTGTCAAATAACTATGAAAATTGGGGGAAAATACTGTGCGTCAGGAATGTAAAATTGTCCCTGGGGTTCGTGTTTTTATCGTTGCGTATTTCATTGCATGTGGGTGTAATAAATACAGTGGTCAGAAAGGAAACTCGACGATGGAGGTGTGATAGGGGATCAGAGACGGCTGTTGGTAGAAATTCGAAGAGGGCACGACAAGGAGGAGTTACTGAGGAGCAATGGGATGCTGTAGATGGTGGGTAATAGAGGGGGGGAATGCTGGGAAAGGAAGATAGAGGGAGGGGTAGAAGGAATGTGCATTTAGGATAGAATTAAGGGAAGCTGAAAGTATGCAAAGATAAAGTACTAGCCATTATAATGTGTATTATGTGATCTTAGGCTAGTTTGTGTCAGGTTAGTGAGGGCTTTCATGTGCTGTATTGTGCAGTGCCAGGGCCCTTCAAAAATCTATCCCAACTCGGTTGACTAGTGCTAATAAGAATAAACTTTAAGTTTATTACTTCGATATTACTTTTAAATATCCAAACACATTTATACATCCACCACAATATGCCACGCTAACCCCTACTAGGGCATCTTTTATATTAGCAACTAGGGCATCTTTATCTGGGGCAACTTTTTTATGTTTACATAGAAACATATTTTTACATAAATAAACCTACGTTCAGTTCTACTCGTGCACTATCATCAACATCATGGGTGTGTTCTAGTAAAGATTTAAATTTTGATTTAATAAATTAGGGGTTTTTTTCGACTGATTTTGTGATGATTATTCATCGTGCGAGGGAATAAGTGCTTCTACTTGTCAGTGACGCTGTCCATCTCACTTATTTTATCCAAACTGCTTGTGTGATGTGGGGTCATAATATTTCCCTCGGTTTCACGATCAATTTCGGGTGTTCTGTGCTACACTTTGTGGGATCCCTTATTTTCTCCCATCCGATTCCACCAATCTGCCCTTGTTACGCTCACCCGTTTCTCGTAGAAATTGTTCCAAATCAAGTGAAGTTTTCTCCCATTAATGGATCCCAAATATTTACCGTTTATTCATAATGCAATCAAACTAAAACGCAACGAAACCTATAATGTATTCTCTCTTTACGCTTTCCTACAATGCTTCCCGAGAAACCTGGCTACTTCAACGCAAAAATATACTGGGAAAGCACTTGATTACCCATGCTTACCTTGCCTTGCCGCCGGTGTAAATACGATGTTTGCAGTCACTACATGGCCTGATTTTTCTCTCCGCCTCGCGTTTGGTGTAGTGTAGGCGATGGAATATAGAATTGTCATTTATAGATTCACATGTACGGCATATGTTTATCAAGTTTCCTTTCGAGGTATCTGGTATATGCTATGCTATATATTAGTGTGTAAATGTCGACGAGTGCGATCTGTTTCGATGTGAGTTGCTCTCTAGTCGCCTCTATCCATGCATCGGCCACTTTTTTCACCGTCTAGGCACACGTATGGTATGTCGCCCAACCACAAATTTGACTAGCGCGTACGGGAGACAAGAGATAAGCTCGATGTTGACTAATTAGTACTGCTGGTGCAATCACATGAAGCCCCGGGTGGTCTTTCTTAAACTGCCTCGTCTGTTGCGTTCATTCCCATCCTTGAAACTTCTGGCCGCGGACTGTTCTTTTCAGACTTTGGAAAGTGTTTGGAACGTAGAACTCGTGCCGCACCTACCTGGGATGTTATTTTGGGATTTGGCAAATATGTTATAATATATTTCGCACCCCTGTAATGGTGTTTAGTTTTCAGTTGTGATAAGCGAATGATTTCGGAGAGTATATTTCGTACAGCTCTATAGCAATATCATGATTATATTATGTGTCTTTGTACCTGTACCTTATGCAGGAATGTACTACTAAGATTACTGATGAAGGAATTTGTTAATGTTTTTTATTTCATTTTGTCCTTCCTTGAAAAGTAGTCGGTGCACAACTATCTCTGCGATATCTTTTGACGTTTTAGACATCGTATTCTGTGAGCTACATCTAGCGGTGTGATGCCGAAACGCGCGGGACGGGGAGAACTCTTGTGTGGTGGCCATGACGACCCGATTACTGCCTTTGGTGTACTTGGGCTTTGTCGTTAAACGAATCTTGCGAAGCGAACGAGTCATTTCCGCGATCGAACGAATCGAGACCGCCGATTCAAGCACGACACTTTATTGAATTCAGGGCCTGCGGAACTGAAAAGTGAGTCACGCCAATGTCGATTGCCGTGACTCCAAGGGACCACAGAGCACCCTACTACGACCATCAACGCCATAAACGCGGGGAAGTGAACGTTGCGGATGAAAGACTCGATTTAATGTTCCGGGTCCATGGTTCGAAATCTCGTCTTTGCGTTTTCTTCTTTCTTCGCTGAGTTTGGCGTCGTTTTCATCAGCTTCTTTACGAACATTCTTCCGGGCAAAAGTGCAACAAATATGCACTCCTAAATGTAAAGATGGGAGTAATTTCCTTTTTCACCGTTTTGGAAAGCACGTGTGGTGGTCGTAAGTTATTTTTTTAAGGGATGACGGTAATTTTAGTTATTTTTGTAGATATAAATTTTGATAAGTTTTGAAAAAAAATATTTGAACTCTTCAACTTTTTATATCAAGGTTTTATTTTCCTGTTAGCTGATAGGATAATGAGCGGAATGATTTTTTTAATAATTGCCATTTATGCTTAAATGTTTTCAGGGGTTGAACACGTCAGTTTGCATTAACCTTGTTAATTTGCGAGGTTTTTATCACTTTTGTGAGATGGGAGATCATTATTATTATTGGTTTTAATAATCAGAAATTGATTTAAGTGATTTTGAATCGCATAGAGTTGAGCAGGAAACTGTTGGATTATAGCTTTGAGAGTATTTCTTTGAAACGTAGTGTTATGTTTTTGCTCGAAATTAATTTTTTTTGTATTCGAGAGCCGTAAGTATTTAGTTAACCGTTGAGTTTTCGGTGATAATTTTTTAATTGAAATGCGAGAAGTATGAATAAAGGGTAAGTTTTATGTGAGGTGAGAATATCCTCATTTTCTTTTTGCAAGAGAGAGAGGCTTTTTGCATCCCGACTTTTAGAATTTTTTCTCAGCTTGGATGATTTCTTCTCTCTCGTCAGGTGTACGCAAGCCTAAGTAGGATTTTAGGCTTAGCGGGATGGGAGATTGAAGTGTAAATTATTATTATTTATTTTTTAATTTTATACTAATGCTCATTTTGTTACTGATGCGCTCCTGGCGTTTTTCGTTTCATTTCGTTGAGGAAAGCGTTGAAATGTTTCTTGAACCTCAACATTCCGTCAAGGTTTACCCCAATAAATATTATTGCTTGGATTGCCTTCATTATTGGAATCTAACGAGCGGACTGTAATTTTTATTAATGAGTAACGTTTTACTTATAGATTCTTAACGTGTTAATGCTTGTTGGAAGTGTTCGAGTGTAAATATTAATTGGATTTATTTTCCTTCCTCTGCAGGTGAGTAAAATGCTGGACACCGACGGTAACGTGGTGATGGGGAACGGGAGGAGGAAGGGTGGGGGGATGACCACGACCACAACACCATCTCTCGGGAATTGCATGAACAACGGCAAGGGATTCATCGGCAAAGTGGTGAGTGAGGCTTCCCATTGTGTCAAAGATACCTGGTGCCTACCAATGTGCACTGGTATAAAAAGCACTCGTTAATTGTGCCATGCCGCACGAGGCCATTACTTATTTTGCAAAACGCAATGTTATGAACGTACCCTGTCCCACAGTCAGCCCTAGCATTCCGTTTTAATGCATCCGCGGTTATGTTTTCAACTTGGTTCGGGGAGCAGTGCTTTCGGCTGAAAATATTAGCTGATTAGATATGTTGATCGGCAAATCTCATTTTGTTTCCAGATCAGCTAAAAAACTATGTTACTTAACTCATTTTTAAAACCAATTTTGGTGAAAACTACATGATTAATTTGAGCCTTCGCCAATGCATGTTAATTCACGAAGAACAATTAAGATTCAAATAATTTATTTATGGCATAGAGGACTTGATTCTGTTAAAATGTGGAAAAAATTATTTGCAAATAATTATTCGTTAAATAATTTGTTTTAAAAGATGATGACAACACGAATTGTGTTGCTAATCCGAGTACATGTACCATTATATTACGGTGTATAGGTCATATTTTAGAGAGGAATGTGAACGTAATGAAAAAACATTTAATTTATTCATGAATGCGTACTCGTAGATGCTTGCCCTTCACGGCGAGCCCTTCACGGCGTAGGAAATGTCAAAAAAAGTTATCTTAACTTATTCACGGGAGCTTATTATTTTTTTACTGATTTATTCCCGTCGGCTCTATCCTTGCGTACTTCACTCTTCTCTGTCCATTTCATCCAATGTACCGTATATGCTCTTTTGTTCCTGAAACTTCAAATATCTCATCTCTTGAATCTCTTCGACTATACTCACCCATGGGTTTCTCGGAATTAGCAGTCCTTCATAAAAATTTACCATTTTTGGGTGATTCGACTCACATCCAGCCCCTAAATGTGATCAAACCAGCGAAGCACACATCGTTCACACACGTCTAGAATTAATGAATGTATCCCATTCACATTCTATCATAACCCAATTGGTTGATCCAAATCCACGTTCTTTCATAATTCAAGTCTGTTTCTCTTGCTCCCTCTCCTGTCTTCATTCGTAAATACTCTCAACAAGTATCCCATTCCCACCGTATACGTTCGGCATTTATGCTTATCCTGGCATATCCAAGCTTCGCTTACGTACAGTAATATTGGGAGGAGCACACTTTTGGTGCGTGGCCGTTTTTGCTTCTTTAGACAAAAAAAATTTGTAATGTATTTCAAATGATACCGTCGCCCTTTCTGCCGGCGTTCTCACGCCCTTTGATCATGAGGCACGAGATTTTTCACGAAACATGGAAAGAATTTTGTGTCCTAAAAACGCATTTTTTTTGACATTCTGAAAAACCTCCTTTTCAACCTTCAGAGCGACGGAATCAGAAAACGCCAAATCACCGCTGGTCACCGTCGTAAAAGCGATTTTAGGGACTTCCAAGAATTTTATATTCTCGTTACGTGTTGGAGTTGTTAAGTTTCCTCCCCGGTCGGCCATTTCACCCGCACCATCGCCCACCGCTCGTCACTCGTCAGTTCCACGCCCTCTTAATTACACCCGCTCGGGAGTCTCTCTCCCCCCCTCCCTCCCCTCTCTCCCCCCTCTCTCTCCTTAAAGGGAAAGTATTGTTTCTCGAGGGGAACACCGGATATTTGAGATCACAGTCGCAGCCTGCCGTGGCCGGAGACGTGGAGCTGTTTGGTGGCCGTTACTTCGGCAGCGAAGTCGCGAGGGTCGCATGAGCGCATCTTTTGAAGATTCAAGGCTGAAATAATTCGCAACATTAATATGTCCTCCAGTCACTTCGGTACATGTTCCCTAATTGACGCTGGGGGTCGTGATTGTGCGGTGGCTTACGTACAGGCCTCCCACCGAGAGGGCTCGGGTTCAAATCCTGGAGACAACAAATATTTTTCTGTGGTATCCCTGTTAAGGTGCTAAGTATCCCTATTTAAAGTGCTATTAACATTTAAAGCGGGTTTCTCTCCATCCTTCCTTTCCCATCCATTCCTAATGGCGCAAATGACCTTAGCTGTCGGTCGTCTACCCTAAAACTACTACTACTACTAATTGACGCTTTCCCATAATGATGTGTTGTTTGATCCACTCCTGGAGTGTAATTGCTTGCGAGTCTGACACTACGAGGAAATCGTAGAGTCCACTTGGTAGCGCTATAGACTGGCCTCTTAATATTCTCCTGATATGCTCCACTATACTGTAGACTCGATTCCATATGAGAAAGATACTACTCAAAATATGTCACAGTTTTTGTTGTGGCTTACACTCTTCTTCTTCGCAGGGATTCTGAAGGCAAAGAATTAGCGATTTGTGATTGAAACATTTAGCTGTTAATTCTGAAAAATGTCCTTATCAATATGTTACTCAATATTCATAAAACGATGTATACCTGTTCATTTTATGGCGTTTGAAAAAGCTCGATTTCTTTCATTTAATAAAAGAGGTCCATAACCACTTCTGAAGGCACGAACCGAATCAAAATTCAGACGTGAACCGATAAATAATACACATAAGAAAGATTGATTAGACAATTTGATATTACAAAAAGAATATAGTTCGCCCTAATTGCTATTTGGTGAAACGAACAGATTCAATTAAGAAAAACGAGCGAAAAGTTTAACAAATACTTTCTATTTTCTGGGGAAACGTTTTTATTTCGATTAATTAAACTGATAAATTGGCATCCTTTCAGATTGGTTTACGTAATCTTAAAGTTTGGAAACCGATTCTCTCTCACATTTCTCACATTACTTGTATTTTTTTATTTTCAGATATTAAAAAAAGAAACTGGCATATCACATGTATAACAGGTTTCCGAAATGCTCGAACAAATCATATACAGCTCTCTCATGCCTAACTGTACATACCTGTATATGGTGCGGAGAGATGTTGACCACGTTTATGTTGGTCGTAAACGCTTGGGCTCAATCGTGGTTATGTTTTAAAAATTGAAAAATATAATAACGATTGAACTCCGCTTTACTTTGTGAAAGGTGATAGAACATCAGAGTTTTCTCGAGGTACCGGGTGCATTCCCATGGTCCCAAATCACGTATATTGGTAGACTCGACCAGTGTGATCGAATAAAAGAGATAAATACAGCGTCCCAGACAGGTTCAAGTACTTGTTCTTCCCTCGGACGGCACACACTCACAACAAAATGGAACTCTGGCCACCGAATATTTCTATTTAAATATCTAATTGCTCTTTTTAAAACCCAAATGCTTTTTAAATCGTTGTATGTGAACGATCGGCTGATATTAATATTAATAAAAGACCGTAAGAGGTCGTGAGTACGAGGATAAGTAGACAAAATAACTCGCAAAACTGGATAGAGGGAATCAAAGTAACTTCCTGAAATTTATTTAATCTTTTTGCACATTCACTCTGTACATTCAGGCACTTATAACTTATACCAAGTATCTTCAGAAGTCCTCGTCAGCCGACAGCAAAGAAGCATTTCATTTGCGGTCGCAGTCAACGAGTAACTTCTTGGACTATGACATCATCATTTACGTCGGCCACCCAAATGATTTTTCATTGCCCCGAAATCCTTTGGGGCTAAGCAGGGGCTGTGGAAGGTGGATGTTCCAAGCGCTCCCAATGAAACGCTCATCACATTTCCTGCGTTTGACTTGCCGACGTTTGCGGACTTATTTATTGAATTAACCTCGTATATCTAACGAAATACTAAAGTAGCGCGTCCAGTATTTCGGTTACCAAGTGGTCGTGGTCAACGAGAAAATTGTAATGTGACTGAGAATGACATTTGGCCAGGGAAGAGAGATGTGTATCTGCGATATTCGTCTTTCGGCTTCGTCTGTCGATTTATAAGAAATGTCGTTGTCCTCACATGAATAAGCGTCTTGCTCGTAAGTATTCCCTCTTCCCTGTATTATTTATTCATTCCATTCACGTGAACACTCCATGTATTTTACTTAAAACGCGTGGTGTGCTCCTTATTTTTCTTCTTTCAAATCCCCGTCCCGAGATGCACTGCGGCGGTTCGCGTCCCTCCACAGATGAACTAATAAGGGAGCGTCCACGTCCCGGCCTCCCCTCCCCCTCTCCGATACATGCGTACATGTATTCTCGGCGACTCTCCACCCCAGCGCCCCCCCCCCCTTTTTCGCCTCTACTTCCGCGTCCTCTCCCGCTCGGCCGGTTGCGAGCCCGTGAAGTGAAAGTTTCCGCGACTCGGGGAACCTGCAGGTCTCTCTCTCTCTCCTCATTGTGCGGGGCGGCGGTGGTGTTAGGTCACCGCGGGGGCTGGGTGAGGGCGCGCTTTCATCGAGGCGTTTCAATTTTCAATGGACGGCCCGCGTCACACGTGCGCATTTTTGCGTCAATAATAACCGCCGATCGCGTCAACCCCCGCATCTTCGCACTCCCGCGAACGGATGTCCCTCCGGGCGTTTCGATTTCTTGCGGTCGGGGGCGAGAGGGGGGGGCACAGAGGGGGAAGTGCCAACCTCACAGAAAACAACGCCTGAGAAATTATTTTATAAAATCCGTTAGGTTTGCAATGAAAAAATTGCATTCTGTAAAAATAATTTGCCGTGCCCGGGATTCGAACTCGTATCCCTCGATGCCCGGTCTTTAGTGCTTTAGTCAGTTAAGCTATCGAGGTGTCCTATTACACCACAATTTTTTTACACTCTGAAATTTTTGCATTGTAATGCATATTAGCGAATGATTCTGTCAAAAAGTTACTGTCGCGGCATCTCCCGCAGTCTCTCGTAATCCGAAAAGTGAAGAATCAGGCGTGATATTGTGGAATCGAGACATAATGAAAACTTCGTTGCAATTTTCCACAGTTAAAACTGTGGAACTGTTAACTGGGGAAAATTGCAACGAAGTTTTCATTATCTCTCGTAATCCGTTAGGTTTACTTTTGTTCCAAGCTTTAGTTTGCCAGTCAGCCAAAAGTTGGAAACAATGCTGAGTGAATGATAAATTCAGTGCGATTTATCTGGGATAAGAATAAATGTTAATATAGCAAAGATAATGCGGTTTTCGAGAAAGAGAATGGGTAAGTTGAGTATTAAAATAGGAGGTGTGGGTGGAACTTATCTTGGTGTTCTGGACCGAAATGTTCGAAGTAGTAGGAATATGAGAGGAATTACGTAAGGCAAAGAAGCTTTCTCAAGGGGAAGGGAATTGATGACAGGGATGTGAGTAGGTATGTTAAGAAAAGGCTCGTTAAAACTTTGATATGGAGCGTAGTTATGAACGGCGCGCAAACGTAGTCATTGAATTAGGAAGATATAAAAGATTGGAGGCTTTATGGGTGTATGTGATTGCTCCAATTGTTATATCATTTTTCAAAGTCCGATAAAGGCCGAAGTATTGTTTTCCGTGTCATGGAAAATAAATAAATGTGGGTGTGGAGAAGGATCGAGAAGGTGAAGTGGATAGAAAGGAAAGCAAACAAGGGAGTTCTAGGTAGGGTGGGCGAGGAGAAGGGATTGTTTGGAGAGATCCTGAGGAGCCAGGAAAGATAGATTCTGAGCTTTTTAATTGGGATTGAGAGGTTGAAGACTGTGATAGAGGAGATAGCGATAGGTAGGGATGCTGGATGGAACGATGGAAGGGAGGAGGAAGAAATTCGGAATTGAAGAGGGACCTAATGGAGTGTCCGATGTCAGATAGTGTTTTTGTTAGGAAAGGCAAGTAAGCGTAGTGTTGTACCATTGTATAGGCTGTGTCCATTCAGTACTTACCTTAACCCATTAGAATACAAATACTAATAATTCTACTTTCCCATTGTATGATGTATACCAAATCTTCTTCTTCCCATTGACCGACCTGAGAATGAAGCTAAATTTAACCTTCGAAACGTCGGAAGCGATACGGTAAGCCCGAGAGGGCTTCATAAATTTACTCCATTCACTATTGTGTCCACAGCCCACTTAATAGATGGTCGTGTGCCCTTTTGTACACCACGTTAAGTGTTAGCTAGCATATTGGACGTCAGATTCCAAATGGAAAGACTTAAGGAAGTATGGAAAAGGAAGAATGCAATGTTTACCCGAGAGTAAAATAAATGTACTCGCACCATGAAATTTTATTTTGATTGGGGAATTCTCTTGCGACGTTTCTACGGAAAATCCTCAGGAGTGGATTTGTTTTCATTTTGGCGTGGAAAAATTAGCTGCCTAGAATATTTCCAGACGTGCAGGATTTTGCACAAGTTCGCGCGTGCCACGCCAACTTTACATACTCAAATGCAACGGCGGCGGGAAGAGAATTGGAAAGCACGGCGGTCGGTCGATTATCCTTCATTATCATTGGCGAAGCGTTCCAACTGCGAACGTGGGAAGCATCGTCTCAGTTTGTTCCATTCGTCTTCGCAAAAAAATGTACGGGTACATATTTCATCCGCGATTATTAGCAGTAGTCTACCGGCATTTAATATGTTTTAGATGGGCCCCGTTTTGCACACACTTCTCTACTCTTAAGCTATGTATAACATTGACCTGAATAATCTTAATCCTATACTTTGTATTATAATTACTTACTCTTTTAGCCCTGAAATAATTTCTACCCCCCCTTAATTTCGTCCTAAATGCCTAGCCTTTCTCTGTCTCGCCTTCCCAGCATTCCCCTCTCTGTTTTCGTTTTCGTCACCCCAATGCCTCTCAGTAGTGTATCCTGTATTCAAATCAAATTCCCTGCCTCCAGTCGATCACTCCCGACAACCCTCTCTCCTCCCCCTACCGTGTCCAGTTTTTCCTCGTTTCTTTTCCTTCCAGTTCATTTTATACTATACTCTCTTCTCCATTCCCACTTCTCAAAAGCCACCAATTGGCGCTCATCCTCTTGCCTCAACGACAAGGTTTACGAGGCATAAAAACTACGTTTCGTATTAAAGTCTTTTCTTTACTACATCTCTATTTAATGTGCCTGCCATCAACTCCCTCCCGCCTCTCGTGAGAGCTTCTTTCCTTTGGATTTGAGAATCCGTGCTCCATGTTGACTTAAGTATATTATTTTGAGAGATAATTTTTAAAGGGAGTGAAGAGGAACACTTTTTGAGAGACTTTTTTAGGCCCACAGATGAAAATCCTTCTTGCACGACCTTGGCCTCACGTCTTCAGCTCAGTTTTCAGGTGTCATCTTCAGCTCATGTTATGTCACCTTCAGGAGTGTTCTTCAATGTGCTTTGGGTCATTTGCAAGTTGGAGAGATGTTTCTTTTCACACTCTATGGAGAAATTCCACAAGGTGAAGCCCGAAACATTGATTCTGAATAGTTTTTTTAATTCAGTCTTTAGGTTTTCCATAAAAAATGATAATAATTTGGCCCTTTGGATTCGGGAAATTTATTGGTCCCATTTCAATTTTTTGGGGTGCCTTATTCTTAAACCCCCGGTACAATTTCGTTAATTTTTTTTACTAAATACAAATATGAGTTACATGCCATTCCTTTCCGTTGTTCTCCCCCTTCTTACTTTATCTTTCGTTGATGAATCTCTCCAATACTTTCCTAATTGGTTCCTCGTGTAGATATTTCCCAATTTGTTGGACGCAATACAAATACCCAAGGATGGCTTCCAGTTCGGGTCTTTCCTCGGCATAACTTGGGTACTAAAGGACTCTGTGCATTGCCGTATCCTCCTCCATCATGCATAAGTTTTCCAAGTTGGTGTTACTAACCAGTGTTCTACTTCCATTTTGTGTCGTGCGTGAGTTATTGGGGTAGTGATGCGTCATATTTTCATAAAGAACCGAAATGCTAATTGGCATGGTTTATAATGATTTTAACAGATATTTTTCGTAGCTGGAATAACCTCTCTGTTTTGCCTCTTCACTAATCCTCAATTTTGGCGCATTAATAGTTCACCGTTATTGCAACGACGAGATGTACAATTTTTTTCAGATAACTTTTAGTTTATTGGTATTTACGATCATATATTCATTAACAATTGTAGTATAGTCTTCATGATATATGATATACAAAGAATTAAGACGATCAATACAACATGCAATTCCAGACAATCTTTATCATATACCATACTGATATGATCTTAATAATAAACAAGAGATGTATAAATTAAAAAATTATAAATGGAATACTCATTCTGGTACTGGTAAGCCTGCCTGTTCTGCCTTGACAGCAGAAGCCACTTTAACGAAACTGGTTGCTGAAAGTGTATGCAATAATAAAGCTACATGTATTTTGTTCCAATCCCTAATCCATTCTTTAGTAATAAGCCAGTATTTTATTCTCCCTTTCACAGCATTTACTGACTGTAATATTCTTAAATCTTTCGGTATTTCATTTAAATTTCAGAAGGTAGTATCGAGCGTAGCGCCACCACGCCTTTTACTGAGACTTGAAAATGTTCGGGTGGGCGTAACGAATATATTAAAGTATTGCTCCATTTCGACGGAAATAAATAGCAGTGTGTTCATGGAAGTTCTTCATCCGAAACGAATTAAGTTTGTGAAATGAATTTTTAATTTTTTTAATTATTTGAAAAATAAGTGGGTGAAAAGCAATCAATTCCCTAAAAAAAACCTAATTCTACTCACCAGTGCTGTATTTGGAAATGAATATGAATTCCTAATAATTTTGCCCGAGGTTTAAGTTTCGGGAAAAGGTACGTGTTAGGTACGTGAAAGTATTCACCGTCATGTGTGAACACTGATATGGGCAATCGGTAAAATTTGAATTATTCCCTTTAGTGCGGAAACGAAATATTAATCCGAGGAACTGGCATGCTATATAAAATCACGGAAGAATGTGGAAATTCGGAGCGAGTTTAAGCCCTAAAAAAGACGGCAATGTTGGCTGCCTTTCAAAAATGGTTCTTCTCTGATATGCGTGGATATTTCAAAAAGGTATGGGAAGCTTGTAATTTCGCATATTCCATAGTGCACCATGAGTTATTGCCCCAAGGTAAAACCATCAATAAAGAGTACTAATTATGGTTCATCGTCATTGGTTCATATGCTATTTATCTCGCAGTTGGACGGCTAGAGCCTTTGATTTTACCTTTCTTTGATCTTCCATTCTGTTAAGTATTATAATTGAAATCAAGCAGCAGAAAATCCTGTGTTATGCGCAATGAACGTGCTCAAGTCGAGTTCTGTTTGTACTGGGTTAAAAAAGATATTCATGAAGTTTACCTGAGACTCAAATATCTGGGTTCGTTCGTTCTTGTAGTTTGACTTATTGCTAAGAATGGCAGCTTTTCATTTTGCTGTAGGCACTCGTTTTTTTACGGGGAATTTAATATTAAGCTAGTAAAAATAATAAGGTTGTTTTTGCCTTTAGGGAATTATGAGTTCCAATGGATCATGATAAACAACAGTCATACACATTCCTCTGACTTGTCACCTTGTTTTTACCTCCTCCCTTAAAATAACCAAATTCCAATCAAGTTTACGGTCTTGGCGTTTTCGTTTTCCGTTACACATTACTCACAATCGAATGACAGAGAGTTATTATGCTTTTGAAACATCATCATTAACATTGTGTCCTGGGAAATGTTTTAAATGGTAATTAAACTATATACGGGGCTAACTACATGTGCGTAACTAATAAAAAATAATATTGTACTGTGAAGACTGCATGTCCTTGCAGTAAGATAGGTTTATCAATTCCTTGTAATATTATTCCGAAATCCTTTTGGCTTAAATCCCGGAAGACTTAGGTCTTCAGCTTGTTTTATCGTTAGACAATTGCACTACCGCTGTAAATGATACCGGAGCATCGCAAGTATGTGACATGTATAAATGATTGTGCCCTTTGGACTGGAAATTAAAATGACATGCTAACCGCGTTACGTGAGTTTTTATTGTCCCGAGTGTAATTGTATTTCATTCTGTGCTCTTCCCAGTGTTATTATTTGTTTTTCATTGCTTAATTGTATTTTCTTTCGCCTCTGTAATCACCAGTCTGGTTTGGGGAGCCTCCAGGTATGCGTGGCTGTAAGATAATGGGTTTTTCAAAAAGTATTAAAAAAAAGAACGGGTATTGCCCGGTTATCCGATATGCAGGTATGCCTGGGCCGTCATCCGCGAGGGTGCGAGGCTTTCACAATGTATGGCCTTTCCACACTACATTTTTCAAAGGCGTACGGGGTTTTTATTTCCCCCCTCTTCCAACCTATTCTTTCCTTTTGGCGTTTCCTTTGCCCGGCCGTAGCTTATGCCTGTGCCGAGAGCGTGGTGCCTTTGATCGCCAGCGCCATCTGTTGTCGTAAACGCCCCCGATCCCTTCCCCCCTCCCACGCACTCATTTAATCTTTTACGAGCGCGGAAGAGTCAAAAGGCGACGGAGCGGCTTGAGCAAAGGCCGGCGAAGGCTTACGTCTTGTTTTTTTTTCTTGTTAAATCATTAATTGCTCCCGCGCCCTTTCGTCTTGCTCGTGCCTCTCGGGTTTAGTGTTCATATTGTTGCGGGCGCCGCGATTCGGTTTCACGGTTCATGGAAAGGGCTAATTTTCGTCGGAGATGAGTGAGGAGAGGGATGGAGAGGGGAGGGGAGAAGCTCTGTCTTCGGCGGCGGCGGCGGTGACTGCCACCGGCCACCGTGCAGTCGCCGTTAAAAGTCGTCGTAAAAAGTACGACAGTATTTGTGTTTCGTTTGTTGAGGGCGGGGAAGTGATGCCAATGGTTTCCCGGAAGCCGTTGAAGTTAGCCATTCTAAAAATGCCGATGCAGGAATTCAGTGATTACGACTGAAACGCACCTTTACGTAAATAACTAAGTACATTTTACTCGCCCGCAAATCCGATGGCATGAATTTTTAGTGTCATGGTGTAATATTTATCCCAATAATATTTTTGGTTTTGTAGGAATTTGTAGACTTAAGACACTTGCGCAAAGTTGGTTTGAGGCAACAAAATATAGAAAAACACATATGGACAAGTACCTTCACACGCATTCCAAATTGTCGGTGTCAGGACCACCTTTATCTGGGGAAAGAAGGAACTCGATTGGAACTGGACGTACCTTTAAATATGTAGAATGCCTGAAATGAGGGAGATGGAACCTACTTGTATCCCATGGGTACGAGTACGAGTATGATGCTTATTTACTTGCAAGTTTGGGGAAATGTTTCGAGCACCGCATGAACAAATCGGAGATTAATGAGAGAATAGGAGGCATTATAGATTTCGTTTTCTCTTCCACAATTCAATGCCACACCAATAACATTACCAACATGTTGTAACTTTCCGCATTCCTGGGTTCTTCCTCTATTATCCCATGGTTCGCGTCCTAACCCCCCCTGCCAATTGCCGAAGTGTTTCCGCGAGATGGGATTCCTTACCCTGGAAAGTACTCTAATTTCCTCGTCTCGCCTCCCTCCGCCCTGCGTTGGACGAATGCGTTCGACGCGGCGGTCGTTGGGCCAATCAGCAGAAGGGACCTCGACGAATGCTTGCGCTGCGATGTCGAGGACCTCCCGCCGTCGTCCGATGCGCAGGCGCGCTCAAAAAGAAACCGAAGCGATCCCCTGGTGAGAAGCGTGATGGGAAGCATGACGTCACGGCCACGCTCCAATAGCCACCAGCTGGCATTCGTGACGCAACTGGGAACTCAAGCTGGCGTATTTGGTGTAATTCTATTTCCGTCCCTCCTCCAGGGATGGATAGATATGTACGTAGTATATTCGTCGCATTTATTTTCAGAATGCCTTGTATACTCGTATATGCCGCGATAAGTGGTCTATAGATAGTAAGACTCGTCGATAGATAGTGGCGTCATTGGCGTTGCGAATCGTTTGCCCTTTTTTAAATTTTATTGTTCTTAGTCTGCGTTTCAGATACGAAGTAATCTTTTTAAAGGTTGCATTCCTTGCTCCAATATTAGTTTCCGGCGAAGTTTATTTTGATATAATTTTAATATACAAGGAACGTAGCTACGGTCGTGAATCAATGTAAACAAAAAAAATGACAAGTTTAAAAACAAGTTTACGGTCTCGGCATTTTTTTGGTTACATTATTTAGATATGTTTCTGTGGATGTTTGTATTTTGCTGAATGCCGACAAATCACTCCTGAATGCTGTTGGATGACGTAAAATTAATATTTTTTAAATCAAAATCGGACATTCACCGGTGCATGTTGAAATGTTCACCACGAGGCGTTGGTTAATTTCGAATTTAATAAAAAACATGTATTAGAGATCATATGATATTACGCATCATTCAAGTGAATTTAATGAATGTTATGTTTACCCTGAAATACCTAAGCTTATTGATGAGAGTTGTCCAGTACTTCAACCATTACCAGTGGTAGCTCCAAGTGGATGTCAATATTGACCCCTAAATGTTCCATCTTGATACATACCTATACATTTTTTGGTTATTCACCAACGTTCTATGCGAATGTCTAGATCCACTGATGATCACTGACATTTCCTAATTTTTATTGTAACGGAGGTACTGCAGGTTTCTATAAAATGATATTTACCTCCTATTATCTTAAGGTTTACGACCTGTAATCTACCAGGCTAGGGTGGGCGTTTGATGGATCATGGCACTACAAACTGCTGCCCTTCTATGCATTGACTCTCAGGACAGTAGTATTATTTATTAGTACAGTACAGTAATATTATTATTAGTTGTAGTAGTATTTAGGGGAGGCGAATGACAGCTTAAGGTCATTTGCGCCATTATAGGGATAGACAGGAAATGATGAAGGGTGGAGTGGAAACCCGGCGTCGGCATTAGCCTACTCTTAACGAAAGGCGCCAAGGGACCCGCTGCTTAACGTCCCATCCGACGGACGTCGTATTCACTCAGAGTGCTCTCCACAAAGCACCTCAAGTAGGGATCGGGATACCGCTGAAAAATATCTGCATTTCGCCGTGATTTGAACCCGGGCCCTCTGGGTGGAAAGCCAGCACGTTAGCCACCGCACCATCCCGATCCCCCCTCTCAGTACGGAAAATATCCGTAAATCTCGAAATACGCATTGCAACAACTCGTACTTAAATTCTGCTTACTCTCTACCACCCTTAATTCCATCCAAAACGCCTTTTCCTCTCTCTCCACCTCGCTCACCCCAGCATTCTTCCCCCTCTATCGCCATCTTCTTCAGCATCCCATTGCCTCTAAGCATCTCCTGCATCCCCTTGTCCTGCACTCTTCGAATTTCTCCCAACAGCCGTCCCTCCTCCCTCCCCTACCACGCCTACAACTTCATCGTTTGTTATCTTTTCCGTCCATTTTATTTTTACCCTTCACCGCCGTGCGGAGGATGAAATGTAAAAGTTTCGCGAAAGAGGACCAAGGGTCGTTTCAGTACTTTCACGACCTCACTCCCGGAACGTTATTTTTAACCGCGTTTCATTTATTTGAGCACCGAAGTTTATTCCTGGGTTAGTTTTTCGGTTTTTTTCCCTCTCTCTCTCTTTAGAAAGTAGGGAGAGCTGATGTGAAGACAAACTATGTGTGTGGCATGCTAGGAATCCGAAGAATCCCGAAAAAGTGGGTGGATGTGCTATTAAGAAGAAATTATCTCTTGGGAACCGCGGCAGAGGGTAGAGAAGGAGGATATTTCGGTTCGGAACATCTGTGGAGCAGCATTAAGGAAACTTGGGGCCCCTCGAACGAATAGTGGTGAATGAGAAGGATACAAGAGGGAAGGTGTTAATTCGCATTGGTGAGAAGTCGACTTCAATGCGCGTGCAACCTTTCTGGGTCCTATTTTGTAATATTTACTGAGAAAAACTCCCCGTTTTTTGGAAAAGGAACTTATGAAGTAAATCCACTAATTATGAAGGAATTCCACAAAGTCAAGCCTGAAACTGTTATGTTTGCGTAAAAATAATTTCAGTTGAACGCTGACTTGGGGAGAGGATAATTCGAGCCCCGCATTGCACTTGTAGGCGAGACCAAAATGGGAAGTCAACAGGAAAATTGAGTGGCAAATAGACCGATCATGTGAGGAATCCTCACTCCCATTGACGACAGCAGTAGAAAAAAATCACATCATGCTATTGCAACTCCCCCAAATAAAATGGTGTGTGTGTATAGCTAATAATCACAGATTTCCCTAATGGCTGGCTCACTTTCCCATGGTGGGTTGCAGGGCCTAGTTTACCGAATGAGGAATAGAAGAGGCATTTTGGATTTTATTGAAGGGATTGAAAAATACGCGAAGCCGAAGGATGAAATAGTGTAAGGCCAATTTAATGATTTTCAGTGATATTTCACAAATCCGCGACGTTGTGCATTAAATTGAGGGGCTCAAGACCCGCTTGTAATCTACATCTACATACCCCGTGATCCAGCAAAAATGTGTGTGGCAGGGGGTGCAAGCACCAGGTGGGAAGGGTAAGTTATATGGGAAAGGAAGGGAATTCCTAATTCAAAACACGTTTTAATGTCATATATTTAATTAGAAAGAAATCTCCAAATATTTAGTAAGATCTGCTGTAGTTAGCACTTGCCCTCTTATTTCATAATTTATGTCCTGCCCATCGCACCCAGCAATTAGTGGATTAATGTTAATAATCTTTCCCCCTCTCGTCCTTGCCGACTTGAATAGCACCAGGTTTTCTCATTGACGGCTGGGATCATGGATAACTTGTGGCGAGTATAAATACCTTTCAGTGTGACGAAAGTGCTATTTTCTGCATCCCTGCGGGGAGAGGCGCAAGCCATTATGAAACGGCTAAATAAAAATTTTATTTTTGGATCAACAAAATTGACTTTTGATAAACAGACTTGATGTTTTAAGTTCGCCTTACGTCACTTTATTCATAAGAACCGTTCTCCTCGTGAAAAACAAGCCTTCCGATGCTCGATGGGGGGTGACGTCCGCAGTGGAACACCTGAAAAAATTATTTTAAGCACTCGAGCACCAAAATTGATGATTCAACCTCTCCTCGTTATGCGTCGTACAATTTGTTAAAACAGATTCCCGAGCGACAAATAATAATGTAGATTCCATTCCGCGAGAATGTTACACATCATTAATGGGCAACCTATGCTAAGGACATGGTTGGAATTGCAGATAAAAGTGTAAGGGTAATTGAAAAATCCTTGGTGATGATGAGGTCACGGCTTCAAGCGCACCTAAGAAGTTCCATGTTTGAGCGTATCAGCCGACGGGCGATATGCTACAGTAGAATTGAGTGCTAAAGTTTCTTTAGTTGTCTTTAAAAAGGGAATCTGAAGTTTGTTCTCATCATCGTTGTCAATCGCAATCGAAAAGACTTTGTCTACCACGTCTGGTCGCTTTCAAGGGAAAGGCAACTGAATTCGACGCTTAGAAATACAGTAACTAATCGAGCGATAATTTCCTGATGATAAGATGTCAATACGCAGAACTACAAAATTTGGCTGCTAAGCAAGATGGTCCCGTTAGGTTAACAGTTATGTCCAGCTATTCTACATTAAATTTGTATCTTTTCATCTTCCCATTGTTAAGAACTGTTTGGTAAGACGATGTTGTGTGAATGGGCATTTCGACGTGGTTATTTCCGGAGACGGTAACCAACGTAACCGCCGCTCATTCAAGGATCGAAGCGTACCTGAGGGGAAATCCTTTGGTGCACGCGAAAAGATTCGGGGTATCAACGACACGTTGATATCAGACCTCCTCGTCCGATCTCTTCGCCATCTGTTAGCACTCTGGATAACAGAACGGGCATGCAGTTTCGATTCATGGTGCTCCAACTTAGCGTCATTAGTTTGGGGGAGTTTTCATCTAGCTGTGTGCATTATTTTTCGAATAAACCTCACGACTCCGTTTGCACCACTCGAAAGGTAGTCCCGCTTATCCGAAGTGGATTTTGAATGGGTCTAAAAATGTAAATTCAAGTACTCATTCTTCCCTTGCAAGATAAGTAATCAAAACCACTCCCATTTTCCAAATTCGAAAAGCAAACTTTGAAATATTATTCGAAGGGGCCCATTATTGCATGATGTAAATAGGAATGTGTGTGTGTAAGTTTGCGTGTTTTATGCATGTGCAAATATATATATATATATATATTCACGTGAATATTTGAACAAAAAAAGGCTGGTGTCGTAACACAGCCAGACGCGTACTCTTTCCGCGGCTCGCGGGGTATTATGGAGATTTAAATGAAAAATCAATCGTGCAACTTTGTGGCCTTAAGGAGCTCTTCCAAGGCACTACTCTTGAACTTAATCATTTTCAGTTCCGCTCGTCATCTTGGAGTCTTATAAAATGCCCATTTCCTTCCTTCGTCTCTCTGCTTTCTCGACGTTCCCCCTTCTTCTATCACGGTCTTCAGTATCCCATTACCCCTTAATATCCCTCTCATCCGCTTTTCCCGCATTCCTCGAATTTTTTTCCATTAACGTCCCCCTTCACTCTTTCCCCTCACTCTTCCTCGTTTGTCTTCCTTTCCATGCATCGCATTTTATTTTTTTCATATATTTTTCCTGTTTTTCTTTCGCTGTAAAATCTGCAAATCTGGAGGGCTAGGCTGAAAATCAAGCGATTCGTTTTAAGTATCCGCAGATTGTCGTGGGTTGCGCAAATATGCGGGAAAGCTAAAAAAAATATGGTTTCGTTAAACGCATTCTTTGGTACATAGAAGGGTTTTGAAAGTTTGTGAACGCTCCAATTTTTCTCTAGTGAGAATCCTTTTAAAATGCGCTGGATACGTATTCGACGGATCAAAACGTTTTAAACTGGAGTCACCAATAAGGTTCGAGTACTCGTATCTGAAGACAAATGTTCATAGTGATACGAAATGTGTCACCGCAGTGATTGCATGTATCAAGTCATTTATGCAAATTATATACACAAACACATATATTTAAAACCATAAACACAGTAATCAACCCGAAGGTCGGTTTAGTAAGTGATGGTAGAGCTCACCCGTGTACCAAGCCCGACGGCGTGTGAATATTCACACATCAGGATAGGGGGGCCAGTTCCTTTCCCTGTGCCGGTTATGGTTTCCCTGGAAGATCTGGTACCCGAAAAATTTACTAGCTTGGGAGGAGCTGCAGGTGCCCAGAGTGCCTTGCCCGGGAATCGAACCCGGGACCCTCCGGTCAGTAGTGCAACGCTCTACCCACTGGACCACCGCGACCCACTTATGTATTCATTCACACATAGAAATAGATATAAGGAAAGGGGATAGGAAAACACATGAAAGACGAACGCAGGACAGGTGGGGAAGGCGGATTTGAGCAGATCACAAATGTAAAAATATTTCCTTAACCGGGACTTGAACACCGGACCTTCCACTTGCCGAGCGGATGCGCTACCGATTACGCGTAATCAGAGAGCAGCAGGCGTGTTTAAAAGGTAAAACTTCTCATCCCTTCTCATCTCAATATTAGTTGAATACACTCATCATCTCATTGTAAAATAGAGATAGATACCAAATCTAGTCACGCAGCGAAAGTACATCTGCAGTTACTCTTTAGTTTTCAGGATTTCAACTACAGGGAATCGTAGGGTATACTTTTTATTGCTGAGTATTACCCGATTCAGTCTTTGGGTAATTCTCTCTCAGGTTCTACCTTTTAGCATGTGCAACAGATCCTGGGGCAAGCACAACATCACTCCTAGGCTTGTTACCAACACGACCTTGGATGGAAAGGGAAATGACATCATTTAATTGAAAGTTGCTGATGATATGTTTTTCGAAACCTACTGTGATACACAAGGTTTCAAACACTGTCCTCTAGGGTGTTTTATTTATTTAATCCCCGTTTGTCACTTTTTTCATGTATACTTTGGCCACAAATGTGGAGATGATTGTTAATAGTAGAATGCTTGAAAATAAAATTCTGGAAGACTTTTACCTTCGATGAAATTATCCAGAGACGTTTCAGTTCATCTAAACCCTCTTTCATGAGTGCGTCATATAATGAGCAATTCGAGAAGAAGTCTTTGAGGGAAAGTCTCCTCTTGGAAAATTAAACTCGGCTTCTCTTTTGCCCAGCAAATAAATAGTTGCTCGTTGGCAAAGTGATTGTCACTCTTAGCAATTGGGAGCGGAACGTCCAGGACGCGGGAGTGAAGGGAAACAAATTCCATAATTATGAGAGAAAATGAAATCGCGATTATTCTTTTATTTTACTGGCCGTCATTATGAAAAGAGAAAACTGAAACTGAGGGCAACGAAGGCAATTAGCCAACTGTGAGGGGTTTCTTCTTGGCAAAAATTGTATGTGCGGAGTATTTGTGAATGAAAATTGTTGTTGTTTCAATAAGGTTTTCTCCATCAAGGTAATATAATTTGTTCGTAGTTATTGGTAATTTCTTGTTTATTGCTGTTTGTTATTAATTTGAAAAAGAAATTATTCCAAATTATGTAAAAAATAATATCCAGGCGACATTAGATTCGAGTACCGTTTTTCTCCATTTTTGATGTAATTATATACAAGATACATACATATATATGCCTGGTATACGCGACACATATGTACTTGTATTTTTTATTTCAAATGCCTAGCATCTGCGTACATCACAGAGAGATTATAACAAAGTTGAATAATATAATGGCATTCCAAAGTTCAAATGTTCGAGTCGCTTCGCCGTCTTCTGCCCCGCTGTGAGCGTAAGAATCTCTCGAGGGAACTGTGTTGGGGAAGTCTTTCTTTCAAATTTCCAAATATATATTTTTCCGGGGCATGTTCGCTAATCTTTCTAATCTTGGTACATTAATGAAACCTATTCTATCGATCGCGTTCGGCAATTGTTTTCCCCCTAGTTTTGAGACGAATTGACCATATTCCAATATACGCATGGCATTGCATTGGGGGGGGGGGTTGCATAATCCCGAGAGGATGGAAAGGATTTCCTAATTGTCTTGAGTGACACTGCTATTTACGCTCCTTCCTGTGTTTACCGAAGGCGCACGTAGGGAGGGAGGGCAATGGGGTGCATGACCTCTCCATTGGAATGTTGAAATATGCACTTGTTATAGTGTTCAAGCAGAACTAGAGTCTGTGATGTAGTTATTCTTGTATTTCGAAGCTTGTGCCCTCTCAGTCGCTACATCTTTAAAACCATATGGGTCGTGTGCGTAGTGCATATAACTAATGCTTTGTGTAATTTTTATAACTAATGCTTTGTGTAATTTTTTTATATTTAGTTAGTGGGATGAAAGTGGATCGAAAATGCTCATATTGTGGCAGAAGCCACCTTCATTCAGTCGCTTTCGCAACGAAACAAAATCAGAGGAAACTGTTACAGAAAGGGGCAACGTTAATGGATGTCCATGAGTTTGGTTTTATTTACGGAAGGGGATTGTAGAATATATGTACAGTTCAATTGACTTTGAATTCCCCCCCCCTTTCGTAGATATATTTTCCAAGAAAAGAGACGATGAAATGGTGAGAAGTGATAATGAAGCCTAAAATAGGTTTTTGGGATACAGCCTTTGTACCCCAGAGGAGAAGTTACATGTATTAGTTTCATTTTTGCTACTATTTCCCACCATACTTCTCCGGGTTCGAGACAAGGAAAGTGATAGTTTGAAAAATATCCCACAGACAGTATGAGGAAAATGAACTCGTTAAGAATAGGCTGTGCTTTAGTATATTTTGACGGCGATAGCGGCCACTGGGTGCGATACTGCAATGTGTGTCGTATAAATACGCCACCGCTGTGCTTCGACGATTTTGTCATATTCCGTTCTAACTTTTCGATGAAAGTGAAAGAAAATAGTTGGCATATTCACGTGTTCAGGTCAGACTCACCATTAAGTTGACACTTTCATATTCCGAGCAGTCACATCATTGCTCGCAGGCAGTATTACGCTAGTGGTATGTTATACGTGTAATGGAATATTGCACAAAAGTCAAAACTCCCCACACGTCGTCGATGGGCGTCGCCAAAGACCATCGCGACCACACCATGTAGGATAACGCAGACACACTTTTATCATATTTTTTCCATTTCATTTTTTTCATATATCCACCTTCCGTATTGCACCCACCGCTATCCTCGTAGATGTGCGCTCCCTACCCGCTTACACTTTCCCTCACCCAGGAGAAGGTGACCCCCCTTTCACTCTTGCCTGCCCTCGCATCGCATCCAGGTGACCATACTTCCGCCCCACCACATTTCCCCCAGGCAGGGGAATAATAAAAACAACACGAGGGAAGGGGATGAATTTGCCGTCGCGTGCGCTCGCCTGCCATGTTGCCGGAGGAATCATAAAGGCTGGTCCTCCGGTGGGTGGGGGGGAGGGGTCGGTGGCCAATTCGATTGTCGGAAGGGGTGGGGGGCGTAACTCGCTTTTATGCTCGCTAGGAAGCGCCAGAGAGAGGAGGATGATGGGTAGGTGGCCGGAAGGGAGGGCCAAACCCTCGTCAACGGGAGGTGAGCAGCGAGTCTTCGTGCATTTTTCATTCCGCGGCGGGAAAAGGGAGCCTTTCCCTCCGCCAAGTGGCCCGTAACAGTTTTACGCCGGGGAGAGGTTTGTGCGGTGACACATAACACATAAGCAGCATGCCATCCGCCAGGGTTTTGCCCCCTTATAAAAAAAACAATGCTCGTGGAACCTTCCTTGAAGAGAAGGAAAAACTAGGACTTCGTTCGGAATCTCAAAAAATTTTAAATAGGGTATTTCTTTAATTTTTTTCAGGCAGCAGTACTTAGAAGTATTCTTGGTAGAAATACGGTAACGGTCGGGAGGGAGTGGATTGTTAAAGGAAGTAGATTGGTTTCACGAGTCATAAAAAAGCAAGTATGGTGTAAATTCTAAGGAGACTTGAAAAAATGGATGCCAAGCATATTGATTGGCGATGGGATGTTGAAGACTGTGATAGAGGGGAGAATGTTAGGTATAGGATAGGGATGTTGGACAGAATGAAGGGAGGAAGGAAGTATACGTCAATGAAGAGGGGCTCTGTTGAGAGTTTGGTGTTGGGTTGTGTTTTTTTAGGAGAGACAAGATATTAATTTGGTAGCTATGTCCATCCAAAACGTACCTTAACTGGTAGACTACAAATAGGAGTATGACCTGGAGAAGGTCTAAGAGAAACGACGAATGCGTACGACTAAACCTGTAATCTGTAATTGAGTGCCCTTTTACGTGTTTTCTATCTTCAAAAAATAACACGCTCTTCGGCGACGTCACACACATAAAAACTTTGATTAAAACATTTAAACACAGAGAAAGGACACTCACATATTTAGTTTTTACGTTTCGACGGCACGGCCGTAATCATTACATTCTGATGGCGGCGGCCCTGCCGTCGAAACGTCAAAACTCAATATGCAAGTGTCCTTTCTCTGTGTTTAAATGTTTTAATCAAAGTTTTTATGTGTGTACACACAATCATGTATCTTACTCACATTTTGCCTTTATTTATTTGTCCCAGGTCCTCTGCATTTCAGCTAAACATAGGATTGGCTTTATGATTATGTGCTATCTCGTAGTTCCATTTTTTTCGTCACCCTCTGTTGTTCAGAGCATGCTCTCAGGTTAGGCAACCTCCACTATCACCCCAACTGTGTCATCGCCAAAAGGCATATTTCTTATTTTTTTCCCCAGAAGGTGTTCACACCCACGGCGTTTTCTATGCCTTTTTTTGCAATCCCTCCTCGGTGTAAATCATTCTATGGAATTAATGTGAAATCATCTCGCAGATCAACTGCCAGGAGGAGGGCGTGGTGATCAGAGCGCTGACTCTGGTTGGAGATGACGTCAAGGCGCTTGTTCTAATCTTCTGATCCGCGAAATCGCGCGCGTTCCATCGGTAGATTGTCGGGGGCGGTGTCCCAATCCTCCCCGTCCCCCCCATCTCTCTGTCTCCCCCCCTTTCTTCCGTCCCTCGCCTCCCGATCGGGTCCTCTGATCTCGGGACCGTCAGTCTCCCATCCGCCTTCTGCTCGTGGGTCACCCTCTCTCGGTTACAATGCCGTCCACGGCGACGACTCTGGACGCGGCTGGGCCCGCCCACTCCGGGACCAGGCCCCGACTCAGGGCCAGCCACAGCTTCAGCGAGGGCTCGTCCCAGACCGGCGAGGGCCAGTTCCTACTCCCACGAGATTCCATGACTCTCGACGCCCGGCGCCCCGCAGTCCTCAGGTCTTCTTCGTACGAGGTGAGACCTGCGAAGCCCGGGGACACGGCCGGAGACGCTTTCGATTGGCAAAGTTTTTTTCCACCTCGAGGGTGTAAGTAGACGCGGGTCGCAATCATCACGATCTTCGCAACACACTCGCCTCTTCGATATCGTTCCCAACCAAACCACTCCCTATCAATCCGAGGTTTCGTTTGGTTTGATCGGTGAGAGTTACACCTCGCTCGCCTCGTGCCAAGCCCCCATACGGCGTGTGAACCTTCGATTTCCCAGCAAGATGTGTCACCCAGAAAATAATTGGACTCGGATTAATTGGAGTGTGCCCTGAGTAATCCGGTTTGAATCCCCCCCGGTGTCAGTACTCAAACACTCTGCTCACAGGGCGTACAATGTTCCGGTTATTTGGTCATTGTGCGTCAAATTTCGCGAAACAAGACTCAAAACCGTGAATGCGATTTCTTTTAATTTCCAGTAATTATCGAAGATGGTTGGCCTCGTTCGCAAAACGTGTTGTTGAGGAAAGTCTAGTTGTGAATAGCGATAACCTCTAAAAGCATCTTGTGATCGCCGCCTGTCATCTTCCGAAGACATTGCTAAATATCCGAGGAAGGAATTTGTAGAGATGTGGTTTTCACACATCTGCGGACGAAGCTAGTATCAGTTCGTTCCGATTAGTCGTGTCTTTTCTTTTAGACGTGCGCGGGCGATTGCTTAACCTGGTGATTTATCATAGTTTGCGACTTGAACTTTGATACTGCTGAAAAGTCACGGTAATGATCCCGCAGGTTTGTTTTGTTGAGTGAAGGGAGATCCCATCGCGTTATAACCATATAAAGTTAGAAATTCAAACATATAGGGTCAATGGAACCACTTACTTTCTCTGTACTGCTCTGTTTAATGTAAAAAAAACACCACTCCGGGTTAATTAGCATGATGGGTTTACTTTTGAACGTAATCTCATTATGTCTTAACTTTCTGGCTGCTAATCATCACGGGTTTTCATTCCGGGGATTCGTTTATTGCAACTAACCACCAAACTACCCTCTTCCTGCTGGTCTCTTCGTTCCCTCGGAGCTTCTTGCATCGATATGTCCCAAAACCATTATTTATTGCTAACCGTTCATCCATGTGTCGCTAGAATGAAACCAACGTCTTCAAACGTGATGACGAAGAGTCATCCAATATATTCTTACCAGCGGTTTTTCTAAATAAATTCTCATTCCCTAATACAGCAGCAACTGTGTTGCCGTCATCAAATTCACTTTCCTTTAAGAACCTTACGGATAATCGAATCGAAACTGGCGTAGCTTCGTCAGAGGTGCTTAATCATTACTTTTCGTTCACAGCATCCAGGCAAATTGGTCGGACGTATTTTTCTGCGTACGTTGCGTGGTATGAGCTAATATTAGGGCACTGTGTAGATAGATGTAAATGCATCCCAGCGGTGCGGGAATGGTATTATGTGAGAGGCCCGCGTAGCTCTTTTCGATACGTAAACAATTTCGAGACACCGTCTTGAGTTTTACTTACCCTAAGTCACTCTTGGAGTACTAAGTTATACCGATCGGTACGTCGGAAACCGAATATCAGTGTATAAGGCGAACGGTAACTACGGCCGTATGAAAATAATGGGAAGAGTTAACCCCAGCCGTACACTTATTGATGGGCAAAGGATGGGTAAGGGAAATTAGAAAATATATGATCAATAAAAATAACAGAATATAATAAAATAAATATAATAAAAGATACTAGAAATAAATGAATTAAATAGATCACGCAAACGGTTAGTACCACAATGTGTTTAGTGATTAAATTAAAAATTATACTACTAATACATGAAAAATAATCACGCACTCTTTAGCTTGGATGTACTATGCAGCATTGATCCTTACTAGTCCCAAGCACTGATACTCAATCAGGACTTACGAGAGGTTTCCCTCTACGTCAGTGGCCCGACAGTCACACGCAATAAAATTAAAAAGTATACTTACTAATATATGAAAAATAATCACGTACTCTCTAGCTTGAATTCACATCAGTGAATTGTTTCCCTTCGGTCAAGTAAAACACATGCACCATCAAATTAGCGGAGTCTTACAAGCCATGTTTAATCCCCAAGGGCTCTCCATGCAATATGTTATCCTCTCTTTCTTTTCACTATCGGTCACATGCACCGCGGCGAGTCATACTCTGTTCGTTTTGCTTTCCAATCACGTCCCTTTGATGAGTCAGTCCTTTCTCCCTTATGCTTCTGGCGTTTCGTCTTTGAGATTCCCATCAGCCGCATTCACTTAAGTTTTCCGCGTTCTTTAACCAATTATCTTCGCTCACCTACGTAACGTATATCCACATTTGCTTTGGCAATTCATTTCGTGGCCAGCCTCTAAGGCTTCTTTCTCCAGTGCAGTACATTATGAATTGTTTCATGCGTGATCATTATTATGAGAAGCATTGAGGGATTTTCTCATGCTTACTATGCACACTTCTGTTGGGTATACCACTTTAGTTAATCAACTTATTTGCCCGTCAGGGACCTTCCCATCTGAGGTGCCTCTGAAAACGCCTTAATGTCTCAGTATGTGCCTACTTTACCTGCTTCTTCTTTTCCATAAAAAGTTCCATGAAGTTATTTCCTTTCGTCAGTGGACGTCAACGACGCTGTTTATACCCGTTTTCCCAAAGAATCCTCCAGAATCAAGTTGTGAAAGATTATTACCCACACTCATACGTTTTTTTCAACCGCCTATGCCTATCATAACCGCTTATCGAGGCCTAAGATTACCAAGTTTTTCAAGGAATGCTTTGTTTGGTTGTTTTCAACATCAAGGTGCTGGTGATGCATGTAAAAAAACTGTCCAAATCTCTCGAGTCCAAGTCACTCCGAGAGTCGTGTTTTTTTTTTAGAAATATACCTTTGATGGGATGATTGCTGTTGCAATGCGTGTATTCGGCTATGATTTGCCTGAAATAATAATAATGGCAATTACTTTGCGGGAATTCCCGGTAAACTGTTTTAATTCGGACGCCAACGGAAAGAGATAGGCTGAAATTGAGTTAGTAGAGCAATTACCCAGTCATAAAATTAAGTTAACGGAAATTCTGCATGGAATGACTAGATGCGAAGAATTTTCTTTCTTGTGCATCATTCAAGGACACAGAAAATATACAATTGTAGAGAAGACTCGTGAAGAATCCAGTCCAATTAATTTTGTTTTTCTTTGTACGTGGTATATTTTTCTGTGATTGATTTTTCCTACGCCTTTTGACTATGTTCGTGCTATTGCGGCTTTTTATAATGGCTCTAATACAATGTTTTTGTGACCTCGCAGCTCTTCTATCATACCCGTCATGCAAGTTAGTAGGGTGGTGTAGTGGCTGAGGCTCTCACTCTGTGTTCGTTAGCCTTGAAGTGTGGTGATTATTCAGGGAGCCCATCCATTAATACCAAGAGTCTGACGATAGACTTGAAACAAATGTATTCTTCGGACACAAAAATAAAGTTTTGCTTGATTATTACGCTAGAAATTTCCCGTTCGACAGATGTACGATGATGCAATGACAGATTACGTGTTTTGTTTGTCGAATTTCTCATCATCAGGGAAAGTAAGGCTACACCAAAGCTTAAAAAATCGGTGAGCTCATGTAACCGACGTAATCATAGTAGTTTTAGGGAAGGCGACCGACAGCTGAGGTTTGTTCGCCATTAGGAATGGATGGGAAAGGAAGGGTGGAGAGAAACCCGGCGTCGGCATTAGCCTACTCTTGTCGAAAAGCACCAAGGGGTCCGCAGTTTAATGTCCCACCCGACGGAAGGCGGACTCACTCAAAATGCTCTCCACAAAGCACCTCAAGTAGGGGTCGGGATACCTCTGAAAAATATTTATTGTCTCCAGGATTTGAACCCAGGCTCTCTGGGTGGAAAGCAATTACGTTAGCCACCGCACCACCCCAATCCCTCTGATACAGGAATTGCCAAAGGCACCGTGAATGTTTTCAAGGTAGTCTACGCATTAAAGATTGAATATAGACAGTCCTTAATGACTCCTATCAGACATGTATCACGATAACTTCCTTTTGCTCGCCCTACATTGTCTCTTTCATTTCTTCGAAACGTCTGCCTGCCTTCGTTCTTTCGAAAAAAGTCTATTCTCTTCCCTCCTTTGTCCCGATCACCCATCATTCTTCCTTCTGGCCCGGCCTTTTAGCATTCCACTACACTTCAATACTTCTTCCGCCTAATTTTTCTGCATTTTTCGAATTTCCTGTACAACTTCCTCGCTTTGCTCAAAATATTTATCACTTCAACCTTCGTCCCTCTCGCTGTCCAGCTGATTTTCTCCATTCACGCCTCGCCCAAGTCTCAGAAACCTTCAATCCTACTCCCATCCTCAAAACTTCGAAGGCCAGGTTTCCGTTCCATAAAGTGCTGCGCTCCACGTGAATATGTATTAATAGTCTTTATTAACCTTTCCTTCTCATCATTACTTAGTGTGCGTCAATTCTGTTCCATTAAATGCCCCTTCTGCTGACCCAATTCTTCTCTTAATGCCCCCACTAATATGCCCATTGAAATATGAAGTATTTCCCAAATATATCAACTGCTCCACCCGCTCTTGTTCATTCCCTCTTAATTCTTCCCTCATTGCTACTTTTCATGAATCTGATTTTTCGATTTCTCGTAGTTAATGTGCATCCTATACCTCTCGCCTTTTTTCCGTTAATCACTCGATAATAAATGAAATCTCTTAGCTGTCTGGCTCACTGTTGCTTGGCCATATTCAAACGTGACGACATAATCATTTCGGCGTCCTCCTTTTTTCCCAGCTCAAGCCTTCCCATTGCTGCCCATAACATTACTTCAGCATGTATGCTGAACGGCCCGGGGATTTACGTGAATTAAATTTCTCAGCCTCCTTTCCCGTCTCGATCGCGACAATGTGCGCCACATTAACTTTACAAGACTAAATTGCTCACGACGCAGAAAAACGGAGAAGATAGCCTTTAAGAGATGCGGAGATTTTGGAAACATTCCTTTCGAGCTTATCGCAGAATGGAGAGAGTTCTAGTCTGAAGGAGAACTTACTCATTTCGATGACGTCTTCATTTTTTCATTCCGAACGGCAAACCTCCAATCGCGAAGAAAATCGTGGGTGGGGTGATCTTCGAGTCGTTAGCTCTTGGATTACCGGAGTGAGTTATTTTCTCCGATGAGATACGGTCCATCTCTCCGATAAAAGGGACAAAGCAATCTTGCCATTCATCCGCTCCACGGACGGTCGTGCTTTGGGCATGAGACGACGAGTGTGCCTCTCTGGGCCACGACGAAGCCATTGCAGACGCCATGACGAGGGTGGATTGCCTTCGCTTCCGGAAACAAATGATGCCGAAACGATTAATGGCCAGATGCAGGCAGGGTGATCCGAAGCTAAAAGATGGCGAATAACCGCTTCGATGACATCTTCGAATGTGATTATAATTCGTCTACCTGGTGGATATATAAAGTTTAAGACAGCCATTCGAGATGAATGGCTGCCCTTCGAGACTTTGAAAACTGTTCAAAGCAAAACTGTCCTGCGGGCCACGGATTTTCCAACCGAAATGTTTCTACTTCCTCTTACTCGCGGAACATTTATCCCTTCCTTATTGCTCGGATCACGTTTTGCAGATATTATGAAAATTTAAGTGTAGCATTTGTGAAGTAAGTTTTATCGACCGGAATGGTTAATGGTTCATGGCTTCCCGAGTCTCGTTTTGCACGGTTATTTCTCAAAGTTGGCATTCTTTTGACATGGGCCCTTTAATGGACTAAACACTGCTAGCTTCTAATTTGAATTCATAGGACAACCTATTCCAGATGTTAAGAAACACTGATAGTTGGATAACATGATATTATTTGGTGAAATTAATGCGATAATTATTTATATTGTTATTAGGTAATCTACCGGTTAAGGTAGGTTGTACATATATACATCGATGATATAGAAGCACTCATGAGAGCAATACAACATTGGATGGCACAATGGAACCCAAGAAGTTAAATAGAGAACAGGCAAAAGGACACTCACATTGTAGATTGCTTAAGCTTGAGGCCTTCTCCAGGTCATTGTCTTTTTAATTTAAATTTTTGAAGTATTTCGCCTTCAGCTGAAAATGGCACCTTTTTTTCACGAACACTTTTTTACAGCGAGGGGAAGATGAACAATTTAGCAAAAATATATCGATGGTCATTTATGAGATTAGATCGATCCAACTTGCAAGGGAACCAATTCGTCGGAGGTTTCATTTTGGATCACGTACCCTTGATTACATTTACAAGCAACTCCAAAAACATTTCATTTCTTATTTATATAAAAAAAAGATTGCACAACATAACATATGGTAATATAGATTTTTAATTCCCCATGGGTTTCTTCAGTCTTGTTCAGAATTATTGAAGGTCTAGCATGAAATTCAGTTATGCTGAATCATACGTATTGTAAACTTTACCCCACATCGCGCCTCCAGTAGATTTGTTCAGTGTTATTGTCTTAAAATACGAACCACAGCAAGTGCCCTCGTAATTGGTTTACATGACGCGAGTCCCCATTACGCGTGTGTGCTTCGTGTATGACTTCTCCAAGCGGCCTGCCTCGCCCCCAGATACGTAATTTCAGCCGAACGCATGAGCGGTTATAGTATCGGATTTCTGCTACGTATCCTGATCCCATATCCGCCCTCCCCACACGATTGTTACCTAGGTGTATTTGAAGAGAAAATTTAATCACTTCACCCAACTCCGCCCTCTTCCTTCTGTCACCGGAAAAGGATTGTCTCTGAAGCAGTCTTTTGTCTCGTCATCCTATTATTAATCGCTACCCATTAAGTGGGGCCATGCCCTTACATCGTTACCATTTACGATTTGCAGTTGTCATGTCCGATTGCCTTTTCATATTTCGTTGCTTTTCCCTCCGCCCCTGGGGCGATCACCACTAATGATCGCTTTGAGCATTTCCCTTGGGAGAGGTGAAGCATTAAATTTCGCGCGTCATATATGGGGGCCGGGGGAATGCCTTTATAAGACGATCACGCCTGCGAATGTCGTAATCCCACCGCGTTCCTGTCTCAATTGGGGATGTTTGTTTGGAATATACTGATTATTTCACTGGCGACACATTGTGTTTGATTGCGCCCCCCCCCCCCCACGGGGATATCTTTAAAGCGTAATTAAAAGCGTTCTTTCCGCCGTTAATTATGTCTTTATGGTCACCAATAGCCATGACGAAGATTGTCTCACCATAGGCCTGCAATCGCCCTCTCTGCTGTATTCTTGGATTGCCTATTATTAATGTTAATAGTTTCGTATTGCCTTCTGCCACACATCTCATCATCTGCGTAACGCCTTTTCCTGGATTCACCCCATTGATAATTTCATTTTGTTATTATCATTCAGGAAGACCCTCAAAAAGGTCCTATTTTTTTTAACGAAAATTCCCGAAAAATATCAGACATGAGGAAGATTGTAGTAATCCTAGGAACAAAATTCTCTCTTGTAGCGGAGCAAAGGTTAAATTACAGATCGAAACTCTTGCATAAACTGGAAGGACGTCTCTTTAGCGGTGATGTGGAAAATGTATTATATTAGCCCCATGGTATACGGTAGGAGAGATCATGTCAGTAAAATTAGTAAGATTATGAGTAGAATAGATAGATTTAAGATGTAATTTTTTCCACGAAACATTAGTCGACCGCGGTAGGGTTATGTTTGGGTCAAAATTAGTCTGTGTTTATTCACCCCCTACTACACACACTAGCTTGCAGGGTGTATAGATATATATGTATATATAAATTTTTAAAAACTTTTCCTGCTTCATAACTTGCTGTCCCTCATCCGTTCCGCTTTCCTCAGTGCTGGTCATGAGTTGGTACACTATTAAGTACGTACGAATTGCATTGTGGTGCGGTATTTGATAACATGAGCCATGGAAACCACCTGATTAAGATGCTCATTGTGCAGAAATTGACACTTGAGAATAGGCACGACATCTCGCAACTTCCCTCAGCAGTCCGCCAATGTGCTTCGGATTCGTCAACTGTTCAAGCAATGGCGAAAAATATTAATCCTATTCTTTGGCCAATTATTAATCACTCTTGTCTACTTGCACGTTTGGGATATAAAGATTTAAGTTTACAGATGTCGTTGATTCTTACAAATATTATTTGTAGTGCCGTTTTAATAGTAATTTATTCTCTGGCGGAGGAACGAGTTATCGAAGGTGAAACATCAGACGGAAATCGCGGATAATATAGAAGCGATAAATACGGCAAATAAAAATTCAAGCAAGATCTTTTCGTGTCCGAGAGCGCGAAAGGAACGATATTCAACTCAACAGATAATAAAGCATACGTAAGTTTAATTCAGGTTTGGGAATTGGAGATAAAATGCTCGGCATCAAGTAATATTAGGTTTACACCACGTGACAGTAAGTGGATGCAGTCGGGAAAGGCCGAAATAAAAACATTATTTATGGGCAGCCCTTGGAACGGGACGTCCAGGATTGGTGTGGCGGACGGCAGGCAAATAGCCGGAGGCGACCCCGCCGCCATCGCCAAGATGAACGATAATATTTTCGCGACGCTCAGGCCACGGCGATTAATAAATGAACGTCGCTCGCCGCTGCGCAGTTGTTCCTCCCCCCGCCATCCCCAACTACCCGACTTGCGTCAACATCTCCGCGCCGAGGGATAATAGTGTCGGTGCTCAAGCTCGCCAATTGGGACGATTCCACTCGTGTCTCCTCGGTCAAACCCCTCCGCTAAAGGACGGGCAGATTGATGTGTGTTCCCCAGCCATTTGGCGGGCGGGAAATCGGTTTCGTCGACGGAAGGTTTTGTCGACTGCGCTCAGAGTGTATCACGGTCGGTGTTGATGAGTGGGTAGTCACGGAAACGGGTCTAAATAAATAATTTATCGACGCGAGGGTTCTTTGTTTGTGGTTCTGGGAGATTTTTCCGGAGAGTTCATTTCCATGTGAACGATGTGGTCCGCGACAGATTTCGTCCCTTTTGCGCATACAAAAATTGTCCGATGTCATCAGTCATTCCGGGTGGTTTTTAGGTCGACGATCAGCCTGAACGGTGCCCTAGTTAGGTTCCTTTATACTTTTTAACTTTTAAAGTATTCTCAGGTCTTATATTATTCTCATGCCATATCTATCACTTTGAATCTCCAATGCTCTCAACAGCGTTTTCAGCCCCTTGTCTGTTTGACCTTGAAGGCTTGGTCATCAGCAAACCTAACTGATTTTATTTATTCGCCGTAGACGTTCATTCATATCTCCAGTTCTTGATTCATACCTCGCCCCTTATCTAATATAATTTTCTGTTAAAATTGATAAACAATCAGTTGTAGTGTATGCATTCGGGTTATCACACCTCCGACGGCTGAGATCATGGGTCTGATCCTAGTATTCGCAGACTTCGAGGTTGGCAAGGCGAAACTCCATCGACGTGCTTCTTTGGTTGTATATTTATACTTGATTTTGTGCGTTTCGTTTTACTGATATTAAGTTTTCAAGTGACTGTTGTCGTTGCTCAATGGTGTCATTCGGAGAGAAACATTATTATTGTAATGGCGTGCGTTATAATGCGGTTTTTTGTGCAAAACGCATACAAAACCTATTATAACGTGCATAACGCCAAACAAACCCCGACATATCACATTATTAAGAGTTATCCATTTATATTTTCAATCCTTTTGTGCTTAAATTACAAAGGACTATTGTAATATAATTTCATTAAAATATATGTCCTATCCCATCCCATTTTTAATTGTCCATTTGTCCTACCTCAATACACCCATCAGTTTAAGGCACATTCATGCGATGGGGAATTGATAAATGAGCTGTCGATATTGCAGTTGTTAATGTACGTATCATTGAGCAAGTCTTTCATAATTGAGTAGAAGTTTGCAATGAAAACTAATCAAATGCTGTTTACTGGGAATCAGTTCAATTAAATATATAAATCAAAGCCGGGCTGCCAGGCGTAGGTCATTTCATGGGTAAAATTCCTACACGGACTACGTATTGCTATTTTCGTGACTTAGAATTTTAGTTATTTTAGTATAATTGTAATAGTTCATTCATCCGTTTTGATTTGATATTGAAATTATCCCAAATACAACGATGGATACCCCAAAATCTACGTATGATAATTCCAAATCATATTTTTGATCTGGCCACGTAGCGCACACACCCTGTGGTCATAGGCTTTACGTTTATCCTTTCCAGGGAACTTAATCCACCGTTGCCGTTCGAAAAACAGAAATCTGTGATGGCCGTTGGGCGTACGCCTGATCGTGTACGTGCTGTTTTTGCGAAAGAGGAAACGTCCCGCGGTCATATTTCTTCATCCTTTTTATCGCGACATTTGTGTGAGCGTGTAAACTCAAAGCTGTTCGTGTGGATGCATATAAATCTCCAGCGTTCTCTCGCTCCCCGTAAAGATCAAGGGTTCATCTCCACCGCGGGTCGTCGAAAAGGGTTTGCAGGCGAGTGTTAAGGGTGGCGAAACCAGATGTGAGAAAGGGTAGGGGTTATCAAGGGAGGCGACTGATAGCTGATGTCATTTTCGCCTTTATCAGGATTACTATATATCAGCTACACCACTCAACCAGTCTTAATTCCCTCAAAATGAATAGTGATTCATCCAGTGGGTTGTCCGTTCAAGTTCTGACTACGGCCAGGAATACCACTCGAGCCATCAGGCCGGGCCAAGCCTCGAGAGACAGGCTCCAATCAGGACTGAAGGCTTTTGATAATTGGGAAAGGGTTCCACCAAGCAGCCCTCAAACTCCATGCAAGGAAATGATTTCCTATTAGATGGGTTAGGATTTTCAGTCCAACCCGGTTCTTTGGGGCCAGAATCCAATTTCCTAGCCACCGCAACTGCCTGATACCCGTCTGAAAAGATCTCTGTAAACTTGAGCTTTGCACGAAGTTGTATGCTGGTGTGCCCTCCAGTTCTATCTGCTTAATGTTTGCAAATTATTAGGCGGAGTTTAAAATAATTTTTTTTCAGAGGCCTTCTCTCACTTAAGCTTCACCGTTTTCGTCCATGCTTATGTATTCATTGTGAACCTTTGATTTTCCTCACCGCCGCAAGTATGTGTCATACCAGTGATACTTTTGCAATCAGCTCGTTTAGTCATGGTCTTCATAGTCTTTCAGTCCATATTTATGGTAAATGTTCAGTGCATTTTACTTTCCTTCGCGTTAGTTTTTGTCGACTGGTCTTTTCTCTGTGCTCGAGCCTTATGTTTTCTTAGACAGTTCCCAGATGGTTGTTGAGTATTCTAATGGAAGGGATCTGATTGCTTTCTTCCCTCTTGCGCGTGTTCGGTCGGCCCTCGTGAAAGTTCGCCTCATGGCGTCCGTCCACAATCACCTGTACTTTACCCTAGAACCGGCACTGTTCCCAGACGCGATCTGATGCGTGTATCATTAAAAAAAAGAGCATGCAGCAAAAGAATTCCTACCTGCCGGTGTCATTTGCTTCAATTTGAACTTCCGAATGTGGTTTTTTATGGGAGTTTGGGGGTGAAGGGCGGTGGTATTAGAATTTAGGTTACGTATGAGTGGTTCTCTGTAAGCCGGCCGTAGGGTGTGTGGCAGGGAGTGATTACACACCTGGCATGCACGACCAAATTTAAATGCTGCTGTGCTCTTAGACACCAATAAATATTTCAAGCAAGTCAATCAATGGGAACAACTCCGACAACGGTCAAAACGCACTACAAGTGCAAATCATACTCGCGTCCGCAATTACCTCCCCGTAAGAGAAAGAACAATGAAATAAGGGCCAGATAAAATAATGACAGCATGTCTAGTTACTTTGATTAAAAGTACTTCATTCCCCCCTATCGCGCGTTCTTGCAGTTATTCTGGCCCCGTATCGGTGAAAATGACATCTTGAATGTGCCTTCAAGGAGATGGGTGAAGTGGCTGAAGGGTCCGTGTCCTTCACTTGAAGCGTGCCCTCCTCGAGAGTATGGATCGGGAATATGGAACGGGAGAATCCTGAGCCACCTGTGGAGGGCTGAGGTGGTCGAGGGAAACCACTGTGGCTGCACTCGCGACGTTCAGTTCTGTCGACGAGGATTCATACGCGAATCACCACAACAGCGTGTGGGGTTAGGTCACCTCATTTAACCTATAAATATACCCTTTTATAGAAGTGTGCGGAATTGAAGAGTGACTTACGGAAGTGCCCGATTTCAAGTTGTTTTTTCTTAGGAGAGGCAAGAAAATGTATTTTCATACAATTTAAACCAACCTTCGGGTTGATTACTGTGTTTATGGTTTTATGGTTTTATTTAGGCTTTGTCCATCCAAAACCAAACCTCACCGGTAGAATACGGTTATTTATTTAAATATAAACACTCATTATTATAAGGTATTATTATTAGGTAATCTACCGGTGAAGGTAGGTTTTTGAATGGACACAACTATCACATAATTAACTTGTCACAAAGTATTTATTTGATAGTTTTTTCCGTCCAAAAACCTAACTTAACCTTATAATAATAATATAAACCAGAAATACAATGATCAACCCGAAGGTCGGTTTGGTAGGTGATGGTAGATTGCACCCAATACTAAGCGTGACGGCGTGTGAACATTCACACATCAGGGTAGGGGGACCAGTTCCTATCCCTGTGGCGGTTCTGGTTTCCCAGGAAGATCAGCTTAGCGGCTTAAGAACCTTCTCTTTTCTTCATAAACTCCTCTTCGCCTGTACATTTTCCATTATCTGATCGACGCAGTGTTAATTTTTGGCCCCCCTCTGTAATTACTCCGATCCATTTCTCTTGTGGTTTTAGTCTTCAGGAGGCATTGTTGTCTTTGCAGCGTTTTCAACCGATGTCTTTCTATTTGTTTCGTTCCTATTTAGAACTTCTTCATCGCAGTTTCGCGGCGTTGATCTAACATTAATCCTTCCTCCGTGACATCGAATTTGCATTCCTTTCAATCTTCTCTTCCCTCGTGTTGTTACTGTCCACATACATCGCCACCGTGTAATTAACTCGGTTCTCCGTGGAAGTATGTGCGTGTTTAAGTGAAATTCCCCATCTTCCAAGGCGATGTTGCCACGGGGATTTATCTACTCCGTGCCATTCGTTCTTATCATCGGGCTCCTCCGTCTAATCACAACGTCTCCCACAAAGCATATTTTTTTCTATCTCAACGCCAAGCTTATCCATTAGTCTCTGCCCAATTTCCCCATTTCACGCGTTGTTGCATACCATAGGTATATCCTGTTTGTCTTTTTTTGTGGCAGTTCCTACTCTGTTAATATTTTTTTGTCCCTCAAGAATACTGCTGCTCTGATTCTCGAGAGGCAGATTCGAGAAATTGGTTGCCTGCCAAAGGCGTCCATCTTCCGGGAATTAGTGTTTTAGCGCTCGCTCCTCCCATTCCGCTGCGTAATGAACCTAATTGATTCAGCTACGTTGATACGGCATTTTCAAATTTCATTAGAAATAATCGATTTCTGTTATATATGGCTTCAGTAGTCGAGTGAGAGCACCCCTCAGAGAAGTTCCACCGAATTCACTCGTGAGGGGAGGAGCACTCGAGATATTTATTCCCTCGCGAACTCACTTAAAAATACTAGTGCTGTTATTTCGCACCACATCTCGTGGCAATTACATCTTTCGTGGAGGCAATGGAATCCCATCTCGAATTGAAAAGCACGATCTTTCGTCGTGGACGACGTTTGTGTTACCATAGCAACTCTCCCAAGCTCGTGGGTAACTTAATATAATTTCTGTCGGTCGAGTCCTGAGGGTTTCTATGAGAAAAACTATTCATGCTCTCGCGGAATATTCTAGGTTCTCCAAGGAATCATCGCAAGTCAATGGAATCTTTTGGCTTTGGATATTTTTTCTCCCTAATTTCTAATCCGATCTTGTAGAACGGAGTGCGTTCATGATGTTTTTGGCAGTGGATCGGTTTGACATGGCCGTCGTTGGAGGTTTTTAAGGCCTCATGCAGAGAGAGGGGGGGGGATCTTTAAAAGCTTCACATTCGTCTCCCGAGAGAATAAATAGCGTCGAGTGTTTAGGGGGAGTGGTGGAGGTTGCGGGCCTTGTCCTCAAGCCGTATTATTTATAAATCCTCCCTGTTCTGGTGTGCGCTCTGCACAAAGCGAGTGCCTCTCATGCCGTCAGAGGCGCGCGCTCCCATTGGCTCAAGAGCTACCGTGACCATGGAAAAACCACCTCACTTCTCTCGGGTCGACCAGCTCTCACTTGGGGTTGGTGTATTTATTTACCAGTAGGTAAACTCCTCCTATTCTGTAACTTTGAAGAAATCCGATGTGCCCTGCCAAACACATGGCTCTCTCTCTCTACAAATAATTCTGTTAAAAAAACTGACATTGGATGTCAATGCAACAATTTCAGAGTGTAAAACACATTCGCCTTGACCGGGATGATTTTTGTACTCTGAAATCGTTGCATTGAAATGCATATTAGCGGATGGCTCCGTTGAATGTTGCTGTTGTGGCATCTCCCGTAGTTTCTTGGAATTAAATAACAGCTGATAATGCATTTTAGTTTGGCTAGAAATTATTTTATTGCCGTTTTGAGTTTCGATATAATACCTGGAAAATGTTTCTTCCCCAATATTTCCGCGAATAGCATTAATGCCGAGAAGAAAGAACAACATCACATCCTCCCTCGGACTGATTTAAGTTCGTCATTCCCTCTATTGCATTTCCTTTTATAGTAATGTTTTGCCCGAATAGCTGAAGACAGTAATGCTTACATTTCCTCTTACAATTATAAAATGTCGTATGTTTCCTTTCTCGATCATTTTTTGACGATTAACTCGATTTTGCTGAATTCTTACTAACATTTCGAACCGGGAAATATAGGAATTGTCTTTCATTTGTCTAGCTCTCATAAAATAAGCAATCTTATGTGCTAGTAATGGGTCGTGGTAGTCCAGGGGGTAGAGTGGTGGACTACTGACCGGAGGATTCCGGGTTCGATTCCTGGGCACTCTTCCTGGGAAACCATATCCGGCACAGGGAAAGGAACTGACCCCCCTGATGTGTGAATATTCACACGGGCTTAGTACTGGGTACATCACCTATCAAACCGGCCTTCGGGTTGAATACTGTGTTTATGTATATAATATATTAGCAGGAAAAGAAATGAATTTTTTCGACAATTTTTAAATTTTATTTTGCAACTGAAAGAAATCGAATAATTTTTTTAAAATCTTCCATTGCTCTTCTCCAACCACCTTTCTTTCGATCCAAATCCATTTGAGTAGCCACCCGGTGACATCGTATTCACATGGGCCTTTCGGAAACTTGCTCTTCGAATACGAGGTATTGGCGATGATGCAAAATGAACAATGCTTGTAAACACAGTTGCTCATTTGGGTGAGTTATGTAAGTGTTTACCTGAAGAAGACAGTGAAAATATTTGTATCACATTGGCCACTTTCGTTCGCAGTAGTCCATCATCCACAGTCCACATTGACCGAAATGAATCGAATCTAGCGCCCGACGAGGTTTTTTTCACCCCACAGTAAACTGGACAGGGCGTAGTTAACAAAGGATGTCACACCAAAAGGATACTCCACGGAAAGAAAAATAGCTACCTTCGTCCAGGTCTTGGAATGGTGAATGTCCATTGATTGTCCTTAATTTAACGTATGTATGTATGCATTGAGCGTACAAGATGAATGTAAACGCACTCTTTTGAATTCGCTTCCCAGTGCACGCAATAAGCGAACACATTTGTTATGCCCATTTGATCGTCTGCTTGTTTACTGATCTTTTGTCTGTGGTATTTACATTAATTCATGGTCCGGTTCCAACAGTCCTTCTGTGTTAATTTCGTTTTTCGTCGACGAGCATATAGCGCATTCGTTTATATAGGAAGGTAAATGAACGCAATGAAAATTTCAATGTTTTCGATCGAAGTTCCGATTCTTTTGAATAAATCGTCGGGAAATGCTAGAATGAGGGCTACTTCCAGCCTAATGAAGCCGGTGCTACTGGTGTACTGACTTCTTTCATCGGGCTAATCTGTTAATTATTTTACGCCTACCTATCCATTTTGAATCCCTTTCATCTCGCTGTCACTGATTATAATTTACAGTGAACAAAACAGTGAAACTCTTTCTCTTTTTCTAGAGGTATGAATGGAAATATCACCTGCACAATATCCCGTTAGCCTATAAAAAGAGACTTTTCAGGCGTGATATGGTGGAATAACAAGATTAATTAAAATTAGCAAAAAATTGCTAATTTTAATTAATCCCGTTAGCCGCCGCTAGGGTAATTGTCAGGGTGGATGTGTAAATATTCGCTCATGTATAAATATAAATGAACAGATTCATAAACACTCGTACGCTAAGCATGCAATAATTGGGAGTGTTTAAGTAAATGTTCAAAATTTTGGTTTTGGAATTTAGAAACTAGGAATGATCACGTCTGGTGTTGTTATTTATGTATCGTTCGAGGGAAGGACGAGTATTTGAAGCTCTCAGTGATGGTGTGTATATATATCATTATTTTATCGTGTTGTTACAATCTGATAATTTAGGACCATAATAATTATCATAAAAGTAAATAGATTGGGTGCATTTGAAATGTGGGTGTTGAGAAAGATGGAAAAGGTGAAGTGGACAGAAAGAAAACAAATGAGGGAGTGCTGGGTAGGGTGGGCGAGGAGAGGGAATTGTTGGTAGAAATCCAAAGGAGGCAGGAAAGATGGATACAGAGTTTTTTGATTGGCAATGAGATTCTGAAGACTGTGATATAGACGGGAGAATGTTGGGGAAAACGGGGAAGGGGCAGGAATAGGATAGGGGTGATGGACGCGATGAAGGAGGTATACGGGGTTGAAAAGGGGATTATTGTAGTGTCGGATGTCTGGTTATGTTTTCGTTAAAGAGGCAGAAAGTAAAATGAAGGGAAATGTCGCTGTGCCGTTAGGTAGCTTGTGTCCTTGCTCCCTTAACTGGTAGATTACCACCAACAAATCAAAATCAAGTAATAATTCCCAGGGTTTTACTAATGAACTCGGTTTTTCTCTACCTTTCTTACGATCCTTGCTGTGCCTCTTTTCTCCTAGAGACTACCATCGTAATTCCACCCCCATAAACACCTTCACGCTTACAGGCTTACACACTTACCTGTAATTTATCAGTTGTGTACATTAATCTGGCTGATGGAAACAACCACCTGTCGTAAGTATTCGGTTCCGGCTGATCCTAGGTGTGTCGTTTCAAGTCTTCCTTTCTTTAATAAAATCTCGCATTTATAATTCATTTAAACAATGAATACCATTTATGATCTGCGGTAGCTCGAATCCGAATAGTTAGGATCCGACATCTTTTATTTTCATTCACGATTTCGGAGAGCCCTCTAGCTCGTTTGTGTGCGTGTTCCCTTCTGCTTCTTTGTCGGCTGGCATCCGTCCATTTCCCCCGGTGCGACGTCCCCCTTCGCCCCGACCCCTGCCCGGAGTGCGCACGGGAGTGCGGGGGAAGGGGGTTGAAGCCATTGCCGTCATCATCTCCGGACCCGCATGCTCTGCAGCCGTGGAAAAACAGTCGGTCGCTAATGCATGGCGACTGCAAAACGAACAACCGGGGCGGCTAATTGTTTTTGCTAGTGTATCAATATTTTCTCCACCTGCTTCGGAGTTTCCTCTCTGGTTAACAAAGCATCCTCTTTTGGTCACGATCTGGGTTGAAATTTCCGTTTCCAGTACGATGCTGAAAATTAATAACCAGTCGACCGACGGAAATATTTCCGTTTATTATTCTGTTGATCCCAGTCGTGAATTGGAATGCACGTGCGCCGGTGAATATTGAGCACGAAGCGGCGGTTTAGATTCGGGGCTTTGGGCGGACTAGAAAGGAGTGGTATTTGTGACGGGTGAATTTATTTCTATATTACTGTTAACCAACCTCAAATCATGTGATTATCGGAGAGCGTGTAAAGTGCGAGAAATTGTTTAATTCGGAGTCCTCGAAAAATCTTGAAATTAATTGTCAATTTGGAAATTAATCAAGTGATGACCGTGAATTGATTTGAAATTTGTTTTTTTTTCGATTTTTGAAATGGAAGGGCGTCATTGCCATTTTTTTAAATCACAGGTCCAACAATTCTATTATTAATTTATAGGATGGATACGACAGCATTATCGTTTGTGTTCCACTGGTGCCGTTGTATTTATGCTATGCCAGTTATCGGGACAGTTTACAATGCTCTACTATTGTATATCCTTGAGAATTTTTATTTTTCGGGCTGAAGTACTAAAATCTGCATTTCGGATGTCCTGTAAATTGACTTACCGAGCCCAAAGGGAAAAAATATGGTGGAAAATTAATAACCAGACCCTGGGAGTCTTGTGTTAATTTGAGAAAAATAAGTCAGAAAATTTGGCTTGTTCACGTCTGAATGCAGTACTGGTGGTATGTGTTGTGAATTTTCAACAAGGCCGAACATCTCTCTGTGTGCTTGCCGGCTTGCCGGCAGCTAACCTAGCCAATAAGCTCACGGCTAATCCGCATGAAAAGGCTAGTCGGCTGTCCTACCAAGGCTGTTAAACGAATAAGCCTTTAAGGTTCCTCTCCGAATTCGTCATGATGAGTATAAAATTTACCTAACGGCGGTAAAAATTTCCACCTTTTTTATCGTCTGTACTAATTTTATTACCCTTTGTCTAACTGATGAAAGGGTACAACCCTATAATTGAACCATTTTGGATCGATAAAGCAAACAGGTTGAAATAAGTTTTATTAAAAGAATTGTCAATGTGTTCGTTGAATTTACTTTTGGCTAGTTTGTGATTACGTAACGTGGTATATTTTCATTAATTTCCCAAAGCAACCTACTCTCCTATTGCGATATGAGTATGGCCTTTCAAGAATGTCGCATGGCAACATTTCTCCTGCTGCAAACTACCGAAGTTCTCTCTTCACATCCCCTTTCCCTTGGAGGTGGAACCCATCTTAAGGCATTTAATTCAAGAAAAACTTTTTTATTTGATATGCGGTATTCCTTCGCCGCCCAGTTTGAAAACTTTAGGGGTCAAAAGGCTTAACCACGAGTCTGGAATTAAGCAAATCGACGTTGCTTATTGTAAACAAAACACAAGTGTACGTACGATGCGGGTGCTTGAAATGCGTTTCACCGCAATTTTATTTGACTTTCCGAAAAAATGTTGCGAATTCTTGAAGGAAGTTTTTCAAAATGTTTTTCCCTGACTTTTGCCTAATTAATTAATTGTCTTCCGTCATTCTTACGTAAACTCTCCCGCAAGGTATCCACTTTAATTAGCGTTACCTGTTCCTTTTAGCTAATTAGCTCAATCGGTATCACTTGAGTATTCAAATTCGCAAAAGCTTCCCATTCTAGACCTCTGGCTAACCTACAAAATACAGGTACTCTTGCAAGACAAGAAATAGGAACTCAAAATTCGCTACTGCTGCGGTGTGGTAGCCTTAAAGCTGCTGAACCAAAGGTTCCGAGTTCATACCCGTATGGTACGTTTGAACAGCCCCATCTAAGAAAACCCAGTCAGCTGGACTCCCAGAAGACACCTTGCTGGCCATCGTAGACTATGCAAAATGTCCCTCTCCCCGTAATATATGAATTTCACACGCCTTAAGAACTGGTATCGTGCTTGATAGAGCTGATGGTGTTAAGGCCGATAGTTTTCGGCAGTTCGTACTGACTTGCAACGTATAAAATAAGACTTGCTCTGTGTAAAGAAAATTTTATGTGCTACCCTTAGGAATCTTCAGAAACATAAACTCCCGCACTACCCCGAGGGCTTCAACTGTCGGTCACCTCCACTAATAATAATGGGTGTTGTGTATGAAGATGCTACAGTCTGTGAATCGTGTAAATAAAGCCTCTTTAAACAGTGGAATGCTCAGTCGTATTTCGTAAGTTCGTCGTAATTTCGTAGATCCTTCGGGCAACCAACGGGAAGTCCACGAATTAATAATAGGTATACCTGTATATTAATACAGATATACCTGTATTTTATTGTTTCAAGCTTGAAATTGTTCTATATTTTATATATATATATATATTCTATTGTTTCCACGAATTAAATTCCCGTGGGGTGTTTTTAGGCAATCCCATCTGAAATTCAAGAGATATAATATTCTGACCGCCACCACTTGAGGGGAAGATAGCGCACTTTGAATGGAAACCACCCTTCCCTCTCACTTGAGCGTTTTAGATTTCCCTCACCTCGGGGGGTAGTTCGGGATGAGCTCCAAGAGCAGTACTGGTTTTTATTGGAAGGGAAGGAGCGCTGCCAAGGGTCGTTAATGATAGTGGTCAAAGTAGGATTTTCAGGCAATGGGGGAAGGAGAGGATCGAGAGGCGTCGGTATCAGCATACTCTATTGGCCAATAGTTCCAAGAGGTCCCAAAATCTAACGTCCCATCCGGCGCACTCCGCTAGCAATGATCTCCACATGGTACCCTAAATCCTAAATCATTCTGCATTCCTAAATCAGTCTGCCGACGCTGGTATTCGAACCCGTACCCTCAGGGTGGGTATCCGGTACCCTTTCCATGCACCGACACGATCCTCCCGGGTTGGCTGCTGCGGGGTTCGTTGATTAGGACTGCTATTGGCCTTACATGGTTTGCATAAAAAGTATCGGAAAAAGATTCTGAAAAATAGATTGAGATTTGTCTATAGTGCCTCAAAATTCTGCCAAGTTCTTCATCCCTTGAGCGTCGACACTCTCGCCAGCGGTCTTTCCACAACTCGAAGGCTTCCAGGTAGGCGGATTCCAGAAGGTCATGAAGGGTATGCGTCCCCCGTCCCATGGTGGTGTCCTTTGCGGAAGGATTTCACTTTTTGGGAATGGTAAATAATCTACTGGTGTCAAGTTGGGACTGTAGGGGGGTTGGGGAATCGTTGCGATGGCGTTGTAGAAGGTTGCGCGGAAAGAAAGCAAGCAGAATCGGCTCTTGGTCGTCTAAGATCTTAAGAACGAATTCAGGGCAGATATTTCGTATCGCCAAATTTTCAGTGATAATGAGGTGCACTGTCATCTTGTCAATGCCAATACGATCTTTCGATTATGCGCACGCTCAAACGACTGTCTGAATTCCGCACTTCGCGCAATGCACTTCAGGAAAAAGGTATTACCGATATTTTTTATACAGACCCATAATCGCGCGGCGTGTCTGTAACGTCAGTCGGTCCATCCTTTTTCTTTCTCTCTTTCCGTGCCACCCCTTCCTTTCTTCCCCTTTTTCTCTCGCCGCACCGCGCGGTGATTAAGGACGTCGTGTTGTCTCCGCCGAACACCTCCCGACACTCCTGAATTAGCGAGGGCGCTGGAATGGGAACCCCTGCTGCCGAGGTAGGAGATTTTTGAGGGATCGGAGGGCGGGTGGAAGAGAGACGGGGAGGGTGCAGTGTGTTTGTTGTCGACTCGCTAGGTGGAGCAATGCAGTCTCCCCCCGTCGTGCCGTCTTCCCCACCGCGCCCCCTCCCCCCTTCGCCTGACGTTCCCCGCCAGCGTAGGTTGCGATTGGCAATCCCCGCTTGCGTCCCGGAAGTGGAGGAGCCTCTTCGAACTGCTGCCCTGTAAACTCCTGTTCTGTACGCTTTTAAGGTGTCCCTTCGGCGCAGGTGTGTTCTTTGTTGCACAGTGAGACCCTGTCAGTAGCATGGGCCGCATTCAGAGGCAGATTGTCGAAGAGGGAACATGCGGAATCCCTGTGCACGAAGTTCGATGAAGAGCGATCGTACGTTATTATTCGCCAGCTTGTACGAGGGTGAGCTGAAAACTAATTCACACATACTTTTAGACCACAAACAAAATGACCTTCAGAAGCACTCCTGGTGGCATGTGGAAGTAACATTCCCCCTCAACACGCATGCGCAGATTTGATTTCGTTACATTCATCCAGCGTATTTTAAGAAGGGTGAATATGGAGACGTGCTCTAGTGCTATGTCCACGCGAGTTAAACAGCGTGCTGCTGTTGTCGAATTTTTAACTGCTGAAAAAGTGACTCCCACTGAGATTCATCGTCGTTCAAAGGCTGTTTATGGTGACGATGCTGTTGATAGGTCTTATTGAATCGATCGGTAGTAAAATTTCGTGGTTGCGAGCCTGTACAAGCCATAATTGCTGATGGAACATGCCGCGGACGTCCGATCACTGCCACAGACGATAAACATCGCAAACTCGTCGAACATTTGAATCAAAATGACCGGCGAATCACTCAAAAGCGTATCACAAACCATATTGGAATGTCCAAGGAACGTGTCGTCTTCATTAATGAACAATTGAGATACCTGTGCACGATGAGTACCTCGCCATCTCACAGACGAGAACAAACAAAACCCTCCTTATTCCCCCGATCTTGCGACTTATGATTCTAATTTTTTTCTTTAACTCAACAGATCAACAAGGGGTAATCATTACACCTCGGATGATGAGGTGAGGGCAAAAATTCGATAACAGCACACTGTTTAACTCGCGTTGGCATGGCACTAGAACACGTCTCAATACTTCCGCTTCTCAAAATACACTAGATGAATGTAGTGACCTCAAACCTGCGCATGCGTGTTGAGGGGGAATGTTACTTCCACATGCAAGCAAGAGTGCTTGTGAAGGTCATTTTGTACGTGGTCTGCAAGCATGTGTGTATTAGTTTCAGCCTACCCCCGTATTTGCGAAAAAAATTAAATTTGCGTTATGTTGTAGGGTTAATGTGTGTTGTGCATATGTAGTACAAAGGGAAACGATATAGCGTAATGCATTTAGCTCCAGCCATATGTGATTTATTTTTTCGAAAAAGCTATATTACCATTGTTTTAACTAGTATGCGGTACAAATTCTCTTGGATGAGGAAACGTGAAACGTTTTCTTCTCTTTCCGTCTTTATCATATCACATTGTGCATCTACGTGTTACTCCGCAGTCGCTATCGGCGATGGGATGTTTGAACAGTAGTCATGAAAAATATGGGAGAAATCTTTAGTGGCAGGTAAATGTTTAATCTGATATCATTTGCACTTTGTGTGTTGCTGTTGTGAATTTCGCTAGGGGAAAATATGAGTTCTTAAATCTACCGGCTCGACAGGAAACGTTCGTTATTTTGCCTGACGAAGCTGCGGTAGCTCTCTTCCATTTCCTCACAGTTTTCAGCGTCAATTTTCATTTTCAACATTTCCAAAATCAATTTACTTCTCTTCCGGACGCGCTTCCCTTCTCTTATTTGTTTACTGTTTAGAAACGTGTTTCGACGTTACCAATGCCATCATTCAATGTGGCCTTTCATTCAATTATGCTCCTGAATATTGCTCTATTTTTCTGGCAACATCTGTTATTTAGTATAATTTTCCTCTCTCAAATTCGTAACTAATTTTCGAACGCGTTCGATGTAAATGGGTATCGAGATGGTGCGGAGGCTAGCGAACAGGCTTAGCACCGAGAGGTCTCGGCTTCAAATCTTGGAGTCTGTAGATATTTTTCAGTGGTATCCCGATCCCTACTTCGAGGTGCTTTGTGGACAGCACTTTGAGTGAGTATGCCGTCCGTCGGAAGGGACGTTAAACTGCGGCGCCTTTCGTTAAGGGGAAACTAATGCCGACGCCGGGTTTATCTCCGCCCTTTCCCCATTGTCATGCATCCCTGATGGCGCAAATGACCTCGGCTGTCGGTCGTGTCCCCTAAAAACCACTACTACGAGGGTCATCCGGAAAGTAGTACCCGTTCGTGAATTAAAGACACAAAAGTAAATATTAACAAACATAAAAAATTTTATTTGAAAGAGGATACTTTAAACTACTTCTCAACATAATCTCCAAGCAAATTAAGGCATTTGTCATAACGTGTGACAAGTTTCTGTATTCCTGCTGCATAGTCCTTCGCCGCCAGCTCATTGAGATACAGGGTCACTCCTTCTTTAAGTTCTTCATCGCTGTCAAATCTTTTTCCTGCCAAAAAGTCTTTAAGCTTTGTAAAGAGATGAAAATCTGAAGGGGCCAAGTCCGGGCTATACGGTGGATGGTCGAAAGTTTCCCATTTGAATTGCTGCAAAAGTTTTTGTGTTATCCCAGCTGCATGAGGCCTGGCATTGTCATGAACGAGAATGACACCAGTAGACAATAGACCTCGCCGCCGATTTTGTATTGCCCGCCGTAATTTCTTTAATGTTTCACAATACGCATTGGCATTAATAGTGTCTCCACGGGCCATAAAATCAATAAGCAATACACCTCGTCGATCCCAGAAAATGGTTGCCATGAGTTTCCTGGTGGACAGAACTGTCTTGAATTTTTTTGGTTTGTTTGGTGAATGAGCATGATGCCACTCCATTGACTGTCGTTTACTCTCAGGTGATGCATAACAAACCCATGTTTCGTCACCAGTAATTATGCGAGTCAAGAAAGAGTCTCCTTCATCAGAATAACGCCCCAAAAACGTCAGTGCTGCAGCCATACGCTTGGTTTTGTGCTCATCTGTAAGCATGCGAGGGACCCATCTTGCACAAATTTTTGCATAATGCAGATGGTGTTTAACAATTTCATGAACAATTGTTCGAGAAACATTGGGAAAATGCTCACAGATGTCATCAATTGTGACGCGCCGATCGTTCCTCACGAATTCGTCAACTGAGCTCACCAGTTGGTCTGTAATGACAGACGGTCTCCCCGAACGCTCATCGTCGTGTGTGTTCCCCCTCCCCATGTTGAAGTTGCGACACCACCGCCGAACAGACGACTCGTCCATTACATTGTCTCCATACACCTCCTTTAATTGGCGATGAATATCACATGGGCGAACGTTTCTTGCATTGAGGAATTTAATCACTGCCCTCACTTCACAACTGGCGGCGTTCTCAATTTTTTTAAACATTGTAAACAATCACAGAAACAACACAGGCAATGCTAGCGTCACGCAACTTGGCTCAGAGAAGGCAGACAAGCCACTGAAGCTATCTGACCTCGTCCAGCGGCTACTCGCGTCGTCAGCACTTCATGCGGCACGAACGGGTACTACTTTTTGGATGACCCTCGTAGTACTAGTTGTAAATCAGGTGGTAATGATATAGTTTTAGGTTCGTGTCTAATTTGTTTGAAAAATAATTACCATCACTGAAATAGTAAATGGGAATTCTTCTCCGTTTTCTCCGTCAGTTCTCTACGTTCTCTCTGTTATTTCATCTTAGATTTTTCTAACCTTGGCATGTACTTTCGACTCTATGCATCTGAGCCTACACCCATGACATACCTTCTTGCGCAATCAATTATTAGTCCTCAACTATAGTTCTTGTCTTCAATTATTATTTATGTAATTATGTTCCCAAGAGAGTTTGAGTTTTTCAATGATGGAATGAAAAAAACTTGTTACACGTTGTGGGAAATGTGTTAGCCTTAACAGTGACAGAAAAATAAGTATATAATTTTTAAACTTAAGAATTATACTTTTTGCTATTCGTTTGTAGTCTACAATCATGTGTGCATTCCTTTTCGGCCTACCCTCGTCCATTGAAAAGTTGTTCGTCCATTGTAATGAGCGGGCATTAGTCTATTAATTATTATGCATTATTAAGCGCTTCGTGAATGGCGTATGAGCTTTATTTGCGCCTCTGCAGTTCCTCCTCATCTCCTCACCGAGTTCACGTATACCCTCCTCCTTTCCGTCCAACATACCTCGCTTTCCTTCATGCTTACCCGATTCCCCAACGTGCCCTCTTCGATCACGACCTTCATCCTCCCCCTGCCTCCCAGTATCTCATCCATCAACTTTTATCCCTCCTTCGAACTGCACCCACCCCCACACTTACTTCCTCTTCTCCAGCCTCGTCTAAAATGTCTTCCTTTGTCTTACTCTCTATTCAGCCTACTTTTCCCAACCTCCTTAAAGTGCTTTTCTTAAAAGCCTCCATTGCTCGTCCATCCTTTTCCTCGAAGTTTCAGACAACGCAATATTGGGGGACACATTTTAAGCCTCGGCGTATTTATTCTGTAAGCCGCTAACCCCACCATGTCTCATTCATCATCTACCTCCTTTTTTCTTCAAGGCGCCCTTTGTTAACGCATTCCCTCCCCAGATGCTCACACTGCTGTGCCTGCTTTTCTTCGAAACGCTCCTTGGATGAGTGAATTGCTCCATCCGCTCTAGTCCTATGCGTGCGTTGCCTTTGCCATTCTGCACCTTAACGCTCTCCCCACTTTAATTTATTTTTTTGATGAATGCGAAACACCCGTTCTGGGTTTTTGTGGCATCATCGAAATAGGTTATTGCGTTTAGCGCATTGAAATGTTAATGGTTAGTAGTAGTTATCATAGACGTAAGGCCACGTGTATTAGACATTAGGATCATTGTGTAAACACATTGTGTCGGCTCTAAAGCCATGCTCCCTCGCTTTATTTCTCAAGAGCATACGTAATGACGCATTGTTCACCGTGGTATCCTGTCACGAGTCACACGGATAAACGCACGCATCCTTTAAGACTCTGTGATATATAGCACGTTTTCCGTGCGTTTTATTTTCCAATTGCCATATTAGCTTGTGTGTCTGTCGTCTAGTTACAGCAATAAAAAGCTCCTAATTATTATGAAGATTTGTGCACATTAGTTTTATAATTGGACAGTGTACAGATAGGATGTGGGAAAAGTGGAGTGTAGAGCGACTGAAAAACCGTAACCTTTTTCGTAATTCGATGAAAAGACTTCTTGGCGATAGCTTAGGTCTTTCGTCTTGAAAATTAGTAATATTACCGAGAGAACTGATAAAAGACTTATGAGTTTTCTGTTCACCTGAAGTTTAATGCACTTCTATGAGAAAAGAATTGAAATTCTGTTATCTTGTTATTAAGGGAATGGTCTCTATCAGGAATGATAATTTCTTTTCAAGTACTAACATTAAAAATTAAGGATAAGTACATGTATATATTTCCGAAGGAATAGTATGGAACATGCGTTCGTGAAAACCTATCGAGAATGTTTGTTTGATAACTGTAGAAGTAGTCTGAATTGTTGAATATTTTTTCTTTAGGTATCATGAATAAATTGATTTGAATGGTGTCTATTCTACATTTCTGATGATCTTTCATGTCCGAAGTCCATCTGTTTGCTGGGCCGTCGTTATAATTCATCAAATTATCCACATTCCATCGGTGTCCATATTCCGCGTTCTACGTCCACAAACCACAATAAAGATATTGTGCCTCAACCGTCCTGCCACTCTCTATTGTACGATCACCCCTAATGATTCTCTATAAATAGAATGAACCTACTGTAGTGATTTCCATTTAAAGTTTCAGTGAATTGTTAGGATAAAATTTCGAAGCAGTATCATCCTAGTATCTTTACTTTGTTTCGAATTTCTCAATCGCGTATTCTTTTTAATGATAAGCAAACGTGCACTTTGTTACGATATCCATGGAAAAAAGGTTATCGCACCCCTAATGGTGGACTTGATTGTGTTGAGCCAGCAATTTACGATCTGTGTAATTCTATGAACGGTTAACTTTCCATGCAAGGTTAAGTACTTCCTGGCATGACTCGTTATGTATGATTAATGAGGTTCTTGAGATGAGACGAAATGAATTTCTAACTGTTTCTCTCTCTTTATTTGCAGGTAAGGTTCACGATTGGGACGTGGGAGTGTCAATTATGGCGACCACGTGAGTATAAAAGTATGTACTGCGATCTGTGCGTACGGAACTAAGCAGTCCTCCTGGGTCCTCGGTGCGCGGCTTCCGCTTCTCATCGCATATCCCTTCGCTTTTGTAGGATGGTACAATAAAATTACGAATACGGCTAACTAACTCTTTTGTAGATGTGGAAGAAACTCCTCTTCCTTGACACGCCGCTGGGAGGAATGATCTTTTATAGTATTCCAGAGACTTTTATTCCCTTGACTTTTAGTCTGTTCGGTCGTAATGACCAGTTCTACTTTCGCTAATTGAAAGTAGGAAGGAGTTGGCACGTAATAACTCCGCAGGGAATGTGAATGAGTATCCGAGAACTTCGCTCATTTCAATGAAACTTCATTTTAAGGATAGTCAGTTAAGGTTTGAGTTTATTCAGTTTTATTCTTTCTTTCAATTTGTCTGAAATTAAAAAAAAACCGTCCTTGTTATAATTCGGTGTGGTATAACGTAGTGATGATGTAGGAAAAGAAGAATATTTTAACGAACCCTTCGAGGAATCCTGAAAAAGACATTTAGTCCAGTTTTATGCTGATTCAATTTATACGAGAAATTATATTTATATGTATATATATTTTTATACTATTTATTTTTATTATATATTTATATATCGTATATGTCTTTCTTTGCTTGGTCAACTTCATCTTTACATTCAGTTGTCCCCAAGTTTTCAAAGTGTAGGGATATTTTTGTATTAGAAAATAAAATACGCAAAAAAGTATTTGATTTTGTAGTTTCAGAAAATATATAACGGCTGCTATACCAGGTTTTTGCATCTTCGAAACGTCATATTGCCTGATATTTCTCATATAGTCACTTTTAGTATGAGATGCTTGCGTTCGGATCCTGAAGTTCGTGTCAGAATGCAGTTGTCACGCATTACCACTTTATGTATAGGAGGTTACTTGGTCGTAGATTTGGTATGTATGGGTTTGAATGCGTATTTTTCTTGTCCATTTGCGAAGCACGTGAAAAATTTCTTTGATTCGTATTCTATATTTTGATATACTTGTATTTACGGATGTCGTGTAGGTATTGTGAAATTTTCCCCCGATTGCATCTGGATAAATAGGAACTTGGAAGGATGTAGGGTTATGTTTTGTTAGGAGAGATGAGGGAATTGTCGTTGTACCGTTCGATAGTTTGTGTCCATTCAAAAACTTCTTCAACCGTTGGATAACTATGATAACATTATGACAGGAATTATCGTAGAAAAACTTCACTTGGTCGCGCGTAAAAGATCGCGAAATATCGAACGACAATTACTACTCACCGAGTATCGCTGATATTGTAGAAATACTCGCAATGTCGTTGTTTGGTGGGAATTTAAGTTGTATTCCCAATAGGTCGTTCGGTTTTATCGCTCTTAAATGAATTGTGATAAATTCAACGAAATAAAATATTGGTTCGCTCGTGTAATATTTTACCTCACGAAATGTGCAGAAAGAAAACAGGTAGAACATCTCAATCCTAGTTTAAAAATGGAGTTTGCTTCGTGTGATTTCGATCGCTTGAAGGTGATGGTCTCGATGTTGACTTACATCACTTCGATAAGTCGATATGGACATGTCGGAGGATATCGGAATGTCAATCGATGGAGAATGTCAGCGAATGTCAAATTCGAAGAATGGCCATTGACGAGTCGTTCTTAAGTATTTCAGACCGGATCCGGAAAAATCGGCAGGAAGAGGTCCCGATCGCGCTCTTGAGGAGAGGGCACTCTGCCCTCACGCACTCACTTCCCTCTTCGCGGAGGGAAAATCACGGTTCTGCTGCTATGATTGCGACCTGCCCCTGACGGTGAAACATATCCTGACACAATGCAATAAATATCAAAGGGCCAGAGAAGGGAAAAGGGAAATTTAAGTAATGTATTAGGGTATGACCTCAACTCTTTAAATAAAGTTTTAACATTTTTTAGGAAAACTGGCCTAATGAGGCAACTCTCGTTGTTGTCTATGAATTTTTAATGCTTTAAAAAAAATAATTATGTATTTATTTATATAATTATTAAAACTGAACTGTGGTTTTAAAAGTTTTGACATTGGTGCAAAATGACCATAGCTGTCGATGCACCCTAAAAAACCCCAATACTACTACTACTAAAACCGTATCTACGCCAATGCCGGTTATAATTTTCATTGACAGATTTTCATTAACTTCCGTTTACTTAATGATTCAGTATTTTAATTAGAATTCTCCCAATCAACTATAGGTTATGCTATCTACGTATTTTAAGGAGAAACTTCGTGCTGGCATTTCGTAAAACATTGATTGAATAATCTCGGTCGTATTTGAATTGGGAAAAGAAAGATCTCACCCCCTTGCCCTTATATCACCTAATTAAAAATTAAAAAGCCAAAAGAAAAAGCTTCGCTTGTTCTCGAATAAAACTTTTACATGACCTCAGAAGTGACTTCCGGATCCTAGACGAAGGGACCAGGTGGCGCTGGTTACGGCCGTTTTATTTCCACGATTAACGGCCTTGAAGCTCATGGAAAATGTCGACGGTGATTCTAGGGGGTAGCGGATGTGTGTTGGGGGAGGGGAGGGATTCAGGGGATGGGGTGGTAGGCAGGCGGCTCACTGGTAGCGCGGGATGGCACGGTCGTCTCCGACTGGAAAGGTCCCGCCCCCGTCCCTGCCTCCTCTCCTCGCGTGGGTTCGGGGAGGAATCGAAGTCGGGGCGGCCTATAATTAGAAGACCCCCTGGGAAAAGGTTAGCAAAAGGTGGAAACCCCTTCGGAAGCCCCATTTGTTCCGTGGCCTTTTGCGCCTAGCGTGGACACGAACGCGCGCCCCGGGCGAGTGCCAAGCGCGAGATCAGGGGAGAGGAGCCTGCCGGCCGATTTGTGCCCTCACTGCTCCATCTTTGTGGCGATGGTTTGTTTTTTTTTCAACACCAGGAAGTCACGGTTTGGAATCATTTCCAGCGCGGGAGAGTCGAAGCGCTGGCGACCGGGAACGTGGCGGCATCTCGATATTGAGATCGACATTCAATAGGCATATGTTGGAGCGAGGATAAAGTTTCTTTCTGCAAAAGGCATATCGAACCTATCAGTCGATATGGACATTTAGCGAATCTCCGATGACAAACCACTCGTCGATATCATTCGACGTGGTGGTGTAAAGCAAACTGTCAGCATCGTATCTGATTAATAGACGTCTCCCTATCATCCGAATTGTCGATATCACCATATCGGTGTAGCTTTATTATTTTCTTGGAAGTGAGTTTCAGCATCCTCATTTCAATAGCCTGTGGGCATACAGACAACAGGTTGCTAACGCAGGGGTCATGAGAGGGGTTCAGGTGTTTTCTTAAACCCATTGAGGCGGCCATATTCGTTGGTATATGAAATAGGAATCAGGTTATTTGTCAAAGGTTCGAGATTTTGATAGTATAGGAAATTAAGTATAGAGGGAGACAGGGGTGGGAAAAACGGGCGCCTGAATCGCATGAGTAGCGAGTGCCTTAATAGGGGATATGCGGGGTTCGATTTTACAGTAACTCATGTGTTGTAAAAATATATAGCAATACGTTTAAGAGATTTTAGAACATCCATAATGAATTGGTAGAATTTTACTGCAGAGTTAATTAAAAGTAAGACTTTTCTTTTCTCTTTACCTCCTCTTACATAGCTTGCATAAAAAAGTATCGGGGAAATAGATTGGTTTCAGATGCCTCAAAATTCTTCGAAGTACATCCCTTGAGCGCCGACACACTTTTGCCAGCGACCTTAGCGTAGGTCTTTCGCATCACCTATATAATGGCGTGCTCTCTCATCTCATCAATACCATCTGCGATCATGCGCACACTTAACCACCGGTCTGAAGTCAACATTTCACGAACACGGCAGGAAAAAGTTGTTACCGATACTTTTATACAAACCTTGTATGGCCTCCAGGCCTCTACGAAATTTCAAGGTGCTCCTATACCTGCAGCGTAAAAGAATTTCGAATAATTCGCGGTTGCGGTCATTAGTGACCTTTTGTATCGAGCAATGCATGCTTCTTTCACACCTCCTGCGCTTAAGCGTTTGAAAGAAGGCGAACCGTCGCCGTTCGTTTTCGACACCTTGGGAGTAGTAGGTCGGTCGATGAATTCCGAAGGTTTTTTGTTAGTTTCAGCTTGGTTCTGCAGTGTACGAAGAAACTTAACTCATATTTTTTTAAATTTTTGCTATCCTTCTACTTTGCTTTTCCAGTCGACCTCGATCATCTGCTCCTTCAAAGGGCAGCCGTCAAAAACATAGTGCTCCTTAATACGTGGTTTGTGAAAATTCGTATCAGGTATTTTTGAAACTGCTCAGTACAGTTTACGTTTTTGGAAAGGGTAAGCATGCACGTCAACGTCAAGGCATCGGCTCTAAAACTGATTTTATTTTCATATTTTTAGTATTCAAGAGATGGGAGTTGACGACAGGCGCCTTAGGTTAAGATATAAAGTAACAGACTTGAAAACTTTTAGGGTGGAGAGTAGTTTTATATAGTTTTGAAAATTGGCCTTTGAAGCAACGGAATAATCACAGTTGTTGGAGGTTTTCGAGGTGCAGGAGTTGAGATAAACGGAGAAAATAAAATGGACGGATAGGAAAACAAACTTAAGTTCTTTGTATGGTATGGGAAGAGAGAGAATGCTGTTTTGGGGAATTCTAAGAAAGCTGGACCAGTGGATGCAGGAGATACTGAGAGTTAATGGGATGCTGAAGACTGTAGTGGAGGGGAGAGTGTATTGGGAAGAGAGGCAGAGGTAAGCAAAACAATGGACATTTTTGATGGAATTTGAAGAAGCAGAAAGTATATGCAGAGTTAAAGAACTTGGAGATTTCGGATATATAGTTAGTATTGGGTTTAATGATATTTTTAGTCAAGGCCTATTAGGTTGGTTGACTATGTTGCAGAAGTATTTTAAGGGTTTAGCAGAGCATCAAATAGATCTATCTGGCAAAATAGGAGCAGCTATTACTCTGATGCCTTGAGGCCAGTTGCTCTCGGATCTAATCCGCGCGCCAGTGTTCCATTCCCTTTACCGTAACCTTCTCCCCACCCTCTGCCTCCCCCACAAAAGAAGACTCCATCTAAGCCCTCCCCTCCGTCTTCTGGAAGGCCGCAGCATCCCAGGGCTCCAGTTGCGACACGGCGCAAGTGTGCGGCTATATACGTCCGAATGCATCCTCTTTCGTGTTTGTGTTCTTTGGAGCGTGCAACGTGTTGCGTGTTGCAGTGGTTGTGTGGGTGACGTATCTTCCTCCTTATCCTCTCTCCCTCCTCCCCATCCCCCATTCCTCACGACCCCATCCCCCATTCCTTCCCAGCACTATCTCGCAGGCGCCGAGAACTATCCAGTCTTCCAACAATTCTGTCATGAATAGAAAAAGCCTTAAAGAGCCTTTCGATACGTAACTTCCCATATCCTCTCTCCCCAGATGTAGCCTTGGTCTGTCTCATTTAAGTCTCAACTGAGTCACCTGCCTTCTTAATTTGGCTCGAAAAACTTTTGTAATCCTGATTTTCCTCCTCTTTTCTCGGTTTCAAGAAAAATTTTTCTCTGTAAGTCAGTAAGGAATATCTTCATATGTATGCGTGTTCCATCAAAGTTGAGTAAGAGCATCATGTCCATAACTCATTGTACTAGAAAAGTATAGATTTTTTTTGGAAATCACTAGTGAGGACTCGCGATGTATTCAGTCATATAATCCACACACTATATGTTTTATATGCTAAGTGAATGCTTGTCAAGTCATGGTATCGTAAATGGTTGTCGGCTGAATATGTTGTTGTTTTAAATGGTAAACCAGACCGCGCTGCCGGAAATTTCGCGGAAAGATTTAATTTTTCACTCGTTGACTAAATCCCACTCAATTGATTTAATATACTTATAGTTCATAAATACGAGGAAGAGTGTAGGGATTTGAGCTCGGATAACTCCCTAACGTCCCCGTCGAGTGGCTAGGATAACTCGGATAGGCTCGTATAGTGAGCGACACATTTCCCAAAATGGGCTCAAATTGATGTGATTTGTCTATTTTAGAGAATGGATGTTCCGGCGTCGACCACCAACGAAACCTTTCAACCTTTGGTGTGTCGGCATCGACGTATTGATTGATAGTGATTGACGCACCAAGGCATAGCCGAGGAGTTTCGACAGCAAGATTTCAATATCGCTCAGGGGTGCAGATAACACGTTCGGAAGGCTGTTCTGTTCGATGATAGGAATGACTGTTCATCCGTGAGAGTAATTCACTCGATTGATCTGATTTGAGTGAGTGTTGCCCATGTTGAATGTCTGTCAGAATACCCACAGCAACGTTGCACGATTCTCGCAAGTTGTTCATTAAAAATCTTTTTGGTACTTTGAAGTAGAGTGACTATATGGGATTACGGAATTTGGTGTATATTTTTCTTTTAGTTCCTTACGAACACTAGGCTACTGTATGACATAAGTATCGAGCACCCAACTGATATGTAATCTAATTGTAGACCAATATTGGGGAATGTTGATATTGTCCTCAGTGTTCATTATCGTATTATCCATTCACGTTGTGAACGTACACAATTAATGGGTGATATTCTTTCCAGTTCCTACTCCATCCAATTTCCTTTCTCCCTTTGGCAAACTGGCCGTTTCTAAAAACGCTACTTAGCCCTTTTCAGTTCAGCCTAGTCTCAAACTCCCATTTACCCCCGATTACATCTTCGTTTTTCAAACCCTTTCCAACCCTTCCTAACCGCAATTCCAAGCGTCAAATCTAATCAAACTACTCCCTTATTTTCCTCCCCTCCCGTCCTCCGTCCGCTTCTGACATTCCCTCCGCCCAAAACGTTGAATTAAGAGCATTGAGTTTGCATTAATTATCTCGGTCCATTCCAAGGTTTTCTGTGTTTGGCTCTGGGGGCGTTAATTTGAAAAGTTAACTCAGAATTAAAAAATATATAATTTCTAAGTTCCCGGATGTGGATAATGGGCAACCCTACCGAAACATGAATTCACTTCCTTAAATCTTAATTTCTGGTCATTATGCGTTGAAATACGAGGACATGTATAATCGATCAAAAGCAAAGAACGTATAAACGGAATCCGTTATAGTAATTATTATTATGGTAGTGTACCGTTCAAGGTAGGTTTTGGATCTATACGCAGACTAACCGCAGCTACTTTGGGAAACCTCGCCTACCAAGGCACAACGTGACATATGTTTTCGCGTGGGACAAAACTACGCTCCTAATTAAATTTTTCGCTAATATAATCGTTTCCTAACACTTAGTCAACGTCCATATCATCAAATTCCTCCTTCTTGTAAAATCTTCTTTGATTCGTGTCTATTGCAATTCTTCTTTTGATGCCCCTACTCCTTTGATCATCCTAGTCCAAAAAACTTCCAGTGTGGCATTAATTGAATAAATTAATAATCTATTTGATTTTCGGAGCGAACAAGAAAAGAGATCACCCTTAAGCTATGCACCAGTGCTATCGGGAAGAAATAATACGATATGCTGGGGTGGCGATTATTCTATTCAATAATCGAACCCGACTGTGGTCGATACTGAGTTCGATTAGATTGAGAAAGGTATGCGTACTATTTCAAATGGAGTCCTATATAATTTAATTCTGGTGTGTGATAGCCGCTATAGGTGCCGCTATAGGTTGTTTGTAGTTCCTACCTTCGATTTTGTGACAGATTAAGTAGGGAATAATAAATTGAAATGAACGAAAAGAAATCCGAAAAGAAACTAAAGAGAAAACAATTTTCTTGAGGCATCGATGTTACCCATCCACCAGGAGTTGAGGAGAGGAAATCGATTGCCAATAGGAGAGGGTGGCGTCGGTGATTGGATCTAAAGCCCTTACGACACGGGCATAAGAAATGGGCGGTTCGTGATTGAGCGACTCGAAATTAATTATTTACTCTCGTGACCTATTTTAGTCTCCGAAAATTGATTAGTTTACTAGGAAACGATTGGGTATACAAAAATGTTTACTAGGAACAACTTTTCTCCACCATAGTTCGCTGCCAATTTTTTTCCCTAGCAGGTTATTGTGAAGAGTGCTCTTTGCAACCGGTTTAAAAGTAATTAAATCGTTCCTCCGTTTTAGGTCGTCGCTATGCGCCACCACTATTAGCTCGAGGTTTACTCTTTCCTTTCAATTCTCAATTATCTAATATTTTCCTTCGCAATTTTATGTATTTTTTGCGATTAATTCGCTAAGCTATGCATCTCTTTGCTTTTAAATATTCCAATAAAAGTATGGCAAAACTTTTGCGTGGAGCGTAGTTTTGTGCTGTGCGGAAACTTAGCCGTTCAGGCGAGGTAAAAGGCCTAGTTAGCGACCTAAAAGTGCTAGCGGGAGCACAGTCAGCAAATTAGGCCGGTTTCATCTATCCCCACAATTGGCACATTGAGAGACAAGGAGGTATCCATAGGGATTTTTTTACTTCATGTGTACTAATGCAAATGTGAATGGGGCAGTTTAGGGGTTTACCCATTTAAAAATGTGAGATGCCACAATTAAACTTGTCAATCTCTTTGCCCTACTGATTCTTCTTTCTCTTTCGGTTGAGGCCATTTGGTGACCTCTGCCTCCTCTCTAATTTGGCAGGTGGAACAAATTCATTTGCAAACTAAGTCGAAATCAAGCTTCATTCTACCATAATCTAGGAGAGTTTCAGCCGTAACTGAAGTTATGAATTTCTCAAGAAATAAATCGGAAAGTTAAGCAGTAATGTATGTGGGTTGGAATGAGGTTATGTTAGACAATTTTCATTTTAGGAAACATTTTCGAACTAAAATTGGCATGATATTAAGTGAATTGGGAAAAAATTCATTTGGCTAGTAAGCATTTACAAGGAGGAGGGGTAATGGGGGACTTAGGAGCAAAGAAATGTTTGGTAAATACCTTGGTGCTGAGCGTGGTGCTGTATGATTCTAAAGCTTGGTCGGAAAGAGAATACTATATCGGAGGCTTCTGAAATGCGTGTTTGGAGTTGAATAGAGAAAAGTAATTGGACGAAAATAGAAGTAAAGGAAGAAGCTTGGAAGGGGGTATTTGTAAATTTGGAGAAGAGAGATGAGGTGGGTGGCGAGATATTGAGAGGCAGTGGGACGTTGGTTGATGGGAGAATGAAGAATGGTGTCGGTATTAACGGTTTGGAAATTTTAGACGGTATTGATGTGGGTGCTGGAAGCGGGAGATCTGAAAATGGTGCAGGGCGAGAAGCGTTAAAGTTTGTGGGAGTGTTTTAGAAATTCACGAAACCGTTAAGTGCTTTTCGGGAAACTTACAAAACGTAATTCCAATCATTAATCTGCTCACATTGATAGCACAGGCCAACAGTGGTTTTGGTGCCGGAGCTTTTAATGCTGATTTAAAGAACAATTGGGGTGCTGAATCCAATTATGACACTAGTTTTTTCCTATCAGCTATAGTTTTCAAGATATAGATATGTTGTTACTTACGTAAAAAAATCTTCTACATGATGATATGGGAATATTATATTAATAATTATCTCATTCGCCTACAATATAGAAATATACATAAAACTTATTGGCAGTTTATTGAAAATAAAAGGAACACCGCAGAGTGGTTACAAATTAGTATACTTATAGATTTATTTAACTTTGAAAATTATTTTCCGGAATATATCAAATATTAAAACAACTAATCGTAAGATGCGCCATATCTAAAAAAGTAGAGCTGTTAAATAAAAACGGATTTCATATTTGGATTCAGCTCCAAAAATATAGTTAAAATCATCACAAAGATTCCCGGCACCAAAAAAAAATTTTTTTTGTAGGCCTGTGTAATAATAGTGAGACCTGTAGCACTACTGAATTTAGCAGCACAGGGTGTGTTGTCTTGTGGATATTAATTAGTTTCAATTTTTTATTGGGTAACGACGTTTTTTACCTTTTACCCTGCAAGCGAGGGTGTGTGAGTGGTGGGGTTTTTTATAAGTCACCAGACATTAGTTAAATCTGTGAATGTACAAACAATTGGTATTATTTTTATTTTTTTGTTGCACGTGATCTACGTACACCACTGCGGTCATTAATTCGTTGAGGAAAAGGATTTCTTTAATCACTCCCGTTTTCCTTCTCATTGTCTATTGTCTACTAAGTAATGCCGGGTTGTCTTGATTCCCTTTATGTCAGCGTTAAACGTGAATGATTTATATTTTTCTGGTAATTTGTCTTTGATGCAATTTTCGTGTTTCCATTGGACCCTACGAGGGTGACCATATTAAAAAATTGGTTAGGTAAATAGGTAGATAATTTAATATCAAATATATGTAACGAGCGATTTTAGCAACACTACGTTAAATTTAATTATCTACTAATTTCATTAAAATAGTTGCGTGTATTTTCACTTGCGAGTTTCGAAACTCGCAGAGTCCACGAATTCATATTGATGCGGGCGAATTTAGTTAGTTGCCTGTTCAGTGTTGACACATTGGATGCTTCGGATCACTCTGCTCGCAGTAAGGTGAATATTCTAGATTTATTAACTGCTTTTGCACGATACCATGTTGGACATCGCGAAGGAATTTGACGAGAGTCTTATGGCATTAGCCATTTTGCGGGCGGGCGAATTTAGTTAGTTGCCTGTTCAGTGTTGACACATTGGATGCTTCGGATCACCCTGCTCGCAGTAAGGTGAATATTCTAGATTTATTAACTGCTTTTGCACGATACCATGTTGGACATCGCGAAGGAATTTGACGAGAGTCTTATGGCATTAGCCATTTTGCATAAATATTTAATACATATTTGCTCATACACAAGCACCCGTACACACGTGCGTACGTCTATTACCCTCATGCAATAACGAGTTTTTGGGTTTGACCAAACTGTTGAACGTTGATTTTCATAAATAGAAGGAAATGCCTTGGTTAGAACATCGTGAGAGACCCGTTATTCTATTCACGCAGTTGTATTTATTCATTCATTACGGAATGCTGTTATTACGAGTAGATAATTGCACGCCTGAAACGCCGAAAAGGGGTATGTTTCGTGGCCCATTTCAGATTATTTGAAAGGGTTCGTTTGTGAATTTAATTAAGTAAATTCAGCAATTCGGTCGGAATTATACCACGTAATTGGGCCTACGTCTGGCTGCCCTAATTTCCCGACTCGTCATTTCCGGGAATCATGTGACGTTTTCCTTAGTTGCGAGGTCAGTGGCATTGAATGGAAGGCGCAGGGGAACAAGAGAACCTATTTTAAGGAGCGGAGTAAGGGTATTGCTTTCATATCGTATGCGTCTTGGGCGTGTGTGTGTGTGTGTGTGTCCCGCTAGGGATCTGGAGCCCGGGGGCACCGCCCCGGCCTACTTCCGTCGCCGTCATTTGGGGCAACCCTTGTTCCAGAGTACGGATTTAGGTCTGCCGTCCCATTTTGCGGAGTTTGACCCAATTCTCCCTTTTCCCGTAGGAGAGGTGGGGGTGGGACGTCCCCGAATCACCTCGCCCTCCCCTTCTCCCACCATTCCTTACGCCCCTCCACCTCCTTCCCCCACACCAACCCCACCGACGATGAAATTGAACTGGGAAGGAAATGGAGGGAAGCACATAATTGGTGCGAAAAATTTTGCAGGTATCCCTTGCCAAACGGTAATCGTGAACTATTTCCCTCGGATTAAGGCTTTGGATACGCTGTTTTTCGCGGCAAGGTTTAGCTAATCACTGCGCTATTTTGAGGATTTTGAAATCTAATGTAGTTTAATGAAATTGAAATCTAATGTAGATATATCTCGCAGTGGTGAATGGTGCTTGCTTGTGTTCTGTGGGCTGTGATTTTATAAAATGACAGCAATGGCATTAGAATTTAGAATATTGTGACTCATAGAGACGCATGCGTAATCTACCCAATAAATACGGGAACTGGTGCAATCTGGAAATTTTTTTGCGGACCATGTAACCCTTGAAAGTTTCTCCTCGAGTTAGTGTTTTCCGTTGAATTGTGTAAAACATGTTGCTAGTTTCTTTAAAAGAAATATCTGGTGAAATAAAGTAAACGTTGAGAAATATCAGCTTCGAACTAGGAACATAAAGAGGTGATTGCATTTTATTCTCCTGGGCCTTGCTTAGTGCGGCCAACAAAGGCCTCTGAAGCCGCCTTTAGCCATTCAGGACTTCAATTCGTATTCGCCATGGTCGGTTGCATCGCATTTACCCGACAAAAGGTTGTTATTATAATAAATGAGTATGTTTCCATTGCTTTTGACAGCATTGCCATAACACGAATTTTAATTTATAGTAGCATTGTATTATTATCGATATTTACTGGCTGAGTTAGGGTTTTGATGGACACAAGCTACCAAACGGTTTAGCGACAATTCTATTCTCTCTCTTAGCAAAGCAATACCCTACATCACATAAGACCCCTCTTCAATTCTGCATGCTTCCTTCCTCCCTTCATCCCGTCCAACATCCCTATCTCATCCTCCCTCTTCCTCGTTTGCCTAACATTCTCCCCTGTACCACAGTCTACAACATCCCACTACCGATCATTATGCCCTTCATCCATCTTTCCTGTCTCTATTATAACAGCATATACTTAGTCATATTTCTTATCTTAGGTACGTAGTACACTCGTCTGCGTTAACGAATCCTAACACATTTCATCCTAGTTCAAAACGTAAGGTTAATTTTAATCTTTTGATGAATATATTTTTTTTACATTTTAATGTGTTAAGGTGATTAATATTTTCCTTGTCTAAGTTATTATTCACAGCATTGTTTTTTCGTATGACGATCGGGTCTTAAAGTGAGTCCGATAAGATCATCATCCCATCTGATCACCTCATCTTCAGTTATAATGTAACACTTCTTTCATTTCCCAGTCTCCTTAAAATCTCATCGTTAATTTTTCGCTCTACATCATTCCCTTGTTTCATAGTATGTCCGGTGCTTCCAAATTTTCTCTTGCATGTTACTGTTAGTTTCCAGGCCTCACACACACACAAAGAAGCGCGTTCAATGTGCGTTTTTTATTTTAAGCCCTCTTGCGCGGGTAAAGACATATTTTCATTACATAGTGCTCTTACAATCGAATAGATGTCGTTCGAGAAGTTATGCGTGTTAGAGTTTTTACGGTCAAACTTCTTCCCCCTTGGAGTTGCTTCGAAACTAGAAATCAGAAGGGAGCATGGTGGTTAATAACTATAGGACGGACCTACAAAGAGAGGACTGGTGACGAGGTGATGATGGGGACGACAGTGCCCAGTGCAGTTGTGATTGTGTTCACCGAATTGTGCGACGACGTTTCCCGAAGAATCTTTCCTTTTCAGCATACACTGTGTCTACACTTTGTTTTCACTACAGGAAAAGATAATATTTATGATAATGGTCCTTTGATGCAAATTTTTCCGAGTCGTGCGAAAGACGTCCCAGATAACAAGGCGAATTGGAATTTTTTACCACGAAATATTGCGTTTTAACGGCATTTACTCCGTGGGCACAAACGCCGTCATCATCTCGGGTTATCTATCTGAGCATTGGTTTGTAGAAGCTCTCCTATCTGTTTTCTCTGCCCGCCAATCTCTTGATTTCTTCTTTGCTCTCTGCGCCATATTCCATCACCTGCTTCTCGAAGTTCATTGTGGTCTTCAGTAGGCTATCATGTCTCAAGAATTTGCCTAATCAGTTTATCTCTTCCCTTTTTACTCGTATCTATCCATTTCATTTTCATCGTTCTTCCGGTGCGCCATATTGCCATAGCCTCCGATATTCGTTGATCTTCCTCCTTTGGTGTCCGAGTCTCACGCTCGTAGAAAGGTGAGTTATTGATCAATCGCATCCTAGTACCCATACTGATACTCTTTGTAGTTAATAATTGCTTATTCTGATAGAAAGCCTTCTCCGCCATTCCTATCGTTCTTAATCTAGCAATTTTTACTTGTCTATTCCACGACAGTGATCTTGCATCCAAAGTAGAAGAGCTGGGCCACTTGTTCCAGCGTCGTGGCCGGTCGTTCCCGTAGTCTTACTTCTAGATGTTCTTCCCTGGTTCGGTTGCAAACCATTGCTTTAGTTTTAATCATGCGTATCATGAAGTTGCACATAATCATCCCCTTCCCCGTGCATTAATAGCAAATGCGTTGATATTATAAAATATTCAATTTGATTTAGTGTGGGACTTGGGTGCCACAGAAAAATGTGGCTAATGGAATAATAATTGTTTCTCAAGCCCCACGAAGTCACGGTCTTACCGGAGGTGGCTCGTATTTCGGAGAATTAAACACCACGGTTGGCAAGGGATTGGCGTGAAGAATATTAGCCATTCGGCAACCAGTGTGCTCCCAGGGGTGCGTATCTTCGCCGCGTTCTTCATGAGGCGTGAGCACCAATACCCATCCCCCCCCATTCACCCTCCCGTGGAAAACGTCTTTCTCTCTCTCTTATTTTCAATCCCGTTCTTCCATCCCCTCGCTCCTCGTTGCGTATCGGCAGGCTATCGATCCCGTAGTCGTCGACCGCTCTTCCCTCGCTCGCCCTCTCGCAACAATGTCTCGACTGCTTTGAGAAAGAGCGGCGCGTGGTGCGGGGGGGGGGGCGGGAGGGTTGAGAGTGTGCGACGGGAGGGTTGGTCACCAAAGAACGAATCGTTCGAATTCATGGAGTCGTTACGAATGATCGTTTCTCGTATTTGTATTTCTGATCTTTCGTTTTGACACAACTGTGGGGATGCACTTCCATTACGGATCCAATTCAAGGACAGGTTTCGAATGAATTTTTCGTTTTCTTTATTCAGGTTTGTTGTGACATTGATGCGCTCCTCGAGAGAAAGGATTTGAGATTGAAAATTCGGCCTCGATTCCGCCATTTCGCTCTGAACCTCCATCTCAGAAACTTTGGTATCACGCGCCATTGGCGTATGAGCGAATTAGTGTCAAATCGTTCGGCCGATATTTTTTCTATTTCAGCGCTATAAAATCAATACTACTCTCGAAGGAAAAATAAGTAACTTGTTTCCATCCATAACAGAATTTGATTTGTTTAAATATAAGTAGTACATTTTTTCTCACTACTTTATCCAGCAAAAAACTCTGAGTTGCAAGTTTACGAATCGTATTTAATCTCCGAGCAGTTGGAATTAAAAAATTGGAGAATTTAGGTACGTACTACTGTAAACACCTGATCCTCGGAAATGTAAAAATGTCATTTATCTTAGAAACAAGGTGTTAGGAATGAGGATTTCCCGAGTGCCATGCAGTGCATAGGTATCTCATACCGTTTCATCCTTTTTCCTAGTTTCTTGTTTAAGAATATTAACTCATTTGGTGAGCGCCTGCAATGAATGACGATCGAATTGGGTGAACGACTCAAACGTCGCGAATGGATTCGAGCGATCCGAATTAGCGAATTGAGGAAAAAATTCCGCACTCTTCGAGTGGCAAAACATGGCGATGCAAGCCGTGGGGATGGGGTGCGGGAGGGGAGCGAACGAGTGTCGCGTTCGAGAGCGCATCATCGTACTTCTTTTGTTTTCTTCTCCCTCCCCTCCCCCAATCTCCTCCGACCCATGTTAACTCGTTCGCGGGTGCAATAAATAATGCACAAGAGCGCGGAGCGGTCGTTGTTTATACGCGTGTACCTACGTACACGCGTATGAAAGTGGAGTTTTTGAGGAATGGAGGGCCTGGGCACGACCCCAGAACGACCGGCGGTTTTATTTTTTTTATTCCTGGTCTTCCACGTGAAACCGTTACATGGCGCCAACGAACAGCGCAATTTGCGGATGGTTTTCGACCAGAGGCCGTGTTGTAGGGAGAGGCGGGAGGGGAGGGGTGTAGGGGGGAAGTTGGAGTGGCGTCATAGTTCAAGGGAGTACGCGAGGGCGCATGACCCTCCTGCACCCAAGGGCCATGTGAATTGAATGTCATAAAAGTCTCGACGTATCGACATTTGATGCAGGTATAATGGATGGCATCGAGTTTCACCCCCAAGATATCGAATATACATTAAGACTGTGGGATTTGGCAGCATTTTTGCGGTATGTCAATTTGCAAACGATGTGTTTGGTACAGTTCGATGCAAATGATCTACATCCCGTATACCACCATATTGGCGGAGGACTTTCTTGTTCTTCCTCGTCGGTCAGCTTGATGAAAGACTTGGTTTAATCGGTGTCTTCCGCTCCCAAGTAATTTGCAGGTACGTAATATTCCGGTGTTGTTTTTCTTATGGAACAACCAACAACAGCAGGTTCAGCGAACAAACAACTTGCTCAGGTTGATGTTACGAGTACTATGCTGTCATGTTATCTGTGCATTATAAAAATCGCTGATTTGCCGTACCGACCAATTTAATTTCATGGCTCATTCAAGGACTGTGCCGTGTTTATTGCAATTTTAGAATGCAATACCTTTGTATGTGTACACATTGAGGGTTCCTGCATATTCTTCCCCCTCATACGTCTATGGATAAATGTATTATAAATACAATTTTATTATTGTTCCTTAAGTAACTTTAGTTTTGCTAATGATATATTTACTCGACGTTAACTATATGCTTCCCGTTGCATTAACGATCCTGTATTATTTAAAATGACTGCATTGTTGTACATTTATTACATTTATTGCTATTTATGTCTACACTTATTGCTCATTGCATAATAAATTGCTTGTTATCAAGTAATTTCCTGGTTGGGATAGGTTTAGGATGGATACGACTACCAAATAAATATTTTGTGACTCCTAACGAAACACAAACGAGCAACCTACTCTACATCAGGTCCCTCTTCATCTCTGTGTACTCCCTTCATCCTGTCCAACATCCTTATCCTGTTCGTGTCCTTTTTTCGTTTGCCTAACATTCTCCCCTCTATTACCGTCTTCAACATCCCACCGCCGCTCAATACGCCTTTCATCCATCTTTCCTGCCTCCATAGGATTTCTCTCAACGAACCCCTATCCTCACCCACCATATCCAGTACTTCCTCATTTGTTTTCCTTTTGGTCCATTTCACCTTCTCCATTCTCTACCACAACCACATTTCCAATACCTCCAATCTACTTCTACTATCCCGATTCAGGGACTATGTTTCTGCGCCGTACATAGCTACGTACATATTCTTATATGGTCCGCAAATACTTATATAGTCCGCAAATGAATATTTAGGCATTCTCGTTGTGTATCGTTTGATAGTGTAGCACCCCCTGCCTCACGCCCTTGCTTTGAGGTTCATGTGCACGTGTGGATGATATACGTCGCGTCACACGTCCTAGCCATCTGGATGCCTTTCCAGCGAGTGGCACCGCCACACATCGCTATCGATCAATTGGAGCAAACGCGTCCCTCGCTCTCTCACACACACAGAGTGAGAGAGAGAGGCGCGCGGATGCCCATCCCACCGCCACGGCATCTCATTTCCGAAACCCAAGTGGTCTTCCCTCGTCCATTCTTCCTCTCTTTGTGGAATGCAAAGCGGATTCCTCTCACTGGTAGCACGTACGTTGTGGGAGGAAACAAAAAAAATTCCCCATCCGAATTTATTGGAACTCCCAATGGGATTTCCACCATTCCCGAAGTTGCCATCTTCGCAGGAAATCTGTGTTGCAGGCCGAACTTTTTCAGACGGAATCATCGTGATATTTCCTCATTTAACGGGCGCGAGGAAAAAATAAATATCGAATGCATTTGCGTAGTTATTTTCTTAAATTTTATTTTCGAATTCCATCCGAATTCCTTTTTTGCCAATGCGTTGAAATTAATCCGCTATGGTACTTAGCGTTAGTTTCGCAAACGTGTTGGAATGTGGAAATTTGGGAGAATGGCGGAAATTCTGCCTTCCTAGTAGTTTTGTGCGTAAGGGTTGCGAGCAGTCGGTGACCACTTTCCATATGCTGCATTCCACTTAATTTGCCCAACTATGAAGGATATTCTGTAAAGGTCAAACTGAAGTTGCAAATATTCAGAAGCACCGCATAGAAACTATTCAACAAAATTGAATGTCTTGTGCTAACGGCCGAGGGTGAATTATTGCAGCAATGAATTACAGGGAGTCATATGTATTTTTTCCGTCGTTTCCGCGAGGAAAAAAATCATTTAATAATACAGTGAAATATATCGAAAGAAAGTAGTTTCAAACATTATATCAACGCCTTTAGTCAGTGCCCTTGATTTTTTCAACCAATGCAGTGTTTTATACTATCTCTTGTGATAAATTAAATACTTGGGTCCGAGGAAATTAACAAAGTTGGCTCGACTAAATCAAATGCGGAATCATTATTTCAACTTTTCCTATTTTGAAAAAGTCATAACGGTGATAATTTCAATATAATAAATGGTTTTAACACCTCAAACGTTTCGAAAACGTAATGAAAACAGTAAGAGAATAAAGGATCATCTTCCTCTTCATGTTCTTGCTTAAATTATCCCAATCATTTTCATTTTTTTCCTTCGTGTTATTCCATCCATCAAAGGTAGGTTTCTGGGCGGTCCCCAATAAATATTTTACTGCACACATCGCGAGAACTTACTTTAGTTTTCTTTGCAGTGTTTCTTTTCTTAAATTATGTCGAGCGGAAATAAGTTACCGATTTTCACGAGCGTGGTCGAAATTTTCATAACTTCATGACACTAGCCAAATTGAAGGCACTCGATAATCGCTAGCGCTAAAATCTCGGAGTCGTAAAACCCGAAGGGATGTGAAAGACCGCAGGAGATATATCCGTTAATCAACCCGAAGCAGGATTGAGATGGATGCCCTCCAAGAGCATGACTCGGGCGGGTGGATAACTGTGTGTGTATTGGGGCGTCAGTTCCTTTCCCCTAGCCGCCTGCCATTCCCTTGTTTCCCGTTGAATACTTGAACCTAGGAAGTCGCAGCGCTTGTACTTAAAGTAGGTTGGGCCCAATCGTCATACCCGTTAGGCGAACGCGGAATATGTTAATTCGGTATGATTACGACTCAAAATAGTACATTTCTTGTGCCAATTTCGTGAGGTCACTAATCGAGAGGAGTATAGAATACAATGAGGACGTATTAACCTCTTTCGTAGATTTCGAAAAAGCGTTTGATAGAGTGAATTGGGAAAAACTAATGCGTATATTGCAGAAAATAGGAATAAATTGGAGGGACAGGAGGCTAATCCGCAAACTATACGTCTCATACTGCTCAGGTGCGAGTGGGGAACGGAGAGTCCGGATGGGCAGTGTTAGGAAGAGGGGTAAGGCAGGGTTGCCCATTGTCACCGGTGCTGTTCAACGTATATGTGGAGGAAATTATTAAAGAGGCATGGGAAGAACTGGAGGTGGGAATGAAAGTCGGTGGGGACTGCTGTTCAACCTGTATCTATAGGGAATGATTAAAGAGGCATGGGGACGAAATAATAGAGCAGGTAGAACAGTTAACATATCTCGGAAGTGTTTTGGACCAACACGGTCAAAGTGGTAGGGACGTAAGGAGAAGAATTGAGCTAGCTAAGGAGGCTTTCTCAAGGAGGAGGGAGTTGATGACGGGGACGTTGAGTAGGGATATAAAGACAAGACTCGTAAAAACTTGATATGGAGCGTAGCTATGTACGGCGCGGAAATGTAACCATTGAAGCAGGAGGATAGGCGCAGATTGGAGGCTTTCGAAATGTATTGGAGGATGGAGAAGGAAATGGACAGGAAAGCAAATGAGGAAGTAGCAGGCATGGAATGGGGGGAGAGGGGTTTGTTGGGAGAAATCATAAGGTGACAGGAAAAATGGATGCAAAGGATATTGATTGACGATGGGATGTTGAAGACTGCGATAGCGGGGAGAATGTTAGGCAAACGAGAAAAGGGCAGGAATATCAAAGGAATGTTGGACGGGATGAAGAAAGGAAGGCCGTATGCGGAGATGGAGAGGGACTAGTGGAGTAGGATGTTGGAGCGTTCAAATTCGTCCCTGACGAATGGTGGTGGACGGCGCCTCATTCCGGTTTCCCCTCGCTATAAATCAACCGCCACGAATCCTTAGTGACCTTTTGTCTTGCGAAGCGTCGTCAGAGAGTCCGTTGCATCGATCTCGGGCCATCAGACATTTCGTTTTATTCCTCTTTTATGACGGTCGTAAGATTGCCCCGTGACGAACGAAGACCCTTCCCTTCTCGCCTGTTTCCCGGAAGCACCCACTTCGACGCAAATTGCCATCTCGGCCTTGCGATGGTCGAATTATGGATCGCATCCGTGCGCGCACGTTTCGGGACTCGTCGGGGTAGAAGAAGAAGAATAAAAGGAGATGGGGAGTGCATCTCCGCCAGTAAAGATTTCACGGTCCAGTTCCGCGAGAGAGATTTAATGGACCAACCCGATCATATTTCGGCTCTCGAAGACCGGGAGCGAGGTCGTATGGAGGTGGCGTGCAATATCGAAGAGAGTTACGGCTGCTTCCTTCGCTCCAGTTTTGGATTCTCCTCCAATAAAGACGTATATATAAAGTGGCTCATAACAGTTCCAATGTATCGAAGATCATCTACACAATCCATTGTTGTGTTATATACCTTGTACCAAAACGATGAAAGCGTTGAAAATTTTTGCCAGCCTATCTGAAATCGTTGTAATAAAATATTTCCGTCGATGTACATGATCGGGATTTTGAATTATCCTCTTTAAAATTTGATGAGTTGCTTGTGAAAAATTCTCACTGAAAACAAAAATAGATGTTCCAAAGTTTATTAGACCTATTCTTCACTCTGTTCGTGTATCTGCTAACTTCTTAATTTATCCAATTGCTTTGCGTTTGTCAATCGCTTCACGTATCTCATCCGGATCTTCCGCTGAAGACTGTGTTGTCCATTTATACTTTTACGTTATCTCCACCAGGCTCTCATTATGCTTCAAGATATATCCTTGGAGTCACCCTTAGCTCTTTTTCCGCGGACTTATGTCGTAGTAGAACTCATTAGTGACGTTCCTCGACCGTTGAATTTCATAGCCCACCCAATAAATATGTGAAATTAATCCTCGTGAGACAATGCAACGTCAAATAAATGATCTCCACTGATACTTATGTACATACGAAGGTTTCAGATTCTTTGGTAAAAGCGTAGTTTCATTTATTGTGTGCAAAAACAAAATATGCCCGCCGCCAATGTGCCGCAATATCCGGTGAATAAGTTACCCTGCCTCGGAATGAACAAACTTGGTTAATTCTTCTCTCGGGCAAAATTCCGCTAGAACAAATGAAATATTTCACCGTTCCCTTGTTTCCTGTAGGTCTCTCATCGCATTATTAAAAAAGATTCTCTCTTGAATGGATATCCGTCGAATTCCTAAGAAGGCAAGCATAGCGCTGTCTCCGGACCTCGAGCCAAAACAAAACCAGATCAGGTACGAGGAACGGTGTGTGTGTGTGTGTTCCGCACACAGTGAGGGCTACAAGTCGGAATTGCTTCCAAATTTCTCGTCTCCCTAAATGCCTTTTGTATTTCCGCTGTCCTAGAAAAATTGTGAGTTCAGAAGGTTTTGAGTGGTGTCATACGAATTATCTAAGGAATAAGTGGCAAAGCTCAGATTATTTCTTGTAGAAAATTGGATGGCCTAATTCCTATTTTTCTCATTCAAGCCCCTAATCATTTTTTTTGTGTTTTAAAATTAATTTTAGCAAAATGTGCTACGTGTGAAATTCCTTTAAAATGATTTCGAGTTTCTTGCGGATCTTTCTCTCTTTTGATTAGTGTTTGTTTTATTTTTTTTAACTGTAGCGGATCTGGAAAACCTCCAAGGGTGGGCATTTTCATGTATTAACAATATACTTTCGTCGCCTTTTTTCCCTGGAAACATTTTTGGAAATCGTATTAAATTTTAAATTAATTGCACTACATTAAATACAGCCACTGCAATGGATTATTTTAAGCTCAGTGTTCAGTAGGTATTCAAAATTAGTTTTCGACGTATAATTAATATTTATTTAGAATTTAATTTAGTTTAAAAATGATCCTCAAGGGAGCCCCCTCCTTGAATCCGGCTTCGTTTAAATATGCATTATGTATCAGATTGATATGCCGTCTCCTCTGTGTCACCAGATTTAAATTACCAACCAAAATCCCTTTCTTTAGAATGTTTTAACTTTATATTGACGACTTTTTTCAGAGATCATGCAAATTAACTTGAAGTTTGGAGAGCCCGAAATATAGTTTTTCCATCTTGTGGGAAGCGAATCGGTCAAGTTAAGATTTAAGCGTTTTGTGCCCTTGGGATATTTTGTTGAGAGAACACTTACACCGATGACGTGTTCTCCTTTTTCCACGTTTACTATCGAATAGTAATAGCCAAGTAATCTATTTTCTCCGAACGGCATCCAAAAGACATCAAAAGCCGAATAAGGAAAAGGCCAAGTCGGTGGGAATGTGTCTGACTGGCAAATCGTGAAATTATTACTCTGTAGGAGACCTGTCATTATCAGCCATACCCCATTCTTTCCCAGGTAATTTCTTTTTAACCCGTCTGTCAAAATGATATTCCTTTCGTCCCGGAATGTTCCATCCTTGGTTTTCTCAAATGCCACACTTGTCTAATGGTTCTAGCAACCCCACGGCCCAGAACATCATGCGGGTTCAGATTTCAAGCGTCTACTTGCGCCCATGTTTTGGGCTGGCCACCGTTAAGAGTTGAAGAAGGTAGAGTGCGCATTGAGTCACACGAAACGGTAACAACGACACAGTTGTCGCAGAGTGCCAATGTCATGTGGCATGCGTTATTTGGTGGGAAACTCCGGTAAATATATCATTATTATCATTTTCCATATTCCAACGGGAAAGGTAGGTTTCGGAAGGACCCAGCATAAACAATCGTACAGCAATATATTTCTTCCCCATCCTAAGTAAAAGCAAAACCTGAAATCGGGCAATACAGTAAGTCACTCTTCAAGTTCACTTAACTTCCTTCCTCCCCTCGGAAAATATATGGGATTTACTAATTTCTTTATTCGGGTACATGTACAATAGTTGAGCGTCTTGTTTTCTCTGTTAGTTAATACCAGTTTCAGCGAATGAAGGGCTGGCAAAATATTCGCATCTTTCAGATATATCGTAATCTAGCGCCCCAGTGGCCCTTATCCAAAAAAGGAAATGAGGTAGCCACTAAGCGCAACGTAAAACTTGCAGTATACAGTATTCTAATTCAATCAACCTAGTTTCAGCAGTATTTATTGGAAAGTAATGGTGGAATAAATATAGAATGTTGTTCGTGACCTTTCAATTAATTAATTATCATAAGGCTTGTGTAAAATCACTTCAGCTCGTGAGGAATTATATAACCACTGCGCAAAACTTATCATTGACGTGTGGGATGTTTTCCGCCTCTTTTCCGTCCGCCATTCAAAACTCTCTGCCCTTACTCCAGAACAACGTATTTCGAGTGAAAACGAAGAGTAATTTCATCCAGATCATTAGTCGACTGGCTCCCCCGCCGGCCCCTTACCGCTACCCGACACTGCTCATCTCAGCTCCAGGGTTCGTCTTCCCTCAGCCACATGTCGTAACCTACACAACCTCGGATGCGTGGAAATTTTCCATTTAAAGTTGCTTTGTTTAGTTTCAGAGACATCAGTGAGGTTGCTACAGGACCTGTATGCTATTGCAAGAATTTTACACCTGTTTCGCATTTTTCCTGGCATTCCCGTATTCGTGAATGCATGTCTTGTTCGCGATTTCACCCATGTATGTATTTTTTAACTCGACGTTTTCGCCGGCATCATTACCGGTTTCTTCAGGTGTATTGGATTCACCTGATGAAGCCCATTGGTCCTTTTTTTCGGCTTATACTCGTATGATAGGTACAGATTTGAGTCCAAACTGAGAGTATTGATTCATTCGTATTGACTCTCCAATTGGTTACAGTTATTGTCGATTTGTTTTCCTTTATGACAGATAAAGACGCGTTTTCGATTGTTGAATAACGTGTAACTCTGACTTCTCCGTCGAAATTTTGGGGTTCTGATCATTGTACGCGAATTAAATCCGAGATAAAAGTGTGTTCGTCAACGCCATCCCGTTGAAGCCTACACAAAAGTTTCAACCAGTGTTCGGTTTAAAAAAAAAAACAATTTTCTATGTGCCATTTCTCAAAGGTTTCCTAGTGTGTATCAGGGTATGGATCCGGAGCTTGTATAAGCACTAGGTCGGGAATATGGGTCAAATTTTTCCTTCTATTACGAGTCTACAAGAAGGACAAAGAAGTATTAGCTACATATTTGAGGAATAAAGGAGGTCTTGGGGGAATCCAGAGATGGCAGAAAAGATTTATTATTATTGGTCTTCTACCAGTTTTGGATCGACACAGTCCATGCAATTGTACAACAATAAATTTACTTGCATCTCCTAAACAAAAGAAAACAGCCTGGCGTCGGACACTTCAATAAGTCTATCTTCAATTCGGCATAATTTTTTCTTCCCTTCAAGAAAAGGATGCGTTGAGGGCTGCGGAACGACGAAGACTGTGTCGAAAGGAGAAGCAGGAAACGGAGATGAAGAGGTTGGCCATATTGTTTTTATAGGCTGCTGAAGGACAGAGGGTATACATTTTCTTATGTAGTTTTTCTGAAGCCCCGAAAGGTGTCCATTGTTTTTTAGGGTTCGTCCACAATACTGTGCCACACGGTAGACGAAGTAATGAAAGACTGATGAGAATAGAGCAAACGGAGAATGTGATGTTGTGTACATATTAGATAAACGTTTACGCCGATTAGTACATCAAGGAAATAAAAGAATATGATTAATACGGGAACTTGGACCATGCGGTTCAAACGAAATAGCATGTGGTATTACGTTTCTTTGTACATTATATGAAAGGCTCAACTCAACGAAAATTGAAGATAGGAGGAAATTCAAATTCCTACCTCTGATCCACCTAGTTCATGGAATTCATTTAAAGAAACACCCCATTGGGAGAGTCAAGTTCAGGTCCTTGCTCCGGTCATCTCCATCATACCGGTGGGCATTTTTTTCGTGGGTTGTTATGGTCATTCCATGAAAATAGTCGTAAAAAAAGGTATGAAAAGGAATAGGAATTTGACTTGAATGCGCTTGTTCTGGATTCCCTCCGCTGGATGCACCATGCAGGTTTACGATTCCCGGAGAGTGGAAGGTTTTGGAATGGCATCGAGGGAATTTCAAGTATTTTCACCTCCGATTGTCTAAGGTTACATTGTTCGTGCACTGTTTCCTATTGTCCATCTGATTACCCTCGCATGATCAGTTAAGCATGAGATGAGCAGATGGGAAATCGGATAAGATGTTGTCGGACGGGGTAAATTAAAATGTTCGTGGGATGCTGTCCGTTATGGAAATGTTTAATTCTTGGTATTTCATCCACTTGCTGCACCATCTTCCACGTGCAATAAAGTCATTCACAAATATCTGGTCTCGCAGTTTTTGCCATTTTTGTCAAGTGTTTAAACCGCAGTACAACGGCGCAGTGCAGATGTTGTTGAGTCGGCAAGTCAGCTGATGACCGTCGAATGCAAGAATTAGCTTTAAAGCTCTTCATTTCTCTCCTGTGTTCGTCTTTTATATGTGTTCCTATTCCTTTTCCTTATAACTATTGACATGTGGCTGGATATTTTTTCGACATATGGTGGAATTTCGTGTTTGAATGTGTATATACAGATAAAGGACCTGATCTGAGTCCACTGAGATGGACTTATATCAGGTTGGAAAATCCATCGTTGGATGGTTGGATCACGTTTTCACTCCTTGAAAACGTGATCCAACCGCAACTCCTCTTTTTTTATCCTTTTCTCCGAATGAAAATGTCCTGAGCTGTGAAAACAAAAGTTGATGGGGAAGAGCAGGGAGGGCGTAACGCTAGGTGATGTTCGGCTGTCGGATTCCCATCCGCCTGGTTCCCAGGACCGTCCTCCCCCCCCGTTCCCGATATTCCCGCCGTAGACTCTACGGCTCACAGCACCATCGCTCTAATGAGTGTGTGGGCAGGGGATCGAACGCTGGGAATCGAGCAGCGAGTTTAATATGCGGAGGTGACTTGGTGCTTGTGTTGACACTGGCGGGAGAGAGAGACGTTCGTGTGGATGCCATTGGGCGGAGCACTCCTCTGGGAAGCCATGTTTTGTCCAAATGCCTGTCCTTTTTTTTTACAACTTCATCACGTGGGAACGATAAATCCCTGCCCGAATACACTATCGACGTGCCTCAACGCTCCCCTCATGAGAAGGGAACTCTAAAGCGTGTGGAAGTTAGTTAAATGGCAGTTGATCAGTTAATGTAATTGTGCAATATTTTGTGGAAAATTGGAACACAGCAGTGGGAACATAATGATAAGAAGTACGTCAGTAAAGAAAGCATTACATAAAGATAATTGATTACTTTTACACTCAGTAAATATATGAAGATAATAGTAGTAAACATATATATATATATGGAGCGTTTCGCTTTATGGGTATGATAACTAGTCGCTGAGACAAGAGGATGATAGGTTAAGAGTGGATGCTTTTGATGTGTGGCGAAAGGCGGAGAAAATAAGACGGACTCAGTGGAAGACAAACGCATAAGTTTTCAGTATGGCATTCCAGTATGGCATTTCAGAGAGGAAGTTCCTGGCGAAATTCGGCAAGGGAGAATGTTTGTTGGGTGAGGTAGAGGAAGGATGGAAGGGAGATGGAATTTTTAGACAGTAGGCATATGTTGTGAAGAAGTAAATTATGTAGTTTACATGTAGACAAAACGTCAGTAAGTTCCCGTGATACGTACGAGAAGATAATATTCGTTAGGAGCCTACTGTTAATAGGTAGAATACCTTGGGTGCAATAAAAAGTTAAGCTCATTCTACTGGATGATGTAAATTTTTGTCTTCCGGAGTGGGGGCATTGGAAATGGCGACTTCATTTTGCGTTTGTAATTCCACCATCGATTCTTTTTATAGGTTTAAGCAAGAATTGCAGCGTTCAAGAATTGGTATCCGATTAAAGGCAAGACTGAATGAGAACTTCTGGGGCAGATTATGTCGTTGTTTCTTAATATCGCAGTCAACTCTCCTCGATCTAATCCCATGAGATCGTCGTCCGAATTCGTCCTTCCCTCTTTCGAATTAATGTGTCCTTGATGGCTATTGGCCCATTTCCAGTACTTACTGCCGGGTGCATCTTTGAATCTGCCACCCGATGTATTTCATTTGGCTAAAACATATTTCTCCTCTTCTCATGGGGATAATGGGAAACTCTTTTCGTTTTCACAGTGTTGGGCTACAATAGAGTCTTACATGGTTTTCTGACTCTTTACATCCAGATAATCAGCGTCACGTCGTTATAAATGTTAATGAGAAACGCTATAATAATTTTGTTTGGTGGTTATGTGTCGTGTCATAATTTAATAATTGCTCGTCATTTTTTTCGACAGCATTGACGGAAGAGTTTTAAGCTGTGTCGGAATCCATGAGGAAAAAGACATGTTTTCATAAAAATTGTTTTTTCATAAAACAAATGTACGAAAATGATATTCACATATCAGTTTAACTGTTTGACACCTTGGTGTCTTTTGTTAACAGTATATTAATCCCGACACTGGGTTTCTAATAATCCTTCTCCCATATCCTTAAAATCCTAACTATACCAACCTACTCACGTCTCCCTAATGGCACAATCGGAGATCAGCTGACGGTCATCTTACCTGATAACAACAGAAAGGAATTTGGACTCACTTCAAGATAGCCCCCACCCCACGGAGGGTTCATTTAGGCTCCCCGAATCGTGTGTGCGTATTCAAAGATTTATCTCTCTTCAAAATATTCGATGGAGGATCAGTTGAAGTTCAGTTTAGTTCAGTTAAGTTCCGAACAAATAGTTTCACGAGCTATTGTATCAGGAGCGGCCCATTCGTAGCAAGAAGTTATGAACGGAGGGATTCACAAATGATACGAAGTTGGCGGTAAATCATCCCTTCAACCGGAAGGTTTCGAGTTGCGCACGGAGTTCTCGCAGTGGCCTGCTGACTCGGCACCGGCATTGACACCTCGGAATGAGTGGGATGTAAATGCTTGCCTCATGGGGCTTGTGAGGAGAGAAGGAAGACTATTGCATACTACCCTCCCCGATGTTTTCCGCTTATGCCAAAGGAACAAGGCTTCGTATTTCAAGTTTTTTGCAGTTATTGTTTTTTGATAGTTATCCAGCTTGAGGGGTGCATGTTGAGTGAATTTTAAAAGTTGTTTAACTCGGATCGGTGAAAGTTACCACCTGCAATGCAAGCATTTGGGATGATAGCATGCGAAAGGGAAACTCAGCGTTATGGTTCATAAGAAATGGACATCACATCATAATGTTTATGCAATTACTTCACCAGTATTCAAAAGTGATATCTACTGCGAGCTTAAATTGAGCCTCTTAACAGTCAATGAATGAAATAGGCAGGCTAGTTGTGACATTTGCAAATGTCAGGTAAAAGGGATACATCGTCATGAAAAAACGGTCTTAGTGCATTAAGAAAACACAAAGTTGTTGTTGCCCCTACATTTCTATTGGAGAATTTTCAATCTTCTTGCTTTTCGGGAATATTTTTTTCTAACCTACAGCGCTACTAGTTCCGGGGTAATAAATATTTCGAAAGAGTTTTACCTCTCGAATCTTAAGCAACCTCTTATCCTTTTCAAATGCCTCGATATTTATGGGTACGATATAACTTTTAGAAGTCCGCCAACTCTACCACAATCGATGAGTATGAACTTAATAGGAACGTTGTATGTGCCCCTGCTCGTCTCTCCTCGCCCAACTCTTGACCCCTGCGAGAGCAATTCTCCTCTCAACCCCCTTGTTTCCTCCTCCCTCTCCCACCCCCTCTCGTCTGCTTCGCTCCAATAGATGTCACCCTCGGTGTAGGGTTGCAGGTTGTCCATTCTGGATCCTGAATATCCTGATGGATATTACTTCTTTGAGGTGTTTTTCCCGAGTTTTCATTTAATTTGGTGTTTGAGTTTTTATTTTCATCGTTAAAATTTTACACTGTGTATTTTCCGGCCTACAGTCTCCTTAGACTTTCATGCCCTCGTCAGAATTCCTTTCCGAATGTACTAGTGAGGGTAGCATTTTGTTGAGGGTACTCGTGTAGATTTATTAGAAATTAGAGTAATTAGGTATTCTGGGTTTAGAAGTGGAAGATTTAGGGCCTTTTCCACATTATTTGGTGAGCTGTGACGGTTTGAATTGTTAGATAATGCTTGGTGCCATTCCGTTGATTGGTGTTGAGCACTGAATCGTGCATATTATTTCGGATCTCTGGGAGAGATACGGAGGGAGTTTGTCACTGCTGGTGCAGTCGGTTGGACTAAACTGGACCAAACCAAATCGAAAATATTTCAAGGATATATGGATTTTTAATTTTAGTTTTTGCCAGGGGAAACTTGTTAAAGGACTGAAAAACTTTACCGTATGGATTAAATTTATCGTCCATGTTAAGTGTCTCAAAGGTATTAACAAAGGATTTTATTTAGCAATTGTCTCTGTTTGGAGCTTCACATTTATGTATGGCAATATTTTATTGGAAACGTTGGAACGGCAGTGCTTGCCTGGGCAAAGTGTAAGGCTAAATGTTTGATTCAAGTGTAGGGATTAATTTCGTCATCGTTAATATCATTAATGCACTAGACGTAGCAACCGGACAGTGGTAGTTGGCACATTATGTAATTGAAACAAATAATGGTAATATAATTCATTAATTATTGTAATATAGAACAGGATAGGGATGTTGGACGGGATGAAGGGAGGAAAGAAGTACACAGAGATGAAGAGGGACCTGATGTAGTTTAGGTTGCTGTCTTGGGTTTTGTTTGGAGTTACAAAATGTTTATTTGATAGTTGTGTCCATCCAAAAACCTACCTTAACCGGTAGATTACCTAATAATAATAATTAATTAATTGTAAAAATAATCGCCTTTGCTGGTCTTATCGTTTCCTCTATTGGTTGGACTCGAATTCTTTCATGCTGACACCCGGATTATCTTGATATTTTCAGCTCCACTTTTAATTGCTGAAGTTTTCTGCGGAAGTGTTTTTCGGTCAAACTTTCTTTCTTCCCAGTGATAACCATCTTCCTTCTGTGAGGTGAACTTATCTCTTAAGTTTTGCAGGATGTTTTTCCTTGATCATGTAAATTATTTTTTTAGGAAAACCCGAAATCGGATTTTTTTTCCTCTAGGAAAAGTTTCTGTTATTTGGTGGGTGAGATTGGCGCGTCATCTGGCAACCCTCCCCCGTTTCCTCTCTCCACCCCGCCATCCCTCCCTTCCCCCTTCCTCTGCCGCCCCCCCATTCAGTAAGTCCACGGGACCGGGATTGCATTTTCAATCCGTTTCTGTTCCCCAGATTCGTGACCGACGCCTCCGAGCTTCCGTCCCAGCCGCCAGTCGGCGCTAATGCGGATGTGCAGCGGAGGGCTTCGTGTCGAGAAAAATATGGCGGCTCGCCACTTTCCCCCCCCCCCCCCCCGACTCCCTCCCCGCCCCCTGTCGTCATCACTCTGTCAAGCCCCGACAGTGATTTGTTCGGAGGATGCACCGTTGCAATTCTCCATCCCTCATTTACCTCAAGAGCTGAAGTGTCACTTTGAACTCCCGCCTCACTGTTTTTTTAATGGTTTCAGCGAAGCATTTTGCAAAACTGTTATCGGACTGCCATTCCAGGAGAGTTTTTATAGCTGATGGAATTAGTCGTAGGAAAATGAATAAAGTCCTCAAAATCTATATTTGGATCTATTAGACCTTAACTAATATTTAAACTAATACATGGTGTAAAACTTGGTACTTAAAATTGCCGGAACCAACTAGTGTGTGGTAGGGGCAGGGTATAGTTTCTCGAAAAACCAGTCGCCCCCAGACCTCTGTTAAATTCATTGATGCGTGTGTGCGTTATATTACCAAAGCTCCTCTGTTGCCTTTGTTTTCTTGATTTCCCCGGAGTGCTTAATCTATGTTTAATACCTTTCTCGTTTTGAGTGCTTCCTCCACTCTCTCATTTTTGGATTTCCTTTTCTTTCTTTCTTCCTCGTTTTTCTTCTATCTTTCCTCTTTCGCCTCCTCTCTGTACCTTTCCCATCATTATTCGTTTCGTCCTTTCCTCGCCAGGATTTTTCTCCGGGAGCTCACCGAGGCCCCTTCGAATGCCCTGTCGAGACAAATTGGTGACAGCGGATTTGTGCGCCGTTTGGTGTAGGATGTCGATTGAAAAAATACATGAAATGACAAAGCATGGCAATTCAGTCTGGAAAATCTGGAAAAAAAATCGGGAATTGTTTGCTTTCTTCAGAAATTGGGGGGAAAGTGAGGGAAAGAAGGGACTCTTATTTGAAAAGAATGGAATTTGGTGTGAATATCGGGAATATGATACTGGGGTATTGAATTCCTAATGAGAGCGGTGTACCTTTTAGTTGTGAGATCAGTTCTTATTTACCGCAGTCCATCCCGCTCGCTGCGAGGACTCGCTGAAACCGAAACTTTATTGTGGGGATTGGCATCATGATCCACGAAGAAATACCCAATCGGATGCCAAACATAGGGAACGGCTGCTTCGTCGGGAGAATCAGGAATAAGTCGGGAATGGGAATCTATAAAATGAATGGTTATCCTGAAACAACAACTCACTCTTTACAAGTGCTATAATTTCAAGAATGCTGTGAAATGTCGCCATCTGTGCTTAGTTTCCAAGAGACCACGGCACTGTAGTCTTTTTTCAGCTTCATCAAAAATTCTACCTCTCTCCGATTAACTACTCGTAACGAATACATTTAAAGGTATATATTATTAACGGCATTTGCAACTAACCTCTTCCCAATGTGGCCCCACGTATGCATTGAATTGGCCTGCCTTCCTTGTAGGCAGTAACATATTTTCGTTTTAGCAATTTCAGTGTATACATATCCATGTAATCTCGGTATTTCTCGGGGATCGGATTGGTGGGGTGACTAGTTTATTGGCTTCCCACCCCTAGGGCTCGGTTTCGAATCCCGACGGTAGCATGTGGAGAACACTCAGTCCGTCTGACGAGACGTTAAACCCTGTGACCCCTTGGCGCCTCTCGTCAAATGAGTAGAATACTTATGGCGCAGGGTGTCTCTCCACCCTTCCACCATTCGCTGATAAATCCCACCTCTACCAAATTACCTATCCATCTGTTTTTTACGCATGATGGCGCGAAATTCTTCTGGTATGCAAGAAAGATGAAATTTTTTCACATTTTCGTTTCTGTTGCATCACTTCGAGCTGTTAGTAGCTGCAATTACACTTTACCACTATTTTCGATGCCGGTTTCTCGGCAATAGTTGTATTCGTGCGTGAAGTTTTCGTATTTACTACTGCTGTGACTGTCACTGTCAACAAGACCTCTCTATTTTATCACTCACATAGAACTTTCCCTTCTTACTGGCAATTAAAAAAGCAGAAGCACAACTAACACACAGCGGAACCCGACGAGGAAGTCTGTCTCCGACCGTTGAGCCTGAAAAAGGAAAGTGAAAACCAGCTTAGATACAAAACGGACTGTATTGACTGAAGCAAAAGAGAGTCTTGGAATATGGAAATGGGGGATGGAAGGACGTCAAGGTAAACGAGATCGCATAGCGGACGGGAGTGCCGCATGAAGAGTAGTAGCCGAAGACAATTGTCAGATTCGCATGAAAAAATACCCAAGTGAAAAGTCACTCTCACCCTATACGGTTATTGTGTGTATATATAAGGTTTGTACAAAAGAAGAAGAGACCAGTCTTTCTACGTGCGAAATGCTTGACGAATCACAATCAGTGAGGTGTCGCCTGCAAACGGCGTCTGTGAGAAGTAAAACACCGTCTTGCTCGTGTCCCAATCTCGAATTGTTTCCGCACTACAGCGATTCTTGTCTGAGCTTGCACTCGCTTGCTGCACAAATGTTTGTGTCGATGGGAATGAACGTGTTCGAGAAGCATCACGTGTGCATTGAATTTTGTTTGAACCGTGGGAAAAGCGCAACTGAAACGCATGCATTGATTCGGGAATATTTATTTCGCTGCCGATGATTCATTCGGCAATGAGTCCTGCCGATTTATTGTGATGTGACCTGACTTTAGGGAAGGAGCCGTTTTCTTGTTTGAAAAAATAATATTCATCCGTATTCCCAACAAATAAACTTAAAAGGTAGGTTAAACGAAATAAATCGTACTGATTCAGAAACCGCAGTACGCCCATAGAAGTTGATATGGTGCGGCGTTTAATTCTATGCCCGGGATACGGTATTCTCATTATTGATTGGTAATCTACTGATTAAGGTAGGTTTTGGATGGACACAACTGCCAAATAAATAATTTGTTTTTCCTCACAAAACACAAGCTGACATCCTACTCTACAGCAAGTCCCTCTTCACCTCTGCATACTTCTATCATCCCTTCGTTCCATCCAACATCCCATTTTAATGCTGCGCCTTCCGCGTTTGCCTAACATTTCCCCCTCTATCACAGTCTTCAACATCCCACTACCGATCAGTATACTTTGCATCCATTTTTCTTGTCTCCTTAGGTTTTCTCTAAGCAATCCCATCACAATGCATGGCACTTCCTCATTTGTTTTCTGTCCACTCCAACTTCTCCATTCTCACATTTTAAAACCCTAAACGTATATCGTCTTCAGTTACCATAATGAAAACTTCGTTGCAATTTTCCACAGTTAAAACTTTATTGCCGACCATGGTTTCGATACACTGTATCATCTTCAGGTGAGGGAGAGTACAAGGAGACCATGGTCGGCAATAAAGTTTTAACTGTGGAAAATTGCAACGAAGTTTTCATTATGTCTCGATTCCACAATATCATGCCTGATTCTTCACTTTTCGTTCAGTTACCATGTTTCCGCGCCAAACACAACTACGCTCCAGATCACTTTGAACACGTATGCATGTGTGTATATGAATATATATATATATATATATATATATATATATATATATATACATACACACATATAAAGTCATCCGTAGAATTCATTCGTAATGGATCAAAAAGCGACCCTCCTGTGTGACGGGGTCTTTGGTGCTCCCAGTCCCTTGAGTACTGGAGTCACGTCATCCTCGTATCATCCAGCTTCGCGATTTTCTCTCCTCGCCAAAAAGGAAAACGCTTCTTTCTGTTTCCCAACCGCTGACGAGTAATTCATCCCAGGAAGTGGAGGAGATAGGAGTGTTTTGTTCGGCTATTTCTGTTTCTTCCATTACCTTTTTATTTTGGTCCCCCTAAAAGGATTGAGCTCGCAGGATAACTGCTCAATGAGATCTTGGGGTTGGGGGGGATAGTTTTTTTTTCTGTCAAAACTGCCAACGGCTTCGTCGAATTTGCGACAACCGCTGCATCGAGGAGCACTCGCAGTGATTCTCTTGGCCAGTCCAAAGCTCTCGTGCGCTTTCCCCTAAACCTAAGCGATTTTATTTGAATGCGTTTCCCTGGCTCAACGTATCAGCTTCATTCTGCAGGCCTCTTTTATGCTCTAAAAATGTCTCCGTAAAATGAGAAATGCGTTTAAATGATCGAGGGAAATAACGACGTGGGACCCAGTCTCAGGGGTAATGCCACGATACTGTGACTGCGATCGATAAAAAATCTCGGGAAATCCCGTTTTTTCTTTAATTTACGGTGAAACGCAGCCCTTCTATTTCCTAGAATTTGATTTGTTGCTTTTTTAATCCTCGTCTGCAATATTTGCATGTGTGAATGGAACGAGGGAATTCAGGAAGCATTGATTGTTTTTGTTATGGTTCAAAGTGTCAACCAAGGAAAGGTGGATTCTGGGCAAATAGTTTGGCGATGAACGAATGAAGACTGTGATGAGAGTAGTGCATTTTCGGCGGGAGACGTAACGGGAGGATGAGAATTTTGCACGGAGGACGGAATGAAGGGAGGCAGAATGTATGCACAAGGGATGAAGGGTTCTTTTTTGTGTTAATTATCATGTTGTGTCGTGATAGGTTAGGATATCAAGGTTTTTTAGCGTCAATTCTAAAATGGTTCGGTTTTCAGTTGACTAATGGAACATTTGCCTTTGATAAATGTTTGAGTTCCTTGAGAATCAATTTCCCCACTCTTTAAGGGCATTTAATTAATTTGTTTGAAATGGTGATAGAGGGAAGCATGGGAAGAACTGGGTTTTGGAATGAAAATCGATGGGAATTCATAAAATCAGTTAGATTTGCTGATGGCCAAGCTATACGTGCTTGCCAGCTACACGTAATTTGCCAGTCAATTAAGGGCTTCCAAACTGTGCTGAGTGCCTTGAAATGTCAGCGCGATAGGCATGGGATGAGGGTAAATGTAAGGAAAACGAAAGCAACGCAATTTTCCAGAAAGAGGAAGGGAAGTTAAATTTTAAAATAGTAATTCATAAACTTGAGCAAGTGGAACAGTTTACCCATTTTGGAAGTGTTCTCTACCGAATTGCTCAAAGCAGTGGGGACAAAAGGAGAGCTGAATTAGGCGAAGAGGCTTTCACAAGGAGGAAGGAATCGGCGACATGGACGTTGGGTAAAGATTTTAAGAAAACTCAATACTTCGATTTGAACTGTAGTTCTTAACGGCGAGGAAACATGGTCTTTTAAGCGGAATGATTGGCGTTAATTGGTGTGGAGGTTTTTCAGATCATATGGGCGTGGAGAAAGATGGAAAAGGTGAAGTGTACGAGAAGGAAAACAAATGTGTGCTAGGCATTGTGGGCGCGGAGAGGGTTTTTTTTGGGAGAAACCATATAAAGGCAGGAGAAATGGATGAAGGGCGTATTGAGCGGCAGTGGGATGTTGAAGACTTCAATAGAGGTGAGAATGTTAGGCAAACGAGGAAAGAGCAGGAACAGGATAGTGATGTTGGACGGAATGAAGGCAGGAAGGAAGTACATTTTGGGATTTGAAGAGGCGCTCTAGTGTCTGCTGGAAAAGAAGTTTGCTTCCAATCTCCTTTCACGTAGTGTATTCAAGTCCGTATTAATAATCGGCTCTTGGCTTTGGCAACTTCCAAGGGGTCTCTCCTACCTCAAAAATTTCCCTTGTGATATCCCAGCGGTTATGGTTTTCGAAGAGTCTCCGACGTTAAAAATCACATGGGAAATGTTAACATAGAATACCCTTAAGAGGATCGTAGAGGTTGGAGACGATTATTAATACGCGCCTAAGTCATTCATTATTCCTCATCACCCTTAATCATTTCTGATTTTGTGTTCCCCTCACCCTTGGCTTTCCTCTGTTCTTCTGTCACCAAATGTCTCTTCTAAATGGGCCGCGTGTTGTGCCTCTTAACTTCTTTGGTATTTTTTCACGTTTCCTGTTCCAGTGCTAAACAACTTTTTGCGACAATTGCATAATTATAAAATGTATACTTTTAAGATATATTAATATATTATTATTAATTATATATTTAGATTTTTTGCGACATAATTTAAGAATTTAAATGTTTTATACGATAATTGCGTAAATATGAAATTGTATTCATGGATGTAATGCATGTAAAATATAAATGTAATTTGAAATGTTTTGCATAAATGTAAACTGAATGTACGTTACCACGTGGCAAACTGTCAACTTATAACACTTTCTTGAAATTATAAAAACTTAAACTTGTGAGTAATGAATGATTTGGTCCTGAAGTGATGAATGAATTTAATAGTTCATTCGGCGATAAGAGTGAATATGAGTTAAATCTCTCTTTGTATACAATTCTTTTTACCATTCTTTTATGTATATTAAAGTATCGCTTTGTGACGTGAACATTATTTATCATTTACATGGAAGTAAATGAGTATTCAAGTCCCTCTTCATACTTGATGTAGAGTAGGTTGCTGAATTTTGTTTTGTTAGGAGTCGCAAAATATTTATTTGCTAGTTCTGTCCATCTAAAACCTACCATTAACCGGTATATTACCTAATAAAATAATAAATGAGTATTCACACTCAGACAGGTGGAAATCGATATTTACTATATTTCTTCTTACACAATTCTTACTTACAGAATTCTTGTGACTTTCTTCGTTTCTTCGATCACCGCTGCCTTCCTTAAAACCACGATTTCATACTCCAGCCGCTCTGAACTATTGTTTTGAAAATTGTTATTTAAAGATTAATATGATAGTGAAAAAGTGCTTGGCGCAACTTAATGTAAATTGAGTGAAGGTGGAGTTAGGAAGCGTTAGCCTAATATTCACTGAAGAAAGTTTTACTCCGTGACTAATTTTTCGGTGAATGCCACCATCACAAGGTCACGTGTGAAACATATGAAGTTAAATGAAGTATGTGCGCTGAGTCTGTGATGTTGTATTCTAATATACGGGCATTTGTACTGAATTTCATGACTTTTTTGTTCTTCAGACGGTTTGAAAGAGCGAAGATGTGGGACGGAACTACTCCGGAGAACGTGTCGACGTGTAAAAAAATTTGCATGTCGCAAGTCGGGGGCGAATGAATATTGGCGAGTGCTTGCTTCATCTAAAGTTATGCGGCTCGCCATTTTTCGAGGTCTCCACTCGTGGACTTTGTGTCGGGCAATAACTCTCGCTGAAGTGTCATGGCGCGCAACCTTGGTCACGCTGATTAATGCGCTCCGCCCGTGCTCTTTTAATTCGCGCAAACCTTTGACCTTTTGCGGGGAAATCTCGCCGTGCCGCCGCCGTCGATGTGGAAAGCGAATACCCCGAGAGCATTTCCCGATGACGTACTCCGTGATCTTCGCCTTGAGCCCCACGGAGGCTGTCGATCTCGTCTCCAGCGGCATAATTAAAAAAAAGCCATTTTTTCACGTAGCAGCTTTTTCTCCGGTACTTCTGATCCCCGTCCCCTCTATCCGTTCTCTCGCAAACGTGCAAGCTTTTTGTCTGTGTTTGCGAAGAATTGTGTGCATCTTGCTTCGCGTGTAACATGGAGAAAACATGTTAGAAATACTTGGAAAGGCGTCACGGAAGAAATTTGTTTCCCCGACCGAATGCAGAGGAGATATCCCGATGGAAAAGTGTTATTTCGCATTACTTAAGACCTCGTCTCTTATCCACCTCGAGAATATATGTTCGGGCGAAGAAAGATTTAGTTCCTAAGTAAAACAAAACGAGGAAACTTGGGGAAGGCTTTGAAAGAGCGAATGAGTAGTTCCCGAACTCGAGGGTTTTCGAGTTCTCTCGCGTTCAAACATCTTTCTTGGTAGGATAGAGCTTTGTCCAATAAGTTGATTCCAACTGGTAGTGACCAGAAAACTCGTATTTGCCTGCAATTCACAGCGGAAGAATTCGCAGCAGGCATTGAACGCCATTAAAGCGAAGTATGAAAACGGCAGAACAGGTGTTCACCAGCATACCGTCGTTGACATGCCTAGCGAGTACCCAGCATAGGTAAGCTTGGTTGCCCTCAAATGAATCGCTGAATCATTGAAGTTCATGGATAGATTCATCTCACTCCTAATCTCCCCTCAAGCCTAAGCAGTGCCCTGCGGTTTCGTCATCACCCGAGCACCATGCGGATTCCTGCTTAAATACCCAGACATCTAATGTGGAAGTTTAGCAATCGATAAAAAGGTTTTTCATCGGTTGTGAAATGGCCGCCGTTGGTGTCGCAACTATCTTTACCGTAAACACTATAATGCCCCTCGTTGTAAAACTCTTGGCGTGGGTAATTGGTGGGAAAATACTATGCCCTTTCATTCGAAGCGTAATATGCAGTGTACCCTCTACTCTCTTTACTGGCGGCTTCCTCAAGATAAAGGGCCAAGAGTACCTCGAATGGAGCTCATAGTGAACCACTCTCATTAAAAGTCACTCTCATAATGTTTGTACTCTTATAAACCTCCCATCTGAGCTCAAGTCAGGTGGGTATCTAATGAGTTTGGTATGTTAAGCGAAACTGAAAAACTGATAAGTTTTTAATTCCAAAGTACATTATAAACCAGAGAGTCGGGGTGTTGGAGATGCCCTCCTCAAATTAGCATGTAAATTTTAAGTGTTTTTACAGAATTATGAAGACAAACACTGTGCCCAAATTATTGAGGAAAGTGAAAATAAACTTACAAAAAAGCTAAATGCTAATAGAATGCTTTCCATAGCATTAAAAAACTAGAAAGGTTATTTCATAAGAATGATATATGTATATATATTTTTTTTCCATGGTTATATGTTTGTTTAAACATACATGCGTAAAAATTTACGTTAGTATTTAAGTATTGACGTGAATTCACCAAGATTACTACTCCTTTCGCTCCAGGTCACCTCCATTTTAACGGTCAATTCTGCATTCCTCGCAGGTGGGCGTTGTAGGAAGGTTCCACATTAAATGGTAAAGCTGCAGAAACCCTTAGTTGGAGATTGGGAAATGTTCTCGTCCTTGGCGGTCGTCGCATTCTCGAGGAAAGGGTGGCTGGAGATCGCCTGGGAATTATTCTGTTCCTTCTTCGGTGGGCTTCCACGCTCAGGCGTCCGTCGTCATCCCACCGGGTGTCGCTCGGACGGGCGCGCGAGGGCGTGTCTCTTCTCGACCACTAATATGACCTTGGCACAGAGCTGCAGTCTCTTGCACCTCGACTCACTCCTTGGAGGGATGACTCAATAGCGAAGTACATGACGGGAAAGGGTGAAATTTCGAGTTTCGCATTCTCTTTCGCGCACTCGAATCGAATCTTGGTAACAGATCGATTTCTATCAAGTCCCTGGCCACTCAACCAGGATCGCGAATCCAAAAACAATAATCAGAATAGTCTTAGCGGTAGGAATAGTGAATAAACTCGTCGAATCTTCGACCATTAAATGCATTATTTCTCATGAAATAAAAGTTTAAATTATTGCCCGAAAAAAACAATGATTTAAAAGTCCGATCCGAACGACGTAGTCGAAATAATCGAACTGAAACGGACCAGGGCAGCCGCTATTCCATTCTAATATGGAACGCGGCCATGGTTGATACTGTAATAGGAGTGGCTGTTGAACACGTAAAAAGTGGCCCGTTTCGCTTTGGTATGCAAGTGATTTGTTGCCCTCTTTCCCTCTCGTATTTTGTTGAGATAAATTGGAGTGGGATTGATGACTTTGATGTCGATAAAATGCTTCTTCTGTATCTGCCCATTATTCTCATTGCTTCTCTATTCTTAGCACAGAGGATCGATAAAAGACGTCGAATCAGCCTTCGCAGTACACCAGCGTTGGCATACTTAACCTACACTTCTCATTCTAATATAGCACGGATGATCCGTTGGCCGCTTCGCAATAAAAATAAGACAAGTGCAGACACAGGTCATCCCATGGATTTTTTCCCTGAAATTTGATGGCTAGAATGTCGTTCACACGACCACTTCTGAAATCTATGGTTTTAGGAATCAATTTGATGTTACTTTATGATGAAAAGTGAATAATAATAACTTTGTAAGTTCCACTGATTTTTATTTAAAAGACGACCTGTTTCGTCGAATAGGCGACCACCACTTCTCTTGCTTGGCACTCCACGAAGTGTCGCGGGAACTAACGCTTCCGGGCCTCCATCAGCTGTATCCAAAGAACACTTTTGATTACGTTATCACTTCCCGTTCTTCCATCTTTTCTCTTCTCAAGTATGCGTCCGAAAATGCAACAGTCTTGGACTATAATTGCTTCGACACACCATAGCATAAAACTCGCACTCCAGCATTCAGTTCTATTTCACTCCACCCCACAAAGAGCAATCGGATTTCCTGGTTCGTTGCGAAGAGACATAATTGCATTATTATTAAGGGATGTATAGTAATGATTTGTTTAACTGGACATTTTATTTTTCCTATTATGCATCTTTTGCTTAATTGAGGCAAGAAGTCAGGCTTAGATTTGGAGGCTTTTATAGTGTTGGAGTGGGGGAGGAGAGAGGATTCTCGGGAGAAATCCAAACGAGGCCGGAGAGATGGATGCAGAGCATTCTGATTGGCAGTGGGATGTCGAAGACTGTGATAGAGGGGAGAATGTTGGGCAAACGAGGAAAGGGCAGGAACGGAAAAGGGTGGTTGGGCAGAGTGAAGGGAGACGGGAGAAGTATGAGGAATTGAAGAGAGAGTTACTGTAGTTCCCGGTTTCAGGTGGTGTTTTTCTGTTGGGAAATGGAAGTTATTACAAATGTTTATTCTGTATCCATCTGAAACCTGCCTTAACCGGTAGAATAAATACAATAATAATAATAAGTATGCATATCGTGAGTTTTATAGTTACCGTTTTGAATGATGTTCCATTGCTAGTCATTAAGAACAACCAACTGAAGAAGACATGCTTATTAAAAAGTTGGAACGAGCCTATTCATTCAAAGGTTTCAGAAAGAGGCACAATAAAAATCAAGAGTGCTATTTCGTTGATGGTTGCATGAAAGTTTTGTGACTTAGGAAGTTTATATTAGCTGTAAAAATTGGCTATAGTGTGAGAAGATCCCCTCAATTTCCACGGAGGAGGACCGGCCGACTTCACGATGCCTAGGTTGTTTTCCACGTCCTCCATACCATGAAGCACCGATCTGGTGCTAGGACTAATGTCATACATAGGCTTCCCACATCGTGTCCGCTCGTTTTATGCCATGCAGATTGTGTTTCCGGGTAATTACTGTGCTGACTTTGGGTTTATGGGTGGAGCTATAAAATTTAAACGTATCGTAGTATCTGACCGACCGATGGATGGGACATAAACCTGTGGGCTCCTTTTCTCCTCCTCTTAATGATAACTCCAGGTTTCTCATCAATGTTCTTCAATTCAATTCATGCCTTACCTGCTTATTATCGCCTATATCGTCGTACGCCTTCATCTCTGCATACCTTCCTTAGGGAATTCTGGTATTGTGTTAAGGCCATTCGATACGGCGCTCATCTCATTGTTTGAAAGCAGTGGCGGAACAAATCCCGTATAAATTGTTGATCCAACTTTGCACCTTACTTTGGACTCATCATGCTTTTTTCTAATATTTTCGTAAAATAAGACTATAAATTTGGAATTATGTTTTCTTGAGTTTGTGAAATTCAGATAAGAAAATGAAAGGTTTTCATTCTAGCTACCTCCTGCAATAGTAAAGCGGTCACACATAGGTGTAGTTATACTTGATAATATTGCTCCTTTACAGTTAAGGTATCAGAGTTGTAGATTCCTTATGGATAAGATACGTAGCTGAGTACCTCAATTAACTTTGCCAATTGATGATAAACAAATTTTCGTGGTCATATTTCCTTCCTACCGTTGTGGGGCGCTTAAATCAGCTCTATTTGATTTCCCTGTTCTCTATTTCGTGGATGGCGATGAAAATATCTTCTGAGACTTGATATTCAATGTTGGAAAGCGGATTCAGCTGAAAAATGGAATAAATGTGTCTGCTTTTCGTGGTACTTTTTTAAATTAGTCTAGATTGGCACCGATTTCACTTTTAAAATTAAAAGGCATGGTGCCCGCTAACTGAAAGATCAGGAAATTTCGAGGAATATGCCCTCTTGTCTAGGAAAAATCAAATATTGGTGCTAATGTTAGGCATGACGCCTGATATATTAGTTTGTTTTAAGAGGCTGCTTCTTTTTCTGGCACCTGTAGGTGCCTAGAAATATGTATATTGCTGATGGGTTATCTTCCTAATAACGGTTTATGATAATAATAAACTTCTTACGTGGCGCGTGTTACATACCACTGTTGGAAGTGTACTTCAGCCGTATACATTAACTGAGCCCTGAAAAACGCCGTTGGAAATTGAGGAAAATCCCTTCAATGGCCTAGAAGACTCGAAATAATTTCTAGACGGCTAAATGGTCTGAAAGGTCCTGAAGATTCCCCCGCCTCTTTCCTCTATTTCGCATATTCTAAAAATTTCAGAATGGCATCTCTGAGGTGACTAACGAATGGGCTTCCGGAGTTGCCTTTCGCATAATTCTGCTATCAATTTGTTGCTTTCAAAATGAGCTCAAATCGACCACTCACTTCCAAAAACGTTTGTTTTGATCAAATAAATATATTCAAGTTGCGAAGAAAAACAAAATGATAGGGACAATAAGGAAAGATAATAGATCTGCCAGCCGGTATTGGTTTTTCAAGGATTGCATTTTGAAACCCATGTAAAACTTCGACTGTAGAAATGTTTGTAACGTCAAAATGCCTGTAATGTCTGAACTGTAGAAATATTTCGCCGCCAGCTAAATTATTCGACAGTTGTGGAGGGGGTGAGCATATTACAATTTTATTTAAAAATAAAATAAGGGAAAATGTACTTGTAATCAAATTATAAGTGAGTATTGGAAATAAAGTGGTACAATAATTAATATAATTGTATAATGTTGACTTCTTTGAAAGGAACGAAATATACCGCGAGAGGAGTTGAAGTCAAGTTACGCACGTATTATGAAGATCATCTATTAATATCCGTCGTAATACACCATATCGGTAATATGGTACCATTTCTAAGACATTTTTATCCGTCACATGTAAATTAAACCTAGCTGTTTCGATCGCCGCACGAGGACAATTGCGACATCGTTTTTAAAACTTTGTAAGTGTACGAAAATAATTGGCGAATCCACGTAGGCCAGAGAGCCTTTAAGGCCACTCCGACTCCGTCCATTCATTCCACCCCTCCCCTGTCTCCCCCTCCCCGCTCCCCCATCGGCCGTTTTCACCGTTCCTTTCCCACGGTGCGTGATGATAGTGGAAGCGAAAGCACGACTCCAAGAAGTGTATCATTCCCCCTCCACCCCCACCCTCCTCTGCTCTCCAAACGTCCGCCCCATCGGGAGAGTTCCGTTCTTTTTTCCGTCCGGGCGGGCAGGGGCTGGGGTGGGAGGGAATGAGGCGCCGTGCCTGTCAGACCGAGGACGCGGAAAGGTTTCGACGCTGAGGACGTCCTAAACCTCAGTCCATCTGTTTGTCGGCAATCAGGAAGGTACCCGAAAATCATTATCTAACGAAATTATGACTAATGCCCCACAGAGAGTACCAGTCTGTACCTGTACCATTACTTATGTCGAGAGAGCGCATGAGTAAGTTCCTGGTAAACCACCGTGGCACTGGCAATGATCGTACATTCATGATAATTATTATTTTCAGGAATCTACCGGTGAAGGTAGGTTTTGGATGGACACAATATACCAAACAGTACAGTAACAATTTCATTGCCTCTTCTAACAAAACACAACCCAACAGCAAACACTGCAGTAAGCCCCTCTTCAATTCTGAATAATGTCTTCGTCGCTTCATCCCCTCTGACCAACATTCTCATCCTATTCCTACCCACTCCATGTTTGTCTAACATTTTCCCCTCTATCACAGTCTTCAACATCTCACTGCCAATCAACATGCTCTGCGACTACCTTTCCTGCTTCCTTATGATTTCTCCCGGCAATCCCCTCTCCTCCCCTCTTTCCATGCCTAGCACTTCCTCATTTGTTCACCCACATTTGAAATGCCTCCAATCTACGACTGTCATCCTTCTCCAATGACAATGTTTCCGCGTCGTACACAACTACGGTCCGAATCAAAGTTTTAACGAGCCTTTCCTTAAGATCCTTACTCAACTCAACCCAACTCAGTGGTTCTATCATCAATTCTCTCCTCCTTGTGTAAGCTTATTTGCCTAACTCACTTCTTTTCCTTTTGTTTCTACTACTTTGACCATTTTGGTGAAGAACACTTCCGAGATACGTAAACTGTTCCACCTGCTCTAGTTTCTGCCCTGCTATTTAAATACTTAACCTAGCCTTTCTCCTTCTCGCAAATCGCATAATCATTGTTTTATTTGCATTTGCCATATTCTCATCCCATACATGTGTCCCATTCTCTGCCTGAAGACTTCTGTCTCCTCATGGAAGCGTCAAAGGTGGAGTATTTTAGCAAAGCGTCAATCTCCCGTTCGTTCTAGGAATTGTATCCCTAGAATATTATTCAGTAAAGATCAGTAGATTTAATGGTCTCTAATGACTTCTATCTTCTGCGTATCGCGTGTATTCCTTTAATTTTATCTTGCATTATTTATTTCTGTAATTTTTCTGTTAACTTTTTCCTGCCTTCGGTGGTTTATATCTCTACTCGAGCATATCCATTATTCCGTGATGGGATTTGTGTAAGTACACGCGTGTTTCTGTGTGTGTAAATATATATGTATATATATACATGTATATTTTGTGAAAGCATTTGGGAATATTTGCGCATGAAGGGATTCCACCACACGCCCCTTGCGGCAATTCGCGGGGTATTTTTGTCCCTGTTAATGGAGAAAAAGTGAACGGCCCGAGCAGAAAATAACGCAGGGTGCAGAAAAATGTACAGCTACGCTACAACAAAGAACCAGATAAATTGCACGCTCCGTGGGATGCAGTGGAATATGGTTGGAGAAGGTGGCGGAAGGGAAAGTATTAGCAGAGAATCCCAGGGCTAAAACACTTGAGGAGAGATGTACGTAGAAGGACAAGAGGGATGCAGGATTCACAAGTATGTTTTAGCAGCAAGAGTGTGTGTGGTGGTTATGCCGGGTGCCCTGCATTCGGATTGAAAACTAATGATGATGATGACAGATAATTACGGATTGCAGGTTAATTACGTCGGTAAGATGAAACGACACGAGAACAATGCGTAACGGAGACTTCGCGAAAGAAACCTATCGGGTTACCTGTGGCTTTAGATGCGCTCGGAAACAAAGGTTCGACCGAAGAAGGGCTGAAGCCATAAACAAAAGAGGAGGGGCTTATTGCTTTGAGGCATACGGGCTTCCCGACGATCCGGACGTTTACTGATAAAGGATAATCGTCGTCTTAGCCTGAAGCGCTCTAACATTAGTTCACATGGAAACCTCCCAGAAAAGCTGGCCAAAGAGTCACCATTGTCAATTGAAACTCTACTACGTTACTTTTCCATGGCATCATCTCTGGTTAGTCTGGTAGTTGGGAGCGAAAATGCCTGTTTCTATGTGAACGACAAAAAATACACGGTTGTAACATGATTTTTTTGTTCGGCGAAGACTTGAATAGAGTGCAAAATTATTTAATACCTTTTCTCTCAAATGATGATTACTCTTGTGTTCTAAGTTTTAAACAGTTCATGGTCTCCATATTACAGTTCGTTTTTTTCCGCGGCTTTTCCAGAAAACGGTGGAAGCACTCCGAAATCTCTCCGGCATTGGGGCTTAAAGATCGGCTCCTTTTTAAGTGTCTCACTGTCATGCATTGAGCGCGCCATTCCTTATCTTATGCATTCGATAGCGAGAAATATGTGTCATTGTGCGAAGTGATCTTAATTCTAAACGAAATGGGAAAATGTGATACGTGTGCGTCGATGAATTCGCGAAACTTAGGAACTAGTAGCGTTCTGTTTACATTAATATCCTGTTTATATCCACGCAGATGAAAAGTTACTTGTGTAATGTAGATACATGGAGATAATTGCATTTATTTTCTTCAAGCACAAAATTAAAACTTGCCGCAATGGAAACTTAAGATACCCATTAAGTTTATTCCTGAGTTAAAGAATAACCTAAGGCTGTCTACAAATTACATATGCATGCATGCCCAGCAGAAGTGTTGCAATAAATGGAAATAAAAATCCCCAGGGAATTCAAGAAGGACACGCGGTATTAATACTGAAATCGTAAAATTCTTCCTGGAAATGGTCTGTTAAGTTTTCTCAAACGAAATTCCCACATTTAATGGGTGGAAATCCATGATTTCCACCCATGTAAAATAAAGTGACATTTCACTATGTGTGACAAATGTGTAATAGGAGAGTGGGTCCTAAGTCCGCTTCTAGGCGCAATCGTAATCCAGGAAGATGGGTTTAACTATATCGAAATCACCGATGCCATAAATCTCGAATTAGCGATGAATTTTAGGCAATTCAATTCCGTAGTAGCGTATATCCTTGAGGTAACGTGGACGAATTGTGGTGAATAGTAATATGATTTTGCTTTTGCCACTTGGTAATGTCTTGATGTCGCGAGAGTCGCAAATGATATGTGCAAAGCATTCCTATACTCCCAAGTCAAGTAAAATAAACCTTCGCAGTAGACTCCCGACATTTCTAAGCATGCTAAATGTGTGAGAGGGAAGGTCATCTGCTTGTTGAAGAATAAATAAATCCTGGACAAATTTGGGTTACCCTGGCGTAGTTCTTTTCCTCATAATTGTGCCATGCTTGCATTGGACGATGCGACTGCCTTGCGATTGAAATAGTATTTCGTTCAATGGACCCCACCATCATCAACACAACCCCACCGTGTTCTCCGCCCCCTACATTCGCAATTGGCGACGGCGAAATCTGCGATGCCGTACGATGCACACGAACTTGATCCGGATCACCTGGCCATATTTTTTAAAAAATGCCATTTGCCCAAATTTATAATGCATCATCGCTGATCTTATATTTGAATACCACTGCAATATTCCACAAATATCATCACGCGACTCGCTCAAATGAATCGAATTATCGTTAAACACTGCTCTTCCGACTTGGGAACACGATTCCGCCCAGGTGTGAACTTTACGGACGACTCTTCTGCACGTTGGAAGTCGTGGGACGCAGTGATGTAAAATTTTCCCCTCCGACAATGGAGATCGTGCGATCGGTTGCCCTCTCAACGCTTTCCAACCGCCGCCCTCCCCCTTCCCCCCCGCCCTAACCAACCCCTTTCCCTTCCCCTCCCCCACATCTCCGTAGAAAACGTTCCGCCCTTTCTTTCGGCGGGGCAGACGCGGGTTTTTTTCGACCTCGTGCAGCCGCAGGGAGGGAGCCATTGGGTGGTGCCTCTCGGAGGAAAAGTTGCGTAAAGACTGTAAGCGCGTTAGAAGAGAGAGGTAGAGGGGTGCGAGCGATTGGTGCCGCCTTTTGAGTGGTCATCGCTTGTAGTTGCACACCCATCAGAGATCGGTTCACGAAAAATAACACCCTGGTGGACAGGAGTGTCATGGAATGCCCTGTTTAGCCATTTGCGATAAGATAATGAGTCAATGAAGATGTCGATCGATGTGAAAGGGTGCCTCTTAAATGCTTCGACAGTATATTTGTCACTATCGGTGAGATTAATGCTGTCCGCGTGAAATATAAGGGAGTAATTAATCGACTCAGCGCAAAACTTTGTCAAGCGAAACGCTGAATGTAAATGTGATTTTTCATCCTGAATGACATTCGTGGTACGAAATTCAATGGCTCCATTTGCATTGAGCTGTGGATCGTTCGAAATATATTTTGAATTTATTTTGATACTCGGACCGTGTTATTTATAGGCATAATATTTCAGTAGGAAAAGGAGTGATTTTTCATTGCCTCTTAATATTACATCATTGAGGAACATGCCATTTTATTAGAGGAAGCAGACGGTTATTTACTGAGTAATCCATTGGTATATATCTCTCAAGATTGGCAGTGCGTTCAGTGCATTAATTTTCGCAGGGAAAAACCCCAATTATTTCAGTCTCATGGTATTTCAGGGAAGTCGATCCAGGTCGTCTTTGGGACTTCGAAACTGGGCAAATGAGAGAGGTTCATCTTCCTACCTCCAGGAACTCGGGAGAAAATCGCTCAAAAACCGGTCAAGGCCATAATTTCACTATGTGATCGCCCCACGTAATAACGCCGATGGAAAATCACTCCTCAGCCCGAAGCGGGCTTAAGAGGGGTTGGGAACTCGTAATTGGAAGTGCGGTGAAGTTCCGCTGCAAAGTAATCATAGCGCGAGGAGCGGGAGTGGAAGTATTAGTCATTTAGATGCTGGGATGGCTCGCTGACGCTGATGATTTTCATATCCTTTGAGAGCACGTGATCGGTAACGGTAATGGAAAATGGCTCCCTTGCGATCGGGATTAAATGGGTTTTTTTTAATATGTGAAATGCGGATACTTGAGAAATGTCGACCAACTCCCCTCCTTCCTAGTTTGGAATTTGGTGATACTTTTAAAAAAATTTATTATTTCTATTTATTTTTATGCTAAACTTCAGTGGAATAAAATATTATCTACCGATTGCGCATTCGGTTGCAAAATTCTGGTTTTTCGGGCTTTAAAGCGGGGGCGGGGGGGGGGATAAATTAAAAATGTCGCTCTCAAGTAATTGGCGCCGTTGCATTGTCGGATATCGAAAGAGGAATTTCGGTCCAGCGAGTCGAAAGCAGTTATTGAGGGGCGGTGCAGTATTGAAGGAAATGAAGTTATTGGATTTAACTTTTTCTGTGTTCCTTTCCTCGCTCAAAAAAATTTAATATTATAATGCATTATTGCACGTTCCCGTCCTCGTATAGAAATGGTAGAAAATGCATGCCCTACCCTTCACGGCTTCCGGAAAAGGAACGGTTTGTAGGCTATTATTTTATCAGGTCTGTGATTCGATTTTCATTTTCTAGACGTGATCACTAGAGCACTGATGAAAGCTTATACTATCTCGTCCTCGTGATTCTCTGTCAGTATTTCAAGGATTTATCTTCATTTTCGGTCGATATAATAATTTTAGTAAATTTTCGTCTTTGATATGCAATCTACCCAAAATTTGCCAAATGCAGTGGAGTCACACTGAATTTTCATCCCAGAGATAAAAAGTTAAAAATTTGTAAATATGTAATGTGGTTATTACTTAATGTCATTGATGTATCCTGGAATTTCAGTGTACTGCATACTAATGCCTATTAGTGGTAGAGCGCAAGTTATAGCGGTATGTTATCAAGGCAGTCCCTGGCATGCTAATTTATTTAGAATGGTGGAAGCAGGTTTGGTATCGATATGACATTTTGGCGAAAATATGCCAAACATTGGCATTGTAGAATGTTTCAACCGTGGGTAGACAAGGTTGTACTTGGCACGGGTACGGCAAGGGGTCTGGTATAAGTTGTTGTTAAAATTATAAATACCGTCTTATTTATAAATTAGTCGATACGAATTGACAGTCACCTGTTGTATTTTTCGTCGTAAATTTGGACATCGTGCTGATTAAGTTGTATTTGAATGCTCAATTCTCCTGTATGGAAGCGGCCCCATGTCCCGAAAGAGGCGCGTAGACAAAGCAGAATCTTGACCTCATTCAATAAAAAAATACTACCATCCGACGCGGTTATCACCGTTTTCATTTCGTATTTTCTAAATTTTTCTCCAAAACGTGATTTTTTACACAAATACTAGCGAAGCAAAAAATAATATTCATCCTTATGAATAAATATATAAGTAATATATATGAAAATAATAATTCTGCTTTATTCGGGCGAGATTGAAACTGTGCCAGTCCCTTCTTCCATCTAAACCACCGTCATATAAATTCAATCAAAATATAATTATATTTGATTGTTAAATAATATAAAAAAATAACTAGAATATGTAAATCGATTTACAATGAATATGTATGGGAACAAAGAGCGTTGAAAGACATGCACAACTGTGGGAAAAACGTAAGGAATAAGGTTTTTATCCTTGACGAAAAAAACCACCACCGCAGGGAAACATCCACACACATAAAGAGGAGAGGTAATTATACAAGAGTAATGAAAATATCCCGAGGAAGTATTTACATAAAAAGTTTTATTTCAATATGTTGTTTTTTACGATGGCGCAGACGAGATATTTTTAATATCCATTTTGTCTCGTTCTTTGTTTTCATAACGGTGCTCTTCGAATTATATAATGGAAAAGTAGTTATCGTTCATCGCATCGGTGCTCTTTCCTCTCAATTGTCATTTTTTTCATATTGCAGGTGTGTTTTTATGAATGATTCTAAGTTAATAAGTCATTTCATGCTCCCGGCGATACAAACTGTGAACACGCATAATAAACATACTGTAAACATTTTTCATCATGGCGTTGCCATCAAGAAATTGATCCGGCACAGCGGGCGTTTAAATCTTATCCAGCACGACCAAGTATACTTTTGTCTGAAATGGATGAGTGTTTCATTTTTCGAGGAAGCTGAGTCTCCGCGCAGCCCATCCGTCATTATCGAAAGTAAAAAGAGCTCCTGTGGGACCCAGTTCGCGAATTGTGGCGGTTTTTTTGCCTGGGCCTCTGGTATCCTTCCTGCTAACATAATTTTCATCCCTCGTGCCGCACTCGAGGAGTGACCCTAGGTGCATTTAAATGTGCCATTTTTCACTTTTTTTCGGAATGGGACTTCGCATGGCCTCGTTGTCCTCCTCTGACAAACACACCATTCGCCGGTGGAAATGAAAGTCAAAAATATTAAATGTATATAATCCTTAACTGTGGGAGTGGAGAAGAATGGAGAAGGTGAAATGGACCAAAAGGAAAACAAATGAGTAAGCGCTAGGTATGGCGAGGGGGGAGAGGGGATTGTGGGGAGAAATCCAAAGGAGGCTGAAGAAAGATACGAGATGCAGTGCGTATTGATCGGTAGTGGGATGTTGGAGACTGAGGATAATGTTAAGCAAACGAGGAAAGTGCAGAAACAGGATAGGGATGTTTGACGGGATGAAGGGACGGAATACGTATGAGGAATTGAAGAGGGATTTACTGTGGTGCCCGATTTCAGGTTACTGTAATGTGTATAATTGTATGGGCTGTGTCCATTCAAAATCTACCTTATCCGGTAGAATCCAAATTAATAGTAATCCTTTTATATTGAATTGTGATAAAAACCTAGCTTCTCTATCTTGTTGGGTTTTGTTGGTTTTTCACTCCTCGTTTCCTTAATGGGTATTTTATTGCGGTGATTTTTTATTAAGGACTCTAGGCGGAACCTTAATTTCTTCCTTCTAAGTTATATCCTTCATTATTGGCCAATTATTAGCGTATTTCTAAATATTGTGCCACGAGTCTCATTTTTGTATATATACATACACACACACACACTCGTACACTCTTGACCAAGTATCTCATACTAATAGTTTATTCTTACATACTCATGTAAATATTGTAATGTTCAATCTTTCAATTCCATACTTTCGTTGATTATCAATTGAAATTAATTTTAATGTAATGTTCCTCCCACCTAGTCAAAAGATTATGTTGAAGTGGGGATTCAATCTCGCCCCGAATAAAACTAAATAATTATCCATCTATCATTGCGCCTGGCCGTGTCGCACGCCGACCTCTTCGCCCTTGTTTGCCCCCCCCCCCCCTCTCGTTGACATGGAGCAAGGAGGGGTGCTCCTCTTCCCCTCGGGTGAGGAACTGGCCCCGAACGCTCCCGCCCCCCCCCCCCTATCTCTCTCTCGCCCGGAATTTCCTCCCAATCCGCAGGAAATGAATGAATCAGCCGAAGCGAGGAGTCCCTTAATTAAAAATTTCACCTTGCGCACAACTCAACGCCGCGAGAAAACTTTTGCCATAAGCGCGGCGGAGTCGGTCGCTGCAGCATACATATATTTCCCTTCGTTCCTTTTTATTTGAAATCCTCCGTGCCGGGGAATGGTATGCCTTACACAACCGTCCGTCCGTCTGTCTGCCTTTCCCCGGTTCCTCTCTTTGTGTGTTTTCCTTTAAGAGAAAGCTTTCTTTCCCCGCCCGTAGATCGTAGGGATGGTTCAAATTGAATCACTTTTAATTGCCATTGGGAAAGGTTGGCTTCGCTTACGCAATCAAAATTTTCCCTTGATTCAAGCTAAGAATTTTATGGTTAAAATTATTCTTTTTGATGCGTGGGAGAAGTTGATGTCGAAGCGTATACGCTCCCTCGTAGTTTTTACAATGGGTAAAAGTTAATGATTTTATTTAAAATCCTAATGAAAGTATTTTGAAAAAAAAAGATTTGATAACTTAAAAAATCGTATTTATTTGGATGCGTACGGGCTGAACCATTTAAAATTTGATCCTTCGGTACCTGAAAAAAACTTTGATATACAGCCTAGCGTAACTGAAATTGATGTTTTCAGCTGAAATTGTAAGTCGGAGAGAAACAAAGACCACGTTTCCTAAAATATTATTATAGTGATATAGTCGAATGGCATTTCCAAGGGCAGGGCAGAGTGTAAAGGAATAGTTGAACGGAAGCCACTTCTCCGAAGTAAATTAAATTAACACATTTTTGGCTTTGTCTATCCCGAAAGCTAACGGTGGCATGCTATTAGTTACGGAAATCCGAGGAGGATCCTCCAAAAAAGGACTCTGACCCACTCCTGCCTCCCGCCCCCCCACGTGAGGATTACCTTTTTGCTTTAGCGAAGCTAAATCGTCACGACAACACGAGTTGAAGTGAGGGTCCTCAATTCAACCCGTGTTGTCGTGACGATTTACCTTCAGTACGCTGAAGAGGGCTACTTCGTGGCCGAAATACGCGTATTCGTACTCACCTTTCATTCCCTTTTTATTTACCCTTTACCCCGTCCTTTGACTTGTGGCGTTTACCAATTAATTCAATTTGTACCCTGTTTCGAAAGGTAAACTGTTTACGGCTTTTGGAGTTTTTTCATTTATTCTATACTATTGACCGTGAGAGCTCAATTAATTTATTTCAAAATGGATATATTAATGGCCAACACATTGTGAATACTTTATTTACCCTGAACCTAAATTTATCCACTGCAGGGTGAGTTTTAGCCCCGAAATTAGTGCGATTTTTTCAGACTTGACGATATTTTCAATGTTATTTACTGAAAAAATGTATTGAGCAAAAAACCAGTGCGATACGTCTGTGATAAGAATAAAAGAGCTCATAATTAAGATTATGCTTCCCTTCGAGGTCTTTCAGATCCGCTGATGCCGAGGTATGCAACGTTGTGTTGGTCGCCCACTTTCATTCACCCTGCGGTTAATATTCACTCCTTTTTGAGGTATCATTAACTGCCTCAGGTAGGTCTGTATTTTCTTTTATGAGTTCTCTTTGACCGGCCTTCTCAACTCTTCGCGCCGACTCATTGTCGTGCGCAGAGCGGCAACTCGAAACCACTCTCATTTCTGAACGAAGAGAATCGCGGCGTTGCCATCTTGGAAGATTTTGATTCATGGCACTTGCGTAATAATGAGCACGCTTCCCCCTCCCCCCTTTCCCTCCGTTGTAAAGAAGCCGTTTTCACTGGTGCATCCTGGTGAAATTTCCGGGAAATGTCGGTTAGAAAGTCTTTCGGCGTTGGGAGGGGGTGGAGGGCGAGTTCCCGTTCCCTCCCCCCCGTGAATCTCTCGCCGTCCCCTTATTAACTGGTGCGTGGGGAGGGGTCCCATTCTTCAGGAATTGGTTCTCTCCCGCGGAATCCCTCCCTCTCCTCGGCATCCCGAAATTTTCCCTTCGCCCGCGCCGTGGCGAAATTTTGCTCCTGCTTCATCCTTCCCGGCTGCTCGCTCTTTCCGATACTCCGTCTAGCGGTCGTGTCGATGTCGATATGTCGACCTTAAAGCTCGTGGTCGGAACATCCATGTTGAATTTTTGTTCAGCATTGTCGATCTCGTAACCGATCGGCATTCGAAGCCCCCAAGGTATTCGACATTTTAGCCATCTGCCTACGCATATCCAATGATAGTCGACCTCTTTTTGGCATGACGGATTCCTTGGATATGCCAGCTTCCTTTCTTTCTAAAGTCTTTTACTAAACTCGTACCCCAGAATGGCTCGGTAATTCTCGCCCTAGAATGGAAATCGACCATCAAAAAAAAGAAAGCGTTCCCTATTTTAAGTGTTCCAGCCAATGTTATACGTAAATAGCCGATTTGTGTCGACGAAACTCTCCAAACATATTTCATGTAAACTTACGTGAACCTAGTACACAAAAATTGATAGATAGGCTTTTACTTAGGATTGTTTCAAAATGTTGTGCGCATTATTTTCGTTGCGAGGTTTTTAATTTCCAAAAGTAAAGCTGCATTTGATGCATGTCGACCGCTGACCGGAATTTTCCCCATCATTTGCCAAAGATTCGTATTTCTCTTATGTCATACGGGGCAATTCGACCTATTCCGGCTGTGATATATGGGAAAACGTTTGGTAAGAGGGGTGGAGAGGGAGTAATTAAAGATTGGTTGTCTCGGTAGCTCCTTTTATTAGTAAGCTAGATCTTAGTACGAGGATCCCAGACGATTTCCTGAAGGAGTTGTGGATGATTCCCATCGGATCGTGGGGAGGCAGATTCTGAAGTGGCGTAAGACTGTCCAAGTTTCCTTCCGATTGGATTGGAAACCGATTCTCAGGACGATGAATTAGAAATTGTCTGTTGGGCCGTTTTCACGGGAGAAAATGAGACGGGATAAAGTTTCGCAAATTTAATCAATAGTTAATGATTGAAGCGTAATGCGCCTTACAATCATTTTTCGGTCACATGAGAACAATGATGATCCTTCCAATTGGTTTTGGATATTAGCAGGTTTTGCGTAACATTCTTCACGCGGGCGAACCTACACCAGTTTTTTATGTCTTATCGTTGTAGTGAGAAGCCTCTTGGTGTAACAGTGAATCTTTTTAACGTGGGAAACGAACTCTACTTTCATTCGGAGGCAAGGATATTTCATTTCTTTGATTACACAGGCCAACAGTGGTTTTGGTGCCGGAGCTTTTAATGCTGATTTAAAGAACAATTGGGGTGCTGAATCCAATTATGACACTAGTTTTTTTCCTATCAGCTATAGTTTTCAAGATATAGATATGTTGTTACTTACGTAAAAAAATCTTCTACATGATGATATGGGAATATTATATTAATAATTATCTCATTGGCCTACAATATAGAAATATACATAAAACTTATTGACAGAGTATTGAAAATAAAAGGAACACCGCAGAGTGGTTATAAATTAGTATACTTATAGATTTATTTAACTTTGAAAATTATTTTCTGGAATATATCAAATATTAAAACAACTAATCGTAAGATGTGCCATATCTAAAAAAGTAGAGCTGTGAAATAAAAACGAATTTCGTATTTGGATTCAGCTCTACAAATATAGTTAAAATCATCACAAAGATTCCCGGCAACAAAAAAAATTTTTTTTGTAGGCCTGTGTTATGTGAACATACGGGCCGTCGTCATGTGTAGTCGAAATTATTAAAAATAAATTGGTTAATGTTCTTGTAATTGCCGAGGTAATACATCATTCTCGAATGAGCAGGGAAGTGTTTTCATATACAATATGGTTCAAAACTAGGATTATTCATCAAAATTTCACGCTGATGAAATTAAACACAGTGAATAAACAGATGATGTACATAATTGGTCGACGTGATCCACCAATGTACTATCTAGCTATATCTGCCTATGTGAAAACATTAACTGGAACTGATATACACGGACGCCCGTTGAGAAATGTGGACTTGGTTATTTTCGTTACCCGGTGTGCATACAATTCACGAAAGGTGAATCGTATCGCGTACGAGAATATCCGCAGCATTCCGAGCGTAAGAAATCACCTCTTTAGTACCCCTTTCCCCGATACGTAGAAATTCTTCGGCATGCATTCTTATCATTTATCGATGGTTGTGGATATGGAGAAGTTCTAAATCGATGCATAGGCTCTGTACCTAATATCGATGCATAATATTGACGATTGACATATGACATGCTGTGTGACCGTCTCTTACGGAATGGGATTTATTCCCTATTAACAATTGACGCCGGCATGAATCTGTGTACCCTACTTGAATTTCATAGCAGGTCTGTCGTCATCGGTTCGATGTATTTTTTTGTATCGAAGGCCGAAAATGCAATATGGCGCTGCCCTTCGTCTCTCCAATTTATGAGTTTCGTGTCTCGCCCCCTCGGCGGCATCGACTTGCAGCTTTGAGTCGGGAACCTCTCTGCGGAATGAATAGCCATTCTTTTTTCTTAATACTTTCACATCGGCGCACCCCCCCCCCCCGCACCCACTCCCCCTTCTCCCCGTTAGTCGCCCTCCCTTCCCCACCAAACTCACTCACCTCGCCGCTCTCTTCCGCTTTGCTCCCCCTCCCGTCCTTACCCCATAACGGGGCTGTGTGTGGAAAAAAATGCGTCCCCACGCTCTCCGATGGAAGAGAAAAAAATAAAAAGAAAAGCGTCAGATCTCACATTCCTCCTCTCCCCATACTCCCACCCCCACACTCCCTTCGTTCGCCGTCTTTTGTTCTTTTTTCTTCGCATTTTCCTTCTCCTTATCGCCGGAGATCTCTCTCGTACGCTCGGCGGGGCTCTCCCCCGCCTCAGCGGTCTCTCTCTCTCTTGTCTTTGACCCACGAACGTCCGACGACGACTTGTCCCTCGCCGACGTATATCTGTCCATCTTTTGAGTGTTCCTCAAGCCCGTGCCGTTAGTCTTTTGTCTCACTTTCGTGACGACACCCCTCCGCCGGCCGACTTCATGGCCTCTAGGTCTCGTAAAAATGCACCCGTCGGCTCCTCAAGGCCGCCCCTGGTGCCCATGAGGGGTCACGGACGCACAGGCGACGGCTGCAGTCACTTGTATTGGAAGGAAAGAGCTGCACGCTGCTCCCGATTAGCTTATGCTTGGCGCTTTGATGCCATTATTAACCATATGATACATGTATGTACAAATTACAAGATATAGAATCAAGCAGACAACATAAACTTGCCAACAAAGTCGCACAAGGAAGTTCGGTATACAATTGAAGGCAGGACGGGTTAGTCGGTGGGTTGTTTAAAGTCTTCCGACGCTGATGGTCCGAGTTGGAATCCAAGTATTGGCGGAATTTTTCAGAGCCATCCGTATCTGTACTTGTGTACCGTATGAAGTCCATCCCTCGGATACAGCTGTAAACTGTGGACTCCTTGGCGTCTTTCGTTAATGGAGTATGTTGACGCCAACGCGGAGTTTCTATCCATTTTCCCTACATTACCTGAGAATCCTACTTCCACCTAAGTACCCACCTAATGGTGAAAATGAACACAACTGTTCGTCACTTCCCCTAATTAATACTACTACGAAAATTGATGATGTAGGTCCAAGTGATCTTCCTTTCTGATTCGGCCCTTCTACTCCTTTCTTTCTAGAGTCTATCACTGCAAATAAATCGTCTATCTGGATAGTGGAACTATTGACAATCGGGTTAGCAGATGTGGATGGTGTGATGAGGTCGACGATGCAATACCTTAGGTCCAATGTCAGGGTATTAGGTCAATGACTCGCAATGGCTTCCTTGGGGAGCCATTCTAAGACCTCAAGAAATTAGATACGTGCCAATTAAAGATAACTCTATTCTATAAGTCCTCTGTGGGCGAAGGATATATGACAATAGAACCAGAAGGTCCAATTCCGTTAGGCCAATCAATGACGAGGTCCTCCAATCACGTAAAATCTAATCTGAAATCTCTTCCGCCTTGTAAATTTCACAATTTCGCCTCGCAATCGACGGATAAAGATACATTCAAAGGAGCACAGGATGGTTTGATAAAGGTGTTACCCAGAAAAGACTTCCGCTGGTTGTTTGAGGAATAAAAAGGCATCAACCAAAAGTTCAGACTCTTTTTTAAGAATGTTTTACTCTTTACCTTATCTCGTGTTATTTTTCAGTTAGCCTTAAATCTTGTGCCTAACCTTCGTGCTCTTATCGCAAAAAGAAGGAACTGTGTACGAGCGTCCGCCATGTTGAGTGTTGGTCACAGTCGGCCTGCTCCCCATCCCCGGAGCCGTGGTGCCTTCCTCGGCGATCGCATTCCCCGCTTCGTGTCCTTCCTCCGTGGTCAGCGGTGCGAGGCCCACGCATGCGGGAAGACGCGCCCCATCCCACCCACCCGCCCTCCCCCGCCGCTCCAACCTCTCCCTCCGCAAAATCCTGGCATTCATCGCTCCGTCCGCGCTGGAGGGAGGATGATGGAAGTCGCGCGATATGAAGGCTGCAGAAAGACGCGACTACCGAAACAAGATCTCTCTCTCTCACACCCGGTAATGTTGCCAGCAATCTAAACTTATGACGGAGCAGGTAGCGCGTCGCTGTCGACGGTGGAAGATATTACATGAGTAGGTACAACAGGATAGGACGACAGGCATTTACCAACTGTTTTCATTTGTGCTGGTAGACCAGTGAGTAGAGCGCTGAGCTACTAAGCGGAAGATACGGTTTCGATTCAGGGTGGTGCCTCTGGGCACCCCGTTTAATTCCAGCTGTATAGTATTGCGGAATCCCACTTTGGATTTCACACGCCGTACGGCTTAATTCGAGGTCATATATTAATCGCCTTCGTTATAATTTTAGAGGAAATCCTTGCGTAGGCATTATTGTTCAAATTTGTTGAATTTGACGAATTAAAAATATTTTCAAACATAGAATATCTAGCAAAATGACCAGGAACAAGAATCACAACACTAACTGTCTTCTGCAGATTGTATTCCAATAGTCATAATCTGTTAATGCGAAGAGAGGATGCAGGTTCATTAACTTTGGTCGCGCCTACCTGGAAATTATGTCAGTCTATCGACGCTCAGCGTCGATAGCTGACAGGTGGTCCTAATATTTATTTTCCTCAAAGTGTGTGGGGGCTTTATTTGCCGTTAATCGTTCGCATAATGGCGTGTGAGTCATATCAGGCCCTCTCACTTGATCGCGGTGAGCATTGCAGGCGTTGAAGTCACTCGCCAGTAATGAGCCCCTCGAGGGAGGAGAGTTCGATGCGTGCTAGTGTGTGCGGGCTCCTCACTTGTTGCGGGTTATTCCGATTCGTATCGCATGGCTTTTGATTCTTTTTCGCGATTTCCGATTTTTAAATCCGATAGTCTTGGTCTGATGTCGAACCGAGGCTTTCCAATTCCTATTCGCTTGTAATTCGATGGTGATCCACGTCGATTTGATTACGATACGTTAGCGAACTCTTATTTCACAGCATCCTTTTCGATACCGAATTCCAGGCAATCGTAACTAAAATCCACCCCACTCAAAAGTAGTGCGGTTCAAATCGATTTGATCTCAACATTATTTATCAAAATCTCAATCATTGCACATGTAATTTTTGGAGTAGATTAATTATGGAATCATCCATCTCTGTTCTCCCCAGAAATATATCCGGGTGCCAGGGTACAGTTCGGCCGGAAATGCAGTAATTATATTTCGTATATAGGTCGAGAGAGCTTCTGAGGTCTGCAAGTCTCGGGGTTTGGACAGTAAATTTCCTACAGGAATATGTAGATGACATTAAAAAAAGAAGAGAAAATGGGAAAAAGATGTGAGGAAACTATTCTCTTCTGCTGCCTTTAGTGTGTAGTTGAACTGATACAGTGAGTACTTTTGTTTTCATCCTGTTCAATAAATGTGTGTAATGTGATAGGAACTAGGAGGGAACCCCTCAAGGCACGCAGAGGATGAAACGAAGACTTAAAATAGAGGTACAGGATTCCCATAAAAACTCCACTCCTTGCGCCTAATGAACTGATGGCATGGCTAGAATGAGAGAGGTGCACCAAACAAATGCGAGTTGCAAAGCTCCTTTCCCCCCCTCTTTACATTTGCAATTATTTTCATGCTAACGGTAGATACGTATGCCAGAATTGTTCAATAAAACTTGATTTAGTTAATCTTCTTTTAATATTTTCTTTGGCGAACACTACACAAATGCTTAACCTTATACATTTAAATGATGAAGTTCACAATGTCAGTCGGTAGATTTAATGATGAATGTAAGTATACATGATACTCAGGAAATTACTCCGTTTGGTATACGGGCTCACATGCCATTCAACAGTAATGTGTACGGGGTGGTCTCAACTACAAAGGCCTAAATACAGTGTAAATAGTACAGAACATGGTACTTGAATGCAATTTTACGCGTAGCTTATGAATTTTTTAGGGAAGATTTGATGGTATTCCTCTTTTAGCGACAGTAACGTATTTTAATGGTTTTGCCCATCTTCATTTATTTGGCTACTGATACATTAGCCATACTATTTTGATAGTTTGTTTGTCATTGGAACAGTTTTAAAATATATCATATGCATTTTTTCGGAACACAGAAATGCAGCAACTCTTGTCACAATATATTTTTATTTATCGGACTAATTTAGTACAGAAGAACGTAGCATAACAGAAATGACATGGCATGTAAGACGATTCATGTTCTATTAATATTAAATAGATAGTTGGAATTTATTTAATATTTCATATGTATGTATATACACACACATATTTTGTCCTCAAATTTCCCTGTGTCATACATTCGTCGCCTGTGATCATCCCTCCAACATTTCCTCAGATCTTCAATGTGAGCGCTTTTGTTCAGCGATCCCCAAACCACCCTCTGTCACCCTAAACCCTTCCCTCCCCATGCTTCCGAACCCCTTCTCTTTTGTGCGCGCCCGCGAAACCAATTTGACTTTCAAGGCCCAATGGTGCTTAAAGGGAGGCGTGAAGGTACAACATTTTTCCCTAGTCTGCGAAAATGCAATTAGAAGTTTAATTGAATAGGCTTTCACTTTTCGTCAAAGTTTTTCCATTCAAAGAGAACGGCGTCGAGTGGAAGTTTCGCTGCCAATTACGCTGCTGTCTTTTAAAACCCTGTCTCGTGAGTTCCCTTGAATAGATTTTGCCAGATTAACATGGCGGCGGGAGAATTGGAGGGGGGTGGGGTGGGAAATGGCTTACTACAGGCGTATTTTTTACGGTTTCGTTTTCAGTGAAAATGCTGAATAATAATGTGGTTAGCACAATAGTTTTCAGGGTACCATATATATATATAAAAGAAAATCCCACCAAAGAAACCATATGACTATTGATTGATCTGGGGCAATTTTACTATTCAGAGACTGGCAAGCTGGCGATTTCGTCGCAATTCAAGGTCGGAAAGTCATTTCAAATCAAAAAAGTTACTTTAAAAGATTTAATTTTTTGCTAACTTTTAATGTTTTCATAACGAAATTACTTTATCCATGCACAATTTTGAAGACCCACATAATTTTTAATAAAATATTTCCTATTTCTTTTTTTGCTGATTATTTCATAGGTATTCCATTTAATCTAATTCCATAAATGTGGACCCATTCACGAAAATAAATTCCTATTCCCAACCTCTCTAATATGCTCCCCTATCTATCATCCCCAACCTCTCTTTATCTTACTTCAAAATCGACGTGATTATTATATTTTGTGAATTAGGCGTCGATATGCATCTTGTGCAATATCACACGAATTTACTTTCTAGAAATTTATGAGGTAACTTTTTTCTTAACGTTCTACTTTGTTAAAAATCCATTCAAGTCTTGTGATTAGACAATGGTCTCCTCATTCATATTACATTTTAAAAACTCTCGCCCAAGTTTTTTGTCTGTGAGCTCCATTTGACTAGATCGGACGCCCCATGCTATCTCCATAATTTTAATGAAGCAGGCTTTTAAAATTCACTTTATATTCATACCTTTAAGATTGTCTTCCTCATCTTTAAATTCTTCGTTCGGATGAAAGTGGGACAGAGGCCATTTTATCAGTGATGGATGATATGCGAGTATTTGTGTGGCCAACGACTAATGGTGCTCACCTGTGCAATGCGTATAAAAAGTTTAAAGTAACCTAGCTTTAGTTTTATCTTCAAGTTATAAATAACGTAATAATAGTTGTTTACGAAAGATATGGTTTCCGGCGTTAGTTTTGGAACTGCTTCATAATTATGAAAAACATTGGAATTGTAATAATGGTAACCAGGGTCATTGAAGGAGGATGGACGATTGATGGCTTTTGAAATGTGGGTATGGAGAAGGTGAAATCTGGAAGGAAAACAAATGAGGAAGGTACGGACCAAGATAAGGAACCAAGTACAAGAAGTACTTGGTTCGTATGTAGGGGTGTTTGCGGGAGAAATCTAAAAGAGGCAGGAAAGATGATGGATGCAGATCATTTTGATTGGCAGTGTGATGCTGGAGATTGTGATGGAGGGGAGAATCTTAGGAAAGCGAGGAAAGGACCGGAACAGGAATGTCGGAAGGAATTAAGGGACTGAAGAAGTAAAGGGAGATGAAGAGGGGCTTATTAAGGTGTTGGGTTGGTTCGTTAGGAGAGATAAGGGAATTGTCGCTTTTACCGTTTGGTAGCTTGTGTCCGTCCAAAACTTACCTTAACCGGTAGACTACCGATTACAACAATCTAACAGTTCGCTCCGTTTCGTCAATAGCTATCCCTTCGAATCAAGACGTCAGCGGTTTAGCCTTGAATGAAAAACCTGCTGTGATTGCAAATAATTTTTCTCATAAGTTCCATTTTTCCTAGTATCTTTTGTCCTTTTTGGCAATTTGGTTGACTCTTTGTACTTAATTTCAGCACTGTCCCTTGTGGTGATAATTAAAATACGAGTAATTAAAATACCTACGTATCGTGGCACATTTTCAACGTTAAAAGAGTGTAAATTGCTTACGGACTCATTTTGTAACAAATAATTGGTAACTGGAGAAGGCAAAATAAGGATCGATTACTTACCATTATATTTTCCCAGTAATTAATCGATTGTATTATTTTCGCCCGTATATTGTCGCTTGACAACGGGATCTTTGTCTTTGTCAGGCGTCCATGAAGATATGTCGCTATCTGGTAGGTTTTATTGCAATGTTTCCTCTCTTTATCTCATTTTCTCACTAATTGAAATGTGAGGTAACTGTTGATCATTTTATCGCGGCATTAAATGGAATTTTAAAATTGAAAGCAGTTTTCAAAGAGAATGAACGATAGCTGACAATTTTCATTGTTTTGGCTAAGCGTGTTGGCCGGGAAAATTTATATTTTTTACTCCGCGAAAAATCTTGGAAATATAAATCCATTGCCATTGAGGGCAATACGAGATTTTCTCAAGCATTGAGGTGGAAAATGAGAATATGTCGTTAATTTATTCGTCATGAAATTGGGTCAGTTGAAATGTAGGAGTCGTGCCTTTCAGGGACGACGAATAATTGTTCATTGCGCGTTGAATTAGTACGAAGTGAAATTATAATTACTGTCTTGTAATTGACCTCCATTAGTTGTTTTTCAATTAGCATGTAACAGAAACGTTGGCTGTGAAATCTTCATAAGAGGAGAGTGGAATTCCGACGTCGTCTCCATGGTTGCTGGTGTCTCGGATATTCTGTTGTTGAAATGGGTATCTTTGCGAGGATTGATGATGTGTTTAACATGTGGTTGATCGCTTGTTTGCCGTCATTTAAAAGAGACTTGGAAGCTGTTTCAGCTCCGTGGAAGAGAAATAGTTGGTACAGTCGCTTCAAACCTCAATGCCTCACCCGCTAAACAACACGGCGGGGTTTAGACGTGAATTCTTCCGCACTTTCCTTCTAATCCACATTCTTGTGGTGAATTTCTTCACGGAAGTGGTGTATACGTATATAACGAGTGATTTTTCGTTATTTTTATTTAAATCCCCTGCCGCTGCGGATAATGCCGCGTGGAAACCTTTGCGGCCGTCGTCGTGGCGTCTCTCCGGTATTCCTTTCACAAATACGCGAGATGATTCCATCTCGTTGCAAAATCTCCAATCTCGTGCAAGATCGGCGTTTCACTTCCCTCGGATTTCGATCCAATAACCCCTTCCGCCTCTGCGCTCCTTGCACCTCTTGCGTCTTTTTCTCTCCCTCCTCTCCCCTCTCCACATCCATCCACACACACACACACAATTCCGATGTGGACTGTCTGAAAAAAGGGCAAAAAGCGTCCTCTCCCTCTCTCTCCTTCGTTCTGGTCTGAGAATCACCCGAGCGTAAAAGTTTGAGATCGACTGTTTCTTATTTTGAAAAATAAATGTTATTTCTTCCTCCGCCTACCCCCTTTCCCTCATGACCGTGACTGCGAACGTTAAACCATCCTTTTTTCCTTCGTCCACCCATCCGTTTTCTTTTTCTCACTGGTGGAATTAACACCATTGTTTTATTCTCAAGCAGAAGTTTTGCGATTTCAAGTATTTCCATTCGTTTAAATTGGATGCAAAAAGGGTTTAAAAAAGAAAACCCCAAAGCGAATCATTTGAAAGCCAACAGGATGTGCGAAATCAAATGGAAACGATCAGTGTTCATCTTTCAACAGACGAGTCCATCATCGAGCTTACGAATGATACCGTGAGTAAAAGAGTTTAAAATTAAAAATTTTTGGGTGATCAAATTTGGATTTACGTTCCTCGAAAACTACGTATAAATCCCACTCGAAGGGTTGGGTGCAGAGGTTCCAGTGAGGAATGGATTAATTCATAGTTTTTTGAATAAATGTGTGGGTGAAGCACAACGAAATGTGTTAACCTATGAATGAATACGTGAATGAATATGTGCGTATTTATTTTTCATTTATTCTTAATTTTACTGATGAAATTCCAAAGGAAACCATGACTACGCTCACGTGTTTTGATGGCGTTGAAAGTATTTCTCTCTCTAGAATCGCTTTGATGAACAAAATCAATTTTTAAGGGAGCACGGAGAGTCCTTTTCTCTCATATCTAAATCAAAGCGGACATGCATACTCCTCTCAAAGCAGGAGTTTCAAAAGGTATTTAACTCCAGGAAATTCGCTGCAAAAACACGTTCGTGTGTAAGAGAGAAACACTGTGCAGCTGTTTTCCACGGATAAAGTAAAGTGATCGAAGATGAAAAGGCATGGCCTATTAATTGGGAAAACTACATTAATCAATTCCAAATGAGTGGTCAATAGAAAATTTCATTGCATACTTTTATTTTCTGGGGTCGTCGTGTTTTTGAAGTTGCTATTTTCATCAGATCCGGATTGCTCTGTTATTTGGGAGTATGATAATTAATTTTGTAATTAAATTTTGGCGGCATCGAGAAATATAAACAGGAGGCTTTGAGAGGGAATAACGTAATTAGTTAGTATTATTTTAGACAGTTAATTATGTTAGCCATAATTTAATTAAAATTGATTCCGGATAAAGTTAAGTTTCGTGCAGCATTATGTTTACCTTGAAGTAATTAACGATTTTTAACCCAAGTAATTTCATTTCTACGCATCATTTGCATTAATAAATTCTGCATATATTCTTCAATTATTCGTTATACACTTGATATTGCTTTGATCGTTACACAGGCGCCTCTCCTCATTGAAGAGTTTGAAAGTTCTCAATAGTGTCGCTTCAGTGGAGGGCGCTGATTACAAGAGTGATAAGAGCTGGCAGATGTATGGGATCCTAAATCCATGGATGTCGTGGAACGGTGATAAGGAAGGAAAAGGTATCCGAAAAAAAGTAAGGCCTTTTTTTCGATGAGAACGATGGCAGATGGGAAAGACATTTTAGAATACAAGAGATAAAAGTCAAATCTAGCTGACTGAAGGTCGCAGAGGGAGGGATCCGTTGGGATTAAGGGCGTTTTTAGGACGAATCATTAAATTTTTTTCCTTTCACATTGATTAAGTTTTGGGAATAAGCGAAGCGGGTGTTGAAATATTTTGCTCGAATCTATGTGCTCCCCTTTGCATTGCGTCCGCGTACTCCTAATTCGTTCCAGTCAGATAAGCGAGCGATGAGCTTCCGGCGCCATGGCTATCGCTTAGCGCTGACAATATGGGTCAAGATAAGTGGTTTCGTTGCCCAAATTCATCGGTTCTTACTTGGTCAGCTTCATCGTAGGAAAAAAATACTTCTCAGTAGTATATTTGATGTAGATTAATGTAATGTCATGTGATTTTGTTTAAATTGTGACTGATAGGAGTGAGGCAGTTCTGACGGAATCTCTAATTATATATACTGTGGTTTGTTTGGATTTTTAACTGTACAATTTACAAAAATACATTTAATTTAGACTATCATTTCCGCAAAAAATATTTAACAGAGTAATGTGGTCGCCTCCTAGATGGTAAAAGAGTTTTCGCCGGTCCTGTTTTAGGTTTGTCGCAATTTAAATCATGTGTCAGACCTGGAATTGGTCTCAAGCAAAGTCTATAGCGTCACATGTCATCAAAAATGGGATCAAGATATAATATAATGTTTTCATTGGATTTCTTTGTAAAAAAAAGCGCAATGGGTAGAGTATTCCGGATTAGCCCCGAAGTTTTAATGTTAAATAAAGTCTGTAATGTATCCAAACGTTGCCACCGTGTACTCGTATATAATATGATCATTCTTTCCAATCATCGAGACTCTATTTTCGTTGTTCGATATTTGGGATAGCGATCAGAGATTTATTTATAGATCATTTTCATCTGTCATTAAGGTGATGGTTTAATTCAAATGGTTAATGATGTTTTTTCGATGGTTTACGTGTCCTATGCGGTTGTCACGGTCTTGTTTTCGTTGATGAGACGCCATCGGCGTTGGTGACCGTCGGTGAGACGGAGGGAGGATCTCCGGAGTCTTCTGCTCACGCTCACCCAACCCTCTTTTCTCTCTTCCCCCAGAAGGTGGACCCGGACCTTATCTTCACGAAGCAGGAGCGGATCGGCAAGGGGTCGTTCGGGGAGGTGTTCAAAGGCATGGACAACCGGACGCAGCAGGTCGTGGCCATCAAGATCATCGACCTGGAAGAGGCAGAGGACGAGATCGAGGACATTCAGCAGGAGATCATGGTCCTTTCGCAGTGCGACTCCCCCTACGTCACCAAGTACTTCGGATCCTACCTCAAGGTGAGCGCAGTCATTTATATTACTCTCCCGAGCAGTAAGGAATACGTTCGTTCATCTTCCCACCTCTGCGAACAGAAAAAACAATGATCGATGTGTTCATACATAAGGTGCCGAAGATGCTTCAAAGAAAAAGTGCCCAGCTGCCGGTAAAAGACCGCGGATGTATCGGTCGGTTTCGCACGGAGATCCAAAATGAATTTCTCGACATTGGGAGAGATATTTAAATTTTGAGGGAGTTAAATTTAATCCTCGTGTACTTCTCGCATATGAACCATGCTTATTTTTAACTTGCAGTCCGCGAGAGTGATCCATCTTAAAGTCGGCTGTGATAGTTGAGCACTCTTCGTACTAAGCCCCTTTAAGGCGTGTGATTTTCACGCATTCAAGGTAAATGGGGAGACCAGTTCATTTCCTTGTACCGCTTGTGCTTTCCCAGGAAGATTCGCTGCCGGAAAAACCGTACTGTCAAGCGGAGGCAACAATGCTCTATGGCTTCACCCAGATTTAAACTCTGACCCTACGGTCAGTAGCCCACGACTCTACCCACTTGACTGCCCCGCCTCCTACTAAAAATGTTGGCTTGACAATTGTTTTCCAGTTATTATTACCCCCGCATATAAAATCAACCCTCATACTTATTAATGCATTTTGAAAGCGGGAGTCTCTCCTACCACCAAGTTCACCGACAAAATTTCATGTCCTAAAAACTTGAAGAACTTATCAAGCAAGTAAGCAACCTAATGGAGTTTATTGGCTGAAAAAAAACTTGAATCGTATTTGGAGAGAGCATAAAACGTCGTCCCGCCTCCATATTCATGATCTTATAAAACCAGAGAAAAGGAGTAAACCATTAGATTCGATCTTCCTATATTTTAAGAAAGCTTTCGATTATTTTCCGCGCGCCAAGTTGACATATACACTGCCAAGTTGAGGAATAAATGAAAAGATGAACTTGATTCGCGACTTTCTCTCCAACCGCGAGCATACTTTTAGGAATAGACAGTTTGAGTTTCAGTTTTCTGCACTGGTAATTTCTGGCGTATCACAATGTGTATTAAGGTAGTCATATTTTTTAGCTTTGTGCAGTAACGATCACACCGTTCCCTTTCAGCATAGGCAGTAAAAAATGTAAGACGAACTTTTTCTTAATATTTTTCACGCTTAATCTTATGCTCATTTAAGTTCAAGTTTAAAAATTCTGAGGAATAGTTTAATCTACGTTTATTCCAGCATGCTATAGGATGTTTCCCCAAAGTAATGTCATCAGAGTCGGTTCATTAAGGTGAAAAATTCCTGATATAGGTTTCTGAAAGAAATTTACTCAATTTTGCTGATTTCCTGCGTAATACCCTTCCCTAATCCTTGCATGCTTCTCTCACCTACTCGTATTGACTCTTTGCTTCGTGCATGATCTTATGATTTGAAGATTTGGCTCTCATTCTAACTCTCAACATGACCTAATCAGTATAGCCCGCTTTTTTACAACTAGGTGTGGTACCCGTAATTCATGTACGGGATAAGTGTGGAAATTTTCCGACCTAACAAATAAGCGAGACATTTTTTCTTCAAATTTATGCATTTATATATTTCAACATAGCCTCCTTTTAATTCGATAACCTTTTTCCAGCGATGCTCTCAACTGTTAAAAATAGTAGTTGACGTCTTTCTCCGCAAAATAAGCGTGCGCCTATGCTATAACCACCTCGTCCGATGAAAATCTGTCTTCGTTTTTACGAAAACCCTCGAAAAAACTCACTCAAATGATTGTCAAACAACATATTAGTGCACAAAATGACTGAAATTTTGGCGAGTACCTTTCAACGCATGCGCTAACACGACCCCCTGAAGTTGAAGAGTGCTGCCATCTTCATGTTGAGCTCGGAAACTTTTCTGACAACCCTAAACTTTCAGTAAATCATAATGTGACTTACTACAATGCCTATTCATAGATAAAACTTTTCTCTGACATAATTTTTGTGCTGCACATTGGAATTGCTATCAAGTCTTTCCATCTGTATCCACTTAAATCTGTCGCCGCGTCTCTGGTCATGATTAATTCTTGTGAAAACTACGACAGCTTGCGAGTATTGTTTTCCGTTTGGGTTTCAGAATGGGCATTGATAAGAATCAACAGTTTTCACTGTTGGGATATTAATTTGATGTAATGTCTAATATTAAATGACAACAAGCATTTCCGTTGATGTTATCATGCGCACAACATTTCATACGCCCTGTATTTCACCTCCCCACACCCATCCATCCATCGTCCTTGCGCCAAGTTCGGTGGCCCATTAAGGGCCCGTCGTCTCCCGAGGAAGGTAAATGGAAGTCGGGACTGAGATCTCTCATGATCCAGGGAAATTTCTCAATTTGGAGGGAGGAACGGCGAAATCGTTACAAGGCCAGGGAATTTTTAATTTCAGAAAAGAAAATTCACGAAAGTGACACAATGTTGTTGTTCGCTGAAGGCCTTGCTGAAGAACGACGTGATTCGCGTATCCAACCACTCGGGTCATAACTTGAGACCCGATGAGCGCTTCATTGCTTTCAGGGCAAACAATGTTTTCAGTACGACTGGAACAGCATTCTTAAACCTAATGAGCCCCAACCATGATCTCGTTGCAGCGAAACCAAAGGAATCCACTGTCGTGCCTAGAGCGAGCTTTCTTAATCTGTTCATAACTATGCTCGCAATCATTTGTCACCTCCTCCAACAGTTGACTATTTTTTGTTATGAATGGCATTTTATGTGGTTATAATTATAATGAGCAGTCTTCCAAATTTAATGAGACCCCCCCATACACCCTAGCGGTGACTTGCGGGGATGCTATGTCATTTTTTTCAAAATAAAACAATGAAATCAAGCTCAACCTTGTGAAGACGCTTTTAAAGTATTCAGAAAAACTTCGTAGATTTCTCCAAACTTTATTTGCAGTACGACCGGTTCCATCATCTTCAGGTACAATGATAAAGATGCTGTGCCTAGAGATGTCACTTTAGTGATGGAACCGGTCGTACTGCGAATAACGAGTGGTGAAATCTACAAAGCTTTTCTAATTCCTCAAGTTGTCTTCCAATTACCAAGTATAATACTAACCTTTCCGGCTGCCATTAAGTATTGAACGGTCTCTGAAAACTGATGGATGCATATTATCATGACTCCTAGGATGTATAAGGCACGCTTTGAGCGAATTCGATGGGGAAATCATGGAAGGGAAAGTCCCATGATGATGACTTGAGGGGTGTGCACTTTAGGGCAAGTAAGTTAAGGGGAAAATATCAGGGCTTACAAGGGAGTTGGTATTAGAAAGGGAATGGCGGAAGGGTGCATTTGGCCCAACTTCGAATGAAAATATTAAAGTTGATATGTAAGTCACTTTCGCGATCGCGATTGATCTTTAGCTCTACGTCGTTTTAATATTCAACATCACGTCCAGCTGTGTTCCTTCCAAAATATACATCTTATTCTAATTTAATTTCATGTAGCAGTATGTCCGCGATATCTTATATATCATAATGGATGGCCCTATTTTATGTGTAATAATGTTACCCTTCATTATTGACAGGATCATTAGTCTTGCAAAGCGGCATTAATAATTTGCAAACGTAGACTCTCCGTGTAACACGACTTAATTTCTTTTCAATTTGCGCAATTTTATTATAGTTTCGTTTTGGTAAGTAATATAGAATACAATCAGAATGTTTTGTTTTCTTCGTGGATTTCGAGTTGGTCGAATATTGAAGACTGTGTGAGAGGAGTAGGCAATCGAGATTGGAGTTGGAAAATAATAGTACATGCGTGTTGGATGGAATGAAGGGAGGTGAAAGGTATGCGGAATTGAAGAAGGGTTTACTGTGGTGCATAGAGTGTCACTTTGTGTCGTGTTTAGTGAGGATTAGATGTTGAGCAGTATCCTTAACCTGTGTCCATAGAAATATTACGATAGTCGGGAAAATATCTTCAATAATAATAGTAAACCAACTGCTTCCTCTTCTTCAATTCTGTCGAAGATTCGCTTGTCCCTCTTCTGCGGCCGTAATTAAGCACACGTGAGACAAAGTTTTCGGGGATCGCCCTTGGCTTAGAAAAGAAGTGAATAAGACGTAATGCATTTCGGTCCCCACCTCCCGGCTGGAAAACGCTGGAGGGGAGGGGGGACTCGTGTGAGCTGACTGCAATGTGTGTGGGAAAGATTGTGAATAGGTATGTAAGGCAATGGCAGCTAAGCCCCCAGTCCCTCCAAGAAGGTCCTCCACGGGAGTCAAAGTGACCGCCTTCTAGTTAAGGCCGTGTCATAACGACGGCTGCGACCGAAAACTAAGACACTACGGGTTACGAAACCACCTTGATGACACGAAAACACATACAAACACACATGCACACACACGCCCAAAAAATTATGTGTATATATAAATGGGTGGGTCGCGGTAGTCCAGGGGGTAGAGCGTTAGACTACTGACCGGAGGGCCGGGGTTCGGTTCCAAGGTAAAGGACTCTGGGCACCTGCAGCTTCACCCAAGCTATGTGATTTTTCGGGTACCAGATCTTCCTGGGAAACCATAAACGGCACAGGGAAAGGAACTGGTCCCCCTACCCTGATGTGTGAATATTCACACACCGTCGGGCTTAGTACTGGATGAACTCTACCATCACCTACCAAACCGACCTTCGGGTTAATTACTGTTTTTATACACCCTTGCTCAACTGGTTAGAGCATCCGCCCGGCAAGTGGAAAGACCCGGTGTTCAAGTCCCGGTCAAGGAAATATTTTTACTGTTGTGATCTGCTCGATTCCGCCTTCCTCACCTCTCCTGTGTTCGTCCTTTTTACGTGCACCTGTCACTTTTTCCTTGTATGTACATCTACATAATACCCCGCAAGCCGCCGCAAGGGCGTGTGGCGGGGGGTGTTAGGTCACCACCCAAAAGGAATAAATAAAATACCGCTTTTTAAAACCAACACACACATGCAAACCCCAATCCAAATCCCATCATTCCACGTGCATGCAAACGCACATCTACCTCCCTTCACTCCACAAGCATGCAAGTACATACGCTTAACTACAACAAATAATTGTACCCCAGGATGCAGCAAGAAATTTATCAGGAACGTGCAAGCTAGATTTTAGTAAGTAGCTAGGCAAAATACCACCTCCACAAGAACGTGCTACATAAAACTCTCTCCTACCCAAGGTGAGGAATCTGGCCCAACGCTGCAGGTAGGAGGAGGGCTCACCCACGGAGAGGGAAAAGGTATGTAAGGGGAAATTTAGGGTACCAAAAGCAGAGCAAACAATACTGTAAACAGCACTACATTACTTAATGGTATTCCAATGCGGGTATGCGGGAAGGGTTTAGACACAACACACAGGAAATTAGTGAAGGTGCATGCAATTGAGTATAACTAATTGTTACCTAGACGCCGAGGGTGACAAGTGGTATTTTTGTTATCTCCGAGTGTGACCCTACAGTTGTTATCCCGTATTGTCCGTGGGAAGAAGGAGGATATCTATTTCCATATGAATTAGTATTTGTTCGCCATATGACGGGATTTCGTGTTTGAATGGGTGTGTATACAAATATATATTTTAAAAAAATATATATACATATATATACACATATGTATACACATATATATATGCATATATACATATATATATATACATATATCTATATATATATACATATATATATATATATATATTATATGACCGGAGGGCCCGGGAATCAAACCCGGGCCCTCCGGTCAGTAGTCCAACGCTCTACCCCGTGGACTCACTAGTGCTAACTAGTCTTCCGAAGAAGACGGAGTTCGAGTCCGTCGAAATTATCAAGATATTGTTGTGAGTGTTCTTTTTATGTGTTCTCGTGCTGTGTGTTGGTGTCTAAGTTTTATTTTTATATACATATACATGTATCAGGGGAAGGAGCGAGATGGCGTTGGCCAACACAAATATAGATAGAAACATAAAACTTGACACTCACATGTATTCCGAAATATTCGGTGTTGATTTGTTATTCACATCCATGGGGCGTTAGGAGGATGTGTGTGTGTGTGTGTATACATATATTTGTGTGTGTTTTCTTCCTTCTGTTGAAAAAGATGGTCGAACCACTGAAATGGCCAAAAAACAAAACTGTGAGAGTCTCTTTATTTTGTGTTTCTAAGTTTTATTCATGTTGGAGTATATCATTAATGCCACGCTTGTGACAGACCCCAAACATGCCGATGAAAGTTGAAGTTGGAGTGACGTTGCTTCTTAAATATGCTCTTCAATTGTAGTAGTAGGGTGTATCTACACAGCCGGAATAATGATCCACCCCTCACCACTCTCGTCCCGGACCAGGTCGCAAGTAGAACCCTTAAGCGCCATCATCCATACTACGGTTCCACGCTGCAAAACGGTAATTACCCACTGACACACTTTGCATTGCATAGAAATTTACCTCCTTATAAGGCATATTAATGTCTTATCGTTATGCAAATTCGTCTGATTAAATGATTTCACCTTTGCATGCATGATGTTACGCCGTTATTGATATTCATCAGTCCAAACTAAAATAATTACAATCCTACTTTTTGAGATGATTCGTCTTGCTCATCAGTGTAGGAAAGAAACCTCCCATTAAGTTTTGCATACACTTTTCTGCAGGCATTGTCGGGTGACTTTCTTCTGTAATAGGGAAGCGGTAGTAGAAAACATTATTTCGCTCCATTAATTAAGCCACAGAAATGTGGGACAAAATATGCAAGGGGAAACTTCGTAAATGTGTACTGTAATTAATTTCTGGAGGTGCACTGAAAAACCAAGCAGTTCATGAAAATGAACATTTGGCTTTCTTTCATTTTTGGAGTTGGTGCTGCTTCAGATAATAGACAACTGTATCAAAGTCTATTTTATGAATGGTACGATTATTATTCCCCCAATCTTGTGCCTTGCGATTTTAATTTTTTTTCCTCAACTCAAGAGGCACCTCAAGGGTAATCATTACACCTCGGACGATGAGGTGAAGGCAGCTGTCAAGTCCCGGATTCGCGAAAAGTCGCGTTGCCATAGCACTAGAACACGTCTTTATACTTTTCCGCTTCTCAAAATACACTGGGTAAATGTAACGACATCAAACCTGCGCATGCGTGTTGAGGGGGAATGTTACTTCCACATGCCACGTGGAGTGCTTTCGAAGGTAATTTTGTCTGTGGCCTACAGGCATGTGTGCATTAGTTTTCAGCCTACCCTCGCATTATATCTGCTGCTAATCGGTGATTGCCATGTGTTGCACCTTCGGACAAATGAAACTTATGTTATGGGGACAAATGTTTGGCTTACTGAAAATTACGGTCTTTAAGGCTCCATTGCTTCCTTTCACGTACTTGTGTGGTGATTTAAGCGCGGACACTTCTTTGGCTCCATCTGTCGATTTGCCCCCGCGGCCTTGGCCTGTTGCCCAATGCGCCGAGTCTGGCCATTGCAATGCCGATAACACGGCCTTACGTCTCCCTGTTTCATGAGTTTCTCACCCCAGATACTCTCGCAGTCGGTCGTGTGAAGTTTTCTGCTTAATTATGGGGCCTCCCTTTCTCCCTAAACAGTTTAATCAAGGAGATTCCGTTGTCTTTCTCCGTTTTCGGTAATTTGTGCGAAACTTTTTTGCCATTTAAATTAATCAATTGCGTCACTTTTATCACGTCGTAACTTTGGTGGTTCATGGATTCCATCCGTTCCCAAGGAATTCCTTTCGAAGAATTGCGAATAATGTGTACTTTTTATGTGAATTTTCAAAATGTTCATGGGATTCTACTTTTTAAGTTACAAATGGATTTATGTCCTTTCAAGTGAATTGCATGGAACCAGTCTGCGCACTCAGACCTTGTGTCCTTGTTAGAAAACCTTTTGGATGGCATTGTGGAAATCATTTTGTGTGTGCCATGAGGGATGTAATTGTTTGGATGGATATATTTTGATGTTTCGACGTAGGCATTCAATGGAAACGCTTCATACCTCGATATAAAATATATTGGAGGCACGAAGCGTTTGTATCGATATTGTTAACCTACGGCTGAATCGATGGTGAAGCGAGACGGGGGAGTAGAAAATCGACACGCGATAAAATGTCGTCAATTTGCAAACCCGTGTGCTGAATGTTAGTCGATATATATAGTATAGGATACTATCTCGGGCTCAATCAAATATGTGGAATTTATCCATATTCCAAGCAATGGTAGATAGGAACTCTGCAATCACACATTTCGCAGTTAATTATCATTCACGACCATGGTTCCGTTGCTTTCCTTTGGAATTGTTTTCATCTGTCCATCCACTCACGAAAAGCACGGTGCACTGGAACCGATGTGTGGATGATGTGTTTTGCGTGTGGACAGAAACGGAGAGGCGAATGAACGGTTTTTGTTTAACCTTTAAATTCACTAGATTTGATAATATCAATGTTAGATTTGAAGGAGAGAGTGGGGGAGCTTTTATAGGATTTGGATTTTTGTATCATAATCGTTAATTGGAAGTTTGATATCTTTACATTTATAAAAGAATGATGTACCGACCAAGTGAAACAATTTAATTCAAGACACCGCATGCCATAAAGACCGGCTGACTGAGACCGTCACTTACATTGCACTTTTGGTTTACGGTTAGTATAATTCTTTTATTGGGGCGAGATTTGGGACAGGAGGTAATCAACCCTCCTTTATCCCTCCTCAGATTCCATGCAAGTGCAAAATAGACACGTTAATTTTCTTTTAGTGTTAGCTTGGTGAATATAGCTTGAACTACTTATGGTAGGGTCCCAGCTTCAAATCCTGAGTAATACCTTTGGACAACCCCATCTAAATCATTCAATCAACCCAACCTAGTTAAAAATCCAGCGGGCGCAATATCCTGGTCATTACAACTTTGTGGGAAATTGATTGGTCTCCCAGGAACCCGAGGACCTTTCCCTCTCCAATATGAGCGCATGAATGTCTCCGGCCTTAGGGATTTAAGTTCGGAGTTGGACTCTTAACCCCCACGCACCGTAACCAAACTTCAGGTTGACAACTACGTTGATGATGGTAAAAGGGTGTTAGGAAAAACTATTTCCCTCCACATCTACAAAATATCCCACGAGCCACAGGAAAGGCATTTGGCGGCGGTTGTTAGGGCGCCAGCCATTAACAGGACCCTGTGCATGAATGAAAATGAGTATATATTCACTCGTGTATGCACACACGAGTACGTAAGTACGTACACATACATGCCTCTCTGCTCATCATCATCATCAATCATCAGAAATCATTCAATTTTTCATGTTGAATGAAAAATATTAGGGTTCCTGGGTTTGATTTTGTTATGATTGTGCATAATTTGGATTGCGGTGGCCTAAAAATGTTTCGAATTTAAACTGTGAAATGCAGTACAATGAAACGATTTCAGAGCGTAAAAATCGTTCGCCTTGACCGGGATTGTAATGCACACTAATCGGGTGACTCCGTCAAAAGTTACTGTCGCGACATCTCCCGCAGTTTCTCGGAATGTGAAATAGATGCTTGCCAGCAGGGTAGAAAAGCACGTGAGGATCGCAAGAAACTTTACTGTATAAGTTTTTGTAGTTCACACCCTCGCGCGTATGTGGGGACGTACGTACAAGTATTTCGGAAAAGTTTCTCAACCCAGTATTGCCAAAATTAAAGAGTGTGGCCGATGTACGTTTCGCATAGATTTATTATTTTTATTGAATAACTCCGATGAAGAGTGACCATTTAACTCTTGTATCCTTTATCTGTCCATCATAAAAGTCTTGGAAAATATAATTGTGGTTTCCCATTGCCTTTCTTAGTAGTGTTTTTAACTTGACTTTAATTTTAACTTAAAGTTTTGAGTGAGTTTTTAACTTTAATTTAACTTTTATCTTGAGGAGGTGCTAGATGGGGTGGGGGAGGAGATGGGATTGCTGGGAGAAATCCTAAGGAGGCAGGAAAGATGGATGGAAAGCATATTGATAAGCTCTGGGATGTTGAAGACAGTATTTATTAGAAGGGAGAATGTTGGGCGAACGAGGAAAGGGCAGGAATAGGATAGGGATGTTGGAAGTAATGAATGGAGGAAGGGTTACTCATACGGAGACTAAGGCTTGATATATATAGTAGAATGTTGGATTGTGTTTTGTTAGGAGAGACAGGCTATTTATTTATTAGTTTTATCCATCCAAAAACCTACCTTAATCGGTGGATTACCGCTAGTAAATAATAATAATCCTTTCTTTAGCCATTGTATAATTTACAAACGTAAACTATTATGGATTATCCCGACAGCTGAGCTCACGCTTCGTACGTTGTAAACAGCTGATGTAACATTCGATAGTTTATATATAAGTGCCCCCGAATATTTATATGTAAGTGTCAACTCAAAGAGTGCATTAGTTCGTTTTTTCAAATTCAGCGTTCCTCATATGTCAGGCAAAATCAAGTCGCACTTGTCCCAAGCATCCAAAGCATCTACAAAATCTCATGTGCCAACAGACAACACCATAATGAAACTCCCGTACTGATGATGCCTATAATATAAAATACCTATAATACGAATCAAACCCAGCTACAGTTCTACGGATAAATTGGTCCGGCAAAGTCGGGCATAGTCGCTAGTATTACACAAGGTACTGTTTGGATACTTTTTGCAAGAGCCATTCCTTCGTGAAGTCACTATCGCTTTCGTGAAGTCAGGTGGGGGGAGGGCGTATTACCTGAATGTCTTTGATGAAGGCAGTTCTTCCGTCATTGGAATCTTCGGAATGAATGCGAATGGAGATCTTATCCGTGTAGACGAAGTAGATGAATGCTTGGTATTTTATGAATTACGGAGCAGGAAAGGTGCGCTTATGGGTGACGCATCGTGTCGTCGAGAGATAAATAGATTGCCTCTAGAGTGCACTCGAATTGGCTCAGCCCGATAAAGCGTTTCGTCTTCTCTTCGTCTCTATGTCAACTCTGGGACGAGGCGCTTCCCGCCGCGTTCGAGGGCGTTTTTGTCGCGAGTGACTCATGCGGAGTATCGCGCGGGTGAATTTGCACGTACAGTGAGTTTCCTTGGGAGTTTCAAGGCATGGAGGACTTGTGGTGGCAGCAGTGGTAGCCACGTTTTATGGAATGTGACCGGCAGCTGAGGTTAAATGCGGTGGGTAAATTAGGTGGGTAATTTGTGAGAGGTAGAGAGAATTTCAGGGAATGGAGGGAAGAATGGCTGGAGAGGGAAACCCGGTGTCCGCATTAACCTACCCTAATGACGAAAGATGGCACAATCGTCACACAATTTAAGGTCACGTTCATCAGACGGGTGTGCTCCAATTGAAGTGCTAGCCACGGCACCAACCCGATTCTCTGGGATTTGTTACTATAGATCTTCGGAATGAAAAACTAAAGATGTTGAAGATATGCGTTAATGACCATGCAGTATTGCATATGCGTTAGAGGATAATCATTTGAACGTTTTGAATATTTGAAGCCCATTGGTTACTTTCGATGCAAGCGAGAGTTAATGATGATCTCCTCCTGAAGTATTCGGAAGTTAGATGCATTCCATCTGGAAGTATAAATCTAAAAGTAAACTTGGAAACTTCTTCAATTGCTAAGGCCTCAATGGAGAAAAAGTTGATTTAAAACATTTATGACGGCAACTGTTGTTAAATTTAGCATAATTCCAATTATTTTGATTTTTACTTTTCGTAATCAGTTATTTTTATCCATCTTGCATGATGCTCTCTCTAAGATGTTAGACTTTCCTAAAATTAAATCACGTTCAATGTTCGTTTTCTAACTGAAATAATGAGCGACGCCGTTTTCACGCGCGCTCACCAACTTAAATGCTGTATTTCTTCTCCGCTCATCGCTTACCAGAGGAATTAATGCGTGCTGGCCACGATCATCCTAAGTTCGACAATTATTAGAGCCGCCGCGGTCAACCCTGGATGCCAATCCAGGGAAACAGAGCGTGTCTCGTCTAAACATGCTAGTTTTGTCTCGACCTTGCCTCGTTCACGGTATTTTTCAGCATGCATACTACTTAAGAATATTTAGTCATTTCTACGCCCAACGGCGTACATTACGATATTTAAATATGTTTATCAATTGAATTAAATGTTAAAAATGGGATTCACGGCATTTATTATCCCGGAATGGGACAATAGACACTTAAAATATTTGTGTGTCATATTTTAACTATGAATGTCCCATGGAATTTGTAACATCACTAGTTCCAGCGTAAGATTGACCTCATTATTCCTTACACAAAAAATAAACCAGTTTCATTCACACTTTTCCAAAATAATTCTGAACAATTTTAACTCAGTTTTAACCCGATTCCCTTTATCCGCTCCTAATAACGCTTACGTGCATTCGGAAAATTTATATTTTTCTATTTCAGCTTTTCCTATATATGTCTGAATGCTAATTATTCATATTATCTTACATGCGTGGAGAGAAACTAATTTGTTAGAAACTTTATAACTCTTCTTGTTGCAAGCATCATATGTCGTATGCACGGAGAAGTATTAGTTACTCATTTGCCTTGGTGAAAATAGCTGTCGTGAATATTATTTCCATTATTTGAAACATTGTACATATTTATTGGTAACCAATAACTAAACAATCTTCAACTTTTGGTATTGCATGCCTGGCGTGAGAATCGCACCTTGCCACGCAGTCTTAACGATGGTTTGCAGGGTACCGTGGGGCAACGTTAGGTCTTGAAACAGTCATAGAGCTTCCTCGACTTTGAACCAGGTTTATTGAGTTGAAAACTTTTTCTGAAACTAGTTTTCTCTTTTTTTTAACCACGTATTGTGTAGATATATCTTTTGTTCTCCCCTCTCGAGTAAGAGTGGGTGGGTGGCTACACTTGGTGCGGGGGAGGGAACTTCCCCCCCCCTCCCCCCCGGGCAGCCCTGGGAAGGGTTGGAATGGGTGGATTGTTTCAAGAGATGGGAGATTGTGAGGGAAGTTTGGGCCGCCGATAAAAAACAAACTGGCGACGAAGAGAAAGACGTGTCCCGGGTCGAAAAGTATTTTCTCTCCTCCACCCCAACCCCCCATCCTCCCTCCCCCCGGAGGGAGAAGGGGGGTGGGATCGTTAAAAATCCGCGGCCCTGCGTCAAGATGGTGCCCTCAGAGCGGGGTGGGGGTGCCGAAAAGTATCGGCATAGCGCGCGTGCGACGTTTCGTGCATTTTGCGCGTTTGATTAAAAGTATCGCATTCACATTGCGCGTCACTGCATTCGGCTCTGAGAAATGATTTAACTCTTTCAATTACAGAATTAAAATTAGACCGAGTCCTCGGAAAAGCTGGGAATTTCCTGAAAGAAATCCTGAAAGTGTACGTGTATATGAGGACTTGAATGTCCTGGGAAATCATAAAAAATATCCTGTAATTTTTACACTTTTCGTTTACGCTTTACACAGGCAAAAGATTTTCACACTTGCAAGTGGATGCATTTTAATGATAGCATTATATTGAAATAGGATAGGGATGTTGGACGGAATGAATGAAGGGAGGAAAGAAGTATACGGAGATAAAGAAGGGCTTGTAGAGTAGGTTGTTGGGCTGTGTTTTGAGGGAGAGACAAGATATTTACTTGGTAGCTGTGTCCATCCAAACGTACTGGTAGATCACCTATAATAATTAAATTGCTAAGATGACTAATGGTTGTTTTTAGCATTGCATCAGATTAAAGTAATTTCTACAAAATTTAGATTTAGGAGATCAGATTAAGCTAAGTTGTAAAAATAAAATGAATGATTATAATTATAATTGGCATTAGTCTACCAGGTTAGGGTAGGTTTTCAATGAACTTAAACCCCACACATTGGTGTACACCTCAGCCCTGAATAATACGACAGAATATCCTTAATCCCATAATGCATACGGCAATAGCTCGTTGTTTGACTCTGCATACTCACTGCCTCCCTTAATTCCATCCATGATGTCTTTCATTTTCCTCCTTCTGACTCGTTTACCCAGAATTCTCCCCTCTGTTACTTTCGTCAGCATCTCATTGCTTCTCAGGATCTCCCGCATCCACTTGTCCTGCGCTCCTTGAATTTCTGCCGCCTCTCCTCCTCCACCATCCCTAACACTTCTTCGTTTGCTGTCGTTTCCGTCCATTTTACGTATTTAGTCCATTCTTCTCCACACCCACGTCTCAAAAGACTCAACTCCACGCTTACCTTCTTGCCTCAACGAACAAGTTTGCGAGGTATACAAGACCACGTTCCATATTTAAGGTACGCAATAGCGATGGATAGAAGTAACTGGAATGTAAAAAAAGGCATATTTTAGTTCCGACATAGCGTTCAAAACGAACGAACTTCCGACAAAACAAAAGTAACTTTCTGGTTGATCGAAACACATTTGGCATGTTTAACGCATGATCATGGCGGCCGTTACGTTGAAAAATCGTACCGAAACCCTCCCATCCCATCTTCTATCTCGCATGCCGGCCCTGGTCTCAATCCCTCGCGGAAGGGGTCCGCCACCCGTCTTCCCTCTTCCTGCCGATCGCCACCTCCCGCCGCTCTTAAACATTCTGGCGGGTTTATCGCTGTCGCTCCTCCCGCCACGAAGTGCACTCCTCGCCATCGGTCGCCCCACCACTCCTCACTCTCCCCCCGCACCGCCATCCAACCCCCCCTCCCCCATCGCCCAACTCTCCCCCCAGCAGACGCAAAAGTTCGGATCCATGAGGAGGTAGGTGTTCGCGCTCTCAGGGTGGCGGCTCGTTAATCAGTCGCGACAGCGACGCAGGTGGTCCATCCTCCTTGCCCTCCCGCCCGGATACCGTCGCCCGTTCCCAAAGCAAACTTGTTTTCTTTTTCTTGGAAAGCATGTGAACATATTGGCGCGCAGAAAATAGTCCGTGAATGCATTATCTTGACCTCATACGTATATTTGTCCGGAAACGATTTTGAAAATTGTGTGCTGTTTTCAGTAGCTTAAACAAAGAGTCAATTCGGCGTATGTACTATTGGTCTCAGTGAGGTCTATTTCTTCGGATTAACTCGATTAACATGTAATTTTCATAGAAACGGACGCCCGCTATGAACTACATTATTCATTTCTGAATTTTCTGTAGTCCACTCATTCGGGCTTCTGTAATTGTCTATTTTACTGAAAAAATCGGTCGCGTTTGTTTAAAACGTCGCCATGGTAAAAACATAAACGCGAAACTTGACCCGGAAATATCTCGGTGGGGAAACCAAATTCAGATTCGCCGATCGCCACAAGAGCGTGGCGGCCCCGAGGGTTGGTGTGCATATAATGAGCGATAATGGTCTGGATCTTTCGGGGGGGGGGGGTGTATTTTTTGAAGCGTCTCCCTCCCTGCCTGTCCAATGCCCAGCTTGCCCATTGCGTGCCTCTCAGTAGCGATAGAAACGGCGCGGCCACCCCACCGTGCCCGTCTCTCGATTTCAATCTCCAGAGGAGGCGGTGCACATTCTTCACTCCCGGAAATATGTAGTTTACATTCCAGGCGAAATGAAAGGTTTTGCGCACCGTTCCGCTCGGCGTTCCCAAAGAATGATACGTGATCCTACGTTTGGAATAATTTCGCAGCGATCATCATTATTATGCGTAATCCACCTTTTCTGGTGTGTCCATCATGGTTTTGAACAGTCCCTAACGACCTAACGATGAAATGTCTCTTGGGATTCCATCCGTCTTGCAGTCCTGTTTGCCCTGCATTATTCCCCACTTCATACCTTCTCTGCCATCTTGTTCTCCAGAACGCTTCGGCCCGAGCTTTTGTTTCCTTTGATTTATTTCGTCCTACAGTTCTTTATATTTTTAAACAGTCCACATGCCATTCAAGAAGCTCAGTATCTTCACTTCTGCCAAACATTCTTCCATGCATTACGCCTTCAGCATCTCACCACCTATTCACTATCTACGTATTTGGACTCTTTGAAATTCGCCCAAGCGTAATCCTCTCCCTTCTCCCGACGTACGAGTCGAAACTTCACCGTTAGTCTTGCTCTCTATCCGACTTCTTTCCTCCATACCCACATAACAGAAACCTCTCTAATGTGCACCTTCCCCAAGGACCAAGTATCCGAACCGTACATCGAGCGATGCGCTCCATTGTAGAGCCTATCTTTTCTTCACGTTTCTACTATTTGGCGTACCTGTCATCAGTTCTTTGCTGAGGTGATGCCCTTATTTGTGTTGGCGATGTTTCATTCGGCAGAGGGCTGCGAAGGCTCCTTCTGCAGAGAAGTCGTGCTCGTGCATTTTAGGGGATGGATTGAGATGTAGTAATCCATCAGTCCGTGACGACGTGCGGTAACTTTCAAAGGCCTTCCGAGTTTCGCCGATCAATCAATTCGGCCGTTTTCGACGTGAAACAGTGGGAAAGAAATAACACGAAGGCTTAAGTGCTGCTGCTCGAGTTATGCGTGCAACGGATTTGGACGCCTATGTGTTGAAACTTTACGTTATGTTTCAATTAATTGAGAAGAACGGAATCATCCGAGGTTCATGGAGGGTTGGTCTCTTCATTCAGTTCCAAAATCTACTTTTCTTCTGTGGGTCATGTAAAAGATATATATGTACACACACACACACACATATATATATATATATATATATTCCCGAAATCCCGCCATATGGCGATCAAATGTTCATTTACAAGGAAAAGGGATAGGAAAATATATAAAGAACGAAGACGGGAGAGGTGGGGAAGGCGGAGTCAAGTAAATCGCTAGCGTCAAAATATTTCCTTGACCGGGGCTTGAACACTGTTAGGTTAAACAGATTACATTAAAGTGGTGCATGCTGACATTGAAGTACGATGGAATTGTTGGCAGTATATGTTTTGCAAATGTATGTTTATATTTATGTATAAATGGATATTTTTGCGTGCGCAACTGCTGCCCTAACATCCCCCGTCACACATGCACTTTCCGCGGCTTGTGGGGTATTGTGTGGATGCAGTTGTAAGAAATAAGAGCTATCAGTACGTAAGAGTTTGCATTGGGGAGGAAAGAGTAGTAGGAATATTTAGGTGAGGCGACAGACAGCTGAAGTCTTTAGCGCCATTAGGGTTGAATGGATAAAAAGGAAGGGTGGAGAGAAACCCGGCCTACTCTTGACGAAAGCCGCCCAGGGGTCAAACATTATAACGTCCCCCATTCGACGGACGGCGTACCTGCTCTAAGTGTTCTCCACAAAGCACCTCAAGTAGGGTCGAGGTACCATTGAAAAATATCTGCCGTCTACATGATTCGAACCCGGGCCCTCTCCATGGGAAGCCAGTACGCTAGCACCATCTCGTTCCCCGGGGAGGGAAGAATGGACTGCAGTCATCAAGTATTCGGATTGAAGAAAACGTATGTTGAATAAAGTCGCGACATAATTCTTCTCTAGTTGCTTTTTGTTGAATATTCTATATATTCGTTGGTTTAATACTTGTTTTTTTTCTAGTTTGGTTGGATTGTATCTAACAGACGGATCGTATGCAGGTCATTTACGGTATATTTTGGAGTGAATTGTTTTTTTTTTTCGGAACGAGCTCTCAGTTCTGCCCTTTTGTTCCGTGTTGGCGATAGAATTGATTAATTTGAAATTTTACTGTTACGCTTCTAGAAATCCGAATCCGCTTATCATTTCCCGATCTCCGCGAGCTTCCCTCGGAGCGGACCGATTGTGTCGGCCTCGTTGTTTCTTCTTTCTCTCGGAGTTCCCCAGGACTATTGACAGAGGCTGTTCCTACGTGGTTAAAAAAAGCTTTACGAGTTTGCTCGCCCGGATCGATAAGGTAATCTAGTCTCCACGCTCTAGGCACGAGCCATCGTGCGAGGTCTATGTCGAGTACGAGGTTGGAAGCGATATATGGTACGAAGTTCACCTAACATAGTCATTTTGTCCTGTCTGTTCCAAAGTACGCTCGTGTCCTTTTGTGTAATCCTTCTCCGCTCGTCCGTTGTCTGGATACATCATTACAGGGTGGACAGCCATCATTTAATCTCAGTTAATTCTAATTCTCATGTAATACTCTGAAAACATAAATAGCTGTAATAGCGATTCTATTAGCAAAATGCATTAATTGTGTTTCACGTAATCTGAACGTGAAGGTAGAGAGTAGTGCGTCACGTGTGTGAGTGCGTACATTGAAGTAGCATTTGTGCAGTTAATCGGGCCAACCGACATGTCAGCCCTACGGAACAAGCGCCTTTGCAGTAAAAATTGGCGGTGGTAATCGTTAAGTGCTCATTTTTTTTGATGAGGATACCACCGGAGATAAACACCCAATAGTGGAAATAATTATTTTCGCCAGCACTAGATGTCTACTGATATTATTGTTTTTTTTAATAACTTGCTTGGAAATTTTTCTTTCCTGAATGCTTCAAAAAATAAATGCAAAAAGGTTAAGGTGCCATGGTTAAAATTCATCCAAATGCTTTAGAGAAAACTCCAGTGTGGGACTCCAAAAACTAAATAAGCAGTATTTTTGTTTAGGTGAGCCATCAAATTTCTGAAACAATTTTATTTAATTCCTCATCAACCCATGAATGCATGTTCGAGCTGCAGAGGGAAGTGCTGAACTATTTGTGTGCGTGAATTCAGCAGTATCCTTTGGATTACGTTGGGGGAAGCGTGATGGTATGAATGCTAGCACAAAACTTGTGGGAAGCAAATTTTAATCCATCTTGAAAACATGGAATCGGATCACATCTGATTGCCGGCCACCCTGTAAACGTATGTAGAGGGTTCGCGTCCATTTCCTTTTGTGCCAGAGCAGTAATCCAGGCGTGGAGCATCATTTGAGGTCGATTCAGTTTTGCAATGAGAAACATGACCATGAATTAGTAAAAATGATAAATTCAACCTCGACTTAGTGTGCTCAAAATATTGGATTATTGATACTCCATAGTGGAAATGATTGATTTCAACATCACCTCAAGATGCCTACTGATATTTTCCAGTGTCATCACTTGTTTCCCAATTTGCGTATCCTGAATGCTAGAGATAATGAATGCAAAAAGGTTTGTTGGCACGGTTAGCATTCATATGGATGCACAAACAGGCGTAAAAAATCCCCATTGCGGTGGAAGGTTTCCAAAAGCTAGGTTGGTAATCTCTCGACATTGAGAGAGATATTTATTTGGGCGAGCCATCGCCCTTGTAAAACGTTTTTATTGATTCATAATCTCTCACGAACGACTACACTACCAGGGGAAATGGTTGGGAGTTTGCGCATGTAAATGCAGAACTCTGCTGTTTGATTACATAATACGGGACGAGAAGTAGTGAATAAATGGTAGCACAAGACATCGAGAAACGAATTTTTATCTTTGAGAACCTAGAAAAAACTGGAGTCAAGAACAGTCTATAATTACTGGCTACTGATTTAAATAGATATCTTTTATACCAGTACTCCGCCCCCCCCCCCCCTTTAAGTCTCTTTGCGTCAAGGGTACGTTTCGTTTAGATGTTTTTTCTTCTTCTAATATCGCGCCATAAAATTCTATCCTACCATAATTCGCCATTTAAAATATTTTATCGCGACTTGCGTTCACCAAAAATGTGTTACTGTTATTTAATTCACTTCCGTGCCTCAGTTCTTGAGAAAAAAGCCTACGTAATGTACAAACGTGAGGAAACCTTCTTTAGCTTGACTATTGAGTTTTTTAAAGATTCATTTCAATTTAAATTTGGGTCATGAAAGCTGCTTAACTGAATTCAAGAGTGCTTCATTTTGGAGAAGCGAACAATCCTTCACCAGTTACCATTTTTAAAAAGGCTGATGAGCAAGATCTCTCCCAGTTGTGCAATGTTGGATGTAAGTACAGTTTTTCTTTATTATTCCACGATATAAGTCATAAATATAGAATGAAATTCATCAACGTTGTTGAGTAGGTATTCAACGGAGAAAAGAAAGCCCGTTTCAGCGGAATGACCTGAGGGCGCCTCTTCCGCATTTCGGAGTTTAAAAAAAAGAGACGAAGAAAAATGACGGAATGCATGTTTTTCCGAGATCATGAATTTCACGTATTTTAAAGGGAAAAGATAAAAGACAGGTTTTGGAAGTAGTGACATGAAATCTTATTTTCGTACCGCACCTGGGAAAAAAATTGCTTACCTTGTAATAATAACTAAAATAATCTAATCTGTTTTCTCTCTGACAACATTCTGTATTCATCACAGAATCTATTATGAGAGGTCTGGAGTGAAAACAAAACGTGAGTGACGTCTCTAATGTGCACAGGGTTCGTCCGGAAAATAAGTGTCTTGACAAATAAGTCTCTTTTGACAAAAGGGGAGTCGTCCACTACAAATTTGTACCTGAACGACAAACTGTAAATGCTGCATTTCACGTCCAAGTGCTCGACAGGCTTCGGAAACGAGTCGCCCGCGTCCGGCCAGCGATCAACCGTATGACTGACAACCTGAACGACAATGCGCCGTCTCACACCGCGCTTGTCGTGTCGGACTTCTTGGCCAAGCACGGCGTGGCAACGCTGCCGCACCCGCTCTACAGCCCGGACTTGGCACTACCGGACTTCTTTCTGTTCCCGAAGATAAAGAGGAGTTTGAAAGGAACGCGATACGGGACTTTGGACGCCGTCAAAGAGACCGTGACGACGTGTCTTCGAGAGGTTCCCGATGATGCCTTCGCGGGAGCGTTCCAGGAATGGGAACGCCGCTGGAACAAGCGTATCGACTTACAAGGGTCCTATTTTGAGGAATATTAGCTTAAGATATGTAAAAGTGTAATACTTTTTTTTCCTGAGCTCAGTACACTTATTTTCCGGACGAACCCTGTATGTAGAAAGGCTAAGTTTAACATCAAAGTTAGGAGACATTAAAGCAGCTAGAATACTTCGCTAATTTTGGAAATAGTTTTTATATATATTGGGATAGAGATGAAGACGTGGATGTGGAAGTACTTTCTTTTGTGTGGTTTACATTTTTCTTGTGCATGATCAAACTAATATTTGTGTGGAGGTGACATGATTGGGATGATGTCCGCGGGATGTTGTGTGAATGTTAAGGAAGCGGAAAATATTCGCAACTGAGGAAAGATTAAAGTGCGATGCGTGTGGTTTTTAGGTGAAAAACTTTGCTCGGGTGCTCCGTTTATCACGAGACCTCTCCGCCTTCTTGATAGTTTTCACCGGGTCGTACCTTTGACCGGCAGACTTTTACTTACTATTTTAGGACCATTGCAACTCCTGATCTGTGGTTAGTTACAGTTCATTTGGTGAACGGAGGAAGGAGGGGATGATGTGCGGTTTTTTGGGCACGAAAAGACCTTTTCCTCATTTCTTTTTACAATAGTACTCGTAGAGAGAGAGAGAGATCTTAGGTTATTCGTATATTGGGTGGGCACACGCGAACGTTTTAAGACTCGTGACATCCCTTCGGGGGGTCGGATTGTCGAAGAAATGTCCCGAAATCAAAGCGAGGCACTCTCTTATTTATGGCTCCCACGGACGCAAAAGGTTGGGACCCCAAGAGCATGCCCCTGGAACGTAGGAAGCGGCCTTCTTTTTTCGGAATCTTAAATGTGGATTGGGTGAGGGGGTGGGGTGGGAGAGAGAATGCCCGAGAGGCTGCACCGTTTAGGGGTCAATGCCTCTCCACCTCACATCAGCTCCCTCAGAACCACTCAAAAATGGTTCTCTCCCCTCTCGTTTGGAATTAGCTCCGGTCCGATGGTTATTGGAAGCCGTCGAATGATTAAAAAAACAACCACACGCTCGCCTTCTAGCTTTGTAGAGTTACTTTGGATCCCAACTTGTCGACAGTGTGAACGTTTAAAATAGCATAAAAGACAGAAAATATGGATTGAATATATTTTAAGACGTGAAGTGACAATGAAGGCCTTGACACAATCAAGAATATTGGGCACTCACGGGAGTGGAGCGGTCCTATTTTACGTAAGTTTATTGTTGGCCTTTTTTTACTCCCCTCTTTGTAAGGATATGAACGTAAGGACGTAAGATATGAGCTCTTGAGTCCTTCCTCATCTTACCTAATTATCGGTGCTATTATTCTTTGTATTACTATTATCAAACAAGCAATTTTTCTAGAAATAAAAGAACAAAGATCTTTTAGACCTCATACTATCGTGATTGATTTGAATTTTGAAATTGTGGTATTAGCTTACGTACAGTTAAATGAACCAAACATTCCCAGACTGTTTTGATAGGTTGGCGAAACTAAAGTCAATGTGAATTAACAATTGCATTAGTGAGCATTTCACACTGCGTTCATTGAGTGATGAGGAATGCTTGAAATTCTTCTTTCATGAGCAATGGCTGAAATAATACAATAGCAATAAATCTTACGTAAGCTCCCTAACTCCTCGCCACCCCCGTAAGAAAATTATGTCTCCCCACTTCTCCCCAAAGCCGGACGTAATATAAGGATAGCACAGGAATAGAATTAGAATTTTAACGGAACGAAGTTGTATGTGGTTTGCTTTGTTTTTATGATCGTCCGAACTGAAATAATATCAACGAATTGAAAGAGGGTGGGGGAGGAAGAAGATTAAGAGCGATTAAGGAGAGAATTCATACGTGAAATTAATTAATTAATGAGAAATGTGAAGGTAAGAGCCCGTATGAAATAAGCTAGAGGTTAGCCCATGGTGTAATTGAGAGCATTGGAGTTCTAAGTGCTGACGATATGATTGAATTCGACCCAGGGCCAGCGGGAAAAATTCATTGAGAGCTCGGGTGACCAAAGATCCTCATTTGTATCACCACTGATACATCAGTTCCGACCATCCACCTGCCAACTTTCTGCCATGCCTACGCTATGAATACGGATTATGTCAGCGCTTTTGCATTCCCCCAACTTAGGGTGGGCTTCGGTCACTCGCCAGGGGCAGGAGTCACCTACCTTTGTTTTCTTTTGTGAGTCACCGCTTATAGAGGTGTCGTATGGAGGCAGGGTCGCAGGGTAGGTGGGTGGCTGTTTCGACGTGGGCGCCAGTTGGACCCCGCTGGTGCCGCTGTGTGGCGCCGCCTCCTTCTGTGAGTGGAGGGGGAATTGACGGTCTGGAGGCGGTCCCCAACCCCTTTCCGATATTTCATTTTCCCTCGCCGGCGGACCCCTTTTATGTCTTCCCTCGCTGACACAGCACCACCGGTCGGTCAAGGTTGGCCTATCCCGCTGCAACTGAGGGGAAAGGGGGAGACGGCGGTGTGCGTGTCCTTTGTTTGTTTGTTTGTGTAAGTGCGTGCCGGTCAGCCCCCCACCACTCGGATCGATCTCCCGCGTGCCCCCTCTAGCGTCACTCCCCACCCCCTTCCCTCCCCAAGTCGCCTGGGCGTCCTCCCGAGACCACCCAGCCTCTCCTCCGGCCTCGCGGAACGTCGCGCTGGCTTCTCCCGGTCCAGATATGTTTGCCCCACCGCCAGTCGACGAGCGTCGAGACATGGCGGTGTGCACTCTCTTTGGCGAACGCAATTCCCGTTGATGATTCATGAGGAAATAAATCGGGAGAGATGTTTTCGTCTGTTTGGGCGAATTTCATAGGACTGATTTCATTTGGTGGATCGTAAAAGTAATGGTTAATAAAGCCGCTGGCACGTGGTTTTTCACTTTTGTTCGATCGTGGAATGCGTGTCTATAATGCAAGCCTCGTGGTAGACAATCGTAATCGGAGAATTGGAGATTTCAAAGAAAAAATATCCAGTTTTGTGAAATATACAGGACAGTAATTATTGCAAATTGTTTCATTTAAATGGAATATATCGAACTCAAACTCGTTCCAGTGATTGATGAACGTCTTTTCATACTGAAGATTCAATATTACTGAATAAATAAACTTATTAATTTTTCACTCAAAAATCTTTATTGTACCACCACCGGTTTCAAAGTATCTATAGTTGACATCGTCAGGCATTGATCTTATGTGGTCACCTGATGATGTCGCCTATGCGTCGAAACGGGTAGTATTGTGATGAAGTTCTTCGTGAGAAAAAATATTAAGTTTATATATTCAGTGATCATAAAGTAGATCCTCAAACCATCGAATGCATAACTACTCAACATTTTTCTATTTCAACATTGTGTGACTAACTTTGGTTGTGTCATTATTACATGGATATATGTGTTTTAAGATTGAGTGAAAGACGAAATTTGCGGATGGAGGAAATGTTGAGTGAGATGCAATGGTATACTGAAGACCGAGGCACAGGCGATAAGTTCGGCGAACATGGGAGAGGGGACTTTTGGATTTTTTTTATCCTTCCCTACCCCACCTCCTCCCTAGTAAGTGTAACCGTAAGATGTGTACTCCCTCCATCTTCGTCATACTTCATCTCTCTCTAGCTATCATGTCGAGAGAGCTATAGCCAGTTAAACCTGGTCGTTGAAAAATATAATTATGTAATCGGGAAAATCGAAACAGAACTCAGTCCGGAAGAGGTTTCGATGGATGGGGTTAAAAAGCTCACCTGGATCATGGTTCTTCTTAACGCGCGCATTTTGAATTGACCGTTATTTACTCGACGAAAACGAATATTCCATTGACAATTTCCAAGAAGCGGCGGGAGATGCCGCAACAGTAACTTTTAACGGGGTCACAGGCTAAGTGTGCATATCAATGCAACAATTTCTGAGTGTAAAGAGTTCGATGTCCGGCCGCGTGCTTTATCCAGTTAAGATATCGAGGCGTCCTCTTACACTCTGAAATTTTGTGGGCTTTAAAGGAACAAGATGTTGTGAAGAAATACCGTACGTACAATGTCACAGGCATTCGTTGTCGTTGGCGACGCGCCACACTCCACGAGGTTAAAGCCAACTTTAAACTCTTAGGTTGCTGTTTTTACCTTTGACAAATTCCAAGAAGAACTCCCGGTCAGGGCGAATGATTTTTACACTCTGAAATTGTTGCACTGAATTATTCCATTGTCATTCTTCAAATTTTACATTCGGAAACCAACATAGTACGAATTCTTTCCTTACCACGACTCATTGGAGCTGGTTCTCCTGATCCAATATTGCCCACTGATCTAAGGAGGGCCACGATAAAAATTATGGATAAAAGAAGATCGATCGTCGCACCCCAATTCTCAATCAGTGCAACATATTAAATTAAAAAGTTCAAATAAGGGTAGGCAGTTCATTTCCCGTGGTTTCCATGGAAGACCTCGTTTGCTGAAAAGCCAAAAAAGCAGCCCTTGCGAAGCTGTGGTGTCAAGGGCCAGCCCGAACTATTCTAAACCTGGGACACTCCGCTGACTACCCGAATGCTCTCTTCACGTCCAACCCTCTGGGCTGTCACGCAATTTGGAGAGGATTCTGGGAAAATCTTTTTCTGCCGCCGCAGCATCCACTAGCCGTGGACGAAGGACGTATTGGACGCCCCAGCATGGTGAGGAATATCATCTTTGAGGAGACCGTACCCCCCCCCTTTCCGCCGAATCCTCCCCCATCCCGCGCGAAAACATCCCGGCCCATCCGATTTCCCGGCAAGTTGGCGCCCGGCAAGAGGTGGACGGGGGCAAACAGCGGAGCACTTCCACGCCCCCCTCCCTCCCTCCCATCGAACATCCTGGCTAGGGCCAATGTCGACCGTCGATGCGTAATAAATATCGAGTTGGCGAAGACGCATCGAAATGGTGTTGATTTTCAGGTAATATCGGTATATCGAGCGATATTGACCATGACTCTTAAAGATTTTACGTATCATCCAGATCGAAAATTTCGTAGTAGTTATTATGGGAGACCTTAAACTGCGGATCCCTTGGCGCCTTTCGTCTAAGAGTAGGCTAATGCCGACGCCTGATTTCTCTTTACCCTTCCTCCTTTCCCATCCATCCCTAATGGCGCAAACGACCTTAGCTGTCGGTCACCTCCCCTCAAACTAATTCTACTACTCGGACTCCACCTTTGGACGTCAACATCTGCGAGAAATCAGGTTCCCATTTCTAGTTACTGAAACTTCACGTGAGACCGAATGATGACTAACGCAGGAATCAACTTCCTTCATTACTCTGAATGCTTGAATTCAACCCACCCAAGGACATCGTACCTGGACGGGTCTGTACCCTAATCTAGGAAAACCAACCTTGGGGTTGATTGGTGGGTATGGGTGGAAGTTAAAAGATATATCTGGTAGTAATAAAGGTTTTTAAGTAACAGTTCGCATTGTGGTAATTATTGGTAGTTTTTCGGGTAGACGGCCGACAGCTGAGATAATTTGCGCCATTGGGGAGATATTCAATGAATGTGGTGAAGGATGCATCGAGGGAAACTCGACGCCATATTCAGCCTACTCTTAACGAAACTTGCCAGAGGGTTATCCAATACGATGACGTCCCATCCGACGGATGGTGTCCTCCGCTGAAAGTGCCCTCCGCATGGAACCCTAAGTAGGGATCGAGATACTACTGACAAACTGCAACCGCCAGGATTCGAACAAGGGTCCTCTGAGTCAGAAGCCAATACGATAACATCACACCAACCCGATCCACCGCTCACTTCGTATTTTTCTTAAAGATATATGAATTTTAAAAGTATGTAATTTGTTTATTTTATTTTTTAATTTATTTCATATCCATAATTATTTTTTTATATTAAAAGAGGCGTGAATAATTTTCTGAATGAGTTGAGAAAGCAGTCTGCTGAAGTTGTAGTTTTACGTTCGTACAATACTACTAGCATCACCCTTTAAGTAGATATACTCGCTTTCTACTTAAAATAGATAGATAAACTCCTACGAATTCCTGCGAATATGTGCGAATTTTGATTACGTCTGTATCCACAGTTTTTACTTTTGCAGCCTGAGGGTCCCAACAGTCCTCTTGGGGATGGCACGTGGAATTTTGTTTATGCACAAGGGAGGCGTATGTCAGAAAACAAAAAGAAAAGATAATCGGGGAAACTCGGTCTTGAGAGGAAGATAAAGGGTGGCCACGGGACGTGGGACAAGGAAAGAAAATGTCACCCGGGGGAAGCGGAGGGAGTGGCGGGGGTGGCAGGGGTCCGTCCTGCCAAGGGGACAACGCGCCTCGCCGTCCGGCCCCGACGTTAATGGGATCCCCTCGGCATAAAATATTTGGCACCGCAGCTGCCCCCTCCCGAGGGGGCGGATGACGCCCTCCCTTCTCCCGAGATCCGATCGCGAGGTTTGTTTTTGCCGAGGAATGATTTTGGCGACAGGAGTGAGTGTTGTGTGCGCGCGCGAATGCCTGGGCGCCCTTGGCACGCTAAATGCCTCCCGAAGGAAGGCCTGCCTGTCAAGGCCGCTGCGTCGGGTGGCGTTCCATCTTGCGAGGTCTGTGCGATACTCTTTTTCCAATATCGGCTTCCTTCCATTCCTCCCCATTTATTAAAAACCAACGTGAATGAGTGAGAGTCCGTCTCTTCCGAATTTTTTTGTTGAGCTTGTTAATAGGTTTTGGAGAAAGGAGAGTTTCAGTTAAGCATTGAAAATTAGAGGGTGTAAACTAGAGAAGGTAATACAGTTAACTGATCTTGGTATTTTTTGGGGGGCAAGATGGTCTCAGTGGTAGGGGCATAAGAATATGGAATCTATTAGGTAAATTATTTAAAATAAACTTTTGTTTAAGGAGGAGAGTCTTGATGCCAGGAGCGCTGAGTTAGGATTTTAGGAAAAGATTAGTGAAAACTTTGATTTGGAACGCGGTTTTGTACGGAGCGGAAACTTGGTCGCTGAAGCAAGACGATAGGCGTATATTGGAGGATTTTTAGATAATGTGGGTTTGGAGAAAGGTGGAAAAGGTCAAGTGGAGAAGTTGGAAAGAAAGATGAAGGGCTATTCATAGTTGAGGAGGAGGATGTATTGTTGGGAGAAATCATAAGGGCTAATAAAAGTGGATGCCGAGCATTCTGATTGGCGACGATGAAATGTTGAAGACTGATGAAGAGGGGAGAGTATTACGTAGGCGAGGCAGGAGGAGGAAGAGAATGAGGATGTGTTACGGAATGAGGGGAGGCAGAAAGTTTGAAAGTTTAATGTAAGAAGAAATTTAAGAAGAGTTAAGTGTAGTGTAAGGTCGTCATGTTTTTTGTTGCTAACCGTGGCTAGTAAATGCAGTATTGTTCAGTCTGTGTCCATCCAAAACTTACCATGAACGGTAGGCTACCATAAAAGGTGTATCTGCGTCTTTCAAGATTTTCACTTAAATATTTCGTGTAGATTTATCATGAAATTTTTCCTAAGTTTTTTCCAAATATTTTTTAAATAAAAATGACTCTGGTCGCTTTAATTTTATTTTGCATTTATTGGTTTTTGGCCCCACGGCGTTTTGGCTTAAAGTCGTAATCTGCAACAGCTCCAGTTACTGCTTCAACGTTAATTTAGTGCATGCTAAAACAATGGATCACGAGGATTGCTAAGTCCTATTGAATCTTCAAATTTCATGCGCCTTTGAAGATTGTTTTTTTTAACTATGGCAAAGCGTTGTTTATTGAAGTTTTGAATATCGATGCGTGAATTGCAAACTTCGTTTGTGGAGTTATAGAAATAATAGGAGTTTAGTGCATTCTTGCAGTGGTGTACATTCTTATTTTCAGAAAAATGTAATCCTGGAATCCCGTGATTTTTCCACGGGTTTCGTAAAATAAGTAAATTTCGTAGATATCAACAACAGTGTGCGAAAATTAAGCTAGATTTGTCGTAGTGTCGTATGTCTGGCTATTTTGTTGAATGAAGCAAAGGAATGTGTCGTAGTGCCGTTGTATAATCCTGTGTCCATCACGAACCTGCCTGAAACGGCAGAATACCAATAATTATAATCAGCAATATCGTATCTGTGTAGTCAATGGACGATATGATGACATTCCAAAGACGTTGAATCTTTATTTCCAGCCCAAATTATTTCCACAATTCATGTTGTCAGTATCTTAATATCGACAGTCGATATAACCGTTGCGTAAAATTATCCATATGAAAAATTATCGACCTGGTGTCGAAATATTGTCGTATTACTTGGCCCTGCATGGCCCTCCATGTTCCCGTCATCCGTTCTGTCTCTTCTCGCATGTAGAGGCTCTCTCGTTGACCTACATCACATCGCAAATTGTTTTTTTTCCAATTCAACGACTCTTTCAAGTACTAACTTTCAACTACACTTAAATAATTTAAAGTTGAAATGTTAAATGCAATTTATTTCTTCCGTACATTACCCCGCAAGGGCGCTTAATTTTGTTGGAGGGAGTGGGGTGGGAGATGGCTAACGGCAGCCCCAGAAAAGCAGGAAAGAAGTCTGTAAAAGTAAGATGAAATAAAACATAAAAGTAGAAATATTATAATTGATAAATGGCAAGCCTGTCCTTCTGTTTCTATGGTGAGCGATAGCTATTATCTAAATAATAAGTGTATGATTTTCTAGTTAGGAATCATTTTCCTTTTTTTTCCACCATCACCTTAATTCGCAGTAGTACACGCTAGGGGCACTGGTTTATTCCCTCGATGTCGACAATTACTTCATAGAATTAATTAGTAAGGATCGGGTTGTTGCCATGGATGGTGTACTGCTTCCCACCCTGAACTCCCGGTTTCGAATCCCAGCAATGGCATTTCTTTTCGGAATTTCCCTATCCGTACTTGAATGCCATATAGATAACCCTTTAAATGATGTTCGCCGTCCGTTGAATGGTACGTTAATTGTACGACCCTTAGGCATCTTACATTAGAGTAGGCTAATGCCGACGCCATGCTCTTCCCTTGCCCCATTTCGCGAAAAGCCTCTCCCTCCACCAAATGACCAAACCATTTCTAATGACTCTAAGTGACCTCGGCTGTCGATCGCCTCATCTGATAACTACTACTTATGAATTCGCGGTCGATACTCGTGGCCCAAGAAATTCCTTTCGTGTATTTGTTGGGAGGCATGTACTGAATTCTTTCGTTCCACTTACCAGAACCTCACGTGCATGTTGAAGAGGAGACTGATAATCTTTCTTTCGTTTCGACCTCTTTTTATGGAACTCCTTTCTTCCATTTCATGGCTTTGAAGGATTGGTTTGTATTTGACGTTTTAAGTGCGTCCTCTATTCACTTGGAATCACTTTGACCGGCTTGTAGTCCAAGTCACGCCACCTAGTGACGACCTGGATAAAGTTCCACATCTGGAAGGATTCGAATTTTCATTTCGGGTTTGAGCACGAGGGTTCGGAGAGGGTGTCATTTAAATGTGACTCCAAACGCCGCGCAATTTATCCGGGAGAGCAGCCAGGTGATGATGGATTACACTTACCCAAGGCGTGTCTACTGAATGCGTGGCGTGGTCCGTGGCGTCGATCAAAGTTTATTTCGCTTTGTGAAATATAATTGCCAATTGAAGAAACTTTTCTTGGGGTTGAATCTACGTTGCATGTACGTAGTATGTACAATAAATACGCGAACTGGTGCAATCTGGCGACCATGACGCGGGCTATAGCCCCGCCCACTAGCGGCGCTAGTGGCCTAAGACCCAATGAGCCGCCTGTGCTTGGCGGATCGTCGAGCTGTGCGTATGGTGCCAGTTTTGTTAGTTTCTGTTGTTTCCTTCTTTTTGTCGAAAATGGACATTGACGAAATCACGGAGCAACGAATAAACACCAAGTGTTTGGTTAAGTGCGGTTAAGTTATCAAGAAATTACTGAAATGTCGACAGCTGATTGCGGTGATAATGCTCTGAAGAAAACATTCTTTTTCAAGTGGATTAAGTGTTTTAAAGATGGCCGACAATGTGATACAAGGTCGGGACGACCTTCAACCACCTGTGTTGACGACAACATTGATCGTGTGCGGTCCCTCGTCCTTACCGATGGTCGAAAAACTGTCCGCATGATAGCTGATGAACTGAATTTAGAAAACTCAACAGTGCACACTATTTTAACCGAGCGTAATGATGGATGGACCCTTCACCATGACAATCCACCTGCACATTCAGCATTGATTGTTCGCCAGTTTCTGATTCAATCACCATCCTTGATCATCCTCATTCGCCAGATCTCGCCCCCTGTCACTTTTCCCTATTCCCAAAATGCAAAAATGTGATGAGGGGACATCACTGTGAAGATGTGGACACAATAAAGCAAGAAACGACGAGGAAACCAAGAAGCCTAACTGCCGAGGGCTTCCAAGGGTGCTTTGAACAGTGGAAAAGAAGATAAAATAAGTGCGTGGCAACGAATGGAGAACTCTTTGAAGGGGACAAAATCTACGTAGATTAAATTTTGCAAAAATAAAGTGTTTATGGCCTCATCTCGCGTATTTATTGGACAGACCTCGTATGTCATAATCTATTGTTTGCTGAGGTAATTTGTGATTTCCGAAGTCCGATGAAGTCTACTGAGGCTACGGTAACATTTTGGATCGTTCCGTGAAAAGTGAAAATGGATTTGTCAAACCTGTCCGGCATCACATGTTTGGACGGATGCGTATTTATTTTTATTCGGTGCTGAGCCGAAAAAATCCAAGTTTTGGGCCTTTTACGTCGGAGTTTATGCGTGAAATAACAAGGGAGAAAATAAAACACCCTATAGCCTTAAGATGAGGGAACGAGCCACCTAGGCGGGAATAGAACCCGAGACCGTTATAGTTATGCGAAGAGTAATGAGGTTCTTAAAAAGTGGGAAGGCTAAGTTTTAAACATTAAACTAGGAGTGAAGAAATTGCTGTAGGTGAAAACAGTTCTTATATTTGGCCTTAGTTTTGAAGAAAATAGGCTTAGTAGTAGAGGGGAAGAATTGCATTGGGGAAGCGGGGAAGTTAGTGGATAAAATGGCAAGCGTCACAGGTGGGGAGGAAATATTCGGCGGTGACGAAAGTGTTGACTAAGGGGTTATTGTTAATAAAGTGGGGAAGAGGCTCTTTGGATGGCTAGAAGGTCCTAGAAAGTAAGAGGAACAGAGTTTAAAAAATGGTATAGGTTGATAATGATGATGGCCATAGATATGCAGCTGGCTGAGCCACAGGTGGCAGTAATACTGCCCGATTTTCTAGGTAACTCCTTGACCCGGAAATATTAGAGGGCACAAGGCCACCCTGCACTTGCCCTCACGACGGGATGAAATAACGTCTACACTCTATAACCTTTCTGTCCTATTTTCTCGCAGTTCTTCCTACAAATAAAAGTTTTTCGTTCCGATTCTGCAAATGTCCCCAACGCCCACATTTTCTCAGGACGAAGTGTCAATTTAGTTTTTAAATATGAAGGGTAGATACGAGATAGTCGTCTTTATTTTGGGGCGAGATTGAGACTATGGAGTCTCTTCTAACGCCTAACCCCTTAAGAATAATGAAGAGAACGGTATCTCAGAGAAACATTGTCTAGAAGTCCTTCAAGTTGTCTTCAGGGAAGATGTGTTCCCCGTGATGTGTGACCCGTCATCCATTAATGACAATCAGTTTAGTCATCAGTAGTCATCAGTCATCATGCATTGCGATATAATTCAAGGTCTGTCCTAAAAAATGTTTTTTTCGAATCAAAAAGCGTTATCTACAAAGAGTTTGTGCCTCGGGCACAGTGAACAGTAAAGTTAATGCGAGATACCTCGAAAGGCTGTGGAAAATAGTGCGGCGCGTAGGTAGGAAGGAGATCTTTGCCAACTGGGGGCTGCAGTACGACAGCGCGACGTCCCACACTGCCTTACTCCTGACCCAGAGCACCTGGCTAAGCTCAAGGTGGCAGCTCTGCCCCAGCCGGCCCACAGGCCCGATGTAGCACCCCCGGACTTCTTTTTGTCCTCAAGAATAAAAAGGAGTATATAATTAAAAGAGAAATTTTATAATTCCACATAGATTTATTAGACGGACGACCCAGGTTTCGACGTGGCACGTCATCATTGATCACCTGATGATGACGTGCCACGTCGAAACCTGGGTCGTCCGTCTAATAAATCTATGTGGAATTATAAAGTTTCTCTTTTCATTATGTTAAGTCGATTCCATGAAGTCACGCCCGAGACAACGAATTAATAAAAAGGAGCTTCAAAGGCGACCATTTTGGAACGCCGGATAACGTCAAAGAGGTCGTGACGAGGTGCCTGAACACCTGGTTCTCGTTGACGCCTTTCAGGATGCGTGCCGCGACTGTCAGAGGTGCTGGCATCGGTATGTCGAAGCACAATGGTGCCATTTTGAAGAATTTTAGTCATATGTGCTTTGAAATGCAATACGTTTTTTTCCTGGTTTTGTTGCACTTATTTTTGGGAAAGCCCCTTTCATTGCTCAGGGCATTGTTCGAGCATTGTAGCCCAGTGGATAGAGCCTTCAATTGCCAATCGGAGGGGTCCCGGATTCGAATTTCTGGTTGATGCTCATCCGATTCGATATAAAAGTCTGAGCGGTGAGATGTTTTGTCTACTGGAGTTCTGTAGGAATCTGCATGTGTAACCGAACTGCTCCTCCTCTCTTCCCAACCATGAATATGTAAATTTCACTCGCCTCATAACATTAGTTTGGAGCGATGTCAACCCTCACCGATCAAAAGCTTCTGGATTGATTACTCTGATTCCACGTTCACAACTTTCACAAATACTTGAAATAAGGACCAAGTCCTCGCCAATTCAGTCTGAAAGAATATTAATTTTAAAAGGTAGAAAGTAAATGAGGAGTACACATGATTCATATAACATGTGGGGTCAATTCAAGTACTATGTGTACACTCGAGTATTGGATTCCAATATACGTAAGGTAAATCAACCTGTTTTCAATAGCTAAGTGTACTTCTAATTTTTCCTGTACATTGTAGCGTTTTTTACCTAATTGTTCATTAATTAAATCAAGAAAAACATGAAAATTAGAGAGTATAAACTAGAACGGGTAGAACATTTTCATCTATACAGGAAATGTTTTAGAAGAATTTGGGCGAAGTAGTAATGTAATAAAAAGAAGGATCGCATTAGATAAGGAAGCTTAAAGTATAACTGTATTTCTTCACCGTCTAATTGCTTCTCTCAGTATCTCCTGAATTCCATTTTCCTCGCCTCCTGCGAATTTCCCAACAGTCGCCTTACTCTTCCTTTCCCCCACCTAAAACGTTTCTTGTTCCTCTCCGTCGATTTTTTCTCCAATCTTCATCGCAAAAGCCTCCAATCTACTGCGTTCATCCCGCCCTCTTTCCTCGAACACCAAGTTCCCCTGCTGCACAGCATCCAACTCCATGTTAAAGGTTTTACTAATATTTTCTTTACAACTTTACTTAATTTGCCTTTCATTGAAGCGCTCGCCTCTTCGTAAATGCACGTTTACACGGCATAATTCTTCATTTAATGTCCATACTATTTTTATTTATTTTATTAATTTATTTATATACCGTGAAAGCCACCTGCAGGCTGTGTGGCAGGGGGTGAATACACACCAGAATAATTTCACCCGAACATGACCCTACCGCGGTCGAACAATGTTATTATGATCCCCTATCGTTCGTGGATAAACTGATATCTTAAATCTAACTGTTCTACACTTAATCTTTCTACTTTTATTAGTTTGCCCCTCCCCCCGTTACTCTAATGTTGGGGTAACTGTTTACCCTATTCTACTTACACCATCTTCAATATTTATCTTACAATTAACCTTCACATTTCGCATTACCTTCGTTATATTACTATTAAATCTTATCCCGCACCCTACGCATTGATTCCGTAATGCTGTACGCAGTTTCACGTATGCGTTTGACCTTCCTAATTTTTCTAACGTAAAACATCTGATGAAATATTGCCTCATACGCGTATGAATGTGGTTTTGTACTTCGGGCCGGGTCGCTCGTACGTACTTCCGAGTTGCCCCCACCGGTGGGCGGGCGGGGAGCCCACATTGGAAGACTGCTCGGCGCCCAGCGACGGAACTTGCCCATCTTCGCTCTTCCCCCTTCTGCTCCCCCCTTCGCTCGCTCCACTCACAGCCCATTATGCGTTACCCGATTGCATTCCACTTTAAGGGCGGGTGGGGCCAGGGGTGATCTCTTGCGCTTACGTGGCGATTCCAGGGGCGGCGCCCCGTCTAATTGGAGGGGAAGGCTTCGGGGAATAAAAAAGGCGGGCCGCTCGAGTGGGACAGCGGAGCGCATTTCCTCTTCCGGTCTCTGCTCACCTCCTCCCCCATTAGAGCCCCACCCCCTCCCCCGCCGACCACCCTCCCGTAACCATGGCGACGCGGGAACTCTTGCCCTCGGGGTGGGCTTCGGATTCCCAGAGGATCGCCTTTCCACATTCCCCTGCGCTCCATTGCCCAATGGTCTAAAACTTGTTTACATTGATACCAGGGTGAGTCTAATGAAAAACTTGAAAACTTCAAATATTTTTTATCGTAATGTCTTGAATACCATAGGTTCTCACGCGTACGGTTTTCAAATGTGGTCCTCTTGGCGTCCATTGGAAGTATTTCAGCGCTTCGAATGTCTACGGATACCTCAAGAAAAACTATAGATTTAACTGCTTTACTATATAAGCCTCTGCCGTCTCATTACGTTGCGTATGTGTGCCTGACCTGGTCGAGGGAAGATATGCAAATACGTGTGATACGATACATGATGTTTCGAAATTATAGCGCAGTTTGAAGACTTGACTCACCCTCGTACGTTTCCATTGCGCGTTGTATTAAGTTTAACATCGATCCGCGAAATATGTTCAAGTACCCTAGCTATTAGTGCTGCCGACCGAGATAGGATTTAATTTGATTGAAATAACTCATCGTCCCACGTTTTACCAAACTCTTAGGTACGAGTAACCCGCGGGAATGTTGCCTACCCCCTCAGCCAAAGTTAATCTCAGTTCCTTAATGCCTTTTCTATCTTGACATCGAGAATCCCCGAATCTAACCTATTTCTATCTACTTCACATTCCGTTTCTATGTGTTATGATGTGAAAATTGATATGAATGATATGAAAAATGATATGAAAAAAACCCCAAATGTTTGTGTTGGTAGGTGAGATTAAAGGATTGCCATGTTGAAAAGCCCTATTACGTGTAAAGTAATTGCTTAGGCCGATATGAGGATAACTCCCTCCACTTGCTCGTTTTCCTGATAGTTCTGATGCACAGAAAACATCGCAAATAAGGTTATCGGGGGCGTGGCTGGGGACATGCAAAGGCAGGTTGGAATCAGTAGCCCTCTTTCCAGCATCCGAAAGCTCCGTCCGTTAGAGTCGACCACGCCTCTCTCGAATGAAGGCAAACCAATTAAAAAAAGAATGACTCTTCCTTTTGATGGGATCGTTTATCCCGCAGCGCAAGCAACGCAGCAAGTGAGGGAGATTGCTCATTACCGGGGATTATTCCGGAATTCGATTAAGTGACCTCTGTGGAAGGTGGCGGGCGAGGAGGCGCAGCGGCGGTTGTTACCCGGAAATGACGCCGTGATTGGAGGGACAGGACAGGTCACCTGGCCTCGCCGCCCGGTGGCAACCACGCTGCCATCGACACGAAAGCCGAAGCCGTGTAAATGGGAGGGAGAGAGAGGGGGGTTGCGCACCACGTGACCGAAGCAGACCGGACGTAACACGAGGGAAATAGGAGAGGGATTGGGAGCGAGAAGAATCGAAGCGATGCTGGACTGACCATTACTGACCGGAGGCCCACGCCCTGCAAGAGCAGAGTGGCCTCGCGCGTACCTGGACGTGCGGGAGTGTGTGAAAGATCCTTTGGTCAGCAGTCCATAGATTTGTTCAAAGCAGTTGATCTCTCGTCCTCCCCAACCCGATGATCCAGCAACAGCCTCTTTTTCACTTCCAAGTAGAAACGACAGTCAATACGGATCCTCCGCTATCCCTTCGATGTTTTCCTTCATAGGTTACCCTCTCACGTTGGTACCCCTGATTGCGCCCTTGGCCATCCCTGCCAACTGTCCCTCGCACCTTGAAACACGGCCCATCGAGGAGTCTTTGTCTCTTGCCCTTGTTGTGATCCACAGGCATCACGGCACCATCTCAGCTCACATTAGGACACCTCTTGGTTGGTTACCCTATCCGCCCACGATGTCTTTAAGATCTCCCGGTAGCGCCACATCTCAAAAGTCTCTGTTCCCTTTCTTTCGGCTAAGTCACAAGTTTTTGCCTCACTTCCCAAATGTAGCAAGCTCCACACAAAGGTCTTGGATTTCTAGACTCAATTTGATGTTTTTGGACTAATCGGGTCAAAGTGACTTTTGATATGAGGTAAAGGATGACACTAAAGCAATTATTACTATGGCACCACACTCCTTAGGTTGATCAAACCACAAAGATAAAATAAGGGAGATAGATTCCAGTACAGATAGATACAAACACTTTAAACTTTGCAAAAACATTGGGTATATTTGAAGGTGCATGTATATGTTAGTTGGTAGTTAGTGTGTGTGGGTTTTAAGGGTTTTTGCATGAATGTATACGGTGTTTTGTTTGTGGCTTGTATATATTTGTGGTTTTTGCATGCTGCTTTTTTTCTTAATTACGGGTGGTGCCCTAACACCCCCCGCTACACACCCTTGCGGCGGCTAGCGGGGTATTAAGGATATGTAGAAAGGCTCTGGAAGAGTAGGGTTGGGGGATAAAAAATGGATTGTGCAAATTAGGAAAGTGAGAGAGAAAGGAATCCAATGACAATGATGACGCCCCAATCATTACTATTAATATATGGGTACTCTACTATTGGTATCCAAAACTTACCTTTGCTATTGGTTTGGATGGACACAAGCTACCAAATGGTACAGCGACAATTTCCTTGGCTCCCCTAACAACACAACGCCGCTGTAAAATTAATTTGGCATGACTCGGACCTTGGGGTAGGAAAATGCTAAGTTGATTTTTGAAGACAACTTTTTAGACTTTGCTCACGACTTGAAAATACTTCCTTTACCATTCACACGCCCTCTTGCAAGATGCCTTGAGGAGTCTTTTGCTGTGGAGATTGTTAAGCTGTTTTAGGCCACGCAGATAATCCTTCCCCATAGTAATTAGCCCCACAGAAGGGAATGCATTAGTTACGTCTAAATGTTGGCAAGTTTTTAGACGTCAACTGCGAAAAAAAGAAATCAGCTGACGCTTAAGCGATGAACCTGCATGGCTCGGTACCTATGGTACTCCTGTGTGACCTGACCTGAACGGGGGTCAGCCACGGAAAGCTGTTTCTTGCACTGCGTATGATACTTTGGATGATTGGATGCGTAATTGATAGGTGTATGAGAGGGAGCGTAAAAGCTGTCCAAATATCTGAGAAAGGCTAGGAAAACGGATTGGGATGGTGTACGTATCCAGGCTATAAAATGCGATGAAAATGCCGTTGGTGGGAATGTGAGCAAAGGAAATAGAGATTAGATGAAGATATAGAAAGAATTGGAAGGAATGCGGTAAAAAATAAGAAATGAGAGAGAGAGAAATGAGTGTGGAATGACTGAAGAAACGGTCTTGGACGGAAGGAAGTGGACGATGATGCTACAGCGTCCCCGTCCCAAGTAATATTGGGATGGAGCCAGGAAGAGGAGGCTTGATTAAGACCGTCTTCTCTTATTCCAGACACTGTGGGCGTAATTAATAGCCTCCTGTCACCCAAGAGAGGTCCAGTGGACGTCCGTTAAGTTTCTATTTGGCGCGTGAATTTTTCTCTTAAAAGGTGTCCGTCCGATTGTGAGGCTCTCTCGACCATTTCCCTCTTGACAGCCATCACTTTCTAGTCAGAAAACTGAATGTCAAACCACGTGTAGCGTGTGATATTAGGAAATTCCTTAGGAATGGAGATGTCGGAGAGGACGCGTGCACATTTTCATGAATCAAAATAATTTTAAATTGCACCACTAGTGTGACTATCGTTAAGAAAAATATGAAGGTAATACGATTCTCCCGAAATAGGAAAGATAAGATAAATATTAAAGCTGGAGGCATAAACTGGACTGAAATTTACGTATTTAGGAAGTGTTTCAGAGGGTGAGCGAAGTTATATAAGTGCGTTACAAGAAGAATTGTGTTGGGTAAAAAAAGCTTTCGGGAGGAGGGAGTTGAAGATAGTGTCCATAAATACTCAATATTCAAATACTTCAATGTGGAGCGTAGCATTGCACGGTGCGGAAACTTGGTTGTCGATTCAACGAGGGCAAGTGTAGACTGGAGTCTTTTGAAGTTTGGGTGTGGAGGAGGAGAATAGAAAAGGGAATTAATGTGATGTAATAAAGAGAGGTAGGAAGTATGTGTGTGGATTTGTAAGGTGACTTGTTGTGATGCAGGCTTGAGAGTATTGTTTCCTGTTGTGTTAGGTGGGACCTTAAATTTTAACAGCATATGGTCCTGTCCTGTTCCTATTGCATCCTTGTCTTACTCCTTTGTTTATTTTGCCTTCTATTTTTCTTCCATTTTTCGTTTGAATTGCTGTGACCTGATTCTTTTAGCGGTTATGGATAATTCTCCTGTGTTGTAGTCCAATCCAAGCGCTTCTAGTATCTTGACTCTTGATAACAGCACTTGAAATAAGTGTTCCAAAAATGCCTCATTCTGCTGGAGACAGCAGGTATGGGAGGGTAGGTGATAGCGCAGCGGGGATACAAGAGGGATATTGACGAGGCTTGAGGTATTTCTCCTCCGACAAATAATTACCTATTTCAATTCTTATATTAATGATTCTTTCGCAAATTTTATTTTTTGGTGGCAGAGGAATCAAACTATGTTTTCATATAAGTGTGCGGTAAATTGCAACCGGTGCGACGCTGTCCAGATAGCTTTTTCTTAAGCGAAGTGTTGAGAATTAGCTGTCTCCAAGACAGAGGAGATGGATTTTTGCGTTCGCTCACTTTCCTCATAAAACAACGCCCGTTTAACAGTAAATAAGACTTTAAGACACACACGTTATCCCTAAAGTTACATTTTTCCTTTACAATACTTCCATGCCTTTCGCGCATGACTCTATGAGTACGAATTCCGATTATCATTTGTGTATTACACGCAAATTACTGCGAGTTGTCATACGGATGTAAGATTCGATCATTCCGGCCAGGCGTGTTGTTTGAACCTTTTCATCATTGCAGGCCCTGAATTGCGCCTCGGGGCCGATATTTCATTTGACATGCAGCGGAAGTACGGATGGAGAGTGGATAATATTTTATACTCAATCTTTTTCAAACATAGTCGAGCCACCATGCCAAAGGCATAACGAATCCTTATCCCTGATTGGTGGAGCGATCTGTGAACTGCATCACGCGCAAGTAATGAAGGGTGCAGTTTTTGCATTTAAAAAAAGAACACTTATTTTTTAAAACGCACGCATCGAGAAAAAAATAACTGTGCGAGGGAATGAAGAGCAGAAAACTGCTTCTGACTGATCTCCCAAAAAAGAAAAAAAAACTTCGCACCGGTTGCGCGATCGCTTCATTCCACGCATTTCTCCAGATATTAAATCAGACCTGACACATTTTTTTCCCCTGGGTTCCGCTACCTTCTCCCCCACCAACCCTCCCTTTCCTCCTCCCCTGCCCCCGCTATTTCCGTAACTTCCGCTCACGAATCTAAAGTTTTTCCCTCTCAGCGCTCGGATATTCTACGCTTAGTCTCCCGCATCTCTCCCTCTGAGTTGTATATCCCAGAGCGCTAATTAAATAAAATCCCATTTGTCTCTAATCTTCATCTTGGCGTTTCTATCTACGACATGTCTCCAAAGAGATGTTTCTGTCCCACACATCAGTCAGAAGTTATATATCAGCTGTTCACAATAACGAATCTTATCGACGTAATAATTGGATTTCCGGTTTGACTGAACTCCTGAGTTGGATTTGTTACATTTAGGAGACCAGGATTTTTTTGTCAAAAAGTGGTCACGTAGTAATTCGAGACGGGGGGTAAGCGCTGGTTGCCTATGGTGTTAGGATATACTTTCACACTTCGTCTTATTTCACCCCAAGGAGTAGATTGAGGGTTGAAATTTATTTATATATTCCCTGCAAGCCACCGTCAGGGTGTGTGGCAGGTGGTGAATACACATCAGAATAATTTTCCCCGAATGTGAATGCACCGCGGTCGAACAATGTTGTTATGATCCCCTATAGTTCGTGGAAAAAATTACATCTTAAATACAACTGCTCTACACTCAATCTCTCTAAGTTTATTGACATGATCTCCCCTACCGTAGTACGATGGGGGTAATAATACATTTTCAACACCACTGCTAAAGAGACGTCCTTCCAATCTATTCAAGAGATTTAATCTGTAATTGAACCTTTGCTTCGTGAGTGATTCCCAGCCTAGTTGCTCTAATATTTTGGATACACTGCTAAGTTTGTCATAACAGCGTTTTACAAATCTAGTTCTTATCTAGGCTGCACACAATCCGAAAAGACTAACTTTTAACAGTATCTGTGGTAAAGATTTGACGCAACCGTTCTAAATTTCCTCGTATTATTATCGGTATATCAAGTCGAAAGGGGACACTGAAGTCGAGCGATTCCAACGGAGGAAGTGTCTTTTATGTCTTAAGAAATTAAACCATGCTCCTATAATATCTTACCCTGATTTATAATGCATCGAATCTGCAGGTGATTCTTCTCAAGTTCAAGCATGGCATACGTTTTTTACATTTGGCATTTGCAAGTTTTTCCGGTGCTGCGTTTGCGGATCAACCACCTCGAGCGCCTTTGCGCGCAGCGTTGAATTCATGATGCAAAGTGTGGTGCTGGTGCTTAGGAGCACCCGATCCACGTTGCGTTGTGATGCAATTCAGGCGCAATCACTTACTGCGAGTTGTCTTCACCGTTGCCCCGGAGCGTGTGAGTGGGGAGGGCGGAGTGGGGTTGCGAGAGGGGCGTTTCGGTTGAACTGTTTCGACGAGGTGGTGTGGTGGGCATTAAGGGGGAGGGAAGAGGGGAAGAGAGACCGCATTGGTGGATCTGATTGCGATTGGATGCGACCGACGACTTCCGGTCCTCGGCGCTTTTAAAATACCCTGGAGGAGGAAAATGACGGTTGACGGAGGGGAGTGGTGGGATCGCGCTCTCCATGTGCCGTGGTCGCGCCCCCACGCCCCTCACGTTGTCAAATGCGTTGGGCCGGCCAGCCATTGTCTTGCTGGCGATTGTCGCCGGCGCCGAGTCACGACGACCTCCAAACCGCGACCGATTAGCCCCATCACGCAGTTCTCTCGTATTTGTTTTGTTAACTCTCCTGTGCCCCCGAGAGTGGGGCCGGATGTGTGCTGGTAGTGAGGAGAATTTAATTTTTATATTATTTTAATGGCAGGTTGCCGCTGAAGGTAGGTTATTGGATGGACTCCCCTCTATGTTTCTAAGCCTCGCTTAACAAGAGACAACATGACTCCCTACGGCGGCGTAATGACCCATTTTTCAGTTCAGCATACACTCTATTTCCCTACATTCTATCTTGAATATTCTCTTCCTCTGCTCACTACTTCTCCTCCCTTACGTTCTTCTCCCTTACGTTCTCCTCCCTTATGTTCTCCTCCCTTATGTTCTCCTCCCTTATGTTCTCCTCCCTTACGTTCTCCTCCCTTATGTTCTCCTCCCTTACGTTCTCCTCCCTTATGTTCTCCTCCCTTACGTTCTCCTCCCTTATGTTCTCCTCCCTTACGTTCTCCTCCCTTATGTTCTCCTCCCTTATGTTCTCCTCCCTTATGTTCTCCTCCCTTATGTTCTCCTCCCTTATGTTCTCCTCCCTTACGTTCTCCTCCCTTCGTTCTCCTCCCTTATGTTCTCCTCCCTTATGTTCTCCTCCCTTATGTTCTCCTCCCTTATCGCAGTCTTAGTCTACCACAAATCAAAATGTCCTTCATCCACTTTTCTTGCTTCCTCTGGATATCTCCCAACAACCAACCCTCTCTCCTCCCCCAACTTTCCAAGAACTTCCTAAATTATTTTCCTATCCGTCCATTTCATATTTCTTCGCACCTGCTCAGCAATGGCTTTCCTATCATCTTTCTCCAATGACCAAGTTTCCATTTTATTATTATTATTATTATTAATATTGGTATGCCGAAATAAATTTATTCATCGATTAAACGGTACTGCCAAGGAAAAATAAATAATCTTTGGGAAAAATGCTTAGTGATAGGGAAGCAAAAATCCTCTTCTGGAAGGCATGATGGTCTCTCAAAACTATGTTAATTCAGGCATTCTCCGCTTGCCCAAGTTTGCATGGTGTTGTTGAAATGAAAACTCGAGGCTGAATAGAAATGACATTGCAGCTAAAATTATAAACATTTGAATCCATACAATAAACAAAATCAATTTTATGATGACCTTCATTGTTTGAATAAAAGCTTTGTGGCATAAAGACAAAATGTATTCACTCAATCAAAGAAAATATTAAATCTGATTGCAAATTAATATTCACCCGGTTACCCAGATGACCCCTTAAATTAAAATTAGATAAAAAGGAATTCATTTTTGAAAATTTTTTTTGAAAGAAGGGGATGAATTAGTCCTTCATTGTGTTTACTTATTATGTTTGTTAATTGCATTGAGCATGTGCAGCTATCAAAAGAGTTTATTTAATTGGCAGCAGGATAGGGCCCCTCTTATTTGAAAGTTTTCCTTGGATATTAAAATGTCTAGCACCAACCCTGGCTTAAAAATATTGGGGAAATTTCTGGCTGTTGGCATAAATCCTTATGCTGATGTTGGGAGAAACTTTCAGTTCACTGAACTCTGGAAAATGCTATATTACATTCTAAAAATAGTTTAATAGGGCAAAGAATAAATCCTTTATTTACTTCACGTATACGTTTCCAGAAGGGTTGGGCTGAGGGTTTTTTTTGCAGGTGACCGCACACATTTGGCAGTCAACTTTTGATATATCCCTTTACCTCTTCTTTTTTCTCATTTTAATTCTTAATTGCATTTTTTCATTGTTGTTATCCAATAGTAAACCATAAACACAGTAATCAACCCGAAGGTCCGTTTAGTAGGTGATGGCAGAGCTCACCCGTGTACCAAGCCCAACGGCGTGTGAATATTCACACATCAGGGTAGGGGGGCCAGTTCCTTTCCCTGTGCCGGTTATGGTTTCCCAGGAAGATCTGGTACCCGAAAAATCAACTAGCTTGGGTGGAGTTGCCCAGAGTGCCTTGCCCGGGAATCGAACCTGGGACCCTCCGGTCAGTTGTCCAACGCTCTACCCACTGGACCATCGCGACCCACCATCCAATAGTACTGTTCAAAAATTGTGGAAATATGGTGACTTAATATGTGGTTTTGAAAAAGACTTCAACATCAATTGAATATTATTTTGAGATTGTTAAAAAAATTTTGTTTTGAGTTTTACTGTGTTATTTTCTGATTAATCACATTCCAGCTCATATTTACTCGTAAAACTACAGTTCTAATAGTTGTGAACTAGGTCTGAGAAACAAGCCATTAGATGTAGTCATTTTCCCACAAACAATATGTGATAGCATCTTGAAGTTTCTCTTTTCTAATCCACTGCCTTCATTCTCTTACCTTAGGTGACTAATATTTGCTCACATGCATGATTTAATGGCTTGTACAGTGTGCACTTATATGTAGATAGATTTGAATTGATTACTGGCTATTAATGGAAGTGACAATTGAAGAAGAGGTATAGTCAGAGTGTGTCTCTTTTGGCACTTATTTCCTGCTGTGTCACGACTCCAGATATCGTTTTCCCTGCATCATTGTTCCTTTGATTCCATTGGTGACCTCATCCCCTGTAATCTCCTCCCGCTCAACATATCGGTGACTTCCGTTGTGCAGTTCCACTTTTTCGACTTTGAAACTAATCCCTCTCATGAGGTTCCCATTTAATTTTGTCTGCCCTCTGCTATTTTATGTACCATGGCATTTAATGGCATATTTTTTTTCTCTTTTCAGGGAACTAAATTATGGATAATAATGGAATACCTAGGAGGTGGCTCAGCTTTGGATCTCATGAAAGCTGGCAGCTTTGAAGAGATGCACATAGCCATCATTCTAAGGGAAGTGCTCAAGGGATTAGATTACCTCCATAGCGAAAGAAAATTGCATAGGGATATAAAAGGTGAGTTACCTAATTATTTCGCCCACATTTGTTTTTAGGGTGAGTTTACGTGTTTTCAATTGTGGCCATTGATTATGTGGCTGTTGGAATTCATTCTCATCGAAAGCATTTAAAGCTCAGGAAAAATCTTATTTAGCAAATAAATTGTGTCAGCAACAAATTTTGTGTTGCTTATAACATTCATAGAAGTAGGATGTACCTATTAATGTACATATTAAGGGCCATTGTATAAGAATGGAGTTCTCTGCCAAAATAGTAGTTTTGAGGAACTGAGTTGAACTGCACTTGAAACCTTATTTGTGTTTCAAGTAAAGGAATGAAAACTACTCATTAAACTGTAAGATAAAGAAAAATGAGAGTTCACTGTGATGTTTTTCAGCTATTCTGATAACACATGGTGCAATGTAGAATGCAAGATCAATCCTGAACAAAATATTTTGTATATGCATGCTTGCTTGGTGAGGATAAACGACTCTAAAATGAAACATTAAATCTGAATGGAATACTTGTAAATTATTTGTTGTATTGCACAGAAATATCAACCAGTCTACATAGCCTTATGTAAAAGTAATTTCATTGATTTTTCACACGGAAAAATCCACTAGAAGAAATTCAGACACATCCAATGTTATTTTAATAATAAATATTACATATTCTCCTCAACATTTTTTTTTGGTAACATCACTTTTAATTTGTCCTTCTTTCAGCGGCTAATGTATTGCTTAGTGAAATGGGAGATGTAAAGCTAGCGGACTTTGGGGTTGCTGGCCAACTTACGAACACCACTAGCAAGAGGAATACATTTGTGGGAACACCATTTTGGATGGCACCAGAAGTAATCAAACAGTCTGCTTATGATTCCAAGGTAAGTCATCTTTCTAAATCATGTTCATTCGTAAATCCCAGGTGACCTAGCACACGTGATCTGCCTGATAGTCAGTAGTTCATAAACCTCCAGAAATAACACTAGATGTAGGGGATGATAATGCCAATAGTTGGTAAGATAGAAGGTACTGCCTTCTTCCAAATGCATTAGTGTAGTGAGCCCATTTGTGGAAACACAGTTTTTGAAGAAAGATTTGATTCCCTCAGGAGGTGTTGCTTTTGATGTTGTGAAAGGTTGCCATATAATTGAAATAAAAAGAAAAATCTTCAAATATTGTGAGACATTCTTCAATTGATGGCGTTCTTTTGAAGGTGCAATGCCTCAGAATTAAATGAACCACTTAAATATTGTGATTTTAGTTTAAAAATTATCGTCTGATGAAGCCATTAAACATTTGTAAAATATTACTTCCTAAATCATCTGAAATTGTCGACTGTAGAAATAATTACCTGTAGAAATAATGGCCATTTTTGAAATGGCATCTACATATGTGCTAGTATGTTTAGATTTTTTACTATTTGAGAGGAAACACTTAAATGAACTTTCATGAGAAAAATATAGTGCAACTGCATGATTTTTTCTGGAAATTTGAAAAGGCTCAAAAAATACTATTGATTATCCATATTACCTGGAAGGTCAACCTGGATGGACAAATATAAAAGATAATATCAGTAAGAGTCAGCATAATATGTAAGAATTTATACAAATGCAAGTACATTTAAGTAAAATTTTGTCACAACTTGCATTAAATATAATATCTCTGCCAAATGACTATTGAAGGAAAATATATTCCATACTTCTGTGCTGTATAAATGAATACCATTCTATAGCGGTGAAAGAAGAATTGAATTATTCCATCCTATGTTCCAAGACATTAATCATGAAACAGTGAGGTGAGATTTTATAAGTGTTACTTATAAAAACTCCAGATGTTAATATTTTTAATTGCTTATTTTTTGGGCATGTATATATCGTAGTCCACCGCTTACTTTTCTTGCCAATATTTCTGTTCAAAAAATTGGGAAATGTATTCATAGAAATGGGATAACTCAATTACCTGATATTTTCTCAGCAACCAAAACTTCCTTAGGAAACTTGCAGTGCCACAAGGAAAGAAACCTATGTGTATCACGTGCCATCATTGCTATGCACGTCACATATCAAACAAATCTTTCAATTGGATCCTTAAACTTTGGTTTATAGTTTGAAATTAAATTTTAGTTGAGTGAAAAGCTCTTGAATTATTTATATGTTACTCATTTTTGAGCTCAGTATCTTCAGAATTGCGATAACTGAGAAACCATAATTTGGTTGGAGGTGAAATTACCTGGAGGCATCACTCAGAATTGAACCTGGGTCTTCTGGTCAGTAGCCCAGCACAAATACCATGTCTCATTGACTGGATATTTGAAAACTTGCTCTAGTTTTGAGAAATGGAGGAATACTCTTTGTTGAGTGAAGTACTCACTATTTGCACAAAGCTCAAGCTTGAGCCAGAGGCAGCCTTACTGGTGAGCAGAGCCTTGTACAGCCTCCACTGCACGGTACATGATGTTGTGGTTATAATGTGATCAGTGGAAATCCCTGCTGTACATTCCATGAACTTTTCTGTGAGACCCTTGTGGAGCCGCAAAATCTCTCAAATGATCGTAATTTGTAACATATTTGTAATTGACACCCGCAGGGCCGTGGCAGGACCCTGTTAGCAGGGGCCTGCTGCCATCGCACTGGTAGTGGCTTGAGCCCAGTATAGATGGTATCCTTTCAGACCATATTAGCTGTAATTTTGTTTTGATTCATCTCAGTTTCATTGTGAATATTTTTCTTGCAGGCTGACATATGGTCCCTGGGTATCACGGCCATCGAATTAGCCAAGGGTGAGCCCCCTAACTCTGAGCTACACCCAATGAGAGTCCTTTTCCTCATACCAAAAAATAACCCACCCCAACTCACCGGAAACTATTCCAAACAGTTCAAGGAGTTCGTGGAAGCATGCTTAAACAAAGACCCAGAAAATGTAAGTACACATCATGATCAAGAGTAATGAAAAGTGCTTATTGATTGGTAATGGTAAATTCTTTGATAGTTTGACGTCACATCCATGGTAAAGGAAAGGACACAGCGTATGCTGATATTAGGTTTTGTGGCCATATTTGCATCTGTAAATTTACATTTAATGTATATATTATGATGAACTGTAAAGATATGTTATCATTGCATTTTTTCTTGCTGAAAAATTATGCTACCTAAAGAAAACAGTGAATACTCAGCAATACAGATTGGTAATATATCCTGTGAATGATTCTGTTTTGTGTAGTAATTTAGCAGATGAAATTCCCCTGAAATATCACCCAAAGTATTGAGATTAAATGCTAATAAGTCCCTTCATAGTTTTCAGAAATGAAAATCTTGTGGAGTGCCATTTCCATTATAATATCATATTTTACTCAATATGATATTCTTGTTTGTGAATTTCTTTTGCTCTTGTTTCATTTATTCATGCTCTTTTGTCCATAAGACTGCTAATAATCCTCAATGCCTTTGTTCAAATTCCCCTGTGAATTTCTCATTCTGTTCATTTCCCTCAAACATTTTACTCTTCTCCCCTCTTGTATGTAAGTCTGTTTGGTGAATTGACTTTTATCCATTGCCTCTATGTGCTCAAACCAATGAAGCACAACTCTTTTTATGCTCATTTATTACTGGAGTTTACTACCCATAGTCATTTTCAATCCCCTCACCCTATCTCCCTCTTTGCTCCACAAACCCTTAAGGGATACCCCATAATTACCATATTTAGTCCATGTTTTATTCTTGCCCTGGCATGTCCACGTTACACATCCTTACAATAAATTGTGAAGGATTACACTCCATCTTTGCCTTTACAAGACAAGAATTCATTTTTTATGTACTCCACTTGCAATCAATATTCTTCCTTCTACCTTTTTAATGTCATTTAATATTCTTAATCAAATGTTATGTATTCATGTGTAAATATGTTTATATAGGCATAACTTGTTACTGATTTTTGCCCCCCATATAAACTGGCCATTATATTAAAGAACATTTGTCAAGAAAGACTTCTTAATTAGTCCAGAAATCATTTTGAATTGAATTGAATTTATGAATGGCTTTATTTGAGCTTGTACTTATGGTTTGTTTCTTATTGCCTTTCATTTCAGAGGCCCACAGCCAAGGAATTACTTAAGTTCCCATTTATCAGGAAAGCTAAGAAGAATTCATATCTAATTGATTTAATAGATCGATACAAGAAATGGAAGTCTCAGAGAAGTGAAGAGAGTGAAACCGAGTCCGAGAATTCTGATTCGTAAGTGTTGTAATCCCCCAACCCCTTACCCTCTTCGGTGGGTGATCTCAGACATGGAATTCAGACATTTGATGACTTAATAACAACTGTTTACAAATTTCATCAAAGCTAATGCCAATGTGCACAATTCATGATACACTTATTGCATGGTTACGAAAGAGGCACTGTTAATTGTTACAATATATTCAATCCCTTTTTCAAAATGACTGATCTCCGTTTGTCTGTTGCAGCACATTTCTCAATTCCCGACGCTATGCGTAACAGTTTCAAGTTTAACTTTGTGGAATTCCTTCATGATAAGGATTAAAAATGAAACTTTGCACTTCCACATAAAGATTTAATGTTTCACACAACCATGGTTTCAATACTGCGCACCATCATCATTCTATTTTTATCCTCATCCAAATGCTACCTCTAGTATTTATTATTTATGAGATGTTTTTCTAAGAATATTGGATAATTCGACTGAAATGCTGCACTTGCATTTCAGAATGCATTGCAGTTCAGTCGAATTACGTAAGATTCTGATGAAAAACATCTTTATACTCTGTTGTACCCATGTTCACCCCCATCTCAAATTTCAAAAGATTACACTCAATGGTTATCCATTTGTGCAGTTATATACATTGATTGCAGCAAAATTCGGTAGTGAACTCTTTTACTGCAGAGAGTTCATTGGTTTAACTTGCTCTGTAATTTAAAGTTTTCTATTGAAAACTTTTGAAAAATGTAAGAATATACATGATGAAGAAGTTGCTACATAGTATTTTTGTATCTTCTTTCCCATATCAACAGTGAAAATGACTGTGAGCCATAGTTGGGATGCATGTTTTGTTGACACTGAGCAAATAATTTCACTCGCGATTGTACCACAAACCTCTTTTTTTTTAATGTCCTTGAATGAAAAAAAATAATCTTCGTAGAGTCATGCAAGGTTGGTATTTAAGTTGAAATTCATAGGTTTGCATACCCTGAATTCAGTTTTATCATGTGTTTTTCATCCTTTCATTATTACTAATAACTCAGGTAATTGGTAGTAATTATCCCGAATCCCTTTTACATCATATTCCCTTCTTCTTCTTTGAGCAGGGAGGAGTCGAAGCCAGACAGTGACATGGACGAGCCATGGATAATGACGATCAGAGGGCCTCACTCGAGGAACATGATCGAGCCCCAGGGCCAGGCTGAGATCATAGGGCGCCATCCTGCAGGGGATGAGCTGGAGGAGGAAGAGGATGATGGGGAGGAGGATGAAGGGGAGGACGAAGGGGAGGGAGAGGAGGGGGAGAATGGAGGGGTGATGCAGGACTCGGAGGAGATGAACTCGAACAACCACAGGTGGGTGAACAGAACCAGCCCATCCTTCATCTCCTTGTTATAATAGTAATAATAATATGTATTAATTCATCCCATGTCCACATTTAAATGGAGTTTAAGATCAATTCAAAAAATACAATAAATGGTAGATGCATATAAAACACATGAAATATACAATGGTTCCTTCAGTAAAACCATTATAATAAAATGTGATGATAAGGTTTAAGAGAGATATTATCTTTCGCTGGTTAGGCCTATTTTCGAATATGCTGCTAGTAATTAGGATCCTCATGAAGTCAGATTGATTGCCGAATTGGATCGCGTGCAGCATAGAAATTTGTAAAACGTTGTTATGATAAACTTAGTAGCTTATCAAAATTATTAGAGCAGCTAGGCTAGGAATCACTCGCAGAACGAAGGTTAAAATACAGATTAAATCTCTTGCAAAAATCGGAAAGATGTCTCTTTTGCAGTGATGTCAAAAATCTTTTATTAGCCCCATCATAGTACAGGAGGCGAGATCATGTCAGTAAAATTTGAGAGATTAAGTGTAGAACAGATAGATTTAAGGTCTCATTTTTTCCACAAATGATAAGGGATCAGAATAACACTGTCCGACCACGGTAGGGGTAAAAAGATCTGGGTCAAAAGTAACAGTGGCTTGCAGGGTACTAAAAATACTAAAATGTCTTTAATGTATATCCTGTTATTTTTTGCAAATGAAAAATTTAGGGCAGTTGATGAAACACATAAAGACACAAGAATATGAGTAATTTTTAAAGCTTCATTTGCCATCATTTAAATATTCTTCTGCACTGTATTAATGGTTTGCCTGTTGTGAATGATTTTAACTTAGTTTTAAATGTAATAATATTCATCGCATCCTTTATATGTTTTAGTTTATATTCATAAAAGACAATCTCTAAGTGGAAGGTCCCCCCTGCTGTACAGTGTTTTGCATGGCATAATAACTGAGCATCTGGTTGCCCATTCATGGGTGCTTGCATTTTTCATTTGCAAAAAATAATGTTCTCTAATAAACATGCAATGATAGAACATGCATAAAGAATGCAAGGTTAAACTTCCAAATAATTTAATTAGAGGTTTACTAGATTCCCTCCTTGGCATGCTTACCAGGAGTCATTTGTATTAACTTTTTCTGAAACATGAAAGCCTTTTTTGAGAGATGAGGATGGTCCCCAAAAGATTATACCATAAGTACGATGAGGCAGGAAATTTCTAAGGCGCATTATTCTTAACGCTGTGATGTTGTACTCTATATTTCTTGTATCTGCCATGATGTAATAAATGTTTCTCTCCATTGAAAGGAAAGTCCCAAGTAGAGTTTGCAATGTTTCATCATCCTCAATTTTTCAAGTGTAGATCGTTCCAGGGAAAGTGATGGTCGATAGATGTTTTGACCAGATTGTGATTTGGTAATATTTCACTAAATGAAATGGGTTCTTCGGTATCAAAATTCAAATGTGTCAGTTAGATCACCAGTCAGCATACTTCTGAATCAATTACATCAACTTATCTATTTAAAACTCCGGAATAAACAACGAGTTCTGACTGACAGTGAGGATTACTATGAAGATAAAACCATTGCATAACTTTTGACGTAATTGATGATTGATATTCATTGGTACACAAATTAATTTTTTAAATCTCCTTTTTAAAGTGAACATATTTATAGCTTTAATGGTCAAATTTGTGATTCCAGTAGTCTGTTTTAGTTCTCGTATAATTTTACCATTTTTTGCATTGCATTTATTGCACTGTTCTATCATCTTCTGTTAATGAGTTACCATTGAGCAACCAATATTTACAGACTTGCATATTAACAGATTTGAATATTTTTCAATAGATCACTTACTGACGGCTTCATATTGTGGTGGCATGCATTTAGCTCAAAATTCCCAGCATCAGGATTTAAGAGAAAATGAAAATTTTGGATTTGTTTGAAATTCTGCGATACTGTTCAACTAATATGATCTGAATATTTTGGTAAAAAATGACAATAGCTTGTGAAATGGAATGCATCTCACCCAGACTGGTTGAAGCTTGAAGATTTTGTCTCATAAGCACCAAATAAAGAAATATGATATTCAAAGAATTACCTAGTTTGCTTATTCAGTCTCAATGATACAGTGGATTTGTACGAGGTCTCTGACTGCCAACCTGCTTTCAAGATTTTATTTTATGTAAATTTCCAAATAATTGTTACTGGTTGAAATTAGTGAAAATATCCTACAAAATTACGGAATTTTCTGCAGTGGTATAATTGGCCAAATAAACAATGCATTGTTCAATTTAGTTTTTCCATTCTCTTGAATATCAACTGTTATTGATTTAATAACTGACATGCTATTTGTAATAAAGTTAAAAACTGTTACATTGGATTCATGAAAGTTTTTCCACGTTAAAATTTATCTTGATCATTTTACCACTCTTTGCATACAAATTAAAGCAGGTGTTCAATCACTAAGCAGCTGATGATCATAAAACATTGACTCCTATGTTTATTTGTTCATTAATGTGGGAGTGAGGTATCTACAATTTTTCCTGAAGAGTTTTTGCTTAGAGTTCATAATTTTATGAAGTAAAGAGTCACAAAGTACACCATCCACTCTATTTGGGCAGAGATATCTTGTCAACATTTTTAAGATTTAACATCATACCAGAATAATAAGACCTTTATCAAATTGAGAATTGAAGGAAGTTGACTGCTGTAGACTCCTAAGCAGGTGTCTCACTGTAAATTTCTTCACAAATTAATTCATTATAATTTAATGAATTATCCTAGAGATGGATTGCACATGTATCTGCCAATATCCATTAAGTTCTGTAATTAGGGACCATTTTAGATTCTTGAAAAAACTCCTCAGTGGATTGATTTTTCTGTGTACATGTTCATTGACCATTTCCTTGCTAGGTTGTGAGTGTCCACACAATTTTTCCATATCCGCTATATTTGTGATCCCTTCAAATAACAGAAAAAGGTATGCATTGATTTTATACCATGCAGTGCTAACAATTGCTGACATTTTCATTGTGCAATAAAATGAGAATAATATTCTTTGACACTTGTTTCAAAATCGGCAATGTATTTAAGACTACCATGCCATGCATTGTTGCAATTGAGCATATACCAGTGATATTTTCATGTGAACTATCATGGATGGCTGTCGTTGTTTTTATTAATTCTAAATAAACAATCAGAAAAATAACAAAAACAAATTTATTCTGACCTTCAGTTGTTTGTTTAATTTTTCCTCAATGATTGCCGAGTGAAAACATTGCCAAAATTGATAGGAAATTGTTCTTCGTCTGTGATGGCCTGCCGTAGAGCCTGTGGCAATCTAAGAATAGCAACATTGAAGGAAAGAAGATAAAATATTTTAATAATGTAAATAAAAATTTTTTATGATTCACTATGGCTGTAATAGTGCCAAAGAGATTAAAATGATCTAATTTGTGAACCTAAACTTTAGAAATGGTGGGTTTATTATTTTCCTTTTCACCTTTCATGACCAATATGTATGTACATATTTTTTGCAATACTTTGCTTGCTCTTAAAAATTTTGAATGAAACCGAAATTATTTTGGTTTCAATGCAATTTGCACGAATGCTTCTTGTGGTCAGTCCATGAGCATATTTTGTTCTAAACTGGCATTGCAGCAGCACTAAAAAAATAAGATTTTTCACTGAAATAATGTGTGCAAAATTTAGGGTCCATTGTTCAACTCTTTCCTTTGCCTAAGTTGGCTTGAATAATTGTACGAATTCTTGGCAGGATCCATTGCAATAGGTATTGATGAAGTCATGGGCTTACTTACATTTCAATGTGTAGAATACAATTCTGTCTACAAAAAGTTTTACATTCAAATGAAAATACAGTCGAATAGAGCCTGATCCAATATAGACAATATTTAATAAAATAGTTGCAGCATAAAGATGTATTTTTTGGAGTTACTCACAATCCTTGTTAAAAATTGTTTTTGCTCTGGAGTTTTGAAAAATATAGTTATTATTTGTGAACAAAAAGTCTTAACCCTTTTTTTTTGCTGTGAACATACTTAGTACGTTTACACAGTGGGCTGTTGAGAATGTACCTTTTCACCCTCTTCTGTGTTGCGCTATCATTCTTTTAAATTTTATTAAAATTTTCCATTAAACAAAGAGTGAATCTAGATTATTTTTATTGAGTTCATATTTTTATAGTTTATATTATTTAATTCTTTTTGGAATAATAACGTGTACAGATATATGATACCCTCCCTTTTTGCCACGTGAGGAGTAAGTTTTCGTAGAGTGAGCCCAGCAAAAGGGTTCAAATTTTGAAATCATTCAATAACAGTTGATATTCAGAATTATTATAAATAATTAGTGTAATCATATTTTTTATAATGTATCAGGAGAAAAAAATTGATTCATTCTTATGCTCATAGCAATTTGATTGAATTGGGTGGCTTTCCTTGGTATTTTGAGTCATTTCCAAAAGCATGTTTTTTTGGAATTTACCAAAAACACATCGTTTTGTTGGCAACTTGGTCAAAGGGGATGCATTGTAAGGGCTCTCTGCAATCCCTGATGTAATCTTTGATTTTCTAAACATCAGTAATATACAATGTTTATTTGCCCACGTGCAGGTCCCATCGTGGGGGCAGCCATCAGCATGAACACAGGCACCATCATCATCACCACCACCACAGGCATCACCGGCACCATGATGCCTCGAGCAGCAAGAAGACGATCCCCCAGAAGGCCCAGAATGGGTCGTCTGGGCCAATCACAGCGGGCGGTGGGAGTGTGCCATCGTCCATATCAGCCTCGTCACCAGCTCTCATTCCGCAACAGCAGAACAAGTCGGCATCGGCAATCCCAGTCAACCTGAGCAAGGACTCGAACTTGAACCACTACCGAGGGAGTGAGGCCAATAAATCCCCGCCTGTGAGTAGACATTGAAATCAGGTGTTTGTGATACATCTGGCAAGAGAACTACGCACCCAATGGGATTGAAAGGGAAAACTTAAAAAAAAAATAAACTTTATGAATTCAACTATTAAAAACTTATATTGTATTACTTGGCCTTAAACGTATTATGTCATCTTCAGGTGCTATAGTACATTTATGCATATACACACTACACTTATTTGTTCTAATGGATATACTCCATTATCCCAAAGTACTTCCCCGGGCTGTTCTTCTCCCTTTAATAATTACAAAATGAATTTTTTGGAGATTTGGAATTTTACCCTTAACATTTATAAAAGGTCTACCTAGTGTTATGAGCATTTGCAAAGAGAATGAAGTTGATGAAAGAGACCTAGAGTAAGGAAGTTAAGTAAAGATAAGTTAAAACTTTAATCTTGAGCATATTTTATGTATGGAATGAAAAATTGGGTCATTGAAAAATGAAAAAATAATAACTTTTTGATTCCAGAGAAAATTTATTTCGATATGACACGGATTTCAATGTTCAGTGTCATCTTCAGGTGGACGTTGAACGTCGAAACCTGAGTCATATGGAAATAAATTTTATGTGGAATCACAAAGTTATTATTGCTTCATATCTAATATGAATCGATTCCATAAAGTGATGCCTGAAACCATCAATTGGTCATTGAGGGTAGGGGATGAGCAAGATCATAGGCTCTTGAGTTACAGGTTTGGAGAAGGATGGCGAAAGTGAAATGGATGGAAAGGAAAACAAATGAGGATGTGCTTGGTAGATGAGGGTGGAAGGGATTGTTGGGAGAATTCTAAAGTCCACAAGAAAAGTAGAAGGCAAGCATTTTGATTGTGAATGGAATGTTGGGAGACTGTGTGTGATAGAGGGAAGAATGTTAAGCAAGAAAAGTAGGTGAAGGAAAAGAAAATAAACATTTTGGGGGGAATTAAGGGAAGAAGAGGCTTGACATATGGTTTTGCATCGTGTTGTACAGGATGTGGTGGCATCATTTGATGATTTGCAGAGCATTTGCCATTCAAATCAGCAAATAATGCTGCAGCACCCAGATCTGGCTTAGCATGTAGCAGTAGTTATTCAGTGTGTTCAGCCAAAGCCTATCTCAAACAGTAGGCTACCATTAATAATGCTATGGGAGCATAAAAATTGCTAAATTCCAAAGTGTATCCTTTAGTATTCTATGTGCTAATTTTATGTTGCACTCATTTCTGGGTGCAATATGTTTGATGATTTCTTTTTGAAAAAGGTTTTAGGAAGTAGGATTTTCACTAGCATATTTATCATCACATGGAGTGGAGTGTTCTGAGATAGGGCAACAATTCAAATTAAGGTAATTAATAGAATTAGCAAAGTTAAAAAAAATTCCGATTTACTCACCAAGGAAAAATTTCACAAATTGTAACCCAGAACAGTGAAAATGATGTAGGTATCATACAGTAAAACAGTTGAACCTGGAAAAAAGATGTTAGAAACATTGGTGAAGCTGCAGTGAAGACATGTGGCTTCATCAAATAAATACTGGGAAAATACTTGATTTAAAAAGTTAAGGAAAGGTTTTGTTTTTGTGATTATACCGTACCCCGATTATGAGTCAATAATTTAGGATCATGCAAAGATAAATCTAATATCAGAATTCATCATTATATTGAGAAGTGTTTGTTATATTAGGATGTTTCGCATGTCTACAGAATATGCCATCGATTTTTATAATGGTTGGTGTCCTAATATGTGATGGGTATACCTTGGCATCATATATCATGATGACATGCAGGGTAGATGTCACATTCTAAATTATTAATTACGGCCTGCAATATTGTTTCAACTGAAGTTGAAGCATATGTGGTAATTTGTATGCATTTCTGTCGGATATGAGGTAGGCAAAACTTTTTATTTGTAAGCAGTTTCTGCATTTTGTTTCATCAACATTCTAAAATTATTTCATGGCTTTAAAGTAGCTTTCTCTTTGAAAAATCCTAGCAAATCTCCACCTAAGTCAATCAGTTAAACTTAAGAGTCAGTCCATTTTCATGAAAAGAGATTCAGCAAATTTGAAGTTAAAAAAGTTATTGTACTAATCAACACAAGCTAGACGTATGAAATGACACTTTTAATTGAGCCTAAATAATGTAACTTTTACTTACAAGACCTGTTTTTTACATTTTATTGATGAGCACATTCACTTTTCATATTGCCATTAATTAAATTCCATGTATTTATATTCCTATAGAATAAAGGTCAACTGTGACATGAATGGCACTTTCAAACATTTCGTGATGCATGGTAAATATTGAGTTTCTCAAATGTGAAAGGTGACCTTGCAAAAATAAGTTCTTACAAAAGTAATGATTGCATTATATCGTATAAGAACCAATTCATGGTTTAATATTCCGTACAGATAATGAGATAATAGTGAAAATTCTTCTGTTTTGTCGTGATGGTTCTTACAGCTTTAATTTTAACCTTTTAGCTTCGACCCAACATGGTGGCGCCATCGCCTCCTTTGCTGAGTGAGGGTCGCAAGGATGGGAGCAGCGGCAAGCGAAGCAGCAAGGGAGAACAGAGCCCCCTGGACCACCGAGGGAACGACTCAGGGATTGGTGGGAGCATTGGGGACTTGGAGAAGAAGTCAAGTCGAAAGGGCGATGGGTCGTCTTCCAAGATGTTAACTCCACGCTCGCCATGCTTAACGGGTGTTATATACCCTCTCATATCAGAGGTTAGTGATGCCCTCTTGAACTCTCTTTGCTATAGCTGTGACAAGGGATTGGGTCAATGAATTGGTTAGCATACAAACTTTCCACCCCTAGGGTGAAGGTTAGAATCCTGTCCGTGGCAGGAATTTCCAGAGGCATCCTAATCCTAACTTGGACTGCTACATTTCAAGTGGAGTGCTCAGTCCATCAGATGAGATATCGAATTATTTGACCCCTTAGGGCCTCTTGTTAATAATATGTTGATAGTGTTGCCCTCTTCTCCCATTCACTGGTAAATTCTATCTCTACTAAATTACTAATGTGTCCCTAATGGCAAAGATGACTTTAACTCTATTGCCCCCCTGGACACTACTTCTTCAATTTTATTATCTCCTTGGACAATTGGATGTCATGCAGCTGAATAAGACAGGGAAACTTTTGAATTACTAGACATTTGTCAGTCATTATCTGTTCATGGTGCTAACCATCCTTAACAACACATTGCGACCTCAACGATACCAACACAATGACTGACCACATCCATACCCACACTTCTCTCTTCCAATCATTATCTGAACTTGCCCCATGCATGCCTATCCACTCCATTTTTGCAGTACTCAAAATATACCCCTGTCATCAATTCTCTCCTCCTTGTGAAAGCTTCTTTTCCTAAGAATCAAATTAGGAAAAGAAGCTTTCTCTAGGAGGAGGTAATTGATGATGGGGACATTGAGTAATGAGGTTAAGAAATGGCCCAGCCAAACTTTGATGTGTAGTGTAGTTTTGTATGGCACAGAAACATTGTTATTGAAGCAGGATGAAAGACGTAGATTGGAGGCTTTTGAGAGATGTGGGTATGGAGAAGAATGGTGAAAGTGAAGTGGACCAAAAGGAAAACAAATGAGGAAGTGCTGATCATGGTGGGGGAGGAGAAGGGATTGGTAGAAATCCAAAGGAGGCAGGAAAGATGGATGATTGATTGGCATTGGGATGTTGAAGACTGTGGTAGGGATGCTGGGCCAATGGGGAAGGGGTAGGAATAGGATTGGCTCATGTTGGATTGAATAAAGGAAGGAAAGAAGTAAATGGAGATGAAGAGGGGCTTATTGCAATGTTGGACGTCGGTTGTGTTTTTTGTTAGGAGTGGCACTGTGAAAAGTAATAATAATATTTCAAAACATGGTTCATTTCCCAAAATTTTTGCATCCTTCCACTATTACTTGTATCCTTTTATTTTAAATGCGGTCTTCTCATCTCCACTGCTGACCTCTGGTCCCTAATGCATTTCAGCTCCAGCGGAAGCAGAATTACCGTGGGAGGGGCAGCAGCAGTGGGGGTAGCCGGGGCAATGATCAGGAGGCCTCTTCGTCATCGCATCACCATCACCATTCTTCCTCCAACCACCACCACCACCACCATGGCAGCAGCAGTGGGTCAAGCAGCTCCAGTGGCACTCGGCCTGATCCAATGGAGGAGCTGAAGAATGCATTCGAACTCGCTGAGAGGGCTTCCCCTGGCATCAGCGACCTCTTTGTGCGGGAGGTGGTCTCCAAGCTCATCCCGTCAGTCACCGAGAGTCACCTCAAGATTGCTATGGAGAAGATAACTAGGTGGGTGGCCACTTAAGCTATCTATATGTCATGGGCCACTGTGAAATCCATCCCATTTGAAATCCTGATTCATCCCAATTGTACATCCTGATATTCCTCTCTATTTGTGATCTCATCACGCATGCCTCTCCCCTTCCTGAACCCAAACTGATCATCCCCTAAGTAATCATTTGCCCCACTCTCTATCCTCTCATTGAAGATCCTGAGGACCACTCAAGCTGTATGCAAAATCAAACTTATTATTTTGTTGTCCTCACATGGTGTAGCCTTTACCTTTTTTGGAATAGGAACTAACACTGATCTCACAAAATCTTCTGCCCAGATTCCTTTCTCATAGATACTATGAATTAGTCCATACAGATTCTTCATCCCACATATTCCTAAACCTTTAAGTAGTTCCGTGGGGATGTTGTCTCCCGCAGTAGTGGCCTTATTTGATACCAGTTCACTAAATGTTGTTTCTAGCTCGCCATCAAGTAAGCCTAAAGCAAAGCTATCCTCATCTGCATCATATTGTCTATGTTTAGGCTTGCTGGCCTAATGTCTTTCCTGTATAGTTCCTCAATATATTCCTCCCATCTCTCTTGATTCCTTCATGTTTCAATTAATAACATTCCTGATTTATTTTGGATTGTTTGAATGGATTTTCCCTTTTTATTTTCTGACAGTGCTTTCACCTTCTTGTATATTTCACCATTTCTTTGTAAGAATTCCATAACCTTACACACTTCTTTTGCTGTATTAGTGTCCCTGCTCAGTTTATTATTCAATTTTTGGTACTTCCTTTTACCGAATTATCTATTTGCGTTCTTTCATTTCCTTCTTTCATCTGTCTTCCTAATCATTATGTCAGAAATTCATGGTTTCTTTGTCCTATTCCTAGTAACAGTTCATGTCGTTTCATATGCAAATGTCATTATCCCTTTTTATATAAGTTTTCATTTTTTTTCTTTTGTACCCAACTTCCTTTCCTCACTCATGGTCTTATCTACAGCCTGCCGATTCTCTTTCCTTATCATTCCTGTTAATGCTTCCCAAATCCATTTCATAAATCATCTTCCCTGTTTTATCTCTTTGAAGTGGATGTTTCACTTCATTAGTATTAAATTATGAATTGAATCTGCATCCACTAAAATTATGCAAATTAATCACACTGCTTCTAAATCTGTTCCTAACCACAACATAGTATAAAGTGATATCTTTCTGAATCCACAGGGATTTTCCATGTGTACCTATGGAAATTTCTGTGTTTAAAATAAGTATTCATGATGTTTTTAGCCCTGTCTCCTCTACACTTTATTGCTTTGAACCCACAGTCATACCTTATTCCTAAACTGTATCCCCCTACATCTCTATCATCTCTTCCTTTGCCATACAATTGGTCTGCATCAGCAGTTTGCACTATCCTCAAGAACAAGGACAAGATTAAGGAGGCAGATGCTTCATATAGATTGGCAGCAATATCTATGAAATGGTTGCATATTCTCATCAATTTGAAAGGCTGCTTCTCATATGGGTAATCGATAAGCAATTTGAATGTGACCACTATTAATGAAAATGTCATTTGTGAGAAGGTGAAAGTGATTTTCACCTACCTCTAGTCGATGGTTTCCAGCGTAACTTTATGGAATCGATTCATATTGGAAATGAAAAAATAATAACTTTGACATTCCACTGAAAATTTATTATGAGACGACCTGGGTTTTGACATTGACCCGGGAAGATGTCGTTGAATGCCATTTGCATTTTGACTGACTGAAATCTGAATGTTTTTATTGTTTTATGACTTAGTGATGTGCAAAATGGCCTGAGTTGCCCAAATATTATGTTGTGCTGAGATTGAGTATTTTACATAATATATCCATACTCTGATGGGTCCACCTTAAGTGTGTCCAACTCCTGTCAACTGAGACATTATTATTTTCTATGCAGAACGTTGTATTTCCCCAAGACCTTTCACTAGATGATCTTGCATCTTTCCCTAGATAATATTGCATCTTTCTCATTATTAATTTCCTCAGGGACATTGCATAAAGAACGTGGGATCCCTGGTGAATGATGGGAGCTCAGTGGACTGTTTTGGTGTCCTGCCTTCCTCCATGCATGGGACTCATTTAAAAGTTATGACTGGTGGGGCTAGGAGAAAGGTGATGCTTGGAGCGTGGCTCATGGAGCAAACGACCCCAGAGCGATCAAAGAAGAAGGAAGGGGGCTACATGCATGGCGGGGTATTCCGGTGACCACTCCGTACTGTCTTGAAGGATATTTTGAAAGAAGTATGACCTCTGCCCAGGGAGAGAGAGAGAGATTGGTGCAGTGGATCGATTGATTTTAAATGACTCTGACTTATAGGAGGAAACTGGACATCGTTGGATAAAAAAATATAAATATATATCAAGTGAGAGAGTGACTCTATATAATTATGGATCCCTAGTTCCTGATTTGACTGAGCGTCGTTCATCAGCGGTTTGGAGGAGATCTTTGATATGCATTTCCCCAAGTTGCAAAAGAAAGAAAAAAAAGATTATGGCTTTGTTCCACAGCTTCCTTCTTTTTCAACATCCTTTGAAAGTTGTAAATAGTGTACATCGATGTGATGAAAATGTGGGAAAAAAAGTTTATTTCTCCCGAGATGGAAAAAAAAAAGAAATCATCTTGAAAATGATTCAAAATATTTTTTTCTCTCTCCCAAACTTGATTAAATTGTTTAAAATTTCACCTCACCATCCTGTTTATATCCCAAGGAATGTATTTTTTTATGGTGTGCTAGCATGTACATAAATCTAATAACGACATGATACAAGGTTAGAAAAAGAAGTACTTGAGGGGTACGTTGGGGGTGGGCACCCATTGTTGTAGGAATGCGGAGGGGTTTTCCAAGGCCATTGTGAGGCCAGCCCCCACCCTTCTCCCCCTCCTCCCCTCCGACACACTCATGGTGCTGTTCCTCCCTCTACCGCTCGCTGTTCACCTGCCCTTCCCAAAATGCATTTCCCCACTTCCTCCCCTCTCCCCCTGCAATGGGCTCACCGAAAAATGACAACAATGAGCTGATATTAGTATTAATTGCCCCTTACTGTGGAAAAAATTAGAAAGCCATTGTTTTGTTGTCTTTGATAGAAATGTCTTGTAGTCATGGGGAAAGATGAATGTGGGATGTTGGGGAATGGAATAGTTTGTAATCTGCGTGGGTGGACCAGTGGATTTCTTTTGATTTAGGCTAACCCTCCCCCCCCCCCCCCCCCCGTGATAAAAAGTATATAAATATATATGTATACATAATTGTGTATTAAACAGACATTTTTGAGTCTTTAACTACCACATTGCTTGCGGATGTAGTAGCAGTACAAAGAGTATGTCTTTTGGAGCTGTGTTTTTAATTGTTTAAAAGTTTAGCTCTGGCCTCCTTGGGTGATTGCCATTTGCCAGTTTTTAAACAGTGTCCATGGGTGGGGTATTTCTCAGTGTCAGAGTTATCAATGGCTGTGTACCTGGAAATAAAAAAAGCTTTGATGAGTGTTTGGTCGATAGGTGCCTGTTGTGAGGAAATGGCTGTTGATGTCAGGGAGATATGGTTTCATTTGTTTTCATGTTAATAATTTTTAGTGGCCGGCTGAGGTGAGCTCAAAAGCTCTCATTTGGTGACCACAGTGTGAGTGATAATATTGGCAACCTCCATTCTGCAATTGAGGAGCTCATTATCAGTGGTAGGATGGAGTGAGGCGGAATCCCTCTTCTCTCTTTGTTGGCCAACGTGTGTCGTGAACATGTCTCACTGTTTTATTTTTCTGGAGGGTTAGTGAGGGGGAAGGGTGAAGCTAAAAAAATGAATGGTTTTGACGAGGTAAAAAAAAGGGAAAAAATCGTTGCTGTTGTTCTGTTCAATGTGATACCATCTCTGTTCTTTCTGCGTTTTCTTTTTGAATGCTCACCCAGGAAAAAAAAATTAAAATCACAAAAATGTGAACTGAAAGCAATTCATATTTGCCCTTTCATGGGGTGCAGTGAACTCATGTTGCATGATCACAGGTATTTGAGCTCCTTTTTTTTATTTTAACGGAGAAGAGCAAACTACAATACTTCCCAGTATTATGAGGAGAGATTGTGTTTTGTGGCTGTTGCATGTGTGCTTGGAGAAAAAATTTCTTATTTTGTTGCTCTTCAACCTCTTGTTTCCCCTAAAAAGGAACCTTGCTTTTAAATCATAACGACATGTTTTCCATTAATTATTATTATTATTACTATATAAATATGTATATGTGCTATTAATCCATTTTTCTGCTGTTAAGTTCCCTTCTCATTTCCCAGCAAAAGTGCCAATATGTATGTCTGTAAGTACATTCTTATGAATATGAATAAGTCTCTATTTTTCATGGGAAATAATCCTCTTCGGAGGAAATTCCCCATAATTGTATCGTTAAGCAGAGTGGGTTGTTTTCTTTGCCTCATAGAAGTTTCTGCAGGAAATAGTGGAGAGCTCATTAAATTTTAACCATATATCACTTTGTAATGGAAGTTAAAGAAGCATGACAACAAACAATAGTAAAAAAATTTTCTCTAAAATTGTATTTTCTGGCTGTTCATAATTTTAAATGATTACCAAGCCAGTGCAATGAAGGGATGGTTGAAAACTGCTGTGATAAAAGTTCAAACTTCCTGTGGCTACCGGTGATAATTTTATTTGCTCGTAAAAAAAATAGTTGCAGAAGATACACCATGCTACAATATGTCCCCTAAATGAAAAGTTACTGTTCTTGCGCAACAGATGTTTCTACTTTTATCTCTAAGGGGAGTCCTTCCTGTCCCAGAAATAAATAACAGATGTCATTAATTCATGGGTTGGTTCGAGAAGAAATAATTTAATACGTATTACATGTTGAAATACATGGTGAACTAATTATGGTCGTTGAATTTTCATTGTTTTGCAACATTATCTTTATAGAGGTCGTCCGCTAATATCCAGGATTTACAAATTTAAAAATTATGTACATAGGTGAAGTATACTTTGGGTGATGAGTCAGTGTACTAGAAGTAAAATATGTAATATTTCCAAGAATGGGACACCATGTTTATAGTGAGATCTGGTTGTACAGTATGTTAAAAATAAACAGAAATTGATTGACAAACTGATAATGTGTTTAATATTTTCCTTGAAAAGTAAACCTCCTGTATTTTGGGTGATTGTTATCACTGAAATAAGTGCAAATTTACTTTTAAACGGGTTTCCAAAGTTTTTTTGCTATTTTAATGGATGTAATTGAGTGATCCAGGATTGTCTAAGTACAATTTGAGATTTCCAAACACTGCACAAGCTCTTATAGATGATGCCTCTAAATAAATACCCTTACACTGACTGTAATTGAGGATTATGGTGCTGCTTTAAAAACTAGAGTAAAAATTAATGTATTCAAGGGTGGCTTGAAAAGTGAAAACTACTTACCATATTTAATGGCTTATTAGACTCATTTCTGTGGGGCACCCACAATAAGTGTTAACAATCCACACGGAAGTAGAGTACCTAAATATATTTGGGTAATTTTTTTTAAACCATAAATGTATGGCTAACATTAGGTTGTTAACGCAAATATCAAATATCCATTATCATCTATGCCGTCCAAAATATGTATATATGTAGGAAATTATAAAAGAGATGGGGGAAGAATTGGAGATAAGAATTGATGAGGAATTCATAAAATCAGGTTTTCTGATGATAAAGGGCTTATCAGGCAGATAAGCATTGCAAGGTGAATTAGAAATTCAGTGTGACAGGTAATGGATGGGAATAAAGTTAAATAAAACAAAGGCTATGCACTTTTCTATAAAGAGAAAGGCTAAGCTTAACATTAAAATAGAAGGGCAAAAACTATATATCAATTGGAGAAGGTGGAACAGTATACATACCTTAGAAATGTTTTGAAGAAAAACAGTCAAAGTACTAAGAACAAGAATTGGACTAGGCAAAGAGGCTTTCACAAGGAGGAGGGAATTGATGCCAGGGATGTTGAGTATGGATGTTAAGAAAAGGCTCGTGAAAACTTTGATATGGACCGTAGTTATGTACAGCATGGCAATGTGGTCATTGAACCAGAAGGATAGACTTAGATTAGGGGCTTTTGAAATGTGGGTTTGGATAAGGTGAAATAGACCAAAAGAAAAATAAACGAGGAAGCTGTATTGAAATGAAGTTATTTACTTTATAAATCCACACACTTTATTTAAAAATATGACCCAGTTTTCGACGTTGAACGTCATCACCTGATGATGAAGTTCAACACCAAGAAATCTGGGTCGTGTTTTTCAAATAAAGTGTGTGGAATTATAGAGCGAATAATTTCATTTCAATATGCTATGTAAATTCCATAAAGTTACTCCGGAGACAAATTTTAGATGAGGAAGTGTTAGGGTTGCAAGGGGGAGGCCAGATCCTTTCTCTGTGCCGCCTGTGGTTTCTCAGGAAGATCTGGTACCAGAAAAACCACACAGCTCGGGTGTAGATGAGGGTGCCCAGAGAGACTTGCCCAGAAATCGCATCCCCTGATCTGAGCCCTCCCATCAAAAGTCCAACGTTCTACTCTATTTTTTTATTTATTTTAGTGCACTGCAAGCCATCGCTAGGGTGTTTGGCAGGGGGTGAATACACACCAAACTAATTTTACCCCAACATGACCCTACCACGGTCAGACAATGTTATTCTAATCCCTTATCGTTCGTAAAAAAAATGACATCATATTTATTTTTTTTACACTTAATCTCTCTAATTTAATTTATTGGCATACCATAGTATGTTAGGAATAAAAATGCATTTTTAACATCACTGCTAAAAAAATGCCCTTCCAATTTATGCAAGAGCTTCAATCTGTAATTTAACCTTTTATCCATGAGTAATTACCAGTCTGGCTGCTCTAATATTTTGGATACGATACTAAGTTTATCATAACATCGTTTCACAAATCTAGCTCCTCTACTGTGTACACGATCCAATCTGGCAATTCATCCAATTTCGCGAGGAGCCCCTATACTTGCAGCATATTCTATATGAGGCCTAACTAACGACAGATAACATATCTCTTTAACGTTTTCATCACATTTATCCAGGACTTTTATAATAAATCCTAATTTTTTGTTGGTTTGTCCATATATTCCCCATGTGTGTTTCACCCAGGAGAGTTCTTGAGTGAGGATAATGCCCTTTTTCTGACGCAATGTTTAAGCTGCGATAAGTTATGCATGGTCTGCATTTCAGTTGACAGAATAACTGGCGTTGACCACAGGATATGACGACTTGATTTACCATATTCTTCATGGCTGCTTTTAATAGGTCATAAATCGACTACACCAACACTGTATTTCATGGTGATGGTGTACCTCAAACGTAATTACTATTTTTAAATACATGGCCCATAATGAAAGTAATATGCATAATTTTATTTATTTCTCTCGGAAATATAGATTCATTGATTGTACTTTTAAAAATAAAATTCTTCAATATAATCTCCCCATGCATCAATAAACCTGTGGAGACTTGTCCGCCACACCTGGAAGGCACCCTGAAACTCCTCGACGGGAATGTCTCCGAGGAATGTTGTAACATGCTTTTGGATGTTTTCCACGGTCTCCCAATACTTTCCTTTCAGCTCTCTTCGGACGGGAAACAAAAAAAAAGTATCACGGAGCCAAGTTGGAACTGTAAATGGGCTGGGGGACCACTGGGGTGGTGCTCTGGACTAGGAAGTTGGTAACGATGAAGGACTGTTACAACACTTCCGAAACAAGCTTCCTTGGGCATTTCCAAATTCTCGGTCTCTTTCCCATGTACCGCGAATGTGGACATGTGGAGCGTGTCAGCAATTTGTTAGATGCTCGATCGACGGTCGGAACGCAAAACTCCCACACGATTCACGTTTTCGTAGGCTCTGGCCGTTTTTGGGCGTCCAGAACGGGGTTCGTCGGCGACCTCCTCCCGGCCCTCCTCGAACACATAGTGCCACCTCCCAGACTGTGACCTTGAAATGGAGTCGTCCTTGAAGGCCTCTTGAAGCATCTGGAATATTTCGGTTGCATTATTTCGAAGTTGCAGGAAAAACTTGATGGCGGATCGCTGTTGAAGCGATGCCGACACCCAAAAACAAAAAACATTTTGCAGTTACACTTTCAAAAGTTATGTTCAAAAAGCAAAATATCAATACCACCGAAGAGAGGAAATACACAAGTGACTGATTACAGAGCATTATTCGGAGTTAGCAAAGCAGAGCAAAGAGCGGTATTCGGAGTTAATAGTGTTTTTTGTAAATTAAATGGGTATAAGTAGGAATTAATTGTATCAAGATGCTAGAGTTATAAAATATAGAATTTTTTTACCTAGTTTTGCGTCTGGTGCTCATATATGACTAATAAATTCATTAAAATACTCTTGTGTACTTGTAGTTCTTGTCTGAATACTGCATGTGAAAGAATCACTTTTTCTCCACAGTTTTCAAGTTCGCGGAAAACAAATGAATTAAGATATTCGTGAGTTTTCTTAAAACATGCATGGTTCTGAAGCGAAAATTTGAAGCCCAGAAGTAGGATATTATCTATCAACTGCTTATCGAATGTTGATAAAATTAAAGCTGTATGGTTAAGATCATACTAAATATTCAGAATGAAGTCGAAGTTCAGCACGTATGACTTGATATGCATTATCACCGAACTGCAAAAGTAGGTTCATCAACGAGAAATATAAGCTCTAAGGATAAAACATGTCTACATGAATGAATATACATCATGCCTTAGAAGTTCCATGCTGTGCTATTCGATGAATTTAATGGTTTATCTCTGTTTTATTTCTATTAATGTAATGCTCTCTTTGTTAGACTTGTAGGAATGCGATTGAACCAAATATATGATATAGACAGCAAGACATATTTATTTAAGTTCCAAAATCCGGACGAGAAAGTTGTTTTGCTTATCGAATCAGGGAGTCGGCTGCACACCACTGTATTTGAATGGCCCAAAAATGTTGCACCGTCGGGTTTCAGCATGAAGGTTAGTTAAATTAGTTGTGTTGTTTTTGCCTTACCTGTGGTTATGAAAAAAAATTTTTTTGTCCATGTTTGAACATCGAAATTTGTATTCAGATGAGGAAGCATCTTCGGAACAAGCGATTAGAGTCAATAAAACAGTTGGGAATCGATCGAATTGTTGACATGCAGTTTGGAACCGGAGATGCTGAGTATCATATAATATTGGAACTGTACGATAGAGGAAATGTGTTGCTTACTGATGGTGATTTGGTAATCCTCTACGTATTGCGCCCTCATGTTGAAGGCGAGGAAGTAAGGTGAATTGTGTAATCTATTTTATGTTGCAGTTATGTCTGTAGCAAGTGATTTATCATTGATCAGAATTCATAGATGCATGCTTTTTAGATTTGCAGTGAAAGAAAAGTATCCGGTTGCTAGAGCTCGACAGCCACAAGGAGTAATGTCGGTTGAACAACTCACAGACATACTAAACGAAGGAAAGATAGGAGATACCTTGAAAAAGATATTGAATCCAAAACTTGGTTAGTGAATACTTTTTTTTTATATTAAATTCAATAGCCATTGAACCTGCTGTACATTTTAATCTTGCCAAATAAAACAAAAATGTTCTGTTTGTAATAAATGGTTTTCCCAACATATCATCAAGGTAGCCAAGTGACGTAGCAAAAAGGTACATGTTATGTAGGTGTTAGTTTGGCTGTGCCTAGATGAGAAGAACACTACCTTTCTTAGAAGTGTTAGATTAATATTCATTGTTAGGTTTTTAAAAGCCCTAATCAGACCTTCTAGTTGACCAAAAGATACACCTTTATTTATAGGTTCATTAATACCACTTTCAGTTATCGGTGTGCTGATTTTCTTTTCTTGGATGTTTGTCACACAATGCAGGTACATCATCATTCAAGATGGACCTCTTCAAGTTTTATCATAGAATATTTACGTAATGTTTGTTTGATAAAGCCAGTTTTTTTAAACGCAGCTCTGGATTTATTTCTTGTTTTTCCCATATTAGGTCAGATTTATCTGATTCCTATTGCCTAATGCTCTTTTAATGTTTAAAGCCATTGTGACTTATTTCCCAGAAATGAATAACTAGAATTTGTTCAGATGTAGTCAGGCTCCAAGTATTTGCACAATTTGCAACAAGTAACATTGTTAAAATCCTGTTTAAGAGTCCCTATCCAGTTTCAGTATGTAGCATATCATCACACATAATGAAATGTTTCTGATTGCTTTCAAATTAATGCTATCAGCATAAGTGAAGGATTAGAAGAGCCTGGCCATGCTTTCTATGGTAATAACTATTTTTGGTAATTAACCAGTTATGATGAATTTGTCCATAAACACACTTCCCACATTTTTGTTAACCTATAAGTAGCTTTGTAAGAATTTTGTGAGCCCCATGGCCTTATTTGGTTTCTTTCCCTAAATTCCCTGGACCTAAGTTATCTTCATCTATGTCATATTCTCTGTGTCTAACCCTGCTGGCCGAAGTTCTTTTCCGTACAGTTCTGTGTATTCCTTCAATCTCCCTTGAATATTTCCTGGTTCAACTAATATTTTCCCTGGCTTATCTCTGATTTGTTCACACAGATTATTCCTTCTTACTTACTGATAGTGTTTTAACCTTCTTGTATAGCTCACCAATTTCACCCTTCCCCTGCAAACTTTCCATATTCCACTTCCCCACCAAACTTTTCCACCTTGCTTCTTTTGCCTTATTTTTTACCATCTAAGTTTAATATTTAACTCTTTGCGTTTCCTTTTACCTAATGCTGTATTTACATTCTTCCATTTCCTTCTCTCATTTATCTCTCTAATCGTTTCATCCGTGGTCCATGATTTCCTTGTCCTTTTCTGATAAACAGTTCCCAATAGTTTCTTTTGCGGCTTTCAATATCCTTTTTTTGGTGTGCTCCAATTTTTCATCGATAATACTCAGCTCACTTTCCTCATTAATGAAGTTTTGAATGTTGATGACAAATTCAGTTCTTACATCTCTTGAGCATGCGCAAAAATATCTCCTAACTGTTGGATTTCTTGTTTCAAGGCTTTACTGCCCTCACCTTAGGGAACTGAATTGACTATATCCAATCAATCATCTCCAATGAAATATAGTATATTGTAAAAACGATCCCTCAACACTTCTTGCTAGCTGTATCCGTTTGTACTAAGTTAAGAATTTAATCTTTGCTTCTGCTTTGCTCAAGTCTATCACCTTCAAAGGACTGCTAATGGATATTTTGGAAGTTTTATCATCATATCTTTCTTCAACTCAGGTATAATGCACTTTTCAAGTTGTGAAGGCTGAGAATGTGAAGTGAATTATTATTTTTGCTTAACTTCTGGCTTTAATTCTGACACATGTTGTGCTTACTTTTACAAAGGATACTCAATGCATTCCCACCTTCAGCATTGATAGATGTCATCTAGTATTGCCATGATGCAGTTTTCCAGTCAAATCTGTAATCAATTAATCCCTTTATGTGTTCTTATTTCGCCAATTTCATGTTTTTCATCAACTACTTCTTATATTGTGTCGTCAGTTCCTCTTTGAGTTTTTCCGCAATTGCTTTCAGCAAGCTATTGGTAAAATACACTCAATGGGATTACTTTTTCTGTGTGATTTTCCTTACCTTCTTACATCTCCTAACCCTTGTAGTGGATGTGGTATGATAAAAAAGTGGGCAGTAAATTGACCTTCATCATTCTTCATTAGCATCACATCCTTTGCTTTTACTCTACTTCAGCCACCATACATTTCTCAAATCAGTAGAGAAGTACTCAATACCCATTTTTAGTAGTGTGATTTGTTTTATAAATTCTATTAATTATTATATATTTTGTGATGAATATGGTTTTCCTCTGAAAGAAAACCTACTTGGCTTATGTTATTCTGGTAGTGGTGTCCGTGCTGTTTTTTGTTGCTCTTACTGCTTTCCAGTTAGTAAACAGTTCCACCTCTTAAAACTTTTGATGACATGGTTTCATTGTGTAGTCATTATATTATGTTCATTATGACTACTAACAACCATTGGAATAGCTGACAATCTTTAACTTTTCTGGAAAAGATCCTGTGAAAATTGTACTTCATATTGATCTGATATTTATGAAATATTTGGAGCCAAATTCCCCTCTGCAACCTGAACTCTTAAGTTATCACATTGAAAAAAATGACATTTTGAGCTGGATAACTTGGAAGTGTCGGAATAATTCCAACATCCAGAAGTGTGGAAACTTTTAACACTTCCTACATGAAACAGTGAGACTTATGGGATGTGACAGCTTTCAATAAAGTATGTATTGCCTGACTCCCTTCAGGTCATGAGTTCTTAATAGTGGTACCAATGTTGGTTTAAAAGAATAAGTAAATGAATAGATCGGTCATTGTAACAAGTGATACTTTTGATTAAAATGATATTGCTTGTTGGATTTATTAATTTACTGTAAATAATTTGTTGTTGTTGTGTGAAAGTGTTTAATTTTTGTCATTTTTCAGAATATGGACCTGCAGTCATTGAGCACGTACTTTTAACTGCTGGTTTTGCTACCAATTGTAAGCTGGGAAAGACATTTGATATTGCCAGAGATGTAGATAACTTGCACAAAGCCTTAATTGAAGCAGAAAATTTAATGACTAATGCCACTAAAGAAATTTCCAAGGTAAATAGTTTTAATAGTCATAGTGCTTAATATATCAATATGTAAGGAACTTGCCACATTTTCCATCCCATAAGATGAACTATTTTTACTCCAAAAAGTGCATATACATATATATATATATATATGTATATATATATATATCCTTAACCGGTAGATTACCTAAAAAAAAAAAATAAATATATATATATATATATATATATATATATATATATATATATATATATATATATATATATATATATATTTAAGTAATCTACCGGTTAAAGTAGGTTTTTGGATGGAAACAATTATCAATAAATATTTTGTGACTCCTAACAAAACAAAATCCAGCAACCTACTCTACATCAGGCCCCTCTTCATTTCTGTGTACTTCTTTCCTCCCTTCATCCTATCCAACATCTCTATCCTATAAAAAGAGACGTTTCAGGCATGATTTGGTGGAATATCATGATTAATTAACCGGTTTTGATGTAACTACATCATCTTCACCAGAAGATGATGTAGTTGCATCAAAACTGGTCGTATTAAAAAAAATTATTTTTTGGAAAAGTGCCAATTTCAATTAATCCCTATCCTGTTCCTGCCCTTTTCTTATTTGCCTAACATTCTACCCTGCATCGCAGCCATTACATTACTCATTATATTTATGTTCATCTATTTGTGTACACTGTGAATATTCATAAATGAAAACCTAATTGTATTGTCCTTCTGCTTGCTTCACAGGGGTACATTGTGCAAAAATTGGAAAAGAAAATGAAGGGACTGGAAGGGGAGGAGGAGGTTTTCTATTCTAATCAAGAGTTTCATCCGATGATATTTCAACAGCATGCCAACCAACCAATTAAAGATTTCACTTCTTTTGATGTTGCTGTTGATGAATTCTTTTCCAGCATGGAGAGTCAGAAAATTGACATGAAGGCTTTGCAACAGGTAATTTTAATTTAGTCTGGTGTTTAGGCAAATTTGCTCATTTGAGATAACATGACATATTTTCACAGCAATTTAAACCACACTTGAGCAATCACCAGCACTGAGGTGATATAAATGAGTTTTAGAAATACATATGGATTTATGGATTTAGTTGTGTCCATCCAAAAACCTACCTTAACCGGTAGATTACCTAATATATATGGATTTATACTGCCATGATCTTGCAAACTCTGAGACTGGAAATTTGACACTATCAAAACTATAGGCTCTTGTATTTTGAATCCTCCTCTTCCATACGTGATTATATAATCTGGTTTCAGTTATAGATTCGGGGAAAGGTTTTGGGGGAGACGGAATTAATTTTTAATTTCAAGAGAGCAACTCGAAATTAAGGTATTGGTTGAGAATCGATGATTACAAAATTTTATCATCAAATGAACAAGTTCCTCGTGAAATAGGAAGGTTTAATCAAACATTGTAGGGTTGTAGGGAATGAATTTAATAAAGTGAAACACTTCTTATGTTTAGGAAATGTTTTTGATGAAAATGAGTCAACTGGCAAGGATATTGAGGGAGCAGTTTTGTTAGGTAAAGAGGGAGAAGTTGACTCTGAGTCCCTTGAGTACTGGTGTAGAGACCATGTTAATAAAAACTTTGATATTGATTGTAGTTGTGATTGGCTCTGAAACTTGATTCTCTTGACTTCTTGATTGAATACTTGCCCCACTTGAAATATTGACGTAAGGAGATTGCAAAAAACAATGACAAGATGCAGCTGCCCTGTTTGAAGCAATATATACGTTCATGCCTCAAACAACTGTTGATTTAATTTTGTGAAAGTCATTTTTTCACCGAAAATTCATTGTGAAACAGAGCAGTGATCATTTTTTGTGCTATTAAAATGATAATTTCTTTTCAAAACTCCAAATTCAGATTATTTTGAACAATCTTACTCAGAAATGTTTCTTTTCTCACTGAATTAACTTACCTTTGTAATGAAATATAAATGAAAGAGAGTTATCCATAATATTCAACAGAAGCCTGAAAATGTGTTGGAATAAATTATACAGCAAGATGACAGTGAAGTCTTTTTTGAGTGAATATCCATGTGGTGACCAAAAAGTGCATATTTTGAAATAGAAAAAGATATTTTTCCATGAAACCTTCATTGATAATAGGTTGTTTACATTATGCGAATGTCGGTGAATATCTGTTGCTGACATTGCATGCATTACACCAAGAGTTGTGGTTTTTTCCAGATTGGATTTTACAGGATTTTTTGACAAACTTGCAAACCCGAATCTTACACGTATATGTTTGAAAAATAATGAAATGTAATTGCATAGAGTATTAATGAGTTTCCAAATGGATGAATGCCCTCCCAAATGGATAAAAAAAATAAACCATTAACACGGTAATCAACCCTAAGGTCGGTTTGGTAGGTGATGGTAGAGTTCACCCAGCACTAAGCCCGAAAGCGAGTGAAATTCTGACATCAGGTGAAGGGGGGTCAGTTCCTTTCCCTGTACGGGTTATGGTTTCCCAGGAAGACTTTCCTTCCTAGAAGTATGACTTCCTCAACATCATGCCTGATTGTACAAAATTGTTTATTTTTCAAGTTAAATTGAATCATGAACCAATGCGTGATTATTCATTCTTATGTTTGATCACAAAATACAATGTTGAATGCATGCTCACACAGATGAAATGCCAAAAACCAACAGCTGAGAATGTTATGTGCTTGTGAACCTTCTCTGCAGGAAAGGGAGGCATTGAAGAAACTGGAAAATGTGAAGAAGGACCATGTGGTGAGGGTGGAAGCGCTAGGTAAGGCACAGGAGGAAGGAAGAGTGAAGGCTGAATTGATTGAAAAGAACTTGCCGTTGGTTGAGAATGCTATACTGGCCGTACGGGCAGCTCTTGCGACACAAGCATCATGGGAACAAGTCCAGCAAGTGGTCATCGAGGCAGCAGCCAGGGGCGATCCAGTTGCCACCTGCATACATGCTCTGAAACTCCAAATCAATAACATCACCATGAAACTGGCGTAAGTGACTTAAATTGCCAAGTTTACGTCTTTCTCAAGTCTTAGACAAATTTAGTGCTTATTCACTTTTTTTCATTCTGTGTGAAGCTGGTGCAAAGCGAGGGAGAGGTGAGGAGCTATGACTCTTTATTTAAGCTTGAATCCCAATTATCTGGTTTATAAGTACTTAAAAGCCAGAAAAGGTTTCAAAGAGAATAAATCCTATGATTAAAGTGTCAATTTATTTCAAGAAATGAAATGTATATTATCAAAGTTCTTCCTGTTTGACTGTGGATTCGTGTTGTTCAAAAAACTCTGTAGTTAGTAAAAATGTAATTTTGAACCATTATTTTTAAATGAAGGAAATAAATGGTAAGGTTTGAAGTTCCAATGAAAGAATTGAACAAGATTAATCAGCATTATGTTGAGTACAATTCTCCAATTTTTATGTAAGTAGTTTCCCATTCCACCATTGAAATTGATCTCTCGTACAGGAGTTAATGTGTACAATGCCTGTAAAATAGTTATTTTATGGATTTAGACGATTTTTTGGGCATAAAAATGACTAAATTTATCTTGTATGACTCATCAAAATTGATTAAAAAATTACTGACCCAAAAATCATGGTTAGGGTGCCTATCATGAATGCAAAAATATTAATGCAAGCCTATCTTTGTTTGCCTAGCTAAATATTAGCTAATATACAAAAACACTTGTGATTTTAGTAGAGTTAAATTGAAGAAAAATTAATATTGCTCTTTAGGCAGTTTTACTTGAGGAAATTTAATAGTTGAGAGAAGTAATGAGTCATTTCTAGGATGAAGTGTAAGGATTATGATTGGTGAAAATTGAAAAGGACTTTATAAGGTCTGTAGCTAGGTAGTTTCTCAATTTTCACCTTCAACCCAACTCGTTGAATCTTTATCTCTGGCTATAACTCTCTGACTGGAATCTAGTAAATATTGGGGTAGTGAGGCTTGGCTCTGGCAGCTTGTACAATGTCAAGTTCTATTTCTCATCAACCCATTTGTTTTCTTTTGGTATGCAATTTGTCTATTTTCAGCTGGTTGGCATGCAATTACCTCATGAAATTAGGAGGTAATTGCTGTATGTAATTATTTGAATGGCACTTTTGTTTTAATTTAATGTCCTTCATTGATATGTGTTTGCATATGAAAGTGCACTCTGCTATCAGGCCTCATTGAAGTGAAATTTTATTCTGCCCTCTCTCTTTTACCCTATCCACGTTTTCCTTTACCTGTGCATTCTTGCTCACTTATAGGGTGAGTTAATTTAAATCATTTACATATTCCAATGCAATGCATATGTGTATTTATAACTCTAGAATTATTTTTACAGTGATCCATTTGAGGATGATGGCTTATCTGATGATGAAAATGAAACCTTTGAACCATCCAAACCAATGCTCATCGATATTGATTTGGGCCTGTCAGCATATGCTAATGCCAGAGCGTAAGTTTTTTCATTTTGAAATAATTTTAATTCGAAGCATTTCATACCACTCCACTTTTTACGGGCAGGCATTGGATCGTCTTTAATGTGTATTAAGGTCTAGTTGTGTTTGCCCTGTATTATTTATTTGCTCATTTCTTTTTACCTTCAGCTTGCCTTTGTGCTGTCTAAAAAGCCTCCTCCTGTTCTTTCTGTATGCCACTTAACCAACATTCTTACTTCATTCATGGCCTTTTCATCATCCTTTCAGTATTTCCTCTTTCTTTTTCCACCTTATTTAGATTTTCCTTGGACACTTCTTCCCTCCGCCTAACATGTTTAAAATGTTGTTTATCTTCCTCTCTGTGCAACTGTTTCTTCATTTTTTTCTGCACTCTAATCTTGAAAGCCTCCAATCGAAACTGAACTTCTTGTCTCAAAGACCAAGTTTCAGAATTAAACAGCACTCATGTTAAAGTCTTGATGACTATCTTCTGTACATCTGTAATTAGTTTAACATTCTTCAAGTCCCTTCCTCTTGAAAAGGCTTCTTTTGCCTTTACAATTTTTCTCCTAATGCCATCCTCTAATTTTCACCATCCCCCAATCGTCTACCTATTCCAAATAGCACTAATCATCACAATCCATCCTTTTCATCTCCTCAAATTAAGTCTTTAATATGAGTGGGCATTGAATGGCTCTTTTAACAATTTTTTTTGTTTTCTCCATTTTAGTTATTATGATCAAAAGAGGAATGCTGCCAAAAAACAACAAAAGACCCTTGATTCTGAGAAGAAAGCATTGAAATCTGCAGAAAGGAAGACTAAACAGGCACTGAAAGAGGTTCAGGCAATTACAACAATCAATAAAGCAAGAAAAGTGTTTTGGTTTGAAAAGTTTTTTTGGTTCATCAGCTCTGAAAATTACCTGGGTAAGATACATTTTATGATGTAAATACTTTTCAGCATTTCTCATCTTGCATCGTGTTTTGGACTAAAATCCTGAGTAAGGACAAGGGGATGGGTAGAGCAGAAAGAAGGTGGGAGGATTAAGGAGATATATAAAAGCTCAAAATGAAATAACAGGGACAGGAAGAAGGGTTAGGGAGAAAAATGGATTGAAAAAGGTAAGGAAGATAGATGAGAGAAGGAAATGGAAGAATATAATTTTTTTTAGTTTAGGAAAATCAACTGTAATGAGTTAAACAATGAACTAAGGGAAAAAACTAGTAGGGCAAAGGACATGGTGGAAAGAGCGATGAGTGGCTATGGAAAGTTAGCAGTGTCAGGTCAAATTGCTTATTTTGCCCAACTGCAGATTAAAATGGACCCAGGCTGTGGAAATTATTCCCAAAAGCCCATTACGTATGCAGTTCTTTCTTTTACATTTTGGTTAATTCACATTTTTCAATGATGGAAGAGACAATTTTTACCATTTTTCAGCCATAAAGATAAAATAAAGTTTTTCTTTATAAAGAAATTCTTTATAAAGATGAAATTATAGTTTTGCAAGAATGCAGAACTATCATCAAGTCAATAATAGCATAGCATATTTTCTTGGGGATCGGGATGGTGCGGTGGCTAACATACACTGGCTTTCCACCCAGAGGGTCCAGGTTCGAATCCCAGCCGAGTCGAATATTTTTCAGTTGTATCTCCCTGCTTGAGGTACTTTGTTGAGTGCACTTTGAGTGAGTACACCATCTGTCAGATGGGACGTTCAGCTGCAGACCCCTTGATGCTTTTCATTAAGACTAGGCTAATGCTGACTCCGAGTTTCTCTCCACCCTTCACCCTTTCCTATCCATCCCTGATGGTGCAAGTGGCCTTAACTGTCGGTCACCTCCCCTAAATACTCGTCATGAAGATCGATATGGAGTTCTCAGGGCTAATGAATGCAAGGGAAGCAAATGGGAAAGTATGGATGGTAGAAAAATGTTGAAGTGAAAACATTAAATACAATTGAAAACTTTTGATTTTATGAAATTAAAAAAAAAATTAAGAAAGTCAAGGTATTTCAAGCTCATTTATTAAAAGAAAAGTGTATAGAGGTTACAAAACATTTAAACATCAGTATAATTTTCACTCACCACATCCTTTGGCCACTATTAAAGAGTACAGCTGGGGTTGATTCTTCCCATAATATTCATTCGGCCAAAGTTACCATTCCTTTTAATTCATGCATGGAATATTTGATACAAATTTAAATATATGTAACTGATTAAGCTATGGAATATCCAGAGATTGTGAGAGTCATCGTGGTGATTAAGTTTATTTCATTGGGTCATGCAGACAATATTTTAATAATTTTTAGTATATATTTGTTGTTTTGGTTGGCCATTGGGAAGACGACAATGCCTTTTCTTTTATACAATGTATATACAACAAGGACATTAAAATTACCATTTTATTCACTTTTTCCCGTAGTTATTGGTGGAAGAGACCAGCAGCAAAATGAAATTGTTGTGAAAAAACACCTCAGAGCAAATGATATATATGTGCATGCTGACCTTCAAGGAGCAAGTAGTGTTGTGATAAAGAATCCTCAGGGTGGTCCGATTCCTCCAAAAACTTTGAATGAAGCTGGAGTTATGGCAGTTTCCTACAGGTTAGTAAAAACTTTATTATCTCGGAACTAATTATTGTTTTCATTTGTTAATGTTATTGTTTGGAATTGATTGTATCTATTTACTTTGTCTATACATTATAAAAACAACTGTCTATATCATGGCACCAAGTCTGGATGAAGTTTGTATGTTTCGAAAAATGAAGAATCAGGCGTGATATTGTGGAATCGAGACATAATGAAAACTTTGCAATTTTCCACTGACCTGAAGATGATACAGTGTATCGAAACCATGGTCGGCAATAAAGTTTTAACAGTGGAAAATTGCAACAAAGTTTTCATTTTGTATGTTTCCTTGGTATTTTGTTCACCTTCCAATGAATTTGTAACAATTTTTCAATTAGGAACTAAATGATATAATTTCTAAGTGCTATTTTCGAATCCCCACTGTAAACTACAAATTAAAAAAAAACTGTTTACCAGTGTAGACCGATTTTTCCAAGATTTGCATTTAAAATATTTTAATTTTTTTAAGAGTGTTCTTAATTGCTTTGGATTGTTATTTTTAAATTGTCATAATTGCATAATTTGTATTGTCTTTTTTCTCTCCATATGGAAATCTTAAAAATTTATAAATCTGAACATTAATTTGTTTGTTTGGGAACACATCACACCTAGCTGGTATGGAGTGAGGGCTTCTAATTTTTTTGCATAAATAGGGTAAGGATACACAAAGTAACATAGACTAGGTCTGATTTGGAGAAATGAGGTCTGTCTCAAAAATGAGTAAAATGATTATTTCTTGCCAACATGGATGGCTAGAGTGTGGCGATTTGTGGCTGGAAAGGTAGTGGTGGAAGGTCTCGGGAAAACAACGGGTCGTGCATCAGTTGTCTGTTACCCATTACAATGTGTGGATTGCTGTTAGATTTGACCCTTGTTTGAGGATCGTTAACTTTGATAGCACAATTTTTCTGGTAAACTGCTACTGTGAAATTCCATGATGTCAAATTATTTCTTTAATATTTCCTTTATAAAGTGCATAAGCTTATTTTTTTTAATTCAGTGTTCATTATGCCTGGTGAAATCATGTTACATTTATTGCAATTATGTTGGATATAAACCTATAACACGGTCAAAGTAGCAGGGACGTAAGGAGAAGAATTGCGCTAGGCAAGGAGGCTTTCTCAAGGAGGAGGGAGCTGATGGCGGGGACGTTGAGTAGGGAGGTTAAGGAAAGACTCATAAAAACTTTGATATGGAGCGTAGCTATGTATGGCGCGGAAATGTGGTCGCTGAAGCAGGAGGATAGACAAAGATTGGAGGCTTTTGAAATGTGGGTGTGGAGAAGAATGGAGAAGGTGAAATGGACCGAAAGGAAAGCAAATGAGGAATTACTGGAGATGGTGGGCGAGGAGAGGGCTTTGTTGAGAGAAATGCTATGGAGGCAGGAAAAATGGATGAAAGGCGTATTGAGCGGTAGTGGAATGTTGAAGAAGGTAATAGAGGGGAGAATGTTGGGCAAGGGAGGAAAGGGCAGGAACAGGATAGGGATGTTGGACGGGATGAAGGGAGGAAATAAGTACACTGAGATGAAGAGGGACCTGATGTAGATGAGGTTGCTGGATTGGGTTTTGTTTGGAGTTACAATATGTTTCTTTAATACTTGTGTCCATCCAAAAACCTACCTTAACCGGTAGATTACCTAATAATAAGCCTATATTGTAATAGTGTTCAAATTACTTATGTTAATGTTTGTTACATAGCAGTATTTCAGAATGACATTGTATTTTGATAAAAGCAATTGTTAAAGCTGTCTAGATAATTTGGTTAGATTGCCATTAGTTCAAGTATGCATATGGTTCATTTCATTTATGTTATGTACACACATGTGTTTGAGAATTTTTGTCATTAACCCAGAGTATTTGTTTCTTCTGTAACATTAAAGCATAGCATGGGAAGCAAAAGTAGTGACAAGCGCTTGGTGGGTTCATAGTGACCAAGTGTCAAAGACTGCTCCTACAGGAGAATACTTGACCACTGGCAGCTTTATGATAAGAGGAAAGAAAAATTATCTCCCTCCATGCCATCTCATCATGGGCTTCAGTTTCTTGTTCAAGTTGGAAGAAGGTTCTATTTTCAGGTACTGTATGAAATACTGATTGTTGACATTCCTGTTAATTTTAAATTTAGAGAAAGCTTTCTTATAGTCGTGAATCAAAATTCTGGCATAAATTGTGTTGACATGTTCCCTTTTTTCCTTAAAATTCATTTATCATCATTGGATGTGAAGGAAAGAAATATCTAGACTTTTTAACATGAAGTTTATGTCCATAGTTAAATCAGAGGTGTTCTGATGGGTGCCATGTGAAGAGCACCTCAAGCGTAATATGCTATCTGTGGGACTTTAACTGTGTGACACCTTGGTGGCATTAATTGAGAGTAGGCTAATGCCAATCCAGGTTTCTCTCAAACCATTCTTTCCTCACTCCCTCCCCTCATATCCTGCCTGGAAATTCCTCTTGAAATGGGAATTATGTATTACATTAATTTATTAAATTGTTACTGACAGCTTCCCTTAAGGGACTGAACTGAATGCCATTAAATATTTTATATCAACCGTACATAATTTCAAATAATAAGCCAACCAAGATCATGGTGGGGTAATGCTATTGCCTGATAACCAAGAGGCTACAGGTTTGATTTTCCCCTTACAGGATTTTCCTCTATCAAGGAGTTGGGAGTTTGTGGTTATCTTTGTTGATGCTCTTGTTTTTTCAATATAAACATTGTTCAATTGCATGCAAATGATTCTTGTATCTATGCAAAATGAAAAAGTGAATGATTAAAGGTCTATGAAAATGCAGTGGAAGTTGGCTGGGACTATTCCGACACCTGTGTAAGAGCAAATTAAATGTAAAAATGAACTAAATAAGATTAGTACGGGGATGGAAATTATGTTTTGCAAGCACTAATGTTCCTGAAATATCTTCATGAAAGACGAACCGTGGAAGATAAGTAATTAATATAATGATAGATGTAGGGGATTTGGTTCTGTCCCTGCAATAAATGATTATGATGCAATATTGCTGCTTTGTTGGGCACTGAAAAGTGAAGAGATGCCAAAATAAATGTTAACAGAAGAGTGCCTATAAAATGAAATGGAAAAACATTGCATGAAACAAAGTTTATTTTTATGGTTTTGTTGTAAAATCAGAAGGTAGAGGTTCTGGACGCATGCATAATATGTGGGAGGAAACATTGAAAACTGAAATAGGTAATCTTAACATTTATTATTTGATGTTACAAGTTACTATAGTTATTGTCTTGTTTAGATATTGTCTAATAAATATTTAAAACACCAAATGATACCCTATAAACTTGTTTATGTATGTTTTAGTTACAAGCCAAGTCTGAAATAGGTTTTTAAAAACTCATTACCTGAGTAAAGAAATTTCATTGTGAGGTAATAATACAGTTTGGTTTTGAATGTTAAAATATTGGTGCTATTTGCATAAAGGTTGTTAATTTCTCCAATAATGTGATCCCCATGCATTTCACAGTCTTGGGTATTGGCTGAGTGAGAGTATAATGTGTTTAGCTGTAGCCTATGCCTGTTTCTTGTTTTGTGATTATTTACATTGGATCATGTCAAGAGACTTTAAATTTTTCTTTACATCTAATAGGTTAGTAGTAATGTGTAGGATATAGACTGTTATAATACAATTAGCAATGTACAGTGGTTTGCAGTGATCTCTATAAGCTGCTTTACAGAATATTTTGACGGCTTTCTTCCATAAAAAAAGGACAGATTTAATGTCAGAGGAAATTCCCCAAAATTTCAATCGATGTTATGGATGGCAATAGAATAATGCGTGCAATAGGAATGCCCTTGGTAGTGATGTCTTCAGTTTTCTTAGTAGCAATGTGACTCAAGATACTTCAATACATTCGCTGTGTACATGATTATCCCAGCTTAGGTTACAGCCCCCATTCAAGGCTTGATTTGAAATATATTTATCTCAGTGGAGCAACTTAACTATTTCTTCACCTAAATTCTGACAAACATTACTAATTGATGGTGAATATTTGCCAATTAAATGTGCCCTAAGTGGTGAAACAAACAGCAATATCATATTTCAGGCATGCTCATGAGCGGAAAGTTCGCAGCATTGAAGAAGATGAGCTATCACTGAAGAAATTAACTGTGTCTGAGTCGACTGAAGGAAGTAATGAAGAAATGGCCACAAGTGCTAGTCAATCAATGGCTTCTGTTGAGATGGAGGAAGATCAAGAAATTGAACTGGAGGGTGATAGTGAAGATGAAGAGAAAAATGCCAGCGGGAGTGAGATTGGTAAGATTATCCTTAATTTCATGTGAAAAACATTATTTGTGGAATGGTCACAGACATGTTTCAATGTAAACCCCATTCCATTTTAAAGTCCAATCTTTGGAAGAACTCCCATAAAAATTATCAGCATGTTTCTATCTGTAATTCACTCTTTTCATATGAGTGTTAGTTTACATAAATTAAATACCAGTTGCGTACTTCATGATGAGTTAGGTACTCGTATATCATAATTGGTGTTTTGGAACTTGTCAAGTATATCATTTCAATTTTTATTATGCTGCATCACTTGAAGATATCAGATGCATGGAGGCTGCAGTAAAGCATTTAAATATAAGTTTTTGAATGGACAAGTAAAAGTATATAAAATTGAGTTTGAGTGGGGTCGGATTTTTAAAAGTATTTGGAAGGTATTTTTTAAAAGAGGTTTTTCATTTTAAATCTTTGGATACGTAAAAATTGCCAGGCTATTTCAATGAGAAATTCAGAACTTATGAGAAATGTCTGTAAAAACACTGATATTTATAAAAATTTGCTGAGAATTTTATATGATATTATAAACATACAGTCCTTTTGTAAGCACTGTGATTTGAAGTACTTAAACTAAGAACTTTAGAAAGAAAGAAATTGCAGTAATATTATTTTACTTCTCCGATGGAGAAAGAGGCTAACTTCAGTTGTGTTTACGACTAACAAGGGTGCTACCCTGAGCACTCATGCAGCACTCTGCACTTTCACAATAAACAATGTCCCCCTTATTTAAACACTGGAATTTTCTGGAAAATTCATCAGCATCACTCACAATGACTTTGGCATTAATAAAGGATTGCTTGTACCACAGGATTCAGAACAACATACATATTTATATGCTAAATGGTGGAATAAATTTATATTAATAAACTGTCATTGGTTCATAGAAAAATATTCTTTACTATAAGTTACGTGGTGATACTTTCCAAATCATTGAGACTCCAACGAAAGAAGGAAGGTGATCTAAATTTTAATTGTAATCTTCGCTGTTGTGCATCTATCATGATTTATTTTATCATTAATGCTTTTTATGAATGACCACATTCTTAGCTTGAGAAAACAGCAATATATAATATATTAAAAGCAGTTTTCTGAGTTATTGCTGAAGAATGCACTCTTTTGCAACGCTCAAATGTGAATGTTCGATTTCCTAGCAAGTTCCCTTCATTGGTGTCTACTTCTTTTTGTAAAACATCCATCTCTTGCTCGATTTTTTAAACTTGTTTTCATTGCATTTCAACTCTCATAAAGCAATATAAATAAATAAACGACAGTTATCAGCCATTAGGTTGGTTTGATAGGTGGTGGTAGAGCGCACCCAATACTATTTTATGTAGCATCTTGTTTGGGGCAAGATTGAAACCCTACAGTCCCTTCTTCCTGCTAACCCTTAAACATTACTTTGGGGATAATTTCAAACTCGCATGCCCTAGGTGGAGGAAAACCCACCTAGGTGGGAGTCGAACCCCTGTCCTCTACTCTCTGCTACCCCCTATTTATTCCTCTTTTATAAACTGTCATCCCTTATGTCACTTCCATCTCACCCTTCGCCTACCAATCGTATAAACACTATGGTGTATCATCCATCGTCATCTCTGTTTGCCATTTTATCCTTCAGCTTTGGCAGCCTGATCATTCTCTTGCCTCTCCATGTGGAAGAAAGGTGACTGACCTTGTTCCTCTCATTTAGGCTGCCTATGGTAGAGTGCACTTTGTTGATTCACCAATAGAGAGATGGAAATTAATTTATAAAATTTGGAACATTTGTATAAAACACCCAGCATATTTATTTTCCATGTGGTAATATGATCTGTTTGAAACTAACCTATATCTAAGTCAATTAATTTACCCACATGTGATGTTTACTCAAGGGATGTGGTAATAGCAGCAGCGTATCCACTTTGCTAGACAATTTAGGTTGGGATTCTCTTACACAGCGGCGTTTCCAATATAGATTAAACTTATTAAAAATATTTAAAGATGGGCCCTTTTCCGATGACATCAAGGATATAATACGAACCCCAACGTATTACAGTCGAAGGGATCATGAATATAAGACTAGAGAGATAGACTGCAAGACTGACAGGTTTAAAATGTCATTTTTTCCAAGAACGATAAAGGACCAGAATGCTTGTAGCCGAAATTCCCCAGGACATAGTTCATTACAATAAGTATTAACGTACAGGTTAGGGACTGCGCGAGGATATGTGTGTATTATTATTATTAGGTAATCTACCAGCTAGGGTAGGTTTTTGGATGGACACAACTATCAAATAAATATTTTGTAACTCCAAACAAAACCCAATCCAGCAACCTAAACTATATCAGGTCCCTCTTCATCTCTGTGTACTTCTTTCCACCCTTCATCCCTATCCTGTTCCTACCCTTTCCTCGCTTGCCCAACATTCTCCCCTCTATTACCTTCTTCAAAATCCCACTATTGCCGCTCACTACGCCTTTCATCCATTTTTCCTGCCTCCATAGGATTTCTCTCAACAAACCCCTCTCCTCACCCACCATCTCTAGTACTTCCTCATTTGTTTTCCTTTTGGTCCATTTCACCTTCTCCATTCTTCTCCACACCCACATTTCAAAAGCCTCCGATCTACGTCTATCCTCCTGCTTCAGCGACCACGTTTCCACGCCGTACATAGCTACGCTCCATATCAGAGTTTTTACAAGTCTTGTCTTAACATCCTTACTCAACGTCCCAGTCATCAACTCCCTCCTCCTTGAGAAAGCTTCCTTGCCTAGCGCAATTCTTCTCCTTACGTCCCTACCACTTTGATCGTATTGGTCCAAAACACTTCTGAGATATGTAAACTGCTCTACCTGCTCTATTTTTTCCTCGCCTATTTTAATATTTAGCTTAGCCTTTTTCTTTCTGGAAAATCGCATAACCTTTGTTTTATTAATATTGATTCTCATCCCATATTTATAGCACTGAACCTCCAATTCACTCAGCAATGCTTGCAACCCCTTGGCTGACTGAGCAACTAATGCTTGGTCATCAGCAAACCTAACCGATTTTACGAATTCCCCTCTGACTTTCATTCCTACCTCCAGTTCTTCCCATGCCTCTTTAATCATTTCCTCTACATATACGTTGAACAGCACCGGTGACAATGGGCAACCCTGCCTTACACCTCTTCCTAACACTGTCCGTCCGGACTCTCCGTTCCCCACTTGCACCTGAGCAGTCTGAGACATGTACAGGTTGCGGAGTAGTCTCCTGTCCCTCCAATCCATTCCTATTTTCTGCAATACACGCATTAATTTTTCCCAATTCACTCTATCAAACGCTTTTTCGAAATCTACAAAACAGGCAAAAACGTCCTGATTGTATTCTATATTCCTCTCGACTAGTGATCTCATTACTGCAATGGCATCACGCGTACCTCTTCCTTTCCTGAACCCAAACTGATCATCCCCTAAGTAATCATTTGCCTTACTCTCTATCCTTTTGTTGGTGATCCTGAGAATAACTTTAGCTGCGTGAGATATCAAACTTATTGTTCTGTAATCCTCACATGACGAAGCCTTTGCCTATTTTGGAATAGGAACTAACACCGATCTCATAAAATCTTCCGGCCAGATTCCTTCCTCATAGATACTACGAATCAGTCCATATATGGCCTTCTTCCCACCTTTTCCTAACCATTTCAACATTTCTACAGGAATGTTGTCCACCCCTACGGCCTTATTTGCTTTCATCTCCTTTAATGCCCTTTCTATTTCATCGTCGAGTATGCCTGGACCTAAGCTATCTTCTTCTACGTCATGTTCCTTTATGTATGTGTATATATATATGTATATATATATATGTGTGTGTGCATATATATATATATGTGAATATGTATATATGTATATATTTTTTCTTACAGGTTCCCCCCACCTTTCCTCACCTAACCCCCAACCCCCTCAACCCTTACCCTTCCCTCATGGTGCTACACCCCCTGCCACACACCTTTTTGGTGGCAGGGGGGGTAGAGTTCACCCCTATGGGGTGAACTCTACCCTCACCCATCAAACTGTCCTTCAAGTTAATAACTGTGGATTGAATATGTACTTATTGAAAGAAAGAGTGGTCATATCTCACAGTGGTGGAATGCCAGCCCTAAAGAACAAGGAGGAACCAGTTTTGGGCAGCAGGGAGTTGGCCCTCTTTTGTTAAGGAGGAGTTCAGGACATGCAGATAGAGAGCCCTAAGCATTTGAATCAGGAGATAGTCGAGCATATGTTTCTCCCACAGTTGCTTGTTGACATGCACAAGCATGTTGGTTTCCCACTACCTGAGGGCTAAAGAGTGTAGAGAAAATTTGGTCTATTCTTATATTGAGCTTCTATTGTTGTCACATTGTTTCATCATTATTCTGTGTATCCGATAGGTTTTGAAAAAACTATGAAAGCATTATAATTCATTCTTAAAATGTGGGGAAATCAAAAAATATTCATGAGCTTCTCTTTCCCTTAAGAGTTAGTGGATGCCCTGAATTTTTGATAAATATTTATAGTTAATAGTTTGTTGAATTTTGTTTTGATGAGCTTTTGAATCATTGTGTACTTGGTTATTTTTTTGAGGCGAGACATACGGTCAAGTCAGCTATGAAAATGAGGAGGAAGAAGTTGGCAGTAATGCACCAGAGTTTCCTGACACACAAATCAAATTTGAGCACATGGGTGGCCAGTAAGTAATTATTATTAGCTTCACTAGTAATCATGTATGTAATGAATTATGTAACACAATCCCTGCACATGTTTGAAATGATTGGCAGCAGCATGGAATTTAGGTATCAGGGAAATGAGTTTCAGTTGACTTGAGTCACTCTCACCATGCTTTGATTTTATCTGAGGTTAAGATGACATGAAAAAAGTGTAATGATTATTATTGTATTCTCTACAACTACTAAGCACTTTTAAACGTTTGTTTCGTCTTCTGATTAACCTCACTATAACCTGAGACAACACAACACGCAAGGTATCTTACTGTGTTGTAGCAAGTCAACCTTAATATCTCAAGTCATTTCAATATATTCATTGTAATTTGAAATCATGATACCCCAAAATCTTTAGGGTTTTGAGTGTATATTACATGTGAAATGCTTCTTTTGTAGGATTTCCTTGGTAGCAGAGGGTGCATCTATCCTTCAGCGACAAATCTCGAATGGAGATGATGAAAATGTGATCTATCTTGGTGATGATAAGCCCGTGAACCTCAAACCAGCTAACAGCAAAAAGAAGCAAAAGAAAGATTCAGAGGAGAAGAATAAGAACCCAGATGGGAGACAGAAAAAACAGAAGAATGTCAAAAAAGATAAAGGTGATAGTCATTGGACACATTTAAGTTTTTCAAATGATATGTTAATCAATAATTTTTAATTACATGCTACCTTTAATGCATATTTAACAAAAGTCCCAAGCTCACCAAATACAAATTAACATTTTTTTAGCAATTCAAATTGTAAATACTGGCCCATTTTGAGAAAAGATTTTTTTTTCCAAATCAGCATTTAGTTTATAAAAATGATAAAATATGTATTAGGTATTAAAAAATTCCTTTTTATATTTTATCTTTTTTAAGAAGCAGTCATCTTAAACTTTCAAAAGTTGTAAAGTATTATTTTGGGCTTGATGAGTTCTCCCGGTAAGACAATTCGATGCATTCCATTTGGCTTATGCTTTCTTGAGACTATTTTTCGTAGTATGTATGTAAAATTGGTGAATAATGAGTTTGTACCATAGAAATATGGATACATAAATATATTTTCCAAAATTATTGAGAATGATTGCTAATAGGGCTAAAAAGTGTCTTCAATTTTGTAATGAAAAAAGGGCATTAATAAAAGTAACATACTCAATCCATTAGCATTGGCTCCCTGTAATACTGCATCTTATTTAACTGAGGTTGCATCTATATAGTAATTTTCTCTGCTTCATGTTTTATCGATATACATATTATGTCCTTTGATCCATATCTAAAGGATTACATTAGGTAAAGAATATTTTTCAAAGAGGCAGGTATCTTAAATAAAGATGTGAATAAAAGACAGCTCTAAATATGGAGCATAGTTTTATATGGTTTGGAAACTTGTTTGTTGAGGCAAGGGGATAAGATAGATGGATTAGGAGCTTTTGAAATGTGGGTTTGAGGAAGCTTGGTGAAAATAAAGGGGATGGAAAGGGAAGGAAACAACTAAGTTCTAATAAAAAGAGACGTTTCAGGCATGATATGGTGGAATATCATGATTAATTAAAATTGGCAATTTTCCACAAAAATAAATTTTATTAATACCACCAGTTTCAATGTAACTACATCATCTTCTGGATGATGTAGTTACATTGAAACCGGTTGTATTAATAAAATTTATTTTTGTGGAAAATTGCCAATTTTAATTAACTAAGTTCTAGGCAAGATAAGGTAAGAGAGGAGGTTTCAGGAAGAAATTAGAAGGTGGGACAAGTAGAATTAGGTGAACTTGAGAGAGGATTCTGAAGACAGTAGTAGCTGGGAGAGTGAGGTGGGAAAGAGAGGGATGAAGAAAATAATTGGCATTTTAGATGGAAGTGAGAAAGTAGAAAATATGCACAGATAAAAGAGTGTTATTTAAATATGTAGTACGGAGTTAAAGGAAATGTTGTATGGGGTTAGTTAGAGGACGGAAGTGTGAAGAATGTACCAGGGTCCATAAAACCAATCCTACAGTGGTAGAGAATTACTAATTAATAATGCATTTTCTTGGATTCAGTACACCTTTCCATAAATGAATTGGCTATTCATACTTTGTACTCTGGATATTTAATTTTCTCCTTTATGCTATTTTTCTTTCCATAGTGAGATAATTTAAAATTTATATTTGTCAGCAGATTTGGAGAAAGGTAGTGATAGTGAAACTGAAGCCAAAGTGGAAAACCAAGTTAAACGTGGCCAGAAAGGTAAATTGAAGAAAATAAAAGAGAAGTACAAGTATCAGGATGAAGAGGAGAGGAAACTACGAATGGAAATTTTACAGGTAAGTTTTCCTTAACCTTCTCTTAACATCCTCAATGGGATGCCGATCAATATGCCCTTCATACTTTTTTCCTTGCTCCTAATGATTTTCCCCAAAAATTCCCTCTCCTTCCCCTTCATACCTAGCACTTCCTCATTTGTTTTCCTTTCAGTCCATTTCACCTTCTCCATCCTTCTCAAAAGCCTCCAATCTCATCTATTATCATGTTTCACTGGCTCTTTCCATGCTGTACACATTTACGCTCCATATCGAAGTTTTCAGGGATCGTTGAGGAGGGTTGCCCAACACACAAAATAATTATTGATATCATGCCTCTTAGTGAATGGTTCATAGTAATTTTATGATCCATGCAAACACTGTACAGTGAAATGTGTATCACGAAAAGATATAATTGTTAGGATTGTACTTTTTAATTTGTATCCAACGAGTTACTTCTTATGCCTTAATAGCATGGTTGCAGACATTCCAAAACCAGACTAATCACCTGGGGGATGGTTTGATTGTTGTATCACCAGGGTGCAGAGATAGGTCAGTGCCATCAAGACTACTTCACCCTTATTTAGTGACGTGGATGTCAGACAAATCTATTTGATTTATACCATTGTAGGTGTGAAGGACTTAGAAAAGGAGACTTTACCTTTCCACTGAAAAAGAGAGAATTTTGAATCTGAGCATGTTTCATTACACATTAGCATCTTCAGGTCCTAAGATAAAAATCTTTTTGTGCATTGGAATGTTTAAGTTGTCTTTTCATAGTTCTTTAATGAACTTTATAAATTATTGGCCTCCTCAACTATCTTCCGCATTTTATTTTTTGTGAATTATATTTTGCATGACCACGTTTTGAGATTGTTTTGACATGACTTCCTTGCAGTCTGCTGGCAGTGCCAAAGAGTCGAGCCATAAGAAGGCCAAGCAAGAACAAGGAGGATCGAAGAAGAATACCTCAAAAAAGAATCAAAAGAAGGGAGCCAACAAGATTGGCATGGTGCCATTTTCAGGCACTGGCATCCTTCTGGGGGATGAGCAGGGTGCCGATGAACTGGTGAACAACAACAGGGTTGTGGTGAAGGAGGAGCAGAGGGGGGAGGGGGAGGATGACATTGATGATGATGATGTGGCTCCTGCAACAACAGATGAAGTGGAAATGTTGCTCTCCCTCACTGGCCAGCCATTGGCCGAGGATGAGCTCCTCTTTGCCATTCCCACAGTGGCTCCATACAATGCACTTGCCAACCACAAGTAAGTGTCTGGGTTTGGAATTTAGTTTTAGACGGTTGTGCCATTGACTGGTCCAGACATTATAGCACTTAGTCAGTGTTTTCAATAATGCAGCGCCGAGACATGTCACATATTTTCAAATGTAAAGCATGAAGAAAGAATCAAATACTTTCCGCACTTGAATTATTCTTCGTGCTTTACGAATGGATTTCCATAAAGTATAGGCCTCGACCCTCTCTCAAATATTGTCAAATGTATAACCCAATGTTGTTCTATAATACAATAAAAGACCACAGTAAGGAACCCAAAGGTTTGTTTGATAGGTGAGGATTGAGCTTTACATAGTAATAAGCCCAATGAAGTTTTAAATTCACCATCAGTGTAATAAGCGGGGCCAGCTCCTGATTGTCTGTGCTCTGTATGGTTTCCAAGGAGGTGCTGGTGCCTAAAAAATCAAATAGCTTGGTTGAAACTGATGAAGCAATGAAGTGGAAAATATTAAGAGCTCCTAAAAACTAAATTTTAACTTTCTCAGGCATAGATATTGGCCATTGTGTGTGCACTTTTTAAAATTTTTTGACATATGCTCATCAAATGAATTGATACAAATCATTTTCATTATGCTGAAAGTAAAATATCACTCCACTCTGTAACAAATTGCTATGATATATTATTCCAAACTAGTGTCTGGTTTATAAAAAAATTATTTATTATTTTCAAGGGTCCATTGGTGCTTTCACGGCCTGGAGTTCACTTTATTCTTTTCAAAATGTGCTTAATCACCGAAAAAGTTTGCTTTAAGAATTTTTGATTGTTGATACTTGATTAGTAATGAGTATATTTCGACAGTTCATAATATGAGTATGCATTCATAGTACTACTTAATGTCACAGTCACATATATTTTAGAAGTAATTTTTCAATATTCATCATAGAAAAAATATCCAGATGTGACATATATTTTATTTAATAACATACATATATGCACCATGAATCATGTTATTGGAGTGTAAGACCCAATTAATAAGATGCAATGTGATTGTTGATAAAAACATCCATCTTCTTATGCCTTTCTGTTCTATTAAAATATATCATTAATAATACCCCTACATCCATTGATTAATGATTGAAGAGGCAAGTTGGAGCAATAATTTGTTTTAGCAAATGGAGTGGTAAATGTATTTACCAATCTCTTATTTAAAGTCAGAATGTAAAAATTAATTTCTTCCAAAAGTAATGTCCTTGAAATTATGAAAAACATTAAACAAAGACAATTACCTCTGTATTTTCCTTCTTACTTCTTCAGTGGCCATAGCATATGAGATAGGGCCAAAAAGTAGTAGGACTGAATTCATTAAAATTTTTTTATTGAACTAATCGGTACAAATCCTTAGTAGTCATCAAACTAGCACCCTTGTGCTTTGACACAATGCTTATAACGCGATTCCCTTGAGGTCTCACTTGAGCCGAGGAAAGAGGAAGAAGTCCGTTGGTGCCAGATCTGGACTGTAGGGTGGTGAGGCAATGTGACCGTGCTCGGCCAGGAACTCCCTCACCAGCAGTGCAGTGTGGCACGGCATGTTGTTGTGGTGAAGCTTCCATGAATTGGTGATATCTGACTGCACGCGGCGGACACGTTTGCGCATTCTGTCAAGCATGTCCCCCTAAAAACTGGCATTCGCAGTCTGACCAGGGGTTGCAAACTCCATGTGAACCACGCCACGATGCATTTGACCCTTGACTTGCTCGTTCTTGCTTTCTACGGACGTGGGGACTTGTTGGTGTGCCACTCGGCATTCGGGCATTTGGTCTCCAGGTCGTACCCAAAACACCATGTTTGGTCACTGGTAATCACATTGTTGAGGAAATTAGGGTTTTCTTGGAAACTGTTCTGAATTTCCTGGGAAATTTGCACAGGATTCACTTTTAGTTAATCACTCGGGACTCTTGGCACACATCTTTTGCATGGCCAAATCCTCAGCTATAGTTTTTTGGATGCTACCGTACGAAATCCCTAATTCATCAGCAATCAGATGAATGTCAGTGCACTGGTCAGTGAGTGGCTTAAGGCAGCATCCCCGTAGGCATCCTTAATCATTTCAAGGGTTTCCAATGTGGTTTTTCCAAGTTCGGGTTTACTATCATCTCTTGAGTATACTATCTTCTGTAAACTATCATCAAGGATCTTGCATCTCTGAAATCATAATAGAGAATGTAGAATAATTTTTAATATTGAGATGGTTTTTCCTAGGTCATCTTGTGGGCTATTTGAATTCAATTAGAGTTCTGATGAATGATTGAATCTTATACTTCATTGCATCACCAAATTGGTGGCAAATTAATCTTTTGGATTTTCTTTCAGATATAAGGTGAAGCTCACTCCAGGGACGGGTAAGAGGGGAAAAGCAGCCAAGACTGCATTGAATATGTTCTTGAAGGATAAGACTTCAACACCAAGGGAGAAAGATTTATTGAAATGTGTTAAAGATCAAGATACTGCAAGAAACATTCCTGGAAAAGTCAAAGTGTCTGCACCAATGCTGCAGAAAATGAAAAAATGATATGTTTCAGTGAATTATTTTTTATGTAAGGAGGAATGTTGTATAAATATTTTACAGTTTTTCACATGTTGTAATTTATTGTTGGATTATTCCTGGAGAATATTTTTTTAAATTTTTGAAAAAAAGGGATTTTTCAAGATTTATTGTAGATGATGTTCAGTGAATTATCTGTTTTCAGGTAATTTGTTTCCTTTGCACTCGTCTCATATCTTTCAAGTATTGAGGGGTGTGACTAAGATAAAGTAAGACATAAATTTCAGTCCAGATGGTTAGCTTATTGACCTTGTTGTTCCAGCATCATAGGCATTTAAGCAGTGAATATTATTTAATTTTATCTTCAGATATTTCAGACTTTTTTCATTAATTGAATGGTGTTTCAAGTGGTTTACATACTTTTTTTTTATGGACATTTTTTAAATAGTTTTTTTTCAGGGCATTATGAATCAGACCTTCCAAATTAAGTTACCAAATGGATTTAAATCTTGCTTGCACAGTTTTCTTCTATATTGTGTGTAGTTAAATTATTTTTTGTGATTTTTATATTTCTAGCTGAAAGGTGATGACAAAATATATGTATTTTTTATCAATGTATTACTATTTTGAATTTTTTGTAAGCTAAGCCTTTGAAGAAAATTCACCCTTGGTGTTGGCGCAGCTCCATAATGTTCCATTTTTGGAAATGTTACCTTTGAAAAAGTTATTGGAAACTTTGAACCTGTGGTACTATGTTTAAACCAATTAGACTTCTTCTCCTCTATGATATGTGAGTAGAGTGCTGGGTCTTTGTGTTTATTTTCTGATTCACTTTCACGATTCAGCTCTAGTTATATAAATTAGCTGGATTTTGGATTGTGGCAATTGGTGAGTGCTACCCACCTGTCATAGGTTTCGATCACCATGAATTGGAATTACTGGCCCTGTTAGAATATTAATAAATACAAACTTAGGAGGAGATACATGCAAGTTCATGCATTTCATAAGAATACTTGTCTTGGTTTTTAATAAAACTAAAAAAATGAAGCTTGACTTTGTAGAACTTGTGGATGTCCATTGTGAAAACTGCAAAGCTAGTGAAAAACTATAATCTATGTTTTCTCTACAGATTCTATTTTGGTGCTTAGTTCACCATGTGTACATTTTCATAGCATTCTAAGTACATATTTTCATTCCTACCACAAAATAAGTCCTTTTACACTTATTTTGTGGGGTGGGAAAGAATTTATTTTTGGAAGAATGTTAGGATTAAGGGGCACTCAACCATGGTTTTAAAATCCTGAAAACAAGGTCTTTCCTCAGGAGAAATATATGGGGTCTTATTTGTTAGCAGGCCTTAGTTCTGGAGCTTGCCCAACTTAGATGGGAGAGATTTTAGTGCTTAATAGGCCTGGCTTTTCCAGGTTAAAGCACAAGGCATATTCAAAGAGTAAGGGTCGTTTCATCATGAAAAGAAATATATTAACCAGAAAACGTTTGCGTTGATGGTTATAGTTTTCACACAAACCTAATTCACTTTTGTACATAATCGCCTTTCTCATCTGAGCACTTTTCGTAATTCTTCACCAGCTACTTAAATCCCTAGGCATATAGAAGTTTGCCACCTGGGAATTGAATCAGTTGACAATGGCGGTCTTCAGTTCCTCATCTTCTTAAAACCATTGTCCACTGTTACAAGCGCAAGAAGAGGAAATAGTTGCTAGCTTCACGGTCGGGCCACGAGTTGAAAGAGAATGGAACATTTAAATATGATCGCCTATTCATTGCCGTTAAAAGGGCCGCTTAGTAAGTTTTTTGGAAAGGTGTTTCTACAAGTCATTCCATTGGTCACTTTGAAGGAAGATTTATCTAACCTTATAAAACGTAACCTGATTGGTGGAAATACTATTAGTCATTCATTTTATTCAATGTTGGCGCCACCATCGATGAGCGGTGAACATTTAAAATGGTTGGTAATCAGTCAGGTAGTGGCGCCAGTACCAATAGATTTTTAGTAGATTGTTGCTCTAATTTAACCAATTCTCAGATTTAATTTACTTGAATAACATTAATATAAAATAAAAGTATTGCCGATGTCTGAAATACGAAGTTTCCGGAAAGGTGTTCAGTGTTTCTACAAAAACCAGTGAATTCCACGATGGTCACAACAGGTGCTTGCATTTATATGCTGGGAGTTAGTTAAGAATACATTTAACTGAATTTAAATTAGCATATTATAGTATTAATTTAAGTATCAAAGAATAATTAAAGTAAGTAAAAGTTAAATATGTTGTAATTAGAAAACTAAGGTTTCCATAATGAAATAGAGTGATTGCAACGATCTTTCCAATTTCTTGGCAGGCACACAGGTCGATACAGTTCTACAACAAATGCATTAATGTCGAAAGAATTATCTGCAATTATTTATATCCCGGGCAAATTAAGGTATTTTCTTTATTAGAAAATTAAGGTTTTTAAAGTTAAATGCATTAATTCCAACAATCTTTCTAATTCCTTGGCGGTCACAACAGACGTAGATATTTCTAGAACGAATGTGTTAAATGCCATAAGATTTAACTGAAGTTATATTCCGGACAAATTAAAGTCAATTTAACATTCATAAAACGTTTCTAGGGGATTATTTAGCGTTTTCTGCGGAATCACGACGACCTTGGCTTAGATTCTCTGTCTATGGCAACATGTGTGCACATTTCTATTATGAATATGTAATGTGGGGAACTTTCGATGATAATTTTGACTCATTAGTTATACATAAATTCTTCATTTTTCCTGGATTAATTTTTCTACTTAAATTGAAGTAAGCATGGACGCTGCAAATGATTCTTATTCCGTGTGCATGAATATGTGACATTTCGTCGACGAGCAAGTCATCACAAAGCGCATTCATGTAAATACTCGGCACTTAAGTGTAAAATGGTACAAGTGTTATTCTATATCTTTCATATATTTTATGATTATGTGTGATAAATATTATTAAATTATTATTTCATCTCATTATTTTACCGTGGTGAAATATAAGATATGTCATGTAGAAATTTATCCATACATGTTTATTATAAAAAATAAATAGTTACAGCTTTTCATGCCTTCACAAAACATACCCATTTAGGCCATAAAAACAACTTGATTAAAAAAGCTTTAATTATCTGATATGAGTTGCTATCTTTTATACCTCCTGGAATATGATTATAAATTTTAATGCCAGCATAAAGGGGTCCTTTTTGAAACAAAGAAGTGGAATGCTGTATTACATGTTTCTTTTTTCTTTGTCTTGTGGCATAACAATAGATCAATCAATCAATCAAATGTTAAGATTGATTCATTGGGAACTCATAAGTGCAATACCTTTCAGTTCCTTCTCATAACAGAATGTATGAAGCACTATTTGATACTTAATATTATGTACAACATTTCACATAGTACTCATCTATAAGTCAGAGTATGAGAGATATCAACAGCTGTCATAATATTGACCTATTTTCTATTTCACCATGCTGTGTAAAATGATACAAATGTTATTCTATATCTTTCATATATTTTATGATTATGTGTGATAAATATTATTTAATTATTATTTCATCTCATTATTTTACAGTGGTGAAATATAAGATATACAACATTTCACATAGTACTCATCTATAAGTCAAGAGTATTAGAGATATCAACATCTGTCATAATATTGACCTATTTTCTATTTCACCTTGCTCCCTTACAAATATGTTCTTAAAATTCCTGAAACATTTTAGTATGCTTAATTTTGCACTACTTTATTACTGTGTGTATATCTATGCATGTTAAAAAGTTGTTCCTAATACCCATTGGGTAAACTTGGTTTTCTGATGTCACAAGGTCTGTTAATACCTACCATTACCATTTATCATTCTGTTTCATCATATGGCTTGTAATAAGTGCCTTACTTGTGATTTAATCTCCTAATCTTTAATATAGATATTCATATAAAGTGCTTATTACAAGCCATATGATGAAACAATGATAAATATTAATGGTAGGTACATGTATAATATGTATCCACATGCACACTTGATACATATTAGCAATTAATAATAGTAAAAAAAGATAAACACAAACTTAGACAAAACTCAATTTGATATTTTGGCGCTCTCGGCCATCTCCCTAAGGGTATTAGAAGTTACTGACAGGAAAGTAAGGGGGTGAAGGAATACTGGGAGGGGGAGGGTTAAATAGAAGGGCATATCTAATTGGTGATAGGTTGTTGAGTGGATGGTGTCAGCTTATGAGAACATTTTAGTCCAGGGTGGTGGTACGATTAAAAAAGATTCATGCAAGCTAAGTCCTTTATTGTATTGGTGTGGATGTTGGGGAGCGGGAGGCAATGATGGGTACTTCGTAGGAGTTGTTGAAATTTTTACTCTGGGGAGCTATGTGTCTGGGAAAGGGAAGGAAGGCAGATGGGGAGGGTGGGTTACAGGATGCTCTGTGATTATTGATTCTAATATTGAGGGACATGGCACATTGGTTAATATAAAATGCTGGGCAGAGGGCACATTGTAGGAGGTATATGATAATTTTAGAAATGCAGGAAGATGTCAGGAGAGAGAGGAGATATTTGAGAAGGGTCAGTTGTGAAAGGGAGTATGTTCGAAGGATGGAGTAAATTTTGTATCTAACATGAATGTATGGAGTCAAAGGATTTTTGGGAATTTGAGTGGAATTAGAAAGAGACCTGGTGGATGTGAGAATATTAGAAAGATTTGCTGGGTGTTTAAATGTGACACTTGGGCATTTGGAGAGTAGGACTGAGGAATGGAATTTGTTGTTAAAGAGGGAGATTTGTACATTTAAAAGTAGGATTTGAGTGGGAGAAATGGCAGAAGTGAAAGAAACAGAGGATGTTGTATAGAGGGGAGAGATTATGGGAGTCCATGCAATTTTGCCAAATGAGAAAAATATCATCAGTGTATCTGAGCCAAAGTAAGGGTTTCAGGGTGCATTGGGAGTGAAAATTTGGTTCAAAGAAGCTTGGGTAAAGATTTGTTTAAGGACATAACTTGCTTCCAATGGTGTAACTTTTGATTTTAATGTAGTGGCTTTTGTTGACATTGAAAGGATAGCATGTGAGAATGGATTTTTTAAGTTGTAAAAGGAAGTCTGTGATAATGGCTTGTGGATTGGGGAATTTGAAATGGAAATGTTGAAGAGAGGGGGGACTTTCTTCATGGACGATAGATGTATATATGGAGTTCATATCAATAGTGGGTTAATGAATTTTTGGAAGATTGTAGAACTGAAAGGCACTATGATTAGATTGGGAGAGGATTGAGACCTTCACGGGGACCTTTGCCTTTAAGAAAGGATATGATATCATTTTGAAGGATAGGGTTTCAGTCATGTGGGTTGTCAGTAGTAGTAAGTAGTTTTTTCCAATTTCAGAAATGCAACAGCAACTCCCCTATGCAGCGTAAAAAGTGATGGAGAGTCAATAACTTGACATTTTATAGTATGAGACTGCTACAGTTACTTTGAGGGAATAAATAAACTATATCCTCATGAAAAACTCACACTTTTATAGGCACAAAATTTTGCTCAAATAAAAGATCATGGAATCATGTGATACAGAAACTCTGCAAATACTCTGTGCATGACATAACCAACATGATACAAAAAGGTTTGCAATTAAAAGCATTACTTTAATGATCTTTAAATTTTTTAACAGAAATAGTGGAAGCAAAAATGAAATATTTTCTATTTGTATTTGATTACTTGCCTTATTTCCTTTGTAATTCTTAACCTTTCATCAGATTTCCCTAGTTAATGACTACTCACTTACACAACTTGCTCAATGCATGAGTATTGTATTGAAAACATCCTTTCTAATCCTGGATTTTACAGTAACTCTTTCTTTAGCAGCAATATAGAGCTCTCTTTTGACAATATCTACTCTTATAGTAAAAATTTGGCAGAACTACTAGAAGTGAACCGGAAATCATAAGGCCAACATTGCCATTATTATGAAGATAGTTTTTCATCAGACATGATTAAGCATTGAACTTGTATTTTTCAGAAGAACTTTGATCTGCATAAGTGAAATTGTTTTGGCCAATTTTAACTTCATGGTAAATTATTGATTCTCGTAACTGGATCATTGAAGTACAGCATGAATTATTGCTTAAACAGTGACTTAGTTTGAGGTAGGAATCTAGTAATAAAAGCAGATCCACTTTGTTGAGTACCTCAAACCTGTTTTATGGGTTTATATTTTGTTTCTTGGGACAATCAAAAGTATTGCCTTCTATGCCCAATCTGGTTCCAATTCTGTATCAAGAAAAATACTGGGATCACCCTCCTGATCCCAGTAATCTTGAAGAATTTCTTGATCTAGGGGAGAAATTTCATCGAATCTGATAGGAGGGCTCTCATCAAGGAATTGCATCCTCATCTCAGGTTCCTCTCCTATTCCAGGCTCAAATCCCACCATGTCATAAGGTGTCCTTGTATCTCCAAGGATATCTGGATCTTGATCAGGAGTATTATAATAATTCCTGATGACACCTTGGTGTGCATCTAACCAGGCATTTAATTCCCTTTCTCGAATATCCCAAGGTGGCACTTCTAAACTTAAGTCAGGGGACTCAACAAATTCCCCTGATAAATCTCCTGTGATATCATCCAGGGAATCAGAGTATTCTTCATCAAGAAGCCATGGATTCTCTAAATCTTCTTTTTGCTGTAATGGCATCGTAATACCTGGTACTTCTGGTACTCTGTTATATACGTCTTCTGTATATCTATCTTCATGATGAGACATCCTTCCAGAATATTCTTCATTATTGATTTCATTGACATATTCTAGGGGTAGCATTCCTCCAGGGTGTAATTGATGCAGGGTTGATGGGCCTTGTGTTTCATGAGCAAAATCTTCTCCCTCCCTGATGGTATATGACATATTACCGATGGGTGATATTTCCAAGGAGTCATTGAAAATCTCAGGAGAAAGGGCCAGTTGCATCTGATGAGTTGCATCTGATGGTATGGAAACATAATCTGGATGAAATTGCATTCCTTCTTCAATTGGATACACATTTTCAGGCCCCATAGATTGTCTTGTAATTTGTATTGGGGAATGTTCCTGCATCCTGATTTGCATACAAAAAAATAAAATTTTAGTTGAAAAGTTAAAATTCCAAATGTGAACTTAATAAAAGCATCCTTTTATGAATAAAGCGTTATATATTTTTTAGGGAATCTACCGGTTAAGGTAGGTTTTTGGATGGACACGATTATCAAATAAATATTTTCTAACTCCAAACAAAACCCAAGACAGCAAGCTACTCTACATCAGGTCTCTCTTCATCTCTGTGTACTTCTTTCCTTCCTTCATCCCGTCCAACATCCCTATCCTGTTCCTGCCCTTTCCTCGCTTGCCCAACATTCTCCGCCCTATTACCTTCTTCAACATTTCACTACCGCTCAATACGCCTTTCATCCATTTTTCCTGCCTCCATAGGATTTCTCTCAAAAAACCACTCTCCTCACCCACCATCTCCAGTACTTCCTCATTTGTTTTCCTTTCGGTCCATTTCACCTTCTCCATTCTTCTCCACACCCACATTTCAAAAGCCTCCAGTCTACGTCTATCCTCCTGCTTCAGTGACCACATTTTCGCACCGTACATAGTTTCATATCATAGTACAAAGTTCCATATCAGAGTTTTTACGAGTCTTGTCTTAACATCCCTACTCAACGTCCCCGTCATCAACTCCCTCCTCCTTGAGAAAGCCTCCTTGCCTAGCACAATTCTTCTCCTTACGTCCCTACTACTTTGACCGTATTGATCCAAAACACTTCCGAGATATGTAAACTGTTCTACCTTTTCTATTCTTTCCCCTCCTATTTTAATGTTTAGCTTAGCCTTTTTTGAACTGAAAAATCGCGTAATCTTTGTTTTATTAATATTGTTTTTCATCCCATATCTATTGCACTGAACCTCCAATTCACTCAGCGATGCTTGCAACCCCTTGGCTGACTGAGCAACTAATGCTTGGTCATCAGCAAACCTAACCAATTTTACGAATTCCCCTCCGACTTTCATTCCTACCTCCAGTTCTTCCCATGACTTCTTAATCATTTCCTTCACATATACATTGAACAGCACCAGTGATAATGGGCAACCCTGCCTCACACCTCTTCCTAACACTGTCTGTCCGGACTCTCCGTTCCCCACTCGCACCTGAGCAGTCTGAGACATGTACAGGTTGCGGATCAGTCTCCTGTCCCTCCAATCCATTCCTATTTTCTGCAATACACGCATTAATTTTTCCCAATTCGCAATTAATTAATAATTTAAGTCATCATTTGCCTTACTCTCTATCCTTTTCTTGATGATCCTGAGAATAACTTTAGCTGTTTGGGATATCAAACTTGTTCTGTAATCCTTACATGATGTAGCCTTTACCTTTTTCGGAATAGGAACTAACACTGATTTCATAAAATCTTCCAGCCACATTCCTTCCTCATAGATACTTCGAATAAGTTCAAATAGATTCTTCTTCCCACATTTTCCTAAACAATTTGGTAGTTTTACAGGTATGTTGTCTACCCCAACGGCCTTATTTGCTTTCATCTCCCTTAATGCTCTTTCTATTTCATCGTCAAGAATGCCTGGACCTAAGCTATCTTCTTCTACCTCATGTTCCTTTTCTATGTCTAACATTGTTGGTCTAAGTTCTCTGCCATACAGTGTTTCTATATATTCCTTGGATCATTTCTGTGTCAACTTCTTTCTTACCCAACTTATCTTTAACTCTTAGCACAGATCTTGCCTTCTTACTTCCCGATAATAACTTAACCTTGCCATATAGCACATCAATTTCACCCTTCCTCTGTAAACTTTCCATATCCTCGCATTGTTTTTTCCACCATTCTTCTTTTGCTGCGTTATATAAATATATATATATATATATATAAACCATAAACAAGGTAATCAACCCGAAGGTCGGTTTAGTAGGTGATGGTAGAGCTCACCCATGTACCAAGCCCTTACGGCGTGTGAATATTCACACATCAGGGTAGGGGGGCCAGTTCCTTTCCCTGTGCCGGTTATGGTTTCCCAGGAAGATCTGGTACCCGAAAAATCAACTAGCTTATATATATATATAAATGATTAATACATAAATATAAATAAATATACAGGGATTATCATAATGAATATTGGGATTTTAAGACTGTAGTGTGTATTACGTTTAACTAACAATTACAAGTTATACAGTCATACATGAAATTAAAGAGAAACCAAAAGAGTGTTTCCTACAAGTGTACAATCGTATCACCATTTGTCACAGTGAGTTTTTCCCAAACTTGGATGAGTATTTCAGGAGCAATTGTTGCAACAACTGCTCCAATTATGCTTCTTAAGTTGGGCTGGTCAGCTGGTAGTGGAGACGTGTACATGATCCTTTATTTATTTATTTATTTACATACTTCGTTGCAATTAGGCAATTTACCTGGTGGCAACGGTCCAGTGTGATCACTGGTCACTCTTACAATGCACATACATACACACACAAGAAGAACAGATATGAGACAAAATGCTCGTATATTCAATGACACTTTTAAGATTACCGACCTCTCCTTTACTATCACACAAGGATTAGGTGTACACCACACGAGTACATACTACGCACCGTCCATCGCCACACTTCGTCCGTAATCACGTATTACCGTTCAAAATCGCGTCCCATTAACACATTATTCATAGCACAAGTACATACGGTTTTATTTCTCACTCACACGTTTTTAAGGCGAGCATACACCTCGTTTTAAATTTATTTAATGAATAAGGTAAGGACTTAAAGATATCCTCAGGTAACTCATTCCATTCTTTTATTCCACGATTGAGGAAGGAGTTTTTTTTAATGTTTGTTTTGTGCCCTCTATGTTTTATTTTGAACTGATGGTCCTTCCGCCCAATGTAATTTGGTTTGTCTAATCTTTCTGAGAGCTCCTCCCACCCCTTCTCTTTATTTACTATCTTGAACATCCCACATAGCCTGTTCAGCTTCCTTCTGAGTCGGAGCGGTGTCCATCCTAGTGTCTCTAACATTTCTGTCACACTATCTGTCCTGTTATGTCTTCCTAGAGCGTACCTAGCTGCCTTTCTCTGTACTTTCTCAAGCTTATTTATATGCACCTTTACCATAGGGTCCCATACTGTTGTTGCGTACTCCATTATTGGTCTTACAACTGAAGTGTATGCTAATTCTTTAGTGGATTTGTTGCTCCCCTTAAGGTTCCTCATGACCCAGTGTAGAGTTTTAAAAGCCTTACCTGCCACCTTATCTATATGATGTCCCCATTCTAAGTTAGCTGTGAGATAGACACCTAAATATTTACATTTCTCAACTCTTACAAGATTTTCACCTAGCAAGTTATAATCTCTATTTTCCCTTCTCCTTTTCCTACTAAATGTTATTAGTTTACACTTTTTTGTGTTTACACCCATCTTATTATTAGTAATCCATTCCGATACTCTGTTTAGATCATAAACTTATGAATTTATGAACCCTTTATGAAGGAATTTGAAACTTCTGTACCTTTAACAGCCCTAGGTTGGTATAGTTTTCCCCTTGCTGCATCTAAACATTTCTCTTACCTTCTTGTTCGCCATTTGTGGTTTTCCTTGTCTCTGGAATTCTTTCTACTTCTCCATGCCCACACATTGCACTTTTTGGTACATTTCCTAACCTATATTAGTTTCTCAACTAAGTTTTTTATTTAACTCTCAGTACATTCTTCTCCCCCCTCTCTTTATCTTAAAATTCTTCCATTTCCTCCTCCTGTCCATCCTCTGTATCATCTCTCCAGTTAGTTATCTGTGGTTTTTCTATTCTCTTACTGCTTATTGTTTATGTTGTTTTATTTCTGATTCTTTCTAGCCAATTTTTAAAGTGTGCCCACATTTCCTCAACAGTTCCTATCTCCTTATCCTCAATGACTCTTTAAGTTTGTTTCTCTGGGTAACTATTCATTTTATACTCATTAAAAGTTCAAGATTACATCTTACCCTTTCTTACTCTTTTTCTTTTTGAATTTTGATGGCATTTCATAATAAATAACATATTGTTCAAATCTGAAACCTCTCTGGGATGGCTTTGTAAATCGATCCTGCTCTTCCCAAGGCTTCATCTAATAATGATTTCCTCTAACTGGTGCCTACCTGCCTTCAGTATTTGCCATGTGTGATGCCTACTTAGGTGATGTGTTTGAACCAGATGCTAACAGTTATCAAAATCTCTCCTGAAAAATCTTGATTGCTGTCTCTTTTAGATTCATTCTTATTCCTAAACTACTTTACTTTTCTACCCACCTCTCATCTCTCCCAGGCTCACCCTCTAACTAAGGGGGCTGATCCGCTACACTCCAGCCATCCGCATCGGCAGAAAAAAATAATTCTACTTATTGTTAGGACAGATATAGTATTCTAAATTCACCACTCTTCTATTCCTAGGTTCCTATTTAGTATGGTTACTCCCACATTTACTCTCCTCCTTTCCACTATTAATTACTATGTAACTATTGCTCCAGTAATTCCTGTTGTCTCTCCCATGCATCTGACCAGTAAGCTGGTCCTGGTGGTGGTGGGGTAACCCAGAGTTCACAGGTTCAATTCCCACCTAGGTGGGTTTTCCTCCATCTAGGGCTTGGTTGTGTATAATTAGCTTCAATGAAATGTCTAAGGGTTAGTTGAAAGAAGGGACTAGAAGTCTTAACTTTGCCTCAAGTCTATAATTAAATGTATTTTGACATATCTCTACTTTCTTTCCCTATTCCTCTCTTAATGTTTTTGAATTTCTCTGTCCATATCCTAAGAGTTCATTATTATACCTATGTGATGTCACCATTTAACACATACTCTTCCAAGTTCAAAGAAATATGTGAAATACTAAAACGGTAACTTTTTATAGAGTCATCTACTAATGCACATTACAATGCAAACATTTTTTAGTGTAAAAATCAATTGACTTGACCAGGATTCAAACCCAGAAACCTGGTAGTTCCCCAGATACCAGAGTGTAAGATGTCTCTTTGACAGCGTAATTGGTTAAAACACTAGCCCGGACTCGGAGGGTTCTGGGTTTGAATCCTGGTCAAGGAGAATGATTTTTACACTTTGAAAAGTGTTGCATTACATACTCTTCCATTTGGTTTAGCCCCAGAGATGAATCTAAGGGGGTGGTGGTACACTGGGACTATGCTCCTCCCTTGGGAATCTTTTGGCTTTAATAAAATTCAAAATTACTATGAATTTTTACTGACATTACTTTGTATACTTTGGTTACTCCTCAAGCATAAAACCATCTGCTGTGGGTTGCATTGTGGCCTCTAAATTGGTGTAATTATTTTAAAATTTAACATGATTTTCAACTTTCTTTGTCAAAGAGTTTTAAAAGTTTTTCGTTCATATTAGATAATGGAGGTCTAATCTCTTCAGTCCCTTCAGAGGTTGTCTAATGTATAGTTGCAAATATGTGTTAGCGTGCTACTTGATGTTCATTTCCATTGGATTAAAGTTTGATACCTCTGGAGAGTTTAATATAAGTGATTAATCAGGGTAGTGATTTTACATACCCCTGATTGGCAAAGGGCATAGCTTGAGCAGGTGGCAAACTAACTCTTCCACTGTTTTCATTCCTCCACTTCTTGATTGGTTTCCCCAATGAAGTTATTGATTGTAATGGAAAAAATGATTTGTCTCCATTTTCCCACAATGGCAATCGATCCTTTTCAGAAAATGCAAAGTAGCACTGTATTCCAAATCCAGGAATCTCTTGTACTGCTGCATACGTTTTCATATCATATGATGCTTCAGCATTCACAGGAGGCCCATCTCCTGAACTGCTCTCTTTGATTTCTTTCAGCATTTCCATGGCCATCCCGATTATCTAAATCCAGTTTTAAAAGTGAAAAACTTTGTTTGAGAAGAGAGCACACAATTTTGGTACATTTACACTTGCTGCGAATTAAGGTAGAGATGTACTCCAGAGGTTTAAATTTGTAGATTGGTGTGAGATGAAATCAGTCATGCTGCAAATATCAATGGATTAAGCAGCAGCTGAGGAACAATGGAAAATTGTTAAATCTTTGGCATTTTGAAGTGAGCATTTGTATTTCTTGCCCTGTAGTCTGAAAGGAATAATATGGCTTTGCCACTCATTGTGGTATGCTGCATCATCAGTGTACAATCAAAAGTATCATGTTTAAAGAGAGACAAGTCTTTCTTTCTCCTAGAATATTGTTGCATTTCCATTTAGAATTGTTTGGTCTTAGTGACATTTCAGACATGGTGACCAAAGAATCAATACAGAGTTGCATGCTAAAAGTTTTTCATTCAGCCAAAGGGTTGTAAGCATTACTGAGTGAATTGGAAAGTCAGTGCTATAGATATGGGATGAGAATAAATGTAAATAAAACAAAAGTTATGTAGTTGTCCAGAGAGAGAAAAGCCAAGCTAACTGTTAAAATTGAAGAGCAAAAACTAGAGCAGGTGGAACAGTTTCAGTATCTTGGAAGTGCTTTGGACCAAAATGGTCAAAGTATTAGGGACACAAGGAGAAGAATTGCACTAGCTAAAGAGGCTTTCACAAGGAGGAGGGAGTTGATGGCAGAGGTTGCATAAGGATGTTAAGAAAGGTTTTACACTTAAATTAAAACTTTGATATGGAGCATAATTATGTACGGCATGGAAACATGGTCACTGAAGGAGGAGGATAGACGTAGATGAGAGAATTTTGAAAAGTGGGTTTGGAGGAGGACTGAGCAGGTGAAGTGGACAGAAAGGACAAAAATGAGGTGTGGTGGGTGATAGGGGATTGTTGGGAAAAATCATAAGAATACAGGAAAAATGAATGAAGGGTGTGTTGATCGTCAGTGAGATTTTGAAGTCTGTTATTGAGAGGAGAATGTTAGACCAGTGAGGAAAGGGTAGGAATAGAATAGGAATGAGGGGAGGAAGGAAGTATACAGAGATGAAGAGGGGTGTTGTAGAGTAGGATGTTGGGCTGTGTTTTGTTAGGAGAGATAAGATATTTATTTGGCAGTTCTGGCCATTCAAAATCTACCTTAATCACCATATTATTGTTTCTATCAACATAATAATAACCCATTTTACGTTGATAGAAACATTTACTGCCTCTAAAGATTACTAAAAAAATCAACTTATTAGTTAGTATGTATGGCATCACATCTATGCATATATCTAATTCATGCCTTGTAAGCCACCACAAGAGCACATGGGGGTGGGTTTTAGATCACCAGCCATGCATCCACAATCATTAATTATCAACCATCTATTCAATCATCTAAACATACATTACAATACTAATTATCCCCTAAGCACCTGAGGTCATACATATTTTTATCTCTAATGGTATGAGGAAAAAACAACATCTTTAATCTATCCGTCCTACTAACTATCTCCCTGATTTTATATGTATATGATAAAGATCTACCACAGTAAATCGGGGCACAGTAAATGCAGTAAACAGCATAAACATTACACTTTTTCCACTATTTAATCAAAACCAAAAGAGAATCACATTTTAGACTAGTAAAGGTGAAATTTCTATTTTCATGGGGTGAGAGAATAAAAAAGTGCAAGTTTAATGCATCTAAGGAGTTCCTGGTTTATGATAGACTATGCTGAGACAAAACAAGCTTATCTTCCTGGTTTGTTGGTGGTGGACATTTTTTATTGGTGGGGGACATTATTTATTTTTATTTTTGTTGGTGGTAAAATTTTTCTTAGCCTATGTTTCAATAGGATCGAGTTTTTCCTTGACATTTGGAAGACATTTGTAAATAAGCATACAGATCGTTATGAACCATGATGTAAAGCTGTTTAATTACCGTTTTAAGATGCTTCCTTGAATGGAAATAGGAAATAATCCTAATAGCACTTCTTTGCAGAATAAATAAATTTTGAACCACTTTGTCATGGAGCCCACTTTAATGAAATAAATCAAATGGAATTGGAAAAGGGAAAGTAAATTGAGCACAGGTAGTCCCTGGGGATTGTTTGATGAGGGTGTGTGACTTTCAATTTCTTTTGCTTTCAAATTCAAAACCAAGCAGCTTTGTACAGTCTGGGTGCTCTAACGATGGATACTCTGAGGGAGTATGATGCTGCTTGGATTTTTCTCACAATTGAGTAAAGGTCCATTGACTGACTTTCTCACCACAAAATGGTGTTGAGGGATTTGCATGTGGTGCTTGAGTCGTTTGGAGTGAAAATTCTGCTATCAGCATTAAAAAAAGGATGCGTTTGGAATGTGAGAAGAGGTATCATATATCACTATTAAAAACATCCATATAACCAAGCAACTAATCGTAGAGTACATGTTCACATTTAGGGGCAAAGAGAAATTATAAGTATCAGGGAAATAGGAGTAGAAACTTTAATGTTATCGATGACATATTAATGAAGTTTTTGAACAAGGACTGGAATAGATATTCAACAAAATGCCTTCAGAGAGCTAACGGGCAGTTAATATGATGTACAAAGTTGGATAAAAATGCTATAACTGTTCTTTAAGGTATTCTGATTGACACATATTGTAATACTTACTTTATATCAATTTCTCTTGTCAGTTATAATGTATGAAGCTTCTCCTTGTAAACTAAATTCTGTAACTCATACATTGACTACTAAAATTTTTCAGATCTGATGAGTTGACATTTCCTAGGTACATCTCAAATAGTGATATTGGATATGTCCATTGTATTGTTTGGTATTACTCACTGTACCGTAAAATGTATTAGAATACCTAAGTTACTTGCCACTTTAATTTACCTGTACATATATTATTTTTCTTCATGTAAAGTGGCTACCATAGGTTGGTGTAGGATGATTTGGAATATGAATGGATTTGGAAACTATTATACATTTTTCTGGATTGTTATAGTACTTGTGCTCAACATAAACACATTTAGTGACAGTAAAATTTTTCTTAGCTCTTGATTTGTCTTATCCACTGAATAAAAGACTTTGTGGTGGTTTTAGTATTATGCACAGGAGAACCTATGCTTGAGATGAGGTGGGGATATAATTAGATTTTAGGGGAGTCCAGCTATACTGTTTTGGTGGAGTTAATTAAATGGAAGACTAGAGTTTGGAAGGAGTGTTTAATGAATTGACTTTGCTATTACTCTAGTTAATTGATCCATGAGTTGAAGAGAGGTGTGTCTTGTTTGTTTACATGTGCCTTACATTGTAACTTACCTTCCATCCAAGGTTTAATTATTTACAGAAAAATAATGAAACTGAATGGGAAATAATTTGTAGAGAAATAGCTTGTACATTAATGAGACACCACAATTTTTGATTAATTTATTGCTAAATCAGAGTAAAAACCAAAACAATTCATTTGAATTCATAAACACAAAATCTGATATTTTGCAAGCTATAAACTGACAACAGATAATTGAAAGGTTGAGCCATGCACCAATCATTAAAAACTACAAAATATTGAGTTGTAGTTGAATAAAGTAATCAAGTAAATGAAAAAAATGTAAAGACAAGAACATTTTGTTAATGTAAACACATTTAATGCATTGACAATGGAACAAAAGGTTGAAGCAAATTGAGCGACTCACCGTGGTTCTCATCTTACTTTTTCTGAGAGATGTCAAGGGATTCTTGCTGACTTATCTGACATTAAAAGTTGATATGATTGCATTTATTTTTTCCTAAACAGATTGCTTATAATGGTGGCAGAAAAGATTAATGTAAGCGAGAAGACTATGACAGTGGGTGAAATAGTGATTGCAACGTGGGAAATCTACTGGTCACACTGATTGATACCAATTGGTAAGTACTGAAGCTATTTTTTCCTCACCTCCTTGTACTAGGAAAACAATGAAAGATAAAAATATTCAATTTTAATTCTGATACTTGGAGAGAAATGTGTTTTGGGTCAATGGTACTCTGATGTGTAATCATACCTTACCACACACCCTGGTGATGACTCACAGGGTAAATAAAACTTAAACTCCTGTGCCTAACCCTCTCATATGACACTTAAGTGACTACAATGCATGCACATTCAGTGTAGTAAACTACAGAAACCATCCTAATATTTCATATTCTTCATATACTATGTAGTTGTATTTCTACTCTTAGTCTTCCTTTCTGCTTTTATCAGCTCGACTGTTCCAAGGATTTTATGAGATTATTATCCCAGAGATCTTGGATGCTTGGAACCTTCTAGCTTGCTAAATGCACAATTCTGAAAATTTCAGCACCTGGTGCCATAGTTGCCAGGATTTGTCATCCCTATTGTAATGCTCTTTTTGTTTTATTGGTGAAACATTGAGATGTGATCTTGTTACCTTCCTCAATAGTTTTTTAATAAAGGGACACCATAAACTTAAATGGTTATCCTACTAAGACCAGATGTATTTGAATGAACCTCATTGTGGAAGATACAGTTATGTACACTACCTTTTTTTGACAAGACACTGTGTCAGGCGTTACTTGATGGAAGTCATTCATAGTAAATGAGTGAAGACTAACTTCGCAATTTCCTCAAATTGGCACATTGCAAAGTTAGCCTTAATTCATTTACCTTTTTTATATAGTTTCTACTCTATCTGGTATGAGTGACCCAACCAGGAGTAATCATATTTCTCACTCCCCAGTAGAGCTTTAGGCGTCCTTGGAATATTCATGCCCTTCCACCTCGTCAGGGTGGTACTCTATGAGGTAATGGTCCTCACTTGAGCATATTTTTACATTGTTTGTTAGACTTCACAAAAAATTAAACTGTAGCTGCAATTGCAGTGACCTTTGTCATGTAAAATAGCATTGAAGTTGTTTAAAACGGTGTTAAATTTATAAGAGATACCTTTGTCCAAAAACAATTTTTCTCCTCTTCTGCAATGGCATCACTAATTTCATTTTTTCTATACAAAATTTTGGGTGAGAAAAGGCGTGTGTAGTCAAAATTTGTGGCAAAACTAATCTCACTTTCACGACTGCATTGCACTTCATCTCGTGACTTTTGTAAGTCCAATCCGCTACGGTTAAATGCACATACTAGTTGGCACACCTTTTTAACGGGCCGCAATTTTGAAATAATCATAGCTTTTTATTTATCATTTTAAAAAAATTGCTAAATCATGATATAATAAAAACAATTACATGTTCCGGTTTTTAATTTGTAGAAACAATACCGTTCGCAAAACAGGAAGCTAAAAGCACTCACATCTAGATTTTCCGGAAATGGTTGTAGGTTTTCCTCAGGAGCATTCTTGAAAGGCCCTGTCAGTTTTGGGTACTGAAGCGCATATATCAAGAGCTTGGTGTAATCATTTCTAAGCTTCTGATTACACAGGTCGCTTTCCGCTTGCAGTTTGCGAATCCATGCAGTGGCCTTAATTCTGTCTTCATTTAATGATTATAAACGACGTTATGAGAGGGCATATGTTAAAAGGGTTACTCAGCAGCATTGTGTCGTTCTCTTGGAAGGTAGAACTTACCTTCCTGATCTGTAATTTTCTGAGATAGCTTCGTCACCATCGGCAAAAGGAAATCAAATTCTGCTTGTTCTTCGGAAGTGATGTTTTCCGAACTCATGCAATCCGTTTCAGGGTCGAAGAATGGTTCGTATGTAGATAAGTGTTGCATTTTGAGTTCCAATTTTGAAATTTTTGTTTAATAAGAACGGATGATATCTTTTTAGCCTAACCGGGAAATCGTATAACTATGAATGAACGTGTGCTGTTTGAGTAGAATCAACAATTGAGAAATGCTTGACGACTGCGTTGTAAGCAAACACGAATAATTTTAGCTTTTATTTTCATATTTCAACCTAATTTTTCGAATTCTTCGTAGGATCAAAAATAATTGATCAAGAGTGAAAGAGATACTCATGCTTCTATTAACGATGCTATTCTTCGACCGGATAGAAGTGTCATTCTAATTATAAATGGGCAGTAAACATGCAAATAGCATCTTATTAATTACTTGTTAAATTTTTGCAAATTCTTCTCCACCGATATACGACCTAAATGTGACTCTGTCGGCTCAGTGATTGTCAAATTGAAACTCACGCAGGAAAAAAGGATTGGTATCATCCGTTTGTTCGGAGTTTCAAAAGTATAATAGTTGGTTTTATTCTGTTGTAATTTTTGACAGCCTTGTATCAAAGCAATTTCAGGGTACATACACTCAGCACCGTTGAGCTTTCATAAGCTTTTCACCTCTGCGATACTCTGTTCATATTCCCTTGTTTTGGTTTCATGCATTCAATATCGAAACACGCTATGTAGTTGCAGGAAACAAGAAAAGGGTAAGAAAATTTCCAAGTGGGCATAGCGATCGAAGAAGGAATTTCGGAAAGCGTTAAGCGATTTCAGATGGGAAAGATTAGCGGAAAATTTGAAAGAGAATTTGACAGCATTTTGGTGGTACGTCAGAGAGGTTCAGGGAAAGAAGTCATCTGTTAATTCACTGAAAAACGATAAAGGCGAAAGTGGAACCAGCAGTTTGGAAAATACCAACTTATTTAATTCCTTCTTTCAAAGGGCCTTCATCAATTTCTCACCGAATGTCTCCGATAGCTTACCAAATCGCGCCGGTCAACCGATGCCCAAAATTGAAACATCATAGAATAGAAGGTTTGCTGAAAAATATTAAGCTTAAAAAATCCTCCGGGTCAAATAAAATATAGGCTCGTATATTTAAGAAACTAGCGCCGGAAATTGTGCCGTATCTAGAAATCATGTTTAAAAATTGCTAGAGGATCAAAATTTTCCCAGTGTTTGGAAAAAGACTGATGTAACACCTCGTAGATTTAAAAACGTAGGCAAGGAGTAACCGAGGAATTACCGATCTATTTCCCTCACATCCATATCATGGCGGTGGCATGCAGGGTACTATGGAAATAAAAATTTAATAGCTAAAATATATAATGAAAGATCATGGAAAATATAATTGTTAGCTCAATGATTAGGCATCTTGGTAGTTAAAGAGTTATTGATGAAAAACCAGCACGGTGTCCGAAAGGGTAGATTCTACGAGACAAAGATAATATTTTGATTTTGGGAGAAAATAATGGTCCAGTGAATGGGGTTTCTTGTAGACTTCAAAAAAAACCTCCAAAAAAACTTAATGTGTGATTGTGTTAGCCTGGCGTGTAGATCAATCTTCTCATGCCACAAACCCAATGGGTGGCTTGTTGGGTACCACGTAGATAGGTAGAATTATTTCTATGTGGGCCGTTCAATAAGTCCTTAGAATACAAAGCAAAATAAATTATTTTGGGTAAATTTTTTTAATTTTTCAACGTAATCGCCTTTTGGCTCGATTACACTTTTCCCAGCGCTTCTTCGACTTTTTTTTAAACCGTCCAAAAAGTAGGATTTCGGATGGCCCTCAAAATAGTCATTTGTGTTGCAGATGACAACCTCGTTCCACGTGAATGGTTTACCACCGAGTCATTTTTTTCGAATTTGGAAATAAAATTCACTCGGTAACGGTGGATTTTTAATAATAGAATTTTCTTTCGAAATAATAATTAATTTTCTCGGGTCTGTAGCCGTGCATTTGATGGAGGAGAATTTTTTCTTTACCAAATGAAGACGTTTTTCTTGACTTATTCGCTCAAACGGTGCACTAACGACGCATACCACTCGTCATTTATCGTTTGTCCTTTTTGCGAGTGATCGATGTACGTGGATGATTCTGCGTGTATCCTAAAATATCGTGACCATCATCCTGTCTGCCGATTCCACCGTGTTCGCCTTCTTTGGAGCTGGATCGCCTCAAGAAACCCACCCTTTCGACCGTTCTTTGTCTCTGGAATGTTATAGTGTTTCCATGTTTCGTGCATGCGACGGTAGCCTGAAAAGACCATCAAAAGCCTTGTAGACCACAAAAAAAGGACCTTCAGAAGCACTCCTGGTGGCATGTGGAAGTAACATTCCCCCTCAACACGCATGCGCAGGTTTGAGGTCGTTACATTCATCCATTGTACTATCAGAAGCGGAAGTATGGAGACGTGCTCCAGTGCTATGTCAACGCGAGTTGAACATCGTGCGGTTATCGAATGTTTAACTGCTGGAAAAGTGAAGATTTGAATCAAAATGACCGGCGAATCACTCGAAAAATATTTCATGCAAATAAAAAACACTGCGCATTGTGATATGCTTGTGACCTAAACTATTTGGCGAACTTTTATTCGTCGATCACTGATAATCATATCGTGGATTCTGTCTTTCATTTCGGAGGAATCGCACCATCTCTTGGATTTTCTGAGCTATTGCTGAACGGCCCACGTATCTCACTTAATGTTGGATAATGTCACTTATTGGGCAAATTATGCATATTCATCCTCTCTCAAGCATCGCATACCTCCGAAAAAAGGGACAATAACGAGCATTAACTTGTTTAATCGGCAGCAATTTGGAGGAGCTGAATTTGAAATTCAAGTGAACGATGGATTCATTGGCATCCGTAGCAGTGGGATGAATATTTCACGAGGCGCATAGACACTCTACTCCATGTTTTTACATGTTGCATTTCGTATGCATCCCTGAAATGGAGGGCTATTTAGGAGGATCAGTCAACATTGTTTGACTTTTAACTTTGCAATGGCAAGGCCGTTTACATTAAAAAACGTTTTGAAGCAGTGCAGGATTGCATGTAACGAGTCGCAAATTGAAAAATGCATCGATAATTGAACATTACAAAAGGTGGTGCATCCCAAATTAAAATGCTCCGAATCCATATTTCCTGCCTCCTTCGGAATTCTCTCGACAATCCTCCATGCCTAACACTTCCTTATTTGTTTTCATTTCCGCCCCCTTCAACTTCTCCGTCTTTCTCCACGCCCACACTTCAAAAGCCTCCAATCTAACCTCATCATCTTGCTTCAATGACCTTGTTTTCGTGCTGTACAAACCAACGTTCCATGTTAAAATTTTGATGAGCCTTCTCTTAACCGCCTTTGGTCCAAAACACTTCCGAGATACGTAAACTATTCCACTTTAGCCTTTTCCCTCCTTTATTAACGTTTGGTTTAGCTTGTCTCCTTCCGGAAAACCACGCAACCTTTGTTTTATTTACATTTATTCTCACCTCATGCTTATTGCACTGAATTTTCAATTCATTCAGCAATGCTTGAAACTCCTTGGCTGACTGACTAACTAAAGCTTGATCATCAGCAAACCTAACGGGTTTTGTGAATTTCCCACCGACTTTTATTTCCATTTCTTCCAATGCCAATGTTACTCTTTCCTCCAAAATCCTGCTTCATCGAAAAACACTGGTGATAATGGACAAAACTGTCTTACTTTTCCTTGTAAGGTTGTTTCCTGTCATTTCGAATAGAATATTTTAGTTTTCTCACGAAACATACCCAGTTTTAATCCCTTAGTAGAGTAGAAATCAATTTGAAATTCTTTCCAAATTTCATTTTGTTTGAATTTCTCCGAAGCCTCTCATGAACTAATAGTAATTCCTTGAATCCACCCTCATGGGGACGGGACGCTATGAGGAAAGCTGTGCCCTCATTCCTTGAAATAAACCTGATAATTGAATGAAGATTGAAAAGCCTAGATAGCTTAGTTTTCGACGGAATGATCTCCCTTTGACAAATCAGTCGAAGTAACAGTGACAAAAGTAATATATATTTCTTTTTGCTAATTGCATTTCGCACGCACATTCACGCATGTGTGTGAGATTCTTTTTGCGTGACCCTGATAATAATTGGCTTGTCTCAAATGTGTATTTTCATGGACAAGATTAATTAAAAAAACAAACAGTTATACATGAGGAGCCACTGAGAGTTGAGATACGAATCACATTCTCCACTCTTTTATCAGTTTTACCTTGGGTTCCATAACTTTTATCAAGGTTCAGAAGTGTGTTTGGCAATTACGCAAAGAGAACCATTATGACCCCACACTATACGGGCGGGGTACACCACAGAAATAAGACAACGGGGATAGAATTCAGTCCAAATACTGTAAAACTGTATTGGAGAGATACAAACAAATTTTCAGATTTATATATTGTGAAGGTTAATGAGAAGTAATGAGCTGTTTTCTGTGAATTGCAAGCCTTCGTAGGTTTCTGATCGATTGATGTCCCATTTAAATAAAATGCTTATCTGAGTAGCTCCGATTTTTCTACAAAGTTATGTTGCGTTTTTTTTACATGGCTACGGTGTTTCAACTCTTACATTGACGGAAATTCATTTTGTCAACCATGCATTGCTCTCATTCGCTGTGGTGACCAATGGGCAACTTTTAAATCAATAATGGCGATCTCTTTAATGAATGAAATGCAAAGTGGTTTCAATGCCTAAAACTTTTAATCTAGTTATTTCGCCACCTGCTGCGTCGCATGGCATGAACATCTGATAATTAATTACTCTTCGCATATGATCATGGGTAATGCATTTAATTAAAAAGCTCTTGTGTTATTAGTTATTCGGGTGATTGATAACTTCAATCGAGTTAGATTATGTGAATTTATAATACAATACAAATACAAAGTATGCATTTGTTCGGCCGGTTTAGTATTTAGTTTGCATGCGTTACTCATGATGTTCCCAGAAAAGTTAACATCTAGTTATTTACTCAGTATTTGACACTATTTAGTGGCGTTTTAATCCACGTTATATCCTTATACCTAATTGATGCAATGTGTGCACGAATCGTATATTCTCAAATTCCTATAAAAACTTAGCAGAAAATATTTAGCTGCTGGACCTAACAGTAAAATCATCATTAGGAATCCACTTCTTAAATGTAGACCGGACTAATTTTTCCCCACAGGTAATACTGAATTTCATTCGTAAAATAGGCCTTGGAAACTGATAGTTCAAATCTATCTGTTCTACACTTAATCTCTCTAATTTTATTTACATGATATCTCCTGCTGCAGTACGATTGAGCTAATAATACATTTTCGACGTCATTGCCAAAGAGACATCCTTCCAATTCATTCAAGAGCTTCAATCTGTAGTTTAATCATCGCTCCGTGAGTGATTCCCAGCGTGGCTCCTCTAATATTTTGGATACGCTACTAAGTTCATCATAAGAGCGTATTACAAATCTAGCTCTTATCTAAGCTGCCCGATATCCAATTTTGCAATCAATCCACCTTAATGAGGATCCCATATACTAGCAGCATTTTCTGATTGAGACCTAATGAACGAAAGATAACATTTCTCTTTAATCTTTTCATCACATTTCCTCAAAACTCTTTTAATAAGTCCTAATTTTTCAATTTACTAATCAATTCGGTTGAGATTATGTAAATATGATTAGAGATTAAGTGCAGGATGGATAGATTTAAGGTGCCATTTTTCCTACGAATGATAAGGGATCAGAATGACGTTGGCTGACCGCACTAGGGGGGGGGGGGGCTAATGATTATTTAGTGTCAAAAGTAGTCTGGTGTGTAATCACCCTCTGCCAAGCACCCTAGCAGTGGCTTCCAAGGTACTGTATTATAAATAAAACTATTTAATAATGATATCAAATGCCGATTCTAAAAAAGTATATAGTATTTATTTTGATGATGGGAGTGCTGAATTGTCAGCGGAATTGTGAAAAAGATAGTTGGATTATTATAGAGGCAAATTAGGTGAATTTTGTTCATTGAAAAGGATCAAATTTAATAGGAAATGTAGTGGTTAGCATTTTACAAAATTTTAAAAATGGAATTGGAGCCTGAAAATCAATCGTAACCACCGCATTCGACGCATAACTATTTGCGGTGTTTATCTCACATCGGACTCAGGCATGATGGTCATTTCTTCTTGTTTTTTTAAAATCTTCATATCTTATGAATATTTAGAATAAAAAAATCCTGCTATTCTCTTTGTAATGCTCAGTTCTCAAAGATACCGAGGATGAGAAATATATCGAAATCACTACACGCCCTTTGAAAGAATTTTGCAGCCATATGGTCACCGGTGGGGTATTATGGACCCCGGCAAAATCACCTCTGCACAGATCAACGTGCACAGGCCAACTGATGCGACGCCAAAAGGCTTACAAATGGTGCAGACCTTGTGGTTAGTATTTTCTATGAGCTACAGATGGCAGCACAAGTTTGATTTTGAGGAGGCGCAGCTTTCGAGCTATGCAGCCGTGAACTTGGGCTGTGGTCTGCTGGTCCCCCGTGGCGACCACGACTGGTTAATACTTGACAATTTGCTGATATGCTATTTCTCTGACTACTAAATGTCTTGTCTCTTGGAAAAATTCCGCATTTTAATGGCAGATGTACGATTCATACGTATTCTAAGCAGTGACCAGTCACACCTTTATTGCCCCGCTATAAACCATCTTTATCGTAAGTTAATAACAACTGCGTATCCGAATTATTAAAGGTTGGTATCGTTTGATCCACGTTACAAAAATGGTGATGGTCGCTCCTGATCGCTTGTCTTTTGTTGTCGTGATCCACGATTCACGTTCGTAGAAAAGTTATCATGCTGCGGAGGTAAGAGAGTACGTTTTAATGAACCATCTCACTTCCAGGTTCGTTCCGCTAGAGACGGGCGAAATACTTACGTGATATATTTTAATCTCCCACATGGTCCGATTAAAAGTTGTAACGTCTTGGGAGTCCCTTGTGCGAAATCGTATTTTTCGAATGTCTTGATTTTTTCTCCAAAAATTCATGGTAAACTTATTTGAACACAAAACCGTTGTCATCGCTGATCACATTTTCCGGAAACTTCTCCCTGTTATAAGAGCACGCCTTGTCATTTCCTTCCCCATGTTAATTATGCTCCCACATCTCTTCTTCTTGTTTATACCTACTCTTCTTATTCCATGTTCCCACCCGCGTGGCTCAATGGGGATTTGCTTTAGGGTTCTACCTTCCCTTGTCACGGTTGAGATTGACAGCTGTAGATATGGAAGTGCCGAGAGTGTTTTGTTCGGGGACACCAGACGGGTTTGCTTGTCTTCTATTTCCCCGCCGATTTTCTCATTTCTAATCGAGCCAAGCGATGCGGAAATGAGAGGAATTTAAAATTCAGTAGTGTTCTAATCCCCTCCTAAAGTTTCCCCTCTGCTTTTCAATTCCTGTTTTCATCAAACGTGTTTCTCCCACATGTTGGCCAAAATTTACATGTTGTAGACGATGTGTTTTTAGAATGTACAATTTTTGAAGAAATACGTTGGGACAATTACTCGTTTTAAATTTGAATTTTAGCCACATACTCGTATTCTTCGAACAGAATAGCTTTTGCAAGTGCATGATGTTTCATTCCAACCTTCCTTTTTGCTTTCATTCGTTAAACTTAGTGTTAATTTGCAGAACGTAATCCGTTTTGGCGGATCTATTTCTGCGTATTAGTATTTCGTGATTATTTCAACTACTGACTGATATATTCCAATCGAATGCTGGTATGTAACCTCGTATCTATGCAGCGGATTCATACACTGTTTGAATAAAATGGTATCCAGAAAAATGTTGATTCTATGGCGTGCTTTGAAAATTTCCTAAACATGCCATCTTGTTTGTCTAATTTTTTATGATGTTTATGTCCGAGTGTGTGTAGCTAATGCAGCGGTCGCTCGGGCTATTGTTTATGTAAAATATTATCTCGAAAACAGAAGCAGTGATTCCATTAACAAAATATAAGTAAACAAAACACACACGAGTCTTCATTTCCTACGTAGCGAACTCTCAACGGAGCTCAAAGAGACCTCTAATGCGCAGAATACGTACTTGCAGAGATCTCCGATTCTGGATGCTGTCCCGCAAGGAATTGTTTGCTTTAAAAATAGCCGTTCTAAATTCTTCCTTTAAACTGAATAACAGTAAAATGGAATAGATATGGAACAATGTTTTCTACCTATTCAATAGTTGGTTAAAGAATGTAATTTAATAAATTGCATTCCCGAGGAACTTATTTTGTGCGCTGAATGATTCCAAATTTTTAGGAAAAAAATGAAGTGAGCATCTCCACTGTTTCTTTTTATTCGATAAGCCGATTTCAAAGTGCGTTGAAATAATTTTTTTTGGCCACTCTTTTGAACTGTTAAGATCGAGCAGATTTCCAACGTTTTCTGCGCAGAACGAAAATATATGTCGATGGGGTGGGTAGGTACGGAGTCTGCATCGGACCGCAATCGCATTCGAATCTCGAAATGCTGCATTTCCATTCAACTTGGGCGCACGAAAGCGCGAGGGTGTAAAGAGGCGGAGGAGATCACTCCATTTGCAATCTATTTGCCCAATCGACCACCGCCACCTCTCTCCCTCTCCAGTGGCAACCAGCAGTCAGGGAAACTCATCACCCCCCCCCTTTTAATCCTAATTACCCAGACTAACACCTAAACCTATCGCGGCCACTTAGCCCTTTAAGGGAGACACGACGAAGCAATAACTTGCCTCGGCGCACTTCTCTTCCAACTCCTCTCTCCAACCCCTTTCTCTGCTCGAGGGAAACAAAAAGAGACCAAAAGCTGCTTTATCATCCCTATTCTCCCCATCCCTCCCCCGCTTACCCCACATCTACCTATATTCGGAGCTAGCCGCCGCCACCCTCTTTCTTTCTTTCTTTCTCTCTCTCAGACACCAATACCCACACATACACATGACCTATCTTACTCCCTTTCCACCCCTTTCCAACTGCCCCACTATCATCCCCCCACGAAGCAATCAAAACCCTCAATCACAGACCTCCCCCTTACCTTTCTTCTCTCTCTCTCTCTCTCCTCTGAACCTTCTCAAAAAAACAAAGAAAACCCTCTCGCAATCATCCTTACCCCTATTCATTTTACCCTATTCCCCGAGCGTCCTCCTCCCACCTATCCTCATCTATCTTTCTCCCTCCTCCTCCTCATCTCTCTCTGCATCCCTTTCCTCTTTCCCCATCCCTCCCTATCTCTCTACTTTTGCTCGTCAGAGAGAGAGAGAGAGGAGAACCCGGGGAAACCCTTCAAAATCCCTTCCACAGTCAGCCCAGGCTCCCAATACATACACACACACTCGTCCGCGAGCACAAACCTTGAACGCACGCACCAACACGAATGCAACCCCCTCCGCCACCACTTGCCCTCCGAACACGCACACACACACACACACACACTCCTACCTACCATCCCATCTCGACACACCCATGACTGAAGCTGACAAGAGATTCCACTTCAATACTCCACACCCAAGTACTCAGGTCTCTCTCTCCCTTCGCTTGCTCCTCCATTTAACCTTTCCCACCCCAACCCCCTGCTATCGTCCTGCTTTATCCCACCCTCTCATCACACTTAAACCCTTCTCCTCCTCCCACACCTTCCGAAATACCCTCCCCCCTCTCTCCGAAAGAGGTCTCGCCTTCCTGAACACTGGCGTGGGCAAACAAGACAAGCGCTTTCGGGCGAGCAACCATAGCAAACGACACGCTGGAGGTTGGGGCGGGCGGGTGGGGGGGGGCGACGACGACGACAATGGGATCCCCACCACCCCATTGGGTGGCGTGACCTAGGCAACCCCCCTTCCTCCTCCTCCTACCACTTACCCTCGCCCCTCTTCCTTATAAGCCGGTCACGTCCATCCATCCCTCAAAAATCTCCTCCGAAATGAGTTACAGAGTTTCCTTCATGGTTCCCGTTGCTGTGGCGATAGAGCTGAGGTTCGAGATGAGATTCGAAGTAAAATTGCAAATTTCCAATAGAATGTGCGTTTGCCATTGAACATGAAGGAATGCGGTTTCGACGAGCAACCTGACCAGCACTAGGAATAAGAAATGTATTTAACCGGAAGTTTTGTTCCTTTAAAATGAATTTATAATGTCTTCCTTTTGGGATTTCTTATTGAATAACTGGCCACTTCATTCTTTAAATAATCATTAGAGGTTTGGTTTGGATCATTATTTGAATTTGGTTGGAATCATTTGAGGTTTTAAATATCATCATCAGGTTTGGTTTGTTGAATTTAATTTGTTCACTATGCTATCCAAAGTTAAGTTTTAGACGGCCCCTATTATCTTCTACGTATCACAAGGACTTCCTTTCATTTGAACTACACTATTTCCTTCTTCAGCTCTTCGTTCACTTCTGTCTGCCTTCATCCGCTGTCTAGAAACCCTATTCTCTTCACTTATCTCCATCCCGCCTAGCCAATATTCTCCCCTTCATCACGGTCTTATCAACGTGCCATTCTACCCTTCAATATTTCCTCTATCCATTTTCTCTGCCATTTTCGGATTACCTTAAATAAGAAATTATTTTATCCATTATCCTCCGTCATAACCTCGTCTCAAAATCCTCCAATCTAAGCTCATCTTGCCTTATATAAGAAGGGTTCAAGATCCACGAAGCTTTAGGGTCAAAATCAGTATTTAATAAAATTTTCTTCGAGAGTAAATATTTACATTTTCGGATGAATCAAGAAAATGAATGAAAGCTCTCCTTTTTTTCATTTTTCTCCACACCCACCTCTCAAAAAAACACGCGCTCTACGCTTATCCTCTTGCCTCAACGACCAAATTTCCATGCAAAACTACACTCAATATTAAAGCTTACAGCAGTCTTTTCTTTCGTATCTTTACTTTAGGTGCCGTCTTCATCAACTCACACCTCTTTGTAAATGCCTGATAGCAGTATTGTTCTCGTCATTAACATGTCATGTCTATGCAGTGTTAACATTCTTACATATTGACAAAAAAATAAATTCCCTTTGAACTCCTCGGAAGGTGGAAATAAGTTTTGTTGATCTGATTTCTGATCCATGCGTGTTGTTCAGGTAATCTACGCGTATTCTTTTGTTTTATTAGACATGACTGACGTTGAAGTCTCGGATTCTGTTCCATTAACATTGCCTTTATATATCCTAAAAGTTGAAGTAAAATTACAAGATCTTTTCCTCTCGCATCGGAGTCCATAATCCACCCTCAAATTTACAAACTTAACCTCTCCTTGAAATGTCTTCTTAACCTTAGCTTGTATGAGATTGCGATGACATTGAAGAAGGAATTTAATGGTTTGATGAGAAGCAAAAAACCGTTGAAATTAATGCCTTGACCTGGCATTTAGTTCCTAAAGATCCTCAACCGTCCTGACATCTTACGCATGTCATTCTTAAAAATATCCACATCCAGTTATTCACTGATGGTTCACAGCATTGTCTTTTTGCATACAGGTAACTAACTCTGTTGAAGATTTAATTCTACGAATGTCATAGTCAGTCAGTCAGGTGAAATTCCATTTGCAAGGATCTTAAAGGTGTTTAAAAATTGTTCAAAAATCCCTAGTTGTTTGACACTGTTTTGAATTACATGACTTTTTTCACACGAGGTTTCATTCGAATCCCCTTTGGAGGAGGGCAAGGGAGAATTAGGGGAATAAAACGGGCGTAGGTCATGCCTTTATTCCGGCCAAGGTCGCAGAGGGGGTCAGGATGGTCAAGATTCCTCCGAGTAGGGAGCGCTTCTGTCTCCCTGATTTGGGAATAACCAAGGCCATACTCTTCCCTCCCCCCTGATATGGAACAAGGCTATCGATTCCATGGCGCTGAGGACCCTTCCCTCCTTCATGGGTCAGATATCAGATTTAACCAAACTTGAGCCCATTGAAAGAATATTATCTGTGAGTATGCTGCTTGAATTGTTTTGGCTGCTAGCAGTATATCTTAGAACTCAAATTTATTTTAAGAAACTCCTCTTTATTATGGACTATCTTGGGAGCTGTCACTCGTATGGCCACACGTCTTGAGTTCCTTCCGTGATGCGTCTTTCGGAATATTTTTTTGATGAAATTCCATGAAATAAGCTCCAATTACGAGTATTTTAACTTTGAGACATACTTCACTTGGTGAAATTTCTTAGCAAAGTTGCTGGGTTTTGCTCGGTAATAAACGCTACCAACGGGCGCGATGTTTGCATGCATATTAGTTACGACTGACACTCTTTTGTTGCCAATAAAATAACAGCTACCACGATAAATTTCGATTCGTCTTTTTTTCTTGAAATTAAATATGATAAAAGTGCGTGTATTATTATCATTAGTATTCTATTATTAATATTATTTTACGGGTGGTGGCCTAACACCCCCCGCCACACGCCCCTGCGGCGGCTTGCGGGGTAACCCATCGTCCAATAAGTCCCGGGACTAACCAAGAACAACAACAATAAACCCAACATTTGTTTCGCAAAATTCATTTTCATTCATCAACATAATCACTTTCGATAGCTTTTGTACAATCATTCCAACGCTTTTTTAACCTTTCGATGCCATGCTTGTAGTAAAACGATTCGTCCTTGTCCTCAAAATATAAGCTTCAGTTGCAGCAATAACTTCCTCATTCGAGCCAAATCTTTTTATCGAATCCAGCATCTTTTGGAGATCAGCACACAGCCAGTAGTCGATAGGGGATACTAGATCTGGAGAGTACGTATGGTGGATGGTGGAGAGAACAGATTGAAGCCCGGCTCGTTCAATTTGGCCATTGTTTTCATTGACTTGTGGCACTGTGGTGCATTGTCTTGGTGAAAGATGATTTTTTTTTCTTCAAGTGCGGTCGTTTTTTTGTGATTTCGTCCATCAAAAGCGACAATAACTAAAATGCAATTGTCGATTTTGATAATTTTCCCTTTTCAAGGTATTCGATGTAAATTAAACCTTGCGCATCCCGAGATAATATCCCGTTCAATAAATCCTGGGACTTATTGCATGATGGATTATTATGTAGATGCAGATGCACGGTAGGTTTTGGGTGAGCACAGGCTGAAAAACGATACATTTTCCTGCCCCTCATAAAAAACAGCGTTGCGTCTTACAATACAACCAACTTCTCTTCAATTCAGCGTGTTCCCCACCTCCATTCATTCCATCCAGCATGCTTATTCTTTTCCTATCCCTTGCCTGACGTTCTACATCTACATGATACTCCACAAGCCGCAGTAAAGTCCAGCCTAATATGCAAAAAAACAGTTATTGCACATCTTCACGAATGCCTCTTCGTTCATGCACTCGAACAATTGTAGTCACCACGGAAGAATTTTTTTACGGGCAAGACTATTCGATAACACCATATATTGAAATCATGTGGGAGGAACGTAAAAAGATGGGTTCATTGAAAAAAACATGCAGGACATCGACAAAATATGTACACTACCAACTATAATTACCCTCTTTGCGCCTGCGATCAAACCTATTTTATAACATTTATATTCTATAAACACCCGCCTTAATCTCACGGACCACTTGGTTAAACTTAAAAAAAAGTGCGTAGTGATAATTTATTTGGGAAAGTAGCAATTCCCACCCGAACGCCAACTGCATCGGGAACACCGAAATGGAATGTGTAGACTCAAATAGATATCTAGGCGTTACCCTCACTAGTGACCTCTCCTGGGTGAAACACATGCTAGGAGGAATGTGTGGACAAGCTAACAAAACATTAAGATTCATTAGAAGAGCAAGTGGAGTAAAATGTAAGAGTGAATGTTCGCGGATTACACGGTGATTTAGAGAGAGATAAATCTGCGCTGTAACTTAAACGCGTATCTTGTCACGTAAGAGAGAAATTTCAAGAAACTGTAACAGTAACTTTAACGGAGTCACCCGCTGTGTGTGCATGATAATGCAACAATTTCAGAGAGTAAAAATTATTCGCCTTGACCGGGATTCGAACCCGGATCCCTCGATATCCGGCTGAGTGCTTTAACCAATTAAGCTACCGAGACGTCCTCTTACACTCTGAAATTTCGGGGGCTTTAAAGGAACAAGATGTTATGACGAAATACCGTACCTACAATGTCACAGGCATTCGTAGTCGTGCGCGACGCGCCACAGTCCACGATGTTAATAAAGCCAATTTCAAACACTTAGGCTGTTCATACCTTAGACAAATTTCAAGAAACTGTAACAGTAACTTTAACGGAGTCATCCGCTATGTGTGCATTATAATGAAACAATTTCAGAGAGTAAAAATCATTCGCAAAGTGTAAGAGGACGTCTCGGTAGCTTAATTGGTTAAAGCACTCGGCCGGATATCGAGGGATCCGGGTTCGAATCCCGGTCAAGGTGAATGATTTTTACTCTCTGAAATTGTTGCATTATAACGTAAGAGAGAATTAGGCCGTGGTTGGTGCTAAGTCTGCAATTCCCTTCTGACTGTACGAAACTTTCTGACAATATTTCATAAAACAAGAGACTGTACGTGAATCTGTAAATGTTGCGGGAGACCTAAACATTATCCGCAGTGATAACTCTGTAGCCATATCCAGGATAATTTACTTTTTAAAAGGTAACCGACCTCTTTTCCTCTGTGTTTTATCTTGTACGGTGGATTCAGGTGCAGAATATTGCATAATCAAAGGAAATAGCATATTGTGCAACTTGCAATTTCCATTCATTTTCTTAATTTTGACGCACGGTAAGGTGGAAATGACCTCAGTCGTCACTGGAACTGCAAAAAGGAAATCACTACTACTACTTTTAACATTCTTACTCAAGATCCCTGGAATCAATTCCCCCCTCCTTGTGAAAGCTTCTTTGCCCAACACAATTCTTCTCCTTGTGTCCCTAAATCTTTAAAATTTACAAATCACATTTAACCAATAAATTATTTACATGAAATGCATAAACTACATTTTGTAATATAAACATGTATTTCGCCGCTTCGAACCACATGTTGTTTTGCAATGTACATTATGGTTTTATTCTGTGGTCGATTTGACGCCGAACATTAATACAATATTATTTTCATTGATTTGACCATTTTGGTGCAAAGCACTTCCTAGATGGGTGCACTGTTCCACTTACTCAAGTTTATTACTGTATCTTCTAATGTTTGGCTTTGCATTCTACTTTCTCGAAAAGCACATAGACCTTCCATTTATTCGTGCCAATATATTTCCAGGGAAAAATTAGAGAAATTAATGCACGTGACCTCTCTGTTCGTAACCTTCTTCTGCAAGACTATGATTTGAAATGGAAATTAAAGTTTTTGTGAAACCGATATTTTATTTTCTGTAATGAACATAATTACATCCATAACCCACATACGTGTATTAAAATGTGTGTAGGACTATGTGCACACACGTACATGTGAATTATTATTAGGGAATCTACCGGTTAAGGTAGGTTTTTGGATGGACACAACTATCAAATAAATATTTTGTAACTCCAAACAAAACCCAATTCAGCAACCATCTCTACCTCAGGTCCCTCTTCATCTCTGTGTACTTCCTCCCTTCCTTCATCCCGTCCAACATCCCCATCCTGTTCCTGTCCCTGCCCTTTCCTCGCTTGCCCAACATTCTCCCCTCTATTACCTTCTTCAACATTCCACTACCGCTCAATACGCCTTTCATCTATTTTTCCTGCCTCCTTAGGATTTCACTCAACAAACCCTTCTCCTTACCCACCTTCTCCAGTACTTCCTCATTTGTTTTCCTTACGGTCCATTTCACCCAATCCTTGATACCCTCCCTCTTTTGCGTCTTTCTTAATTTGTCCTATGTACATGCCTCATGGTGTTCCTCGTTGAATCTTACCTTCTATTTTTCCTTCTATTACATGTATATATATATATATTTTTATATATTATATATAAATCCTCGTACTGCGTTTTCCCACCATTCTTCTTTTGCTAAAAAAACAAAACAAAAAACAATAACAAAAATGTGGAACGCTTCACGATTTTGCGTGTCATCTCAGGATCATCAACAAAAGGATAGAGAGTAAGGCAAATGATTACTTAGGGGACGATCAGTTTGGGTTCAGGAAAGGAAGAGGTACGCGTGATGCCATTGCAGTAATGAGATCACTAGTCGAGAGGAATATAGAATACAACCAGGACGTTTTTGCCTGTTTTGTAGATTTCGAAAAAGCGTTTGATAGAGTGAATTGGGAAAAATTAATGCGTGTATTGCAGAAAATAGGAATGGATTGGAGGGACAGGAGACTGATCCGCAACATGTACATGTCTCAGACTGCTCAGGTGCAAGTGGGGAACGGAGAGTCCGGATGGGCAGTGTTAGGAAGAGGTGTAAGGCAGGGTTGCCCATTGTCACCGGTGCTGTTCAACGTATATGTGGAGGAAATGATTAAAGAGGCATGGGAAGAACTGGAGGTGGGAATGAAAGTCCGTGGGGAGTTCGTAACATCAGTTAGGTTTGCTGATGACCAAGCATTAGTTGCTCAATCAGCCAAGGGGTTGCAAGCATTACTGAGTGAATTGGAGGTTCAGTACGATAGATATGGGATGAGAATCAATGTTAATAAAACAGAGGTTATGCGATTTTCCAGACAGAAAAATGCTAAGCTAAACATTAAAATAGGATAAAAAGAGACGTTTCAGGCGTGATATGGTGGAATATCATGATTATTTAAAATAGGAGGGGAAAAATTGAGCAGGTAGAACAGTTTATATATCTCGGAAGTGTTTTGGACCAATACGGTCAAAGTGGTAGGGACGTAAGGAGAAGAATTGCGATAGGCAAGGAGGCTTTCTCAAGGAAGATGGAGTTGATGACGGGGACGTTGAGTAGGGAGGTTAAGAAAAGACTCGTAAAAACTCTGATGTGGAGCGTAGCTATGTACGGCGCGGAAACATGGTCGCCGAAGCAGGAGGATAGACGTAGACTGGAGGCTTTTGAAATGTAGGTGTGGAGAAGGATGGAGAAGGTGAAATGGACCGAAAGGAAAACAAATGAGGAAGTACTAGGGATGGTGGGTAAAGAGAGGGGTTTGTTGGGAGAAATCCTATGGAGGCAGGAAAAATGGATGAAAGGCGTATTGATCGGCAGTGGGACGTTGAAGAAGGTAATAGAGGGGAGAATGCTAGGCAAACGAGGAAAGGGCAGGAATAGGATAAAGAAGGGAGGAAATAAGTACACAGAGATGAAGAGGGACTTGATGTAGAGTAGGTTGCTGGATTGGGTTTTGTTTGGAGTTAAATAATGTTTATTTGATAGTTGTGTCCATCCAAAAACCTACCTTAACCGGTAGATTACCTAATAATAATAATATATATCATTCACTCACCCAGTTGTCCACACGGTCGCTTTGAGAGGTGATGGTAGAGTTCTCTCCACATTAAATACGGCGTCTGAATTTCACACATAGGGGGGCAGGAGGACGAGTTCCTTTCCCTGTTATGCCTATGATTTCCCTAGAAGGTCTGCTACCAAAAAAATCACACAGCCGGTGGAGCTGAGGGTACCCAGAGAGTCCGAGAATCGAACCCGAGTCCTCCAACACGGCAGTCCAACGCTCTCCCCTTGGACTACTGTGTCCCCGACGTATTCAAATATATTGTATTAATACTTCATCAATGCCCGTCATATTAATGATCCAGGTAATGTGAAATGTCATAATAGTAATAAAAACTGGAGGACGGGGCAGTTTTTTCAAATATATTTACCGGCCGTTTGAATTCGTCCTTCCGTTGTTCAATTTCAAGGGAGTTACCCATATTGCATTGGGTGGGGGTGTGTAATGGCCGACTGAAATTGCCCAGTGTTAATTTAGTTCATGGCGCAGGGGAGAGAAGCATTAAAACAAATAATCCGCTGCAAAATACGTACGTGAATGTGTATATATATATATTTTTTGTTCGACCCTCCACTTCATTTTTTTCCCTTCACGAAGGAAGAGAGAAGAGAAAGCTTCTCTTTATCGCACCAATTCCGAGTGAGGGTGGGAGGGAAGGAAAGGGGCGTGTGAAAATAAAAGGTGAAAAGTTGCCTCGGGGGAAAAAGGATAAACTTATCTGTCATAAGTTTATTTTCTTTTGGGTCCCTATGAGAGAAAAGGGGGTGAAGAGGTTTTGAGCCGGAGATGTAAGGAGGACCGGGGAGTGTGAGAAGGGTTGGGAGTGAGGCGATGCGAAGAATGCGGAAGGGGAAATGGGTCGGGAGGGGTGGAGGCCACGGGGAGGGAGAGGGGGGAATGTGTAGGAGGGACCCTGGTAAGTGTGAAGGGGGAGAGAGTAGGGTGAAGGAATGAGTGCCCTTCGGGACGGAGGGAGTGGAAGGAAGGAAGAGGCCGAGGAAGTGACTGCGGAGTGAAGAGGATGGATGAAAGATAAATAAGCAGTGCCGGGGGGAAGATAATGAACACGGCCAGGGCGAGATTTGAGGGTGGATGAAGATGGGATGTATTACTCAGGAGTACGACACGGATAATGCGACATGGTTTCATTTGTTTTGCACTTTTATGATCCGGGCGCGAATGCCAAATGAAAATAGTAAAACGGTCCATATTCCTTTAATATATTTTGCGAGTATACCTGGCGAGAGAAATACAGGCAAACAGGAAGGCAGAAAAATGCGCATTTGAGGGCAAGAGTGTACTTTTTTCCCGACGAATAAAGCCACTTCAGATACGTCTGAATCCTAGCCAATCTCGGGACAAACAATTCCGAGATTCTAAACTTTTATGTGACGGAGTGGAGGAAGTATAATGTTTTTAATATAATTTCAATTTGGGTTTCGAATGACTCAATGTGAGGAGAGAAATTTGTCCCTGAAAACTTGAGAGGGTCCGTAGTCGAGTCAATGTACGTTTTATTAATGGAACCTAAGCGGAATTCCATCGCGGAAACAAGGAAAACGAATTGCTCGAGATTAGAAGCAATTATATATGAAATGATCTATCCAAATTAAATTGTGGAATAATACGTCAACAACAACAATCGATAAACGTTTTGTTTATTTTGGAGACGTAAACAAACCACGTACTGATTTGCTAACAGAACAATCAGGAGTTGCTGGCATCAACTCTCAAATTGATATTCAACGTATTGAGAAGGAAAAGTGCGGAAATGCGTGGTGAGTCATTTGGTGCTGCATGACTACCTTTTAGGAAACAACTGTAATGGTAGCAGTAGTCGATACCCATTGGCTAGACAGATATTTCAACGGCTTCTTCACTTGAGGGCCGTTATAGAGAAGGAAAGAAAATAAACGCACGTAGGCATTGTTGCACCAGAGTCATCCTCATTAATGTTGAGTAACATGATTCGCGGTAACATTTACTCGATAATGATTCTTCGCATTCCTTCCGCCAATGGGTTATTTGTGATCATTACTGATTTTGTTGCTTGGAGCAAATCAATAAATGCTGTGCGATCAAGCCTTTATGCGGAACCATTCAGATCGTAGGTCGCGGTGGTCGCAGATCGCAACTTCTAAGAGACAGCGCTTCAGCTGCTGCGGAAAGTTATGAAGGAAAACGATCCGTGCATTATTCATCTCCCTCCATGTCATGTTTGAATACTTAAGCTAATGGTTCAGCGTCGTTTTCTATACTTTCCTCGCTCTGCCGCAGGTATGAAGATACGTCGGTGATCCATGCCATTGTGGCAAAGAAACGTGAAAGCAAGTACATGGAAACGTAGAGGCCGATTTACACAATGCTTATTGCAGTATTGAATTTAGATTACTTGGAATCGTATTATTTAAAAAGGGGGAATCGTTTTCAACAAATGAATTCATTCGATTTTCGGCACTGAAAAAAACTTCATACAAGGCCGTTGGAGGGAGAAAATTAAGTATCGAGAAAGTTGGCGTGCAGAAAGGGAAGAAAACTCTCTGAAATGGTGCAAGAAATTAAAGAAAACATACTCAATAAGAAAAAAAACGTATTGAAAAGAATGATAGGAAGGAGACAGAACGAAGCAAGCTGTGAGAGAAATTGTACGACAAGCAACGAAGAAATGCAGGGAAAGAACCTTAAGGAAATAGCGTGGAATGAGAAACATTGGGAAAGTTTCAATTATCGGTTTTCCAATTGCAAACCAGTGATTAAATGATTCCTGCTATTTTTCCCATGGCCAATGTTGAGTGTTAAGATCTGACGTCACTTACGAAGTGAAAGGACGGATTCCAGTTAAATCCGAATGTTTTCTCTATTCACGATGTTGAAATGGTACCTTGTTATTATCTATTTTACTATCAAGCTATTCATTCATCCAACAAGTGTATAAAAAGTTTTTAATGCTCTTAAAGAAGCCAATGGGTCAATAGATACAAAGGTCCTTGGGTACAAAGTTCAATTCAACAATCCCGCTTTTATAGAGGAAATAACCTCCTAGAAAAGATAGTAATGTAAGATCACAGCAAGAAAGTTAGTATTATTCTTGTTTAAAACTCATCAAGTGATGATGACTCTATTCGGTTTTTTATATTTGTATATTTGGTAGTCTACTGTTTTGGGTAACTTCCGGATAGGCAGAAACTTGACACCATCACATTTCTTAACCTTGTCCAACAAAACGCAACCTGACATCCAACACTAGATGAAGCCCCTATTCAATTTCGTTTACTTAATTCAGTAACATCCTGTGTACTTATTCCGTCCAACATGCCTATCCTATTCCTGCCCCTTCCTCGTTTGCCTAACATTCTCGTCTCTTCGATCATTCCTATGAATAATGCAGGTGGATGCAAAAAAAATAATTGTTATCGTTGGTCCATTATTTAACGGGCATATTTATTTTGAAGTGGTTATTATTTTGGGGCGGCCTGGAGGACCGTGACGTAAAAATTAATATGGCGACCGAAATGCCTTGATTTTCCTCTCTCGTAGGACACGGTGGCGCGGTCTGGTAAAAACTTGAATGCGAATCGATAAAATTAATAGTGCACGTCAATCAGTTTCGAAAGACAGTGCAGCCATATTCATTAATGGAGACCGCTCGTCAATGAGCGATTTTCCATGGTCTCCGCTTGATTGCTGCGGGATTGGACACTGCAGTCCTTCGCTTGATGACGCTTTGATTTTCTATCTTCGGGGCTTATAAAAATTACCATAAAGTACTTACATAGTCGGAGAATGGAAAAAAAACTCGCCGAAACTGTGCATGCTTCCACCGCATATTTGGTTTGGAATTCTCGACAAATCAGTGGTTTTCAAATAATTTAATCTACTCCCAGGCATCAGTCACGGTCTTCGTTCAAAACGTGAAGGAAAAATATGCGAATAACTGTTGCAGTGTGATCCGATAGCTTTATGCTATTACATTCACCGGCATTGAGTTCCGAAACTTATTTGTTTTTGGCAAAAAAATCATTAAATTTTACGTTTCCCGGCTCAGAAATATTTTATTGATTTTTTTCTGCGTACCACAACTCTCCTTATTAACTAATCATCATCTTCTTAGGTCTTGGAAGGCTCTCTCAAGTTTGACCTCCATGTCTATTTGTCCTCAGCCATTCTATTGGTTTCTTCATACGCTCATAGTCTTAATTATGACCAACACTGTGTAACTCTTTCTCCCTCGTCCTCTCTTCCCTTGTCATTCCCTCTAAGAAAGTCTTCAGCCAACACTCAGTCCTCATACAATGTCCTAACCACCTTATGTGTCTTTCCTTGATTTGTCTCTATCAATTGTCTCTCCTCTCAAATTCTTCGTATCACCTCCTCATTCTTCAATCTATCCTCACAATTACTTCTTTCCACCCTCCTCCAGGTCCACATTTCTAAGGCTTCTATTCTTTTGACTTCATCTTTCCGAAAATTTCACGTCTCTGCTGCGTACAATATCACACTCCCCACACGTAACTTCTTGCCAATTTCTTTCTCAGTCCCGTTTGCACACCCCTTCTTCTCATTAAACCCCTCTATTGCCTTGGCTATTTCTTTCATGATTATCTCAACCAATTTTATCTCTTATTCAATTCGTGGGGACTAAGAGAAGGATATAATTGTTAATTGTTTTATTTACACAGTACCCTGCAAACTACCACTGGGGTGTATGGAAGGGGGTGAATACACACCACACTAATCTTGACACAAAATACTTTCCCCCCCTTGCGCGTTCGGACAACGTTATTCTGATCCCTTATAATATTGGGAGAAAAATGAAATCTTAAATCTCTCTGTTCTACACTTTTCCCTCTGATTTTATTTGTCATCTACATCTCTCTGATTTAATTTTATCTAAATCTCTCTGATTTTATTTAGATGATCTCTCTTACTGTACTATGGAACCACCATCAAGATTTAAAACCTTATATTGTGCGCTTGGTACTAGAAATTCAGGTATTCGCAAGACGTTTCCTGCAAATTTCACTAGAAAGAAATAATTTCTCATCTACTAATGAATTTCATTTTAGGCCTGCCCCATCTTTTTCTGTTTTTCTTCTCCCCGTAATTATTCACATAAGTATTACCGGCTTATTTCTAATGTCAGTGGTTTCTATCTGAGTAATTTTCTTTCATTTACGCCTTGGGTGTAATTCATCGTTTTGCGTAAAACACGCGAAATGACATCAATGGAAAAATTGACAAGAATTATCTGATTTCCACAAAAACCGCAAGCTTACACTCGCGTACTTGTTTTTTTTGCACCAATGAAATCGACTATTCTTTTTTTGTAATTTGAAATGCGTAACTATGGTTTTCATTCCAAAGCATTCGGTTTTCCGACTAGATGAAATGATATTCGAGTGTGACTGGTTTCGACATATACTAACATCATTAATCCGGTGAAGAACGGGGTGATTACAATCTTTATCCTGCTGGTGATGAATGCGTGCGTTGAAATCTAGGTCGCCGTAAATTATTTTATCCGTAGTGGGAATTGCATTATTTGGTCATTTAGCATGATCCAATTCCACCGCGTCGCCACTGATTCTACTCGACGTGTCTGTTTGAATGTTATATTACGACAACGATATGCTTTAGGACTTTAATAACATAGCTTCCAAATGCTACAAAAAATTCAGGTGATCGTGCTTCTTCACAAGAGCGTTTATCCATTCGAGCGATTCTATTTCTACATGTACACAATACAGTAAGTCTCCGCGAGAGCGTGTGGCGGGGGGTGTTAGGACACCATCCGTAAAACAGAATGCAACTACATGCAGAATAGAGAAAAACGTGGCAATGCACACACATACGAATATAAATCCATAGAAACAGTAATCAACGAATGTCGATTTGGCAGCTGAGTTTACTCAATACTACTCCCAACGGCATGTGAAGATTCACACGTCAGGCTAGGGGGGCCAGATCCATTCCCTGTGCCACCTATGATTTCCCAGGATGTTGCGGCATCCGAAAAAATCACACAGTTTGTGTGGCCGAGAGGCGTGGCGGTTAATCGAACCCGCGATCTCCAGTCAGCTGACCAACGCTCTACCCCTGGACTACACGCGAATACCTACACGCGAATATTCCCGTGCAGAACTCATTTTAACTTGAACACATGCAAATACACTGGCAACTAACACAAGTCCATACACTTACGAGTACACTAGGCAGCGTTTAATCTTGTCCTCGCTTGTAATTCGAATTCCTTTACTATTTCTATTATTGCTTTGCTTTTTTACTCTGTTTCATGATCATCCTAGAAAATAACGAATATTTATATCTACAGTATATGTACTGGAGTCTTATCTCCCGTGTGTTATCTTTGTGGTCTTACTTGCCCATGTAATGTTGAGCCATAATAACTCCCTTTTTGCCATAGATTAACTCATGTGTTCTGAACCTAGCGAATTGTATTAAGTCCTGTCCTATGTAACATAAGACCTGACACGCTCGTCTTCTGATCGAAGCAAAAATGTTTGAGAAATCTAGTGGATTTTCTCTGAACATTATCTTATTCTTTTAGCGACGATTTCTCCCAAGCAGCCCAAATATTTTTGTTGTATTCCAAATGTGGCATAACTGAAGTGAAATAACACCTCTCTTCAACCATGGCGTGACATTTCTCCACCACCTGTTTTATTAAACCTAGAGTTGTATTCCGCATATTCTCCTGATATGTACTCCGCATGAAAAGCATCGTGTCGAAGAACAACAAAACACAATCATAAATAATCCGGTGAAACAAATTTTCAGCCCAATGAAAAGGGCGTATAAGAGCAATGAATTTTAAATGACCTATCGAGTATACATCGTGTGAATATGTCACTCGTTTTGATGACATAACGTCATGTGCTCCAGTATGGAGGGGCCATTTGTCAATTGCATCATGCACATATTTAATTGTGAGTCTTAGGGTGAGAAGTTTTGATAGTAGTTGTTGTACAGTGTTTCCGTTTGTCCCCCAACTTTGCGGAGTCTCGTTATGTGCGCGTTATTACGAGCGACTATGGTTGGAGTAGGTGTTTGAATCGCAAATTGCATTATTCCGCGGGAATCCGCGATTCCTCTGAGAGAATCATCCAGGTTACTTGACATTCGTGGCGCATAGTTCGTCGGTACTCTGTCGATGGAAAATGTTATGCAGGGTTGATTTCCTGGATACATTTAAATAGTTTTCAGTAAATTACTGTAATTTTGCTTTTCCAACTTAAATGTACATTCTTCGAAAATATGTATGGATATACTTCAAAAACAAATGGAAGCCGAACATTATGAATAATCCTCGACCCTCCCTAAATATTGCATTAATCAATCAAAAAGAAAAAAATATACAGGAGTAATGAATAAAGATGACTGGAAGGTGCAATTCGGACTTGATGCGAATCGTTTCGTTCTTTGTTTCCTTCATCGCTCGTACTTTGCCTATTTTTACCCTGTTTACGCAAATAGTGATAAGCCCTTAATCCGTGTGGTGCGTGAAGCCCTTGGGGTAATGTGTTCCCAAATAAGCAAACAAATTAGTTCAGGTTTATATGTAAGTAGGATGTATGGCCGGCTCGTTGTGGACAGTAATGCTGTCTGACACAGGTCATTTCATTCTGACAGCTTACGTTTTTCTACTCAGTTATGCCGATGCATCTGTATGTAATCTGGTCAAATTCTAGATTCCCATTAAAAATATTTTTCAGTTGTTACATCATTGGTGCAAAAAATACTGGAATCAACCCAAAGTTTGGTTTGAGAGATGAAGTCAGAAGAAGGTAAAAATACTCGCCTAGTACTAAACCCAACGGTATGTTAATTCCACGGATCAGGGTAGTGAGGGGACGAGTTCCTCCTCTTTGGTGCCTCCTTCTGTTGGTGCCAATCGGTGGCATGAGAGACACAAAGGCACTTGACTTGTTCAAGCAAGTTTTTTCACATTAGTCGCACCAAATGCATCGCCGTGGTACTTTTCGGTTGCCCTGTTGAATCCTTGTATTTAGCGGAAATGCAATTTTCTATTGCATCCTCTTGGCTATATTTCACGAGGGGGAGAGACTTAATCACAAGTACTTTGGATAAGGATATTACAAAATTAATCTTCAAAACTTTGATATGGAGCGTAGTTATGTACGGCGCGGAAACATGGTCACTGAAGCAGGGTTTTAGACGTAGATTGGAGGCTTTTGAAATGTGGACGTGTAGAAGGATGGGGAAGGTCGGATAATTGGACAGAAAAGAAAGCAAATGAGGACGTGCTAAGCATTGTGGGGTAGGAGACGGTATTATTTTTGGGAGAAATCATAAGGAGACAGGAAAGATTGATGCAAAGCATATTGATTGGTAAATGGGATGTTAAAGACTATGATAGAGGGGGGAATGTATAGTATGAATGAATGGTAATCGAGAAAGGTGTAGGAATAGGATTGGAATGCTGGGCGGATTGAAGGAAGGAAGTAAACGGAGATGAAGAGGCCCTTTGGTGTAGAGTAGGATGTTGGGTTGTGTTTTGTTAGGAAAAACAAGAGAGTTATTTGTTAGTTTGTGTCCATCCGAAAAAACCTATCTTAAACGGTAGATTACCTAAAGAAAAATCCTCTTAAGTCATACTATGTGCATGTTACCACTGTACATGTAAACTTTCTTGTACATGTCATGAATTAGGCTCAGTAATTTGGTTTTAATACAGATATAATGCCTTCTTTTGCAGTAGAAATTGAAAAATTTAGTATAGCCCAAAGCTGTAAACAATTTTAACTAAAAAATTGGGAACAGTAACTGTCTGCATGGAAAGAGGTTTATTTTTATTGGGTTTTTTTCTGTCGGGATAGAAAAAACAATATCTCGCATGTATTCGTGCCTCGGCCATTCTCACGTTGCCAATTCTGTCTGATCTGCGGGTAAAGTCTTGAGCACAGGTTTTTAAGCCAATTCACGTGATTTGCAATAAGTTTACTCATATCATCCGTAATATTCTGCATGCTTATTCCTCGGGTATTCAGTTGCGTGAGAAGTTTCTGTTCTTCCGTCGAATTTCTTGTCGTCTTACTGTGAACTGCGGGTGTCCCGTACCACTCCAAGACGATTGTTTCCTACAAAAGTTTCCATACGCTTGGATCGAGTTCCACTCGGGAATAAGCCGAAGAAATATGGCTTTCATTGACGTTTTTCTCGATTTCAACAGCTAGTTTCTTCTAAGAAGGAACCGCTTGCATATACTTTTATTTCTTCTCCATCTTACTCTCCCAGAGTGATGCATTGTCATGTGTTTCACGTTTGCGAAGTGGTATTGTAACTGTAAATGTGGACATTGGATGGTTTCTCCTTGAAAAGCATTCCGCTAGGATATTTTTCTTCATCCACCTGGATATCTCATTTCCGTTCCGTGCGCCGCTTACTATGTGCTCTCGAGTGGGTAGCTCTGGGAGGAAAAAGAAAGAAATGAAATCGGAGAAAATCGCCTGGCATCCCCCAATCGGATCCTTTCATCGTCGCATTTTAGTTAAGCGATCGGATCTTTTAGGTCGTGGCGGTGGACCGCCCTTTCATCCACTCCGACGCAGACGCGGAAAGGTTTAAGGGAAGGTAAAGGATAAGGACGTGGGGCGGAAAGGTGGATGAGGGTTAGGGGAAGAGGGTGTTTTGTAAGGGGATAGGGTGGGCGGAGGAATGATGGGGAGGGGGACTCCTTAAAAGGGGTGAAAGAGAGCGAGGGAAGGGGATGAAAATGGAGCCAATGCCAAGGCCAATAGGCGTGCGTTGCTTTTCCCATTCCATAGCCTTTCATCTCAATCCCTTATCCTCTTTCTCTCCCCCTTCATCCGGTTATTCTCTCCTTTCATTCGATCGTGCTTTATTCCCTGCTGCTCGCCTTTTCTTCCCCCTCTCAGAAATCAGATAGGTTCATGATACGAGTTCGTTCGTACGTACGTGCCCCGGTTTACCCCGCGGCAAACCTGGAATCCGTCCCCGGTTGAATTTTTCACCGTTTCAGCAAGTATTACCGCGTTGACTGAGGAGCGATTATAAGCGTGCAATGCAGTACGTCACGATATTAAATAGATTTTGTTGATTTTACAATGATATACCTCTGATTGGTCGGCCACTTATCAGTAATGCACCATCTGCTGCAGGGAGAAAGAGATACTTCAAAAAGTCTGGCACATTCCTCGTGGAGTAACTCCTGGCACGTAGCTTCTCCCCGTCCTACTACTACCACTTTCTTCTCAATATATATCTATACTTCACGAACCACAAGCACTGTGCTTGACTGTCGACGATTGTCCGATCTGTATATTGTTTGAAGTTCACTAACGAATAAACAGTTTATTATTGAAATTGTTGAGATAATGATCATAAAAATAACCATCAAGTTATATTAAACTTGAACTTATTATGTTGAATCATAGATATAATTGCAACAATGAAATGTGAATAAGCGATCGAGGATCGACAAAACGAAACTATTCCTTGACCAACGTTTTGTGTCTTTGTGGATTTCACGGCGACCTCTTTTAATGAGGGATCTTCAGAAAGTTTTTGAGGCCCAGGTTTATATTTTTTCAATCGATCACCGAACTCACTGCGACGGCCTCGATATGCCCACGAAGCACGAGGGGAGAATTACATACATACATGGTGCCCCTGCAGGCCACCGCTAGGGTGTGTGGCAGGGGGCGATTAATCACCGGACTACTTTTGACGCAATATGGTACTCTCCCCCCCTAGCTCTGTCGGATTATGTTATTCCGATCCATTATCGCTCGTGGGGAAAAACCCTAAATCTATATCTGTTCTACACTTAATCTCTCAAATTTTATTGACATGATCTCGCCTGCCGCAGTACGACGTGGGTGATGATAAAGTTTCAACATCATCGACCTAAAAGAGACCTCCTACTAATTTATGTAAAAGGTTTAATTTTTAAGTTAATCTTCTCTTGAGTAATTACCAACCTAGTTCTTCTAATTTTGATACGCCTCTCAGTTTATAACTGCAACGTTTCACAAGTCTAGCTCCTCTATGCTGCATGAGAATTAATTACACCGAACTAAATCATTGGAGGGAGTACGGGACGAGTTTCAATTGGCAGTCGGGAATTCTTCCTTAATGTTCAGGTTACCCAAGTTGGCCAGTGATACCTTACAGTGCATTTGTCGAAAAGGTTATCTTTTACACTGTATACATTTCATTGTGCGTGGCGTGAGACTAGCGATAATATTTTTTATCCATTACAAGTCACTAATAATCGAGGAATTTACCACCTATGAACTATGATTTCCGACTGAAGATGGTTAAAAACTATCAACTGCCTCTGTTCCTGCGAAAAATAGGTGGTTTCTAGAGGTCTGGTGGATAAACTATACTGCAGATGACTTAATCGGACAGCGTACATCTTCATAGTAGTAGTTGTAGTTATTAGGGGAGGCGACCGACAGCTGAGCTCATCGGCGCCATTGGGGATGGGTGGGAATGGCAGAAGGGTGGAGGGAAACCCGGTATTAGCCTAAACTTAACGAGAGGCGCCAAGGGGTCCGCAGTTAAACGTCCCATACGACGGACAGCGTACTCACTTAAAGCGCTCTCCACAAATCACCTCAATTAGGAATCGGGATGACACTGAAAAAAAATCTGCCGCCTCCAGGATTCGAAACCGGGTCTTCTGGGTAGGAAACAGTATATTAACCACAGCACCATCCCTATCTCCGCGTACCTCTTAATGCACAATAGTCAGCGAATTTATCCGCTTGGCCTTGACTGTTTATCATCTTTTAATGAGCACGTATCTAATCAAGAAACCCAAGGCAGTGGTCTGCCAGGAGGCTGTTTTTTCTTAAGTGAGGGTTGGTTTCTTTTCCTTTGCAAATGAAAGATTCCCATGAAGTTCTGGCATCTGCAAAATTGTACTACGTGAATTTTATTACGAAATTATCCAATGACAGTCATCGGAATTCTCAAACCGGGACCCTTCGGTCATTAACTCAACACTCATGTTCTATGCCTTCTAAAATGATTAGTTTGTAACGTACCGCATGTTATATACGCTGGTAATCTCCTGCGCTAATTGGAGGGAATATCCCATTCCCTCGAGGTTTATTGCCCAGTATCTTGGCCTCCTGTTCATCAAATCTAAGGAAATTATCCCCACTTGGACCAAGGGACCCTGGTAAAAATATTTCATGAGTGTTATCATTAGAGAGATTGTAAGTGTTGTTTCAAGATCCTGGAGACGCTTATTCTTATCTTAAAATGAAGATGTGCTTGAAATTTTTTGAACCACAGCTATTTAATACTAGAGTTATTTTGTAATGTAGGCCCGTTTGGCAAAAAAATATATTCGTTAGAAAAAGTTTTTATTGACGGCTTTAGTGTCCTCCAAAACCGCTTCACTTTTATATATAATCGCCCTTCAGTTTTAGACACTTTATGTGACGCCGCACCAGTACCTTTAACCCCTCTGCAAATAGAAGTTCGCCGCCTGGGAATGGAGCCAGAGGACGGCGCCGGTCTTGAGTTACTCGTCGTCTTCAAACCGTTGCCCCACAAGCAACCATTTCAAGTGTAAGAAGAGGAGAAAGTCGCTACGTGCAATCTCCATCTTGTCCATAGCAGCCCAAAAATGTCCCTCCACTCAACTTTCTTTGCTTTTTGTGTTGGTCAGTAAGCATTATCTGAACCCACCTAGCGCACAAATTACGATATCCGACATTTTCTTTCCGTAAGAATCTTGCATAAATAGTGGTAGGTCCATCAAGAAGAAATTTATCAAACAGAGTAGTACTAATCGTCAGTCGTGATGATCAGAACGCAGTTCTTGGTCCACTTGTTGAAGCACTATTTATCGGCCTGGATACTGGGCCTCCCTCTCCACTCTTCATCATGCACACATGTGTGGCCAATTTTGAAGTCTCCACCCCGCTGTCTAACCTTTCCTTGACTTCTTACTGTAGGCCCAGAGGTCCATCAACTAGGCACAACCCCCGATGAGCAGCTGATCCTTTTGCACGCAAAAAGGGAATCACAGCTCGCACTTCGCAACTGGCGGAAGAAAAGATTTTTGCGGACATTGTTACCGACAGGCAGGCGACTACTAATCGAAACAATAACTTCTCTGGCTTTGGAAGCAGTCAGTAGACGGAACAGCATTCGTTACAGTTTTGTTCTGGCGCGCCAATATCTAAATATTATAAAACGAATAAACCTCGTGCAAGAACGGTAGTCGAAAGAATATAGTGGAATTCATTGTTTTGTCTAAATGGTCAATCTCATTAAGTAGTTGAACTACTATATGTCACTCGGGTAGGGAATTTAAAAAATGCTCATCGAAGAATGGAATCGTACTCGCCTTACGCGTTGGTTGGTGGAAGTCCGGAATTTTGTTTCCAGTTCTGGACTAGTTTTAGGTTTATTGCGCCATTGTATTTTTGTTTTTTATTCCCACTACCATTGCATAGTTGTTGTGGCCTGCTGTTAGTGGAACGTCCCAAGGGAACCCTGAAACGAAGTGTCGAGGCGTCCGGTACTAAAATGACTAGCTTAATAATAACGAATTTTATTACACATTGTTAACGTCGTATTAGTTACAGACATCACCGAAGAGGCCGTGACTTGGTTGTTTATCATAAAAAATATATATAATCCATTTTATTGACCTTATGTATTTTCTATAGTAAAATAATCTTGCAGTGTAAGCAAGTTTCGAAGATGATCGTCATCTTCTGGTGATGATATCCGGGTCACACTATGTCGAAATTCTTCGAAATCGATTCTATGGCGTTATAAAGTTTTATTGTGGAGAAATTCGTTATATATTTAGAAATATATACATATATGTGTATAATGTATAGTTGTATTGTCGTGAAGGGTTTGTTGCTGTTTTGAGACAGAACGGAGATGTTTGTGTTCAAAATTATGAGTGAAATTTCTTGTAAAAGAAGTGGAACTGTTTTTCAAATTACACTTGTAACGAAAAGAAGAATTCCTACCAGTTGTGATTTGAAACTACTGCCAATAGCTTCCCTTCGACATACCTACGTATATATTTCATAAATGCCAATCCAAGTAGTTCATTTTCGATGTGGCCGAAGTCAAAATTACTATTTTAAGCTATTACAGGAAAATTTAATGTCATTAGTAAATTTATTCCATGCATTCCTGTTGGTTCATTATCCTCTATCACATTCATATCATGCGTTTATTTCTGTTCCTGTGACTCATGAAATATATAGAGAACTATAATTAAAGTAAATGATAATGAAAAAATACGATATCCGAAAATTACTAGAGTTAAAATCTACGCAATTATTACTATTGAGAGTAATAACATCGGTCGAGGCAGGCATTTTGGTTGGATCGAATATTTGATCTGCTCAACGAGCTGCGAGAGATGTCGAGACAGTAACTTTTAACGGAGTTATCCGCTGATACGCATTAATATTTAAAACACTTCACAGTTCATAAAATCAAATGCGTTGGCTGGGAATCGAACCCGGATCTTCTCTACTCTCATCTATACCCTCAATGTGCTTTGTCCAATTAGTCTACCAAGTTTTAGAAACTCAATTTTAGGAACTTTAAAGAAACGAAATATTATGACAAAATGTCAAAAAATGGGACCAATGTCACAGGTATTCGGAGTCATGCGCAGTGTGCCACAATCCGCGAGTTTAAAGCCAACTTTTAAACACAGATGTATTTTTTTGTCCCAGTTAAGGCGAATGATTTTTACTCTTTGAAATTGGTGCTCAATAATGCATATTAGCGGAAGACACTTTATAAGTTGCTGTTGCGGCATCTCCAGCTGTAAAGTGCCTAACATTTAAATATTTAAATTAGTAATTTTTTGGGATAGTCCTAACACCATTGCTTTCATGGGGTGAACGTATCAGGAGAATATGCGGATCCGCTTTAAAGAAACTCGGCGTTGTTGAACGGGTGGTGGGGAAATGTTATGCAAAAGTTTAAGAGGTGTTATTTCGTTTTAGATAGGCAACATTTGGTGAACGCCGCATGTATTTTGGAAACCTTGAGCGAGAACGTCGATAAAATAATTAGCGGTCGGAGAAAACCTGCTAGATTCGTCGAAAATTGTTGTTAAGATTGGAAGGCAAGGATGACAGGTCATAACTTACTTAGGGCAGAACGGAAGACATTTAGTAAGGTTCAGAAAAAACGAGTTCAGTTAAAGATACAAAGAGAATTATTATTGTCCCGCTCTATTTGGGCAGGTTAGACTACAAAGTTAGGATAAAGGAGATAGACTCCAGTACAAATAGATACAAATCTACGTATCCTCGGACAATCAGGAATCATAATAGCAAAAATAGTAAACAAATCGAATTGCAAGGGAGGACAAGATTAAACGCTGCGTAGACATCTAGTGAATTCGCAGGTGCATTTGCTTGTGTATGTTAGTTGCTTGTATATTATTCGCATGTTGTATAAGTTGTAGTAGGTTTTTAATGAAAATATTCGCCCATTTGGGTGTGCATTAGCTTTTTTCAAGTTTGTTATGTAGTTGTATTCTATTTGACGTGTGATGTCCTAACAACCCCCGCCATATGCTTTCACGGTGGCTAGCGGAGTATAGTGTGGATGTAGAAGAGTCAATGGTGCCAAAAACTCTCGAGGAAGACGAATGGAAACCACCGCAATTATTCATTCCAAGCAATGATGATGGAACCAAATGCGCTTATGTTTCGGGATGAATTCGGAACGCGGATCACTTGAAATGCGGCTATTTTCATTTTCCTCGGAATGCGCTTTTGGCTTCCAATGCTCATGCGTGGCCCTTTATTATTCCCCCTGCCCTCCCCGCTTCAATTTCTGATAACCCCTTCCTTCTCCCCTCATTCCCTCTCCATCTTCCCCTTCTTCACTCGCCCCACCACCTGCCCTCCCACAATTCCCTTCTTTTGACCCCCTTAGGGTTGAAATCCCTTAGGATAGGATGGGAAGTCGAGGATCATTCGGTTTTTCCCTCTCCCCCCCTCCTCCCCTATCTCTCGCTACGAGGGCTAAAGGTCGAATCGGTAGGTTTGAGGATGAGGAGACGGAGGTTTTTTTAGACGTGGGTGCGGGGACAGGGGTGGGTTGGTGTGGGATGGTGATGGGACGCCCGGAATCGATTTTTATCGATAATAGGGGACAGGAGGTTAGAATCGTGAGCGGAATACTTGCGGGGTTTCCCCAAGACTCTCCCCTCGTACCCTTGCCCCAACCCCCACCTCCCGCCTATCCCTCCCCCCCCCCCGCCCTTCCTTATCCTTCGAAACACCCACACACACACACACACAGTCGTCCGTCTGGATGCCTAGACATCCCATTCCATTCTCTCCACCTCTTTATTTTCTTCGTCCCTCCTTCCCCTCCTCCTTCTCCTCTCGGGGTGTGTTCTTCGTCTCTACCGTTCCCTTTTATCCCCGCCTACCCACCCTGAGTTATATAAATTGGTTTTTCCGAATTTCATTGTTTTTTTTTTCTTCCTCTGTCTCTCCATATTTCTCTCTTTCATTTTTTTCTTTCTCCTCACCATGGCGACGGGAACGCTATTTTGGTTTTTAACATTATTCGATTTGAGCTCGGGATTCGAAGATTTCCCCAAATTGGCTGCACTATTTTTTCGTTCCTTTCGTTGTGGGTCTCAGTTGATGTAGTGCGCTTGTTCTCAACCAAAACAATATCCTATTGCGCAACAGGGCTTACTTAATTTCATTGGATTTGGTGTGGTGGGTTTGCATATTTCTTTGTCTTTATTTCGCGGAATTCTGCTCCGTCATGCGCGATGAGCGTGCGTTTGACTGGAAACCCGACCGGTGTCCGTGTGCGATGTTGGAATGGTCTGAGCTATCGTAAGGATATTTCCTGAACACCAGTCATCTCCTAAATTCACACATTTTAACTATGCTCAGTATGTGTGCATCAATAAACTACTTAAAACGGAAAACTACCAATATGTAAAAAAATGATAATATTACTGTAGCACGGACAGTCTGAGCATATCATGGATTTTAAATTATGGAAAGTTGTAAGTACCGCTATTTATGGAAGAACAGCTGAGAAGATGGCAAAGAATAGTATGTAAAATGGCAAGGTTCATCTCTATGCTATTTTTCTTGACGTTAGAGTGAACGTGTCACATTGTAATATTCATAATCAGTTTTACAATAATGGTAGTCTTGCAAGTATTCAGGAAGATTTTTCATAAAAATTTAGTTTTGAATGTTGCATCTTCCATGATGTCTTTCCCAAATGGTATCTTTGAGGAATATGTGTTTGGTAATTTATTAGACGGGTCTTACGACGCCTCGATTCAGGTTTATAACAGCTCTACAATCCATATATTGTTCCCAACTACCAATATCATTTCTTCATTCATTCATCTACACATCTACACAACACCCCGCAAGCCGCCGCAAGGGCGTGTGGCGGGGGGTGTCAGGTCACCACCCAAAAAAGGAAAAAAGAAATATTCATTCAGTCCCTCATTCTCATCGCACCGACGTTTTCCCTCTCCTGCTTCTTGTAATTCCTCCTTCACTGTCCCCTCGATTTTTCATCCAGTTAGTCCTCCACTAATCCATCACTATGCAATCGTGGGGGATGTAGAAGTCCAGTGGGTCGAACGCTGGGCTACTGACCTGAGGGCCCGGGATTGATTTCGTGGGTGACGTTTACGTTAGTCAGGCCGTACCTACTCTAGAGTATGCCACGAGTGTACGGGCTCATCACGAGGTAGGCTTATTTTAGAACTAGATCGAGTGCAAAGCAGAGACGCTGGTTTTGTAAAAAGTTGTCAAGAACAACGTAGCAGTGTCACGACGCTGTTGGAAGAATTAGGATGGGAGCCACTAGTTGACCGTAGGTATTAAATACAGATTACATTTACTGCGCAAATTTGAGACAGGTTACTTATCTGAGGGTGTGAAAGACATATAGTATTACAGACACCTATGGTAGCTCAGATTATGTACGTAAAATCAGGGAGAGAGATAGTAGAATGGATGGATTTAAAATATCCTTTTTTCCTCGTACCATTAGAGATTAAAATAGATATGACTGTAGGCGCGAAGAGGATAATTAGTATTGTTAGTGTATCTTTTGATGATTAAATTGATGATTGATAGTTAATGAGTGTGGGCGCATGATTGGTGATGTAACACCCACCGCCACACGTCCTTACGGCGGCTTACGGGGTATGAATAAGATGTATAGATGTGACGTCTTAGGAGACCCTCATATTCACCAAAACTGTGTGCATTTTCGGGTGGTACCAGATCTTCCTGAGAAACATTGGCCGGGACCGGGAATAAGACACCTGTCACTCCTCATGATCCTGTTAATGTGTGCTCTCACACGACGTATGTGGACTAGTATTGGGTGATGTCCATCATCGCCTATCAAACCGACCATCGAGTGTAACTTGCTGCTTAAGGGTTGCCCTAAACAATTAGTCCCTTGTTCTTCTTGTTGAATGCCCCAGACTCTTGTGGGTGTGGCTCCTCTGTTGACATCCACTCTTCGAAGTACTCTTTCAGTTTTTATTCTTTCTATTTTATTTACTCCGCCCTTAATTTTCAATGCTATTCTATACGTATAACTCATGGTACTCTCAAGTCACCTACAGGGCGTGTGGCATGGGCGGTGCACACCTGTACTCATCTTATAAACCCCCCCCCCTTTAGAGCGGTCAGATAACGCTATTGTGAGCCCTTATCGTTCGTTAGAAAAATGAAATCGTAAATCTCTCTCTTCTACACTTACGATAGTCTTTCTAATTTTATTTTGATCTTTCGTACCGTGGTACAATGAGGCTAAAAATATATTTTTAACATCATCGTTAAAGAGGCATCTATCCAATATATGCAAGATATTTAATCTGTAATTTAACCTTTGCTCCGTGAGTGATTCCCAACCTTGATTTTCAATTAATTTTTGTACATTTTATCATAACAACGTTTCACAAATTCTAGTTGCTATCTACGCTGCACGCGATCGAATTCGGCAATTAATCCAAATTCTAGGAGGATCCCGTAATATATTAGCAGCACATTCTAAAAGAGTCCTAATTAGCGAAAGGTAACATTTCTCTTTGATATTATCGTCATATTTCCCCAGTCGTCTTTTAATTAATGTTAATTTAATGAATTGCAAATTAATTCCTAATCCCAATGAATCGTTTTATAATGTCTATGCTCTGTTGCACAAGATAAATTCCTGGTACAGAGAGACTATTCCTTGTCAGTCGCGCGGCATATGCCCTCAAGTACCAAAAACGCCACTGGAGAAATCACGAGCTGGAATGGCGACCGATCGGAGTTGATTAATGTGTTCGCCCAACCACCGGTGATTGCGTGCTATCCCAATTAAAAAAATCTTCACGTTCAAAACCTTCCAAGGAATGGAGGAATATTGGAAGCGGGGCGAGGCCAGTGAAAAAAATACATATAGGTCACTCAAATTCCAATCGGAAGATTTATTCCTATCGATTTGAATTCTCCATCTTACTTCATATTCTATTACCATTTTGAGAGACGACGGTGACGAATGAGTTCTTTCCATCTCTCTCTCCATCCCATTCATCGCTCCAGGACCTTGCAATGGTCCATTCCGTTCTCGTCCACCTCATTCCTCCCCCAGGTCTTTCGCTCAATCCTCTAACCACTTCACTCTGCCGAATTTCCATACCCCATGGCCTTATTCGATTTCATATCCATTAATGTCCTTTCTATATCAACGTCGAGTATACCTGGTCCTAGTCTGTCTTCAACTCGTATGCAATGTTTTCTTTCCATGTCTAACCTTGCTGGCGTAAGTTCTTTGCGATACATTTCTTCTGTGTATTCCTTCCTTCCCTCTTGGATCTTTTCTGGTTCGACTAGTATTTTTCCCGACTTTCCTCTAATGGTTAACACAGATTTTCTCCTTCTTACTTCTCCATAGTGTTTTAACCTTCTTGTATTTTCACCAATTTCACCCTCTGCAAACTTTCCATATCCACGCACTGCGTCTTCCACCACGCTTCTTTTTTTCGTATGCATTTGCTACCTGTCTCAAGGTATTATTTAACTATTTGCATTCCTTCTACATAATGCCGTTGGTAGAGCTGGAGATTTTAAGAATGTGGCTGCCCTAAGTTATGTCTTTAGTTAGAGTAACATATAAGTATTTCACGTTATCAACTAATTCTAGGTCAACTCCAGCTAGTTTGTAAAGAAAACCCGTTGATCTTTTAAATAAATTTACCGCCGAAAATTTGCCATGGTTTGATTGTGCTGTTGCCCGTTGTGTGCGCTATTTTTAAATAAAATCTAGATCCTTTGCTAGTATTCAACGATCCTCATCCCCAGATATCTCCCGATAAATCACCGTGTCATCCGCGAACACCTTAATCTTATGTTTCACTTCGCGGTTCAAATCGTTAACAAAAATCAAGAAAAGCAACGGCCCTATTAACTTCCCTCGTCCTCCAACCATAGCCACCCTTTACTCCTAAACGTATAAAATCCATTGCTTTATTTACGAGTACATGAAATTTGTACCTGATATTCGACCCGTAAGTCGGTGAAACATGTTGTGTCTTAAAAAAAAGTTTGGGAAATTGTACGAAATCTTTTCGTATGAATATAGTGGAACAATGCCTAACGATGGGAAAATAATCAATAGCTATTGAAAAAGTGAAACATTTACCATATGAAGACTAGAATGCAGCAAAGAACGCGCAGATACATCAGGAAATTAAATTAAAAAACAATACATTCCAAAAGAGAATTAAGTTTACATTTATGTGTCGGCTTCAATGGCAATATGATTCAGAGATATTTGCTTAACTACAGCAAATAACTGTCTCATAGTCGTAGATATATCGCGTGAAATTTTAGCTATTGGGGTAGGCATTTTTAGTTATTAGGGTGCCGACAGCTGAGGTCATTTGCACCATTAGGGATGAGTGGGAAAGGAGGGAGGGCGAAGAGAAACCCGGTGTCGGCATTAGCCTACTCTTGACGAAAGGCGCTAGTCGATCTCGAGAAACATTTCGTGTAGTGGAATGAACCTTCCTCATCGCTAACAGCGAGGGGTCCTCTGATTCTTCCTTCCCCATTGTGCACTCTTAGTTTCGGCTGATGACCATGCTGAAAACTTCGGCCGAAAACAATATTTTCTCATAACTTCTACTTAGTTCTCTTAATGCTTTATGTTACGACAATCTCCCTCTTTCCTTCGTCAGATTTAAAAGAAAACGTTTCGATACACCTTTTACGATCCTTCCGTAAAATATCAGGGCCCGCAGGTGGCTGGAGGTTAAAAACCTTGGGGTAGATATAGGGTGGGAATGTTAAGCCCGACGTCGGCATCAACATACTCCATTAACGAGAGACGCCGAGGTGCAAGTTAACGTACCGTCAGAAGGAGAGCGTTCTCCATTTGAAGTTTTCTCTCCATTGGCACCAAAGTATGCACCAGAATATCGCTGATAGATTATTTAATCGTCGAGATTCGAACCCAGGTCCTTCAAGGGGCCGGGGGAAATTACATTAGCCACCTAACCATCCCTGTAGATTTATTTCTCTTTTTTTCCAAATGCATGCGCTGTTGACGTCCTTCGGTGTTCAACGTCGACATTCCTTATTACCGCATTGCCATTGATCGTCCGGGGAAGAATAATTTCAATGGGATGAAAGAAACATTTACACAAATGCACCACAATTCACCAAAAGGTGTGCAGGAGGGGTGCAAGCACCAAGTGGGGAGGGTAAAGGATATGGTAGAGAGGAAAGGTGTTTAAAGGGTTTAGAAAAAAGAAAAAACAAAACACTTGAAAAGATTAGCAAATCCATTTGTATGCTAGCAGAAAACTTAGTTCCAATCAAGCGTTAATTTCACCCAATAAATGGTTCTTTGTTATACGAAAACGAGCGGAATAAAAGTGAACCGCAACCCTCCATACTATGTGCTCCTATACAACAGACCCCCACCGTACCAGGACAATTAATGGAGAATTGAAAAGCAAAAGGAGGAAATTATAATAATCTATGGCCATGCAACTTCTGGTCCCCAGCCCTAAAGCCACAGGTAGAAAATGCGACGCCCCGCTGTTGGCAGCGGACGGCTTGAGGAATCACGCTTGCGGAGAGGGCCCCCGGGGTTGGAAAGGAGATATTGAATATACAATAGAAGACGGTTAAGAGGAGAGTGTTGTAATATGCGTTGCGTCAATATTTTTTCAGTCCCATCCGGCCATTCGGTAAGTGTTTGTCTACAAAACGTGCGACGTTAGTGCAAAATGCATGCATGTAAGTAAAACTAATTATTTCCAAGCAGGTGGTAAATGAAATTCCTGTTAGCTCCATTCCTACAGTTACTAAACTACAGCTAGAAGTTGTTATCCCCTGCGGCGAATATCCAAATGCTCACAGTTGTTCGGAGTCTCCAGTAATGAGTATTATGGTTGGCAGACATCTCTCTTCTTCCCTCTTCATTTCATATATGCACCTCAGTCCGTCAACTCCTCTCACCCTCACCCCATCCATCCTCCTTTCCCTCCCTCTCGCCCTTTTTTTGGTCACACTCTCCCAAACAATTCCTCGACCCGTGAAGTTTCCTCTTTCGTAGGCCGACCGAGGGAAATGACATCATGCCCCGGACATATTAACCAAGGAGAGACATCTCGGAATCCTTATTTCGCGAAAGCTGGGGTGACCTCTCCCTCGCACCGCCCAGCAGATATCCGTCTTTCCAACCACCGCACTCCGCCCCCCCCTCCCCAGTAAGCCCCACCATCACCTCAGTCTCCTTCCCCCCTCCATCCTTCCCAACCCCCCGCCGGCCTCATCCACCAACCCCTTTCCCAATGCGTGACCTAACGCGTCCCAACCCCTCCCCATTTCTTTCTCTGTCTCTCTCATTTCCACCCCCATGAACGCGGGGTGGGAATGATGGTCTGCCTCGCCCTTCGCACACGCGGAGAATCCATTCTCTCCGTGGAAGTTCCCATTACGGTGCCATCATCCCCTTACTTTTGTGTTTAGCATTATAGAACGCGAGAGTATCTCTCTACATGGCCAGAATCAGGAACAGTGCATCCGCATAATACCGCATTCTTGTTTTTTTATTATGAAGGCGATCGGGAGCCTGATACAACGAAATGAGTGAGGGGATAGTGTGTTTTTTTTCCATTCGGGGTCCCATGGGCGTTTCACAGCATGGCAGTGTTGCTGTTCGAGCGAATGATCAATGAATAAAGACGTGATGCATTGGATACGTAGGTTGTGAGCGAAAAAGGGTCTTGGTTTTGTTTTGAATGGGACTTGATTTGGAGCTCGCCATAACCGCTGAAATCACTGCAAAAAAACTTAATCAAGCCATTTGACGAAGCTACCGATTTCCTTCCTGTTGAGGGCTCATCTGTGGGTTTTATTACAACAATTATAATTGATGATCGCTTTCATAGCGATATTGGTTAAGGAAAAATATTAATCTTATTGTATAACATGTTATATATATATATATATATGTATATATTATATAAATATTAAGTAAGTTACCGGTTAAGTTGGGTATTGGATGGACATACAAATAAATATTTTGTGACTCCTAACAAAACACAATCCAGCAACCTACATTACATCAGGTCCCTGTTCCTTCCCTTTCCTCATTTGCCTAATATTCTCCCTTCTATTACCGTTTTCAACATCCCAATGCCACTCAATATGCCCTTCATCCATTTTTCTTGCCTCCATAGGATTTCTCCCAACAAACCCCTCTCCTCACCCACCATCCCTAGTACTTCCTCATTTGTTTTCCTTTCGGTCCATTTCACCTTCTCAATTCTTCTCCACACCCACATTTCAAAAGCCTCCAATCTACGTCTATCCCCCTGCTACAGTGGCCAAGTTTCCGCGCCCTACTAGCTATTAGCGTAATAGCTACGCTCTTAACATCCTTACTTAACGTACTTGTCATCAACTCTCTCCTCCTTGTGAGAGCCTCTTTGTCTAACGCTCTATTTCTCCTTACGTCCCGGCTACTTTGACCATGTTGGTCCAAATCACTTCATCAAATGTACGTAAACTGTTCTACCTGCCTTAGTTTTTGCCCTCCTATTTTAATGTTTAGCTTATCCTTTCCCTTTCTGGAAAATCGCATAACCTTTGTTTTATTAATATTGATTCTCATCCCATATTTATCGCACTGAACCTCCAATTCACTCAACAATGCTTGCAACCCCTTGGCTGACTGAGCAACTAATGCTTGGTCATCAGCAAACCTAACTAATTTTACGAATTCCCCACCGTCTTTCATTCCCACCTCCAGTTCTTCCCATGCCTCTTTAATCATTTCCTCCATATACACGTTGAACAGCACCGGTGACAATGGGCAACCCTGCCTTACCCCTCTTCCTAACACTGTCCATCCAGACTCTCCGTTCCCCACTCGCACCTGACCAGTCTGAGACATGTGCAGCTTGCGAATCAGTCTCCTATCCCTCCAATCTATTCCTATTTTCTGCAATATACGCATTAATTTTTCCCAATTCACTCTATCAAACACTTTTTCTAAATCTACGAAACAGGCAATTACGTCCTGAGTAGTTTCTATGTTCCTCTCGATTAGTAATCTGATTACTGCAATGATATCAAGCGTACCTCTTCCCTTCGTAAACCGTACGTCATGTTCTTTTTCTATGTCTAACTTTGTTGGCCTAAGTTTTTTACCATACAGTGTTTCTATATATTCCTTCCATCTCTCTTGGATCTTTTCTGTGTCAACTATTATCTTACCCCACTTATCTTTAACTGTTAGCACAGATCTTGCCTTCTTACTTCCCGATAATAACTTAACCTTGCTGTATAGAGCACCAATTTCACTCTTCTTCTGCATTGTGTTTTCCACCATTCCGTATTTGCTTTATTTGTGGCCCTTCTCAATTTATTGTTTAACTCTTTGTACTTCATTTTGCCTAACTCTTGTGTTTACATTTTTCCATTTTCTTCTCTCATATATCTTTCTAATCATCACATCTGTGACCCATGGTTTCCTTGTCCTTTTCCAATTGACGGTTACTAAGTAATGTGTAGTGTACTATAAATTTGTGTGATAGAATATTGTAATGAAGTGTAGAACGTGTTTTAGGTTTCCATTGACGCTTAAATGATAAATTAATAAGATTGGTTAGTGTTTTCTTTTAAAATGTTTTCGTGAGTTCTTTTTAGTTTTTCATTGCTCGTTCAATACGTGCGTATAAATTGGTCCCTCTTACGCACATCCTACAGTAGATAGATAGTACGAAACTATGATGTCCGTACTTAAAAGATAACTTGAACCGCATTTAAGTGGAGTGGAGAATATTGAGAACTCGCTTCGCTTATAATTTCGACCCTCGAATCATTTATCACTCGGATTTAATTAACCCCAAGTCCCTCATTAGGATCGTATTTAATCTCTGTGAGCTCATCATGACCGTTCACGACACGTGTCGATAAAGATTGGAATATTTCGGAGGGATCCGCCACCTCAGGGGGAGGCAGGAGAAGTCCCTTATCTGCCCTTCTTTTTTATTAATTTTTTCTCGAATCAGGTGTGTGTGTGTGTTCGTGTATATATATATATATATATATATATATATATATATATATATATATATATATATATATATAAACTTGAGGATGTGTTATGGAAAAGAATGATCTCCATCCCGATACCATCTAAAAATGCAAATTTGCGGGTCTCTTTCATAGGGAATGCCAATAACTCCTTGAGGAATAAGACCTTTTCCAGCCGACGTCCGCTGCTGGACCTTCTCAAATCCACTCATTTCCACGCCGGCCACGTACAAATCCCCGCTCTCCCGCCCCCAGCCCTCCAGGGCCCCACCCATCCCCGGTCTCCCGCTCCCAGCCCTCCAGGGCCCCACCCATCCCCGTTCCCCTCACTCATCCTCTTCGCAGCACTCCCTGCCACTCATCGTCTTTCCTCATACACTTTCTTTTCTCCATCCTATCTGTCTCAAACACTCCTTCTATCTTATCCATATCATACGTACCTCTATCCTCCCCCCCTCTCCGACCTATCCGTTCATCCTCCTATATCTTTCCGTTCGTCACCTCTCCATCTTACACTTCACTCCCTTCCTTCTCGCATTTTCTTCCCTCATCCCTAATGGACCAGAATTCCTCTCTCTCTCTCTCTCTTACTCTCAGGCGTCCGTCTCCGCCTGATATTATCCTACTTTCATGATCGGAACGGAAAACCTACGAAAGAGTCAGTCTTGAGAATTTTTTAATATTTCATGTCCTCGCGCACGCAGGGTGAATGTGTAAGACGTGTGTGATTGCCGGGAGGGCGGTTCGCCTTGATTGGCCGACCATTGTGCTATCTGGTTCATCCTTTTCGTGAGGGAGAGGAAACTAATGGCGGGGTTGGTTTCACAAGAGAGACGTTTTGGGGACTTACTGTCTCAACTCTTGAATTTAGCAGACTGATCTACATCCACATCATGGCTTGCAAGCCACCGCAAGAGCGTGTGGGGGGAGGTTTATAACACCACACGTAAAATGGAATGAAACTACTAGAAAAACCAACAAAGGCATGCTATTGTACACCTACGCAGACGCATATATTCCCGAAAAACTTTTAACTAACGCATATTGAAATACACGTTCAAGGAACTAATGTACGTTGGAAAATGCGTCTATAAATGACTTGGATGTGGAGGGGGGGGGACAGTGAAAGTACAAGAAAACAAGGTAGGGAGTTTTGTAGCATGGACTACGTTAATTGTATGCTAATCAGTCCAATGCGATTGTGCGAAAAGGTGTCCTTGTCCCTTTTCTTTTTATTTAGCGCGTTGAAGCATTTATTGAGGAAAGAAGGATGATTGATGTCGACATGGCTGTTCTCTGTTATGATGGATAAATGAGAGAGCTGAATGATGTGGTGAGGCAGACCGCGACCAATCTCATCAATTCATCCGTTTTGCACTGGAAGAACAGAAACGAAGATGTTTTAGATGGCGATATATGTCCCTAAAGAAACAAACAAATTAATAGTCAGATTTATATCTGTATATTACTATATATATATATATATATATATATATATATATATATATATATATATATATATATAAATATAGAAGATAAATATAAATAGGGAAGAAATAACTTCAGCAGGATAGAAGACTCAGAAGAAGGCGAAAGTAGTTAGAATAGGAACCTGGAACGTCAGGACAATGTTGAGGAGAGGCAAATTAGAAAATATCAAGCGAGAGATGGAAAGAGGTAACATAGATGTTTTAGGCCTCTGCGAGGTGAGATGGAAGGATAGCGGGGATTACTGGAGTGACAATTATAGAGTAATATACAGCGGGGGGGACGAGAGCCAACGAGGGGTTGCCGTAATTTTAAATAAAGGGGTAGGAAGAAGCGTAGTCAACATAGAGCAAGCGACAGATAGAATTTTACTCGTAGAGATTAAAGCAGAGCTGACGAACTTGGTCATTATTCAGGTATACATGCCACCGAGCAACCACAAGGAGGAAGAAGTCGATAGGATGTACGATGAGTTAGAGGATATAGTCGCGAGTGTTCCTGCAGGGAAACATTTGATAGTGATGGGGGATTGGAATGCGACGGTAGGCGAAGGAAGAGATGGTGGTGAGGTGGGGGACTATGGGTTAGGCATGAGGAATGAACGCGGGGAGAAAGCAATTGAATTCTGCAGGAGAAAAAGGTTAGTCATTACTAACACATGGTTTAGACACCACAAAAGGCGTAGGTATACATGGAAAATGCCAGGTGACTCAGAAAGGTATCAGTTAGATTATATTATGGTTAGGCACAGGTTTAGGAACAGTGTGATAAATTCGCACAGTTTCCCAGGAGCGGATGCGGACTCTGACCACAATTTAGTTGTTATGAAATGTAATGTTCGTTTCAAGAAGATAAGGCAAGGGCGGCGGGTTAGGAAATGGAATTTAGAAGCAGTAAATGGATTAACGAGGAAGGAGTATCAGCAGGCTGTAGAGAAAATGATGGATGACGGTAAAGAACTGAGTACTATCGAAGAAAAATGGGAATGTATCAAGAAAGGGATATTGGAAGCCGCTAAAGACACTATAGGAACCGTTTACGGGAAAAGGATAAGGAAACCATGGGTAACGGATGAGATGATTGCGAAGATGGATGAGAGAAGAAGATGGAAAAATGTAAACACAGGGTTAGGCAAAATGAAGTACAAAGAGTTAAACAATAAAATGAGAAATGCCACAAATAAAGCAAAAGGAGAATGGTGGAAAACGCAATGCGAGGATATGGAAAGTTTACAGAAGAAGGGTGAAATTGGTGCTCTATACAGCAGGTTAAGTTATTATCGGGAAGTAAGAAAGCAAGATCTGTGCTAACAGTTAAAGATAAATGGGGTAAGATAATAGTTGAACCAGGAAAAATCCAAGAGAGATGGAGGGAATATATAGAAACACTGTATGGCAAAGAACTTAGGCCGACAAGGTTAGACATAGAAAAGGAACATGACGTAGAAGAAGATAGCTTAGGTCCAGGAATACTCGACGATGAAATAGAAAGGGCATTAAAGGAGATGAAAGCAAATAAGGCTGTGGGGGTGGACAATATTCCTGTAGAAATGTTGAAATGGTTAGGGAAAGGTGGGAAGAAGGTCATATATAGACTGATTCGTAGTATCTATGAGGAAGGAATCTGGCCGGAAGATTTTGTGAGATCGGTGTTAGTTCCTATTCCAAAAAAGGCAAAGGCTTCGTCATGTGAGGATTACAGAACAATAAGTTTGATATCCCACGCAGCTAAAGTTATTCTCAGGATCATCAACAAAAGGATAGAGAGTAAGGCAAATGATTACTTAGGGGACGATCAGTTTGGGTTCAGGAAAGGAAGAGGTACGCGTGATGCCATTGCAGTAATGAGATCACTAGTCGAGAGGAATATAGAATACAACCAGGACGTTTTTGCCTGTTTTGTAGATTTCGAAAAAGCGTTTGATAGAGTGAATTGGGAAAAATTAATGCGTGTATTGCAGAAAATAGGAATGGATTGGAGGGACAGGAGACTGATCCGCAACCTGTACATGTCTCAGACTGCTCAGGTGCAAGTGGGGAACGGAGAGTCCGGATGGGCAGTGTTAGGAAGAGGTGTAAGGCAGGGTTGCCCATTGTCACCGGTACTGTTCAACGTATATGTAGAGGAAATGATTAAAGAGGCATGGGAAGAACTGGAGGTAGGGATGAAAGTCGGAGGGGAATTCGTAAAATCGGTTAGGTTTGCTGATGACCAAGCATTAGTTGCTCAGTCAGCCAAGGGGTTGCAAGCATTGTTGAGTGAATTGGAGGTTCAGTGCGATAGATATGGGATGAGAATCAATATTAGTAAAACAAAGGTTATGCGATTTTCCAGGAAGAAAAAGGCTAAACTAAATATTAAAATAGGCGGGGAAAAAATAGAGCAGGTAGAACAGTTTACATATCTCGGAAGTGTTTTGGACCAACACGGTCAAAGTGGTAGGGACGTAAGGAGAAGAATTGCGCTAGGCAAGGAGGCTTTCTCAAGAGGATAGACGTAGATTGGAGGCTTTTGAAATGTGGATGTGGAGAAGAATGGAGAAGGTGAAATGGACCGAAAGGAAAACAAATGAGGAAGTACTAGAAATGGTGGGGGAGGAGAGGGGTTTGTTGAGAGAAATCCTATGGAGGCAGGAAAAATGGATGAAAGGCGTATTGAGCGGTAGTGGAATGTTGAAGAGGGTAATAGAGGGGAGAATGTTGGGCAAGCGAGGTAAGGGTAGGAACAGGATAGGGATGTTGGACGGGATGAAGGGAGGAAAAAAGTACACCCAGATGAAGAGGGACCTGATATAGATTAGTTTGCTAGGTGGGGAGTCACAAAATGTTTATTTGATAGTTGTGTCCATCCAAAACCTACCTTAACCGGTAGATTACCTAATAATAATAATATATTATATATCACTTTTATATACATATATTACTAAGATTAATACTATTTATGCCTCAGTACAATTAAATTTTGCTCTAGCAGAAAATTCAATTGCACAATTGAGATAAAACTTTCCGAAAAACGTTTTTTTGGCATTCGTTTATTTGACAAAATTAAGAAAAAACTCTGAGGAAGTTTGTAGTTGGTGGCCACTTAAAGTGTTTTCGATGTATTCGATTTTTTCGTCGGTTCTTTTTCCGCCGTCTGATTTTCTCACCCTTAAAAACAAACACCTCTCAAAAAACCATATGAAAGTGTATGAGACCTGAAAAAAGTTGTTCGAAAGAACGGCGATGGGGAGGAAGAGAAGGATAATTGAGGACGATAGTTGACGGAGGGAAGAAAGGTCGGCGAAGAATAAATGAAATTATGCTCGGAACCGAGGATAAGGGTCAAGGAAAAAAACTGGAAGGTTGAGAACGGCTTTAGAAAGTGTTTTTCACATTGTCAGATGTGTCATTGAATAACCTGTCCATGTTCTAAATCACGACGACGTCCCGGTGGGACGAGCTGCTCTTCCAAACATCAGAATTCGCTTCGACAACTTCCAAATATCGAGAGAAACCTTTCACCAAAGTTGCCAGTCTGTCTGGAGGCTGGCATTCTCTCTAGTGGTGGACAGTAAGTATTATTGACAGGAATAAAAAAATGCTAGTTTAGCTGAGTTAAATGATACTCTTATTAGTTTCAATAAATTCGTTGTGTACATATATTATCATGCACCCAACTGCCTTGTCATCCATTTTTTCCTATCTGTGTAATTGCATTAAGAAGACTTGGTGTATGTTCAAGGAATATGCGTAGTTGTTAGCGATACCACTTATATTTCATGTTATCAATTTAAAAAAAACAGCCATAGAATAACATGCCTTAATTTTTTACGAGTCAGAAATTTTAAACAAAATCTTATGAATGTTAGATAAGGAAGATTTGGTAGCCGAAAAATCACTTAGCTCAGGCGGAACAGAGAAGTGTCCGGGATCTGAGCCTGGGTCTTCCGGTCAGTACTCCAATACTCTACCCCTGGTCTACCAATAGTGGCTACTAGTGAAGTGTGATTGCTACGAAACTAGTAATAAGATATGGATATCTAATTTCAATCTTAACTAAGGAAAAGTAATTTCAAAGAAAATTTTTCATGCGGATAATTCCTAGCGTCTCATTCATACGTTCGTCTTTTCGCAATTATTTGCGTATTAGTTAGTATCCACGGTTTAGCTAAAACACGAGGAACTTTATCTTCAATAATTGTAAGATAATCAGGCCGTTCTGATAGTTGATTTTTATATATAATGACCAAGGCATAGAATATTCTGAGATAAAAAGTTTTTTGCAGAACGATTTTCAGTAGCATCATCACATAATCACTAATAACATCAGGCATTGCTTTCCTGTAATCGATACATTGATTGGCATTAAAAGGGTTCGTGAATATACGTAACGTGCGGTCGAATTGATAATATTTATTATTTCTGATAATTTTCCATTTTAACGAATTAGAGCCTTGCTCTACTTCTAATGAAGGTTGAGCATATCTTCTATCATCTTGTAAAAATTTATTTGGATTTATTGTAAAGAGACCAAAGCTAGTGTGCTGTAAATTACAACAATGATTATCCTCCATTTTATATTCCCTATTGTTTATTCCACTCTGCCATTAGGATTTACTTTGAATTCATGCATTTCAAATTTAATATTATTTATCACTATGTGATATCATTTTATATCATATTCTCATAGTTTTGAAATTTAAATGCATAATATATTCATACGATTGCTAAAGCAAGCCTATCGATTTAGCGGGTCGGAACAAAGTTGTGCGCATGCAGCGCCATCTATTGATTGTTTCCGAAGCCACTGAATTTATTGTTTTGGTTTATCGGTCTTTGGCCTATCGGTGAATTCAGAGACAACTGTGTCCGCGAAAATCGTTGCTCCCGCCAGTTGCGAAGTGTGTGCTGTGATTCCATTTTTGTGGTCAATGTGATCAATCATCAGCTGCCCAAGTTCATCGGGAATTGTGACTAGTATATGGACATACAGGCAGAAAGAAAAAGGTGAAGCCAAATTGATGTAAAAGGCATTTTCGAGAGAGTTGTTCTTGAGTGCGTTTCAGGGATTAATATGTGCTATTCTTTTATATCCTTCCGCAAATAATCTCTACCTATGTTCTCATAATTTTATTCTCCATCAACTCATTCGATAATGATGAACTCCAACCCTTCATTTTAAATATTTCCGTCGCTATCTTTCTTTTTTGTTCGCATCACCAAATGTCCCGTTGGCCTTCAAATCGGTTTCTTCATTTTTCTCTTTTTTTTATCTTCCCCCTTTGATCTTTTTCCCCTTCCTTTTCCGTATTTCCCTTCCTTTTCCTCTTTCCTTACTTGCCTCTCCCCCATCCCTTCGTCTTAACCGTCTTCTGCCGTCCCTTAAAAAAATGAAAAAAAGCAAAGATGAATGCAAAGAATCCCTTCCTCTTCCTTACCCTCTCTCCATCTTCTTCTTCCCTGCCCATTACCACAGCTCCGCACAAGCATAACCCACCCACCCACCCCCACCCCCTCTTCCTCCCTCCCCGAGCCATGTCTTCCCGTTCTATATTCCTCCCTGGATCTCTCGGGTTCCTTATTCTACGGGTCGTTGTACATGGTCGCTGCCAATATGATCCGCTTGACGGCCGAAGGAGAATGAGAATGGGGTTGCGGCGGAGAGGGTTCGGTGGGCGTTTAAGGGAAAGGGGAGACCGAGATGTGAAGCGATGAGGAGTAGGGGTGGCGGTGTGGGGCTTTCTGGGCTTTAACCGTGGTCGAGGGTGAGAATAGGAGGTGATCCGGTAGCGTAGAGTGGCTGGTGATTCCCAAACCTACATCCCGGGACCCACCCGAGCTTATCTCCCGTCCCCCCCTCCCTCCCTCCACACCGCTGCCGACCATTTCCTCCATCTTGCTAAACGTGAAATAAAGCGCCAAAGCCTTGTAGCTTGAGTGCTTTCCTGGCGGAGCCCTACGGAGTTCGATCGCCGACGTTTCGCCCACATTTCAAGGGAGATCTTCATGGTAAGGGGATGGCATAAGGTCTGCCGCCGTCGCTAATCGTATTTTCCACATTGACCTCCTCCCTCGCTCCTCCTCGACCACCATTCTCGATACGTGAATATTTCTTCATCTGAATCCACACTTAATGGGGATCCACGAGCAACTATGTACAAATGTATTCAATGATGGTACATCTACATAATGCCCCACTAAGCCGTCGCAAGGGCATGTGGTGGGGAGGAGGTCATCAACCATGCATGCACAGTCATTACATCTCCACATTGATATTACTTCGATCATACACTCGAACAAATTTATTCCTCACGAAAGGAGCTACTTATACACCTGCACAGGCAGAATTATTTAAGAACAGGATATAATCGAATAATGTCGAGACAAAGTTATAAAAATGCGATCATATAAATTTTCATCCCTAATGGTACGAGGAAAAAACATTTTTAAATTAATTTAAACAATTTCATGCATAAGAGATTTTAAAAGTTTTATGGAGGGGCTAAAGGAATCTAGAAGGGTTTTAGATATTGATGTAATAAGAGTTAATGCGAAGCGTATCCGGGTACTCGTTTCGAAATTGGCCTGTAGTAACCTGTAGCGTTGACGATGGTGGTCGAAAAAGTTCGTCATCCACTCCAATAAATAATTAGAGGGGAACAACAACGCACCAGGACGAATTATTATTCATCCACAAATGATGAACGACGTTTATCAATTGCGGATGTACGGCCACGTTTAAACTAATTTACCCGATTGTAAACAGTCGCAAACACAGGGAAAATGTACCGTGGACCACAAACCTATTTCAACAATAGCTGTTTTACATAGAAGTATTTAAACATTGCATGGAGCAAATTTTTTTCCACTTTTCTGAGTGAACAAGTTTGTTTCAATAGAATATGAAAATGAAACCAGGTGAAAAATATAGCTCTAAGTTCAACAGCAGTCTAGTCAGAGATGAGGCTTACTAAGAGCAAACCTTTTCCGATACAACGAACCCTTGGATTTTCTTAGGAATTATTGAAAGAACCACGTAGATTGGAGATCTCTGCTACGAACCTATCTTTGGACAGTTAACCGTTGACTATGCGGACATTCAATACCAGATGCCAACACTTTTAGCATTTGCTACAAAAAAAATTGCGGACCGGTTTTTAAATTACCGTTTGCTTAGGTTACGGGCAGAGTTCTCGATTTCAGAGATGTTTGTGAAAATAATTGTCCATTGGCGGTAATGGGAATTGTTTCAAATCATTTTTCCATCGTAATATGTAAACATTTTATTGAATATTTTTGATCCCTAATACTCATGGTAAATTAAGTTTATGTGCACGGCTAACGATCCTAGTCTCTGAAATGCGCTGTGATGTAAAACTTTAACCTAAGTTATCAAACCCGTAATTTTTACATGCCTGTGTATTTATGAAGACCAGTAACCAATGAGGATGATGAGTTGATTAGCTCAATGTCCTCGGGGAACAATACGTACGATTAGATCGGCAACTTTTAAACCGTTATTATTTTTGTTTTTCTCTACTTTTCAGTAACCAACACTTGCATTCCCCTGTTTATTATTTAACGAAAGCAGAACGCATTGATTCTCTTGGCGATTTTCTAATTTTCCCGTTTATTGTGTTCTCGAAACTTCATGGACGAGCTAAAACGTTTTGTCTCCTACCAGGAATCTCTAGATTTGATCCTAAGCACTAGGGACATATTTAGAGACCCAGAAATACGAGTACAGTTGGTGTCTTGTAATCATCATTATACCCAACTTTCCCGAGGGTTCTCAGCATAGAAATCCGACAACGAGCATTCCTTAATTCATTTGTGAAACAAAAACGAAACGTAAGAGTCTTCTTCTTTCTTAAATAAGGATATCCTGCTTAGTTATTTTTCTTAAGCGGAAACCCACGTAAAACGCTTTCTCACGCTAAAAAAAAGGGTATATTTACGTCATGTCAAAAATCCTCAGGCCAATCTTGAAGATAAAATTTTCAAAGAAAATCAGGAACTGGCTTCAAAGCGAAAGCTAGTTTATTTTTAATAACTTAACTGGAACATAATTTGGATAGTTCAAATATATTATAAGTTAATTTAGTTTCTTACTCAATTTTGATGGTGATTTGGAACTTTCTTTCCTTGCCCTCTTATAGAAATGCTTTTGTCAAGATCAAATTACGACAGAACTCTCGAAGAAAATTATTCAGAAAATATAAACGTGTGATACACAAGACGTGCATGTGGTATGGCGTGACAGCGGAACTTTGGTTCCGATTTCACACCATGCCACATGAAGATAAATTTAAAAATTAATGGTATAAATTAAATTGGAACTTTGATTCCGATTATCATGTATGCCAATTTTTTCAAACATTGTATCCAATAAATACTTCAGTTAGATAATAAGATTCATTCAACCATGAATCGTAAGGCTGGTGCTGACAAGCGCTACCATCTGGTGGGAACCCAAGAACTTTTCGTAGGATCCTCCCGGAAAACCTTGGGATCTCCTGATACAAATATTAAATATGAAGACATTTTATATAAATTTCAGAGTTAAACGCAAATATGTGAACTATTTCTAAAATCACTTAATTTACGTCATTACTAAGTGACAATTAAAAAAATATTTTACGCATTAATTGAAAAAAATTCCAAAAATACGATGTCATCGTTTAAATCAAAATGTGTCAAATAAATCGATGGTTTACGATGTTTCATAGAGATAGTCCAGATTTCAAGAAACTGCGGGAGATGCCGCAAGAGTAACTTTTAACGGAGTCATCCGCTAACATGCATTTCTTTTGTTTGACATCCTAACCACTTAGTCAGCATTCCATTTATTGCTATGACCTATGACGAACCCATTGTCATTTCAATGCATCGAGAAAAAAATACCATAAAAATATTAGCAAAAATATTCACCCTAAATATTTTGTACAAGTTATTTTTAGGAGGGAATGGTTCATATATATATATATATATATATATATATATATATATATATATATATATAATTCCCACCCTTAACCGCCATCTTTCATTTCTTTCCCAACAGTCCCTAAACCTTCCGCCCCCCCTCCCCTCCCCAGGCACTCTTCCCTAAAAACCTCTCAGTCTGACCTGAAGAAGGCCTCGGAGTAGGCCGAAAGCTTAAATCATCTACAGTGTGAGTGTCCTTTTACGTGTTATCTGTTTTATTCTGTGTTCTATTGTGCCGTCCAAAAGTTATATTGCTCTCGTGAGTACTTCCGCATCATCGATATATATATCATTTAGGAGGAGTACTACTTTTCATTTAGGTATTGATATTGTTTTCTTTATATATTCTAATGAATAATGCATCATAAGGATGATATTAGATTCCTTGACTATTGATTAATTCACAATGAAGTTGACAGTCATGTAAAATATTGGAAACAATTTGCCATTGGTACCTTATTTACTAATTCAATTCATGATTTGGACCGCAGGGCTTATATTATTACGTTATTCCTTTGTTTTTTGAGCTGGAGCGTAGACAGAATCCGCAGTTGTGACTGCATGCCATCCGTTAGTCATCTACATGAAACCCTGCAAGTCAAAACAAATAAGTGTGGCAGGGAGGAATACAAACCAGGCAAGTATCACTCGAATGATTGTGGTCGTGTACAGTAGGTGAAGGGACAGGGACACTGTTTAATGTCCCATCGGTGACGTAAGGCGTACTTCACCTTAAGAGCTATCCACAAAGCACCGAAAGTAGGGATGATTACAATAACAGTAGTATAATCTCTTTATTGGGGCTAGACTAAGATTAGATAGTCCCTTATTCCATTTAACCCCTCGCCGTGTACATGAATAAATACGTCAACAATCATTTCAAAAAAGAATGAAGAACATTTTTATAGGTATTTTAGGAAAATAAGAAATAAAGTATGGAACGATGAATTTACAGGGACGGTAACTACGGCCGTGTGCATATTATGGGAATGATCACTCCCAGCCGTACTCTTTTAATTGTGGGCAAAGGATATGGTGAGGAAATATTCAGAGTAGAAAAAGTAAAACAAAATGATAGGGGTATAGGACGGTACAAACAATTAGACCAGCATACGATAGCAAAACACACTCTAGCTAAGATAGCATTGACCCCCTAGATTGATAGCATTGATCCTCGCCCGTGGCAAGCACTCATACACAAGGATTACGAGAGATTTCTCTCAACGCCAGAGGCCCGCCAAACACACGCGATAAAGTAAATGCAAGTAAATAAAGCACGCACTCTCTAGCTTGCATGTACAAGATATTATTGACCTCGCAAGTCTCAAACACTCAGACCCAGGGCTGCGAGAGATTTCTCCCTGCCCTAGCGACCCTCCAGGCATACTCTCTTGCTTGTGTATGCGTGAACGCCTAAACCCTTGCAAATATCACTCACACAAACAGGCCTTCCGTGGAATCTCTTCCGGCGTTAGTCCTGTAACTCGCACCTGGGGAAAGGTAAGAGAGGTGCCGCGGAAACTGACACAGTGTCTCGACTGCTAAGCAGTCCTCTCCAGAGAAGGAATGATGATGCCATCCCGTTTGTGGTGTCTTAGAAATACGGTTTGTTTTTTTACGGTCAAATGCTGGGTGGGTGGAGGGTGATTTGGGAAAGGTCGTGGTGGAAGGAGAGGGTGTGGGGAATGGTGGTGGTTGGGGACTGTTATTTGGGGAGTCGGGGAGGACACAGTGTTTTGACTGCCAAGCTGTCCTTTTAGGAGAAAATAACCCCCCCCCCCAAATAACAAAATCTGCAAACATGACCATTCCCCACATCTTTCCCTTCCACCACGACCTTCCCCAAATCACCCCACCCCCCGCAACATTTGACCGTTACAAAACAAACAGTATAGACATGTATAAGATACCACCCAAACGAAAAATGTGAATATAAAAATGATATTACATTTGGAAGATATGACCCAATAATCGTAATTAAGCTTAAGATCGATTGAAACAAAGGCTAAGAATGTGTTAATTAGATATAAAAAAAGTATTATAAGAAAATTAAAGTCAGATAAAATTGAAAATTAAGGAAATAATATTCAACGCACCAATTTATGTGATTATATACACCTGTCAAATTAAATAGACTTGCATAAAATTAGTTAGCACAGAAATGGGATAAGATGGAAAAAAATCTTCCAATCTTACCACCTGGATTCGAACCCGCGCCCTCAGGGTTGGTGGCAAATTCATCAACCAAGGCACCATCCTGTTCCTCGTTCTTATCTTGTGCGAAATATTTCAACAAAACCTTTTCCGCAGTGCTTCCGTGCATCACCGTGGTGCAGCATGCAGCCCGTTGCATTGAAATGTGACCTCATGCAATTGAAAGTTGGCCTCGGATAGAAATTTCAGTACAGACGATATAATAATGCTCAATTTTCTATTATGAATGCCGGTGTGATATACTGATGCATCATCCTCAGAACGTCGAAAAATGATCCGACCGTAACTTGCCCGGCAGAAGCACCACTTTGGTTTATTTTGGTGTTTGTGATGCTGGAGATTTCCACAGAGAATTGCGTTGTTTGCTCTCAAAGTCAAAATGATGTAGCCAAGTTCCATCTTCGTGGATAACCTTCCAAAGAAACTCCTCATCTTCCTCTAAAATGCAGTTTGAACTGCGAGCAAACTTGCAAGTGATCGCCCGGCTGTTCGGTTGAGCTGTCTTTATCTGTCGTCTAGGGAAGAATAGAGTCTCCATTTGCCTCCCGTGGAATTAGATGGTCCTCGGATGGCGACTTGTGCAGGCCGAAGCAAAATTACAACGCAGCGTCAGTGCAATTCTCGTGACGTGTTACGTACATGTTGACGCAGGCGAGGTGAGAGTCTGCCGCTGACGAAATGACGGAGTTAAATTGATTGGAATCTAATCCACATCGATGCTACACATGAAGTTAACAGTAGACATATAATTACATTCGCGCGCAATGAATTATGCGAATGCAGACATTATGATCACTCTTTATTTAGCAACCCTCCAACTTGTATTTTGCCTTCCATATCATATTCATTTCATCTAATCACGTACCCTCTCTTAACGGTTGCACGCCACAAACCATAAATATGTCAATACAAGTCCTGTTAATGTCGAAATTTATGTTTCATTACTCCGAGAGATTCCAAAGTTGCTTGGGAAAAATATTCGCGATTTTTTTCCCTTCTCTGAACGAAATATTTGGTGTATAAATTCAGCAGAACATGGCATCAGCCTAAATAATCCAGGTATCGTACAAAATTTTGTCTTTTTTATTACTTGCTACGGTATAAAGTCATTTTTGTAATTATTGCGTTAATGTGCTCAACATTGACTGCATTCCCATGTCTAAACTGGCTGAAGAAAATTTTAGTTTTAATTAACCGGGCTGTCTCATTATTTTCGAATGAAGAGACGAATCAATTTGAAACCAACGTTTAATATACAAAATTTGATCATTAGTCACATTTTGAAGACATAATAGGATCAATACGTTATCTGATTATCTTTGAAATTCAAGGCCAGGAAAACGGGAGTCAATCTAGTATCAATGAACATTGTTTATACGACTATTTATTGCTGATAATTGGGGATAACTTTTCTCATTTTCCTGCCGATAACTTTTGATCCCGACACTCTAACCACTATCCTGACAGATAGTCTTATTAACTTAGATTTTTTAGAATAAGATTCTGTCGTTGATTCAGGCCGTTTCATGATTTCCAAACACTTTCATTGACTTAATTACGTCTAATTCCACCCAGACCTTATCAACGAAGTCCACGAAGAAATCTTGAATGTACAGATGACTGACCTAACATTCCCTTCTACTTACTACTATCTTACTTATCATATGGTTCCATGCGTTCCCCTATCCCATGTAAGCCTTTTCTTCGTCTAAGTAGTGATTTACGCTAATAACCAACCATTAATTGATGATCTTAGTACTACCGTTGACGTGTATGTCTACGGCAGCGAGGTAGTCTATGAACTTAAATCCTGTGTCTTTATGTGCACTTCGTTCCTGAACTTTTGTTCTTCGCCTCTAACCGCTTCGCAGTTTTTACATTATTAAATGCATTCTAGTGGCAGTTCCTTTCCCTGTTTCAACCTGCGGTTTCCCAGGAAGATCTGGTTCCCAAAAATCACAGCCTGGATAAAGGTGAGGGTGCCCAGAGGCGTCGCCGGGAATCGAATCTGGGCCCCCCCTCCCCTGAACTGTAGCCCAGCGCTTTATTCACTGGACTACGACCCCGACATCTTTAATACACCATTGATAATTTTTTGGACGAATCAATTACTCTCCAGGGGGAACTTCTCACCAAAACAAGGAATGCTTAGTGTCTATTGTGCCTTCAAGTGGGATGTAACACCTCGTTGGTGCTGCCTTCTGGTAGTGCTTATTGGTAGCTTGAGAGTCGCATAGGTTTGCTTGACCTGTTCAAGCAAGTTTCATTCATTGCCATGGCACGTACATTTCGGGTGCAGAGTCCTTGTATTGATCGAAATAAAACAAAATTATATTGCAACCTCTTAATCATACTTTCTGCACGTTATGACGCGTGAACTACCTTGAACATTTCGTGGATTAGGCTTAGAGATTGGATTTTAATGCAGCTAGAATTTCTTCTTTCGCAATAGAAAAAGAATTGAAAAGGCTAAAGCTGTAAACAGTCTTAACTGAAAAAGTTGGAAACAGTAACTGTCTACATGGAGAGAGATATAGTTTTCTCGTGTTTTTTTCTGTCGGGAAGGAAAGAAACAATATCTCGTGTGTATTAGTTCCGCGGCATTCATATCGTTACCAATAATGTCTGATCTCTCGGTGAAATGAGGGTCATCGGTTTGTATGTCAATTCACATGATTGCAATAGGTTTACTTTATCATTCGTGATATTCTGCATGATTATTACTCGGGCAGTCAGTTGCACGAGGAGTTTCTCATCTTTCGTCAAATATCTACAGGTATTCACGTGATTTCTTAACATACCATAAAATGAACCCGTTGTATTTATAGGAATAACGTTGTGATTTCGGTATCGTTGATGAAATGAGATTAGCCATTTCCCTCTAGGAGAGATACTTCCTCGCGGGAAACATTTTTTATTGGGAGTGAAGAGGAAAAGATACGTAAAATGGCAAAACACATTATTTTCCTCACGGTTGTTTTTTTTTGTTCAAATATCATGATGGAAATTCAAATTTCAATATATACGTGCAATAAATATTCCCGTCCATGATGTTACTCTTAGCGTTACAAATATAATTGTCCTTCGCCAAGTGCTAATGTCTCAAGGTCCAGGAGTGTGCCATGGGAGTGCAATTGCTTTAAAAAAAATTGATGGCTGAAAACGTGGCCCGTGCCGTTTATTTCGCCCTGGGATGATGATGTCTCTTTCGTTGCCAATCGAGAGGGGAGGAGGGATTTCTCCTTTTGGAGGAGCGACCCCCCTAACCCTCAACTGCTCCCGTATCATCTCCGATATCCGTGTCATCGCCTTCTTTATCCTGCGGCAAAGGAGGGAGAGCGCCGAGAGAAGGTTTCCTTCGGTGTGTGCGTCGCTCATCCTAAATAAAATCGTCGCTGTCCTTATGCCACTGCCATCCCTCCGTTCCCTTCGCATCTGTCGTCTGGCCCCTTCACTCTCAATCCCACTCGCAAGGAGGGGATTTACTCCCCCAGAGCGCGACCCCATCCCTCTCATTTTTTCCCTTCTTTCTTCCCATTTCACGCACCTCTGTTTTCGCATTTTCCTCACCTTGACCTGGCTGAGACGCTGGCGCCCCTCGACTAGGAAGTGGCACCCGACCGAAACGCAGGTGGATAACACTAGGGAGCTTGATCCGTTGAGATATGGAAGTGAAATTTATACGTGGGAGTATATAAAACGTGTGTATGATCATATATGCATCCCCGTGCCCACTATGGTTTCCCAGGAAGACCTGGTACCCAAAAAATCACAAAGATTGGGTGGAGATGAGGGTGCCCAGAGAGGGTTACCCGAGAATCGAACTCGGCACTCCGGTCAGTAGTCCAACGCTCTACCCCTGGACTACCGCGAACCACAACTCAGACACACATATAAATAAATATATACACATATACTATATGTATGTATATATGGGTACATACTGACCGGAGGGTCCCGGGTTCGATTCCCGGGCGAGGCACTCTGGACACCTCCAGCTCCACCCAAGCTATGTGATTTTTCGGGTACCAGATCTTCCTGGGAAACCATAACCGGCACAGGAAAAGGAACTGACCCCCTACCCTGATGTGTGAATATTCACACGGGCTTAGTACTGGGTGAACTCTACCTCATCACCTACCAAACTGACCTTCGGGTTAAATACTGTGTTTATGGTTTACATACATGTATGTATATATAAATGTATGTATGCACATATATAAATAATATGCAAAAACATAATATGTATATAAATGTATGCATATATTTTAATTATATGCATATATATATAATTAACAAAATTAAAATAAAAGGTGATAGCAATTTCAAAAGGAAACGATTAGGTATTACACACTAAGCATTTCTAGTTACCATAGAGTTAAGATAATCTGTGATTTTCTGTAGTTGGTATTATGTACATGAAATAATTATGACGTCCGAGTGACTAATCAAAGGTTTCCATTAGTGAATGGAAATTGGTTTGCATCATCTTGGCTTTTTTTCTGCGGCACTTAACTTCTGATTCTTTTCATTATTTTTGGCAGCGTTTGTTTTTTGTATTTTTAAGATATTTTTTTATGTGAGAATAATTGATTGAACCATTTTATTAATATCAATATTTCATATTATAATCAGAAAAAATTCTTATAAACTTCGGATAACTTTTTTCAATTGGTTAAGTCTATCTTTGACACTTATTAAAATTAATTTTTTTTAGGTGAATTGGAACGTAACTTAGAAAATATAAACGTAAATATTTTTCTTGGCAGATTTTGCGCGTCGTGACAAAAAATCAGACGTAAGGAGGAGATATTTGTTGATAAAAATATTATGATTCATAATATCCAAGTACATTAATACTCATATGTATTATATGTTAGATATACTATATGTATATCCATTTCCATTGTGTGTTAGGAATGGGTGTCAATATAAGCAAAACAGGTTTTGTGCTTTTGAGTAAGAGGAAACTTAAGCTAATTATCAAAACAGGAGTTTATAACTAGACAGTGTGGAACAGTTTACTTTTCTTCGAAGTCTTGAACCATGATGATCACTGTAGTAAGGATATAAGAAGAGAAGTTACGTTAGACAAAGAAGCTTTAATAAGGAGGAGGGATTGATGATTGGGACGTCAAATAAGAAGGTTAAGAAAATAATTACGAAATATTTGGTAAGAAGCGTAGCTCTCGACGGATCGGAAAAATGTTTTTTAAAACAAGGTAATGGGCGCAGATTAAAAACCTTCGAGATGTGCTTGTGGAGAAGAACGTAGAAAGTAAATTGGGCGAAAAGGATACGAACGAAATTCTGGGGGTAATAGTGGAAGAGAGTCGGTTGTTGGGAGAAATGAGAGGGTGGGAAAAGTGGACGCGCAAAACACAGGAGGAAGTGGGGGGCGTAAGAAGGTGTGGTAGCGGTGAAGGGTGGAAAAGGTGAAGTGGACTGAAAGGGAAAAGAACCGAAGAAGAGCTAGGAATGATGGAGGAGGAGAGAGAATGGTTGTGAGAAATGGGAGGAAAGATGGACGAAGAGTATTTTGATTGACAGTGGGATGTTGAAGACTGTGTCAGAGGGGAGAATGTTAGTCAAACGAGGAAGGGACAGTAATAGGATACGGATGCTGGACGGTATGAAGGGAAGAAGTATGCTGATTTGAAGTTATTGCAGTGTTGGATGTCTGGTTGTGCAATACTCTTATTATTTGAGGCTAAGAAATATAGGAGTTGGCACCCATCCAAAACCTACATTATACGGGAGAATACAAATTAATAATATAATGTAACATAAAGATATACAAAGGACAATAATATTTTTGGTATTTTCCGATTAAGGTAGCTTTTTGATTGGTATAGTCAATACAACCGTACGACGATACACTTATTACTTATCTTCTAGCCTCCTTCTACATACATACAACTGAACAAAACCTGACATCCAACACTACAATAAATCTCTCTTCAACTAAGCAAACCTCCTCCTTCTCTTCGTGCCGTCCAACATCACCATTTTATTCCAATCCCTTCCTAGTTCTCCCCTCTATCACAATCTTCGATTACTTATTGCCAATAAAAATGCACCGCATCAAAAAAATATGTTTTTATTTATTTCGCCGAATTCAGTATTTTTTCATAATTCATTTGCGTTTTGCTTTAGTATCTTTATTGTAATTCAATTGCTATGATAATATATCCGAGTTTTAAAATACCTGTAAATGGATTCCATCGTCTTTCTACTCGTCTGGTTTTCATTTATACACGATTCTGATCGAATCGATATGATCATTGCGATCCTTTTCGTTGGTAGGTTACAATTCGTCTTCGAAAGAAAAAAAACCTCTGTTTTGCTTATTTTGCTTTGAACAAATCGGTTCCTTCTATTTTATTTCGAAGAAATTACAGACCATCTGGAATATTTCGATTCGAATTCGGTAAATATTTGATAAAAAAGTTAATTTAATCCGATCATAGTTAAGCCATAGGGCATTTGTAGAATAAGAATCGTGTCAGTTGAAGAGCGTTCGACAAAGAGGAAGGAGTAGAGTAGTAGAGCGACAAGTTTCTCATGTAAGGATGCATATGGAAGACCAGTGAAAACTTTAACATGGAGCGTTTTTCTGTATTGCTCAGAAACTTGGTCGTTTAGGCAAGAGCGTAAGCGTAGATTAGAGGCTTTTGAGATGCGTGCGTGGAGATGAATGTAAAAAAATATATTGGACGGAAAGTTGATGAATTAAGTTTTGGTGGTGATAGTGGAATATAGAGGTCTCTTGGGAGACATTCAGAAGAAGAAGCGGGGCAAGTGGATACAGGAGATACAGAGAGGCAGTGATATGCTTAAGATGGCTTAAGTAGGAAAAAATCGTCGGAAATTGCGAGTTCTTGTACTCTTTCATATCAAGATTAAAGAAATTTTGTCAAATGTTGTCTTGTCAGCTGTAGGGATGAAGAGTAAGGAAGTGCCTAGTGGCAGGGTAAATCGAAAATAAATCCCTTGAGTGAAAAGCCACCCCTTGCTGGGAGACTACTGCTGGTTATGGTAATTATTATGTTTCCTTGCACAGAGCAAAATATTGCCGTTACTAACCTGTCATTAGTGATATTAAAATATGCCTCCAATAAAAAAAATGCATTGGTTGCTCGGAGGAATACTTTGTAGAAAATTTGTCCCAAGAAAACACGTTTCTTCCTCCATAGCTCGAGACGCTATGCGTATTTCTTTCGCATCCCTTCTCTCGGAATGTGAAATTAAACCGCGCGTCCCATAAATACTGAAGAAACATTCCCCTTTCGCGGGGAACGGCTGCGTCTCTGTGTATGTGTGCGTGTGGGCTTCGTGCATCCTTCTTCCCTCGCCTTCCTCGCGTCTTAACTTCGCGCCGACTTAAACCTCTCGTTTTTCCCTCCGCCAGTCGCCCCACTAAACTCAACCCCCCCCCCCCATCACATCTCAGAGTGAACTACCATTCCTTGCCCCCTCCCTCTCCATAGGAAAGCAGAGATGGAGAGAGGCTGAGGAGGGCGATTTTTCATATCCGCGACCATAAATCAGTCGGAAATTTGGCATGCGTGGCAGATGCGGGCGAGTTTAAGTCCCAAAAAACTCCCCTTCCATATCTCCTTTTCCGTCCCCTGCTCATTTTAACATTTCGTCCTGCTTCCGAAAGTTTCAAAGCTCCTATTTTATACAAAAATGTGTCTGTATTTTTTCTGTAAACCAAAGATCTTTCTTTAATGTCGGTTCTAAATTCAGAAGGGCAAAGCATCTAAATTTGTTCCACCTTGTATTGCAGTTCCCTTTTTCTTTTTCTGGGGGAGAGGTGACTTTTAGCTATACATGCACATACAAACACACACACATACATGTATCTAAAAACCACCTTTCTCCCCAAAAGAAGAAAGGAGAACTGCAAAACAATATGTAACAAATTTAGTAATTATTATATTAATAATATTATGTGTATATGCACATACATAATTACATAAAAGTTAATAAATTTTCAAAAAACCAAAGCTCTTTCTTTTATGTTGTTCCTAAATTCAGGCAGGTACAACGTCTAAATTTGTTCCACTTCGTTTTGCCGATCCCTTTTTCTTTATTTTTTTGGAGGGAAGGTTTATAAATCCGAGCGGCTTCATCTAACGCGCAGTCTGTTTTTGGGTCAATTTCAGGTGTATATTGAACCCATTTTTATTCCCTTTTTACACTCCTTGAATCGTTAGGACTTGTGCAATAACCTTATTCCCTGTAAAATATTTGTGTCCCGGTGAGGTAGGCAGGCATCTCTGTTAGCAGTGAGCATATCGAACGGGTTTCAACCCCGTAAGGAAAAACTTTCCGACTCGTGCACTCCTTGCAATAGGCATCTCTTGCACGTACTCTTTTATCAAGAGATCAAGTGTGTTCAGTTACAGATGAGCTACGACTTTCTAACTGCCTTTAACAAAACTTCTCGTTTAGGAATTTTGTAGTTTGGAGGTGACACCTCAGCATTAAATTAAGAGAATTATTACGATGAATTTAGTCAAAGATCTGGAGGCGATAGAATGCCGTAACCTTTATCCGTGTAATAGTCGCAATGCTCCAATTCTAAAATTGCCAACATTGAATAGTTTCTTTGTTTGCATTCTCCTACACATTATATTGAACTGAAAAATCACTCTTCATGGGTAAAATTTGAGTTTTCTCGTAAAATGGCATACAATTGGACCCAAAACCTTCCAGCTAATAATGAAACCCTCTGCCCACTGGCCGCCGAGTACATATCAAAAATGTTGGCAAAGATATTGCTGAAGTTTGCTGTCAAGGGGTAAAATAAAATTTAATAATTTCGAATTGTAAATGTTATTTGCATTGAACTTTGCATTTTGGGCTTTTTGACCTTCGCCTTGACCGGGGTCATGTTAAATGATTGTTACGCTTTGAAATTGTTTCTTTGAAATACCCATTAGCGCATGAATCCGTTAAAAGTTACTCATCTACATGTACATAATACCCCGCAAGCCGCCGCAAGGGCGTGTGGCGGGGGGTGTTAGGTCACCGCCCAAAAAAGGAAAAAAGAAAAAAAAGAAAAAAGAGAGAGAAGAAGAAATCCCGCATTCAAAACCAACACACACATGCAAACCCCAATCCACAGCAGTGCACACATTCATAGAAACATCCCACCATTCCACGCGCATGCCAACACACATCTACCTCCCTTCACTCCACAAGCAATCAAGTACATACGCTTAACTACAACAAATAATTGTACCCTAGGATGCAGCAAGAAGTTTATCAGGAACGTGCAAGCTAGATTTTAGTAAGTAGCTAGGCGAAATACCACCACCACCACAAGAACGTGCAAAACAAAACTCTCTCCTACTCAAGACGAGGAATCTGGCCCAACGCTGCAGGTAGGAGGAGGGCTCACCCACGGAGAGGGACAAGGGATTGAAGGGGAAATTTAGGGTACCAGTAGCAGAGCAAACAATACTGTAAACAGCACTACATTACTTAATGGCATTCCAATGCGGGCATGCGGGAAGGGTTTTGACACAACACACAGGAGATTAGTGAAAGTGCATGCAATTGAGTATAACTAATTGTTACCTAGACGCCGAGTGTGGCAAGTAGCATTTTTGTTATCTCCGAGTGTGACCCTACAGTTGTTATCCCGTATTGTCCGTGGGAAGAAGGAGTCCTTGAGTCTGCTAGTTCTGGCATCTATTTCCCGAATTTTGTACACATGATCCAAGCGACCTATGTATGTTGGAGCGCGAATAATTTTCGAGGCCTCGTACTCTCGTGGCATCTTCCGAAGTTTCTTTGAATTTGCGTAAAAGAATTCATTTGCATGATCTATTGACATTGGAGAAAAAAGTGTGCTTAGTGTTTCATTGTTTCTACCACGAAGACAGCAGTTACAACTAGCACCCACCAAAAAGAAAGATGACATAGGATTCAAGTACAAGACAGGCAAGGTCCTTTTCCGTCCCTTTTCTGGTAAGCGTTAACCACGTGTACAGTCATGTTAGAGCAATGATATTTATATCATTCGTTACATAATCGTAATTCATTTTTCGCTTTGATGGCGAAAGGGTTGGGGTTAAAATAGCGTCAAAAATATATCAGTAGCCTCAGAGTTTCAATCTACAAACGAAGAAATGTATTGCGTACTAAAAACTCCTTATTTCTCCCATTTTCTTTTGGTGGTAGAGAAGAAGTAGCAAGCAACGGCAGCATCGAGATTACTCGCATCTTATGCTGATGCAGTCTATAAAAATTGAATTAACCGCAAAAGGCACTTTGCAAGCATGGAATAACTACTAGAAAAAAAGCCAAACACTAGCAAAAATGTAGTCCGAGCATTTATTCAATCAGCCTGATGTCCCTTTTTATGGATAAAAATGGTTGATAATGTTACAAAAAAGAAAGAATTATTACATTTTAAAATGATTCCAAAATGGCATAAGCAAGTATGCATATATATTTCCCTTTGGTTTAATATGATACTATATATACACATAATATGTTATATGTAAGTATGTAAAAATATATCCCTCCTATGGACTACAACTTTGATGCGTTGGAAGGACTGGAGACGTTCCGATGACCCCTATAGTTGTGCTAACGGGAGCTATGATAATTCCTCCTAGTAAGGTCAAATGCTCCTATTAAGGTATTATATAATATTATTATTAAGTAATATAACGGTTAAGGTAGATTTTGTGTGGACACAACGGCCAAATAAATATTTTGTGCTTGCTAACAAAAAACAATCCAGCAACCTACTCTACATAAAGTCCCTCTTCATCTCAGTATACTTCTTTCCTCCCTTCATCCTGTCCAACATCCCTATCCTATTCCTGCCTTTTCCTGGTTTTCCTAACATTCTCCCCTCTATTACCTTCTTCAACATCCCACTGCCGCTCAATACGCCTTTCATCCATTTTTCCTGCCTCCATAGGATTTCTCTCAACGAACCCATCTCCCTACCCACCATCTCCAGTACTTCCTCATTTGTTTTCCTTTCGGTCCATTTCACCTCCTCCATTCTTCTCCACACCCACATTTCAAAAGCCTCCAAATCTACGTATATCCTCCTGCTTCAGCGACTACGTTTCCGCGCCGTACGCCTACGCTCCATACCAAAGTTTTGACGAGTGGGAAGCATGACTTTCATTCCTATATCCAGTTCTTCCATTTCAAAATCAATGTTCAATCATTTCCTCCACATATACGTTGAACAGCATCGATGATAATGGGCAACCCTGCCTTACACTTCTTTCTAACACTGACCATCCGGACTCTCCGTTTCCCACTCGCACCTGAGCAGTCTGAGACATGTACATGTTCCTCCTCCTCATAGATACTACGAATCAGTCCATATAGAGTCTTCTCCGTACATTTTCCTAAACATTTCAACAGTTCCACAGGTATGTTGTCTACTCCCACGGCCTTACTTGGTTTCCTCTCCCGCAATGCCCTTTCTATTTCGCCGTCGAGTATGCCTGGACCTAAGCTATCTTCTTCTACCTCATCTTCCTTTTCTATGTCTAACATTGTTGGCCTAAGGTCTTTGCCATACAGTGTTTCTATATATTCCTTCCATCTCTCTTGGATTTTTCCTGGTTCAACTATTATCTTACCCCACTTATCTTTAACTGTTAGCACAGATCTTGCCTTCTTACTTCCCGATAATAACTTAACCTTGCTGTATAGAGCACCAATTTCACCCTTCTTCTGTAAACTTTCCATATCCTCGCATTGCGTTTTCCACCATTCTTCTTTTGCTTTATTTGTGGCCCTTCTCAATTATTGTTTAACTCTTTGTACTTCATTTTGCCTAATTCTGTATTTACATTCTTCTATCTTCTTCTATCATTCATATTTGCAATCATCTCATCCGTGAACCATGGTTTCCTTATCCATTCCCATTAACGGTTCCTATAATGTCTTTTGCGGCTTTCGATATCACTTTCTTGATGAATTTCCATTGTTCTTCGATAGTACTCAGCTCTTTACCGTCATTCACCATTTTCTCTACGGCCTGCTGATACCCCCTTCTCGGTAATCCATTTAATGCTTCTACATTCCATCTCCAAACCCGCCGCCCTTGCCTTATCTTCTTGAAACGGAGGTTACATTTCATAACAACTAAATTGTGGTCAGAGTCCGCATTCGCTCCCAGGAAACTGTGCGAATTTATCACACTGTTCCTAAACCTGTGCCTAACCATAATATAATCTAACTGATACCTTTCTGAGTCACATGGCATTTTCCATGTATACTTTCGCCTTTTCCCTCCGCCTTTTACCTCACCACCATCTCTTTCTTCGCCTACCGTCGCATTCCAATCCCCCATCACTATCAAATGTTTCCCTGCAGGAACACACGCGATTATATTCTATAACTCATCGTACATCTTATCGACTTCTTCCTCCTTGGGTTGCTCGGTGGCATGTATACCTGAACAATGACTAAATTCGTTGGCTCTGTTTTAATCTTTACGAGTAATATTCTATCCGTTGCTTGTTCTATGTTGGCTTTGCTGGTTCTTCCTACCTCTTTATTTAATATTACGGCAACCGTTTTTGGATCTCGTTTATTTTTATGTGTATTAAAAAACTTTGACAGCAACAAACAATATAAGAACACATAATAGGAGCACTCACACGTTAATATATATGGGTTGAATGAAAGTCTCACGGTTATAACAATGTACACCAAGATTGCTCTAGTGAACAATACAGAAACACGTGCGGAATACGTGTGACTTTCATTTGTGTCTTTCTATGGTTTTGTTCACAAGTTCTAGCTTGGTGTGCATTATACATACACACAATGGCATAGAGGGCTGCATAAATGGAGCATATTCCCAACTATAACCAGCTATATGTTTTAAATATTTAACCGTCGTCGATACCCCCACAATTTCCACCTCTTTCCCCGTGCCTCCCTTGTGGAAAAGCTTCCTCCGATCCCCTTTCTCTTTCCTGATCCACCCATTCCGTCTTTCGACCCTTCCTATTTTCCATAACGTCTCCACCCCTCCTCGCCCTCCCTCTCATTTGGGGCAGCCAGCTCTCACACACACACACATAAATGCACACCTGCAGCCCCACCTTCGCCCCACATTCATCCCCTGCCCCCAGCGTAGCCCCCCAAGGTCCCAAAATGCTCATTTCCCCGACACCGAGTGCTCCTGTGCCCATCGCCCCCATTCAACCGATAGAGGAATGGACCGTTCAATCTCGCCATTTACAGCTTCTCTCGCGTTTCGCTTCTGCCACTTCCCTCTTCGTCTCCTCTTGCTTCTCCGCCCATTCCTATTCCCTTTTTTCTCCAATTTATATCCTCTACTTCCTCTCTACCATTGTCTTTTACTCCTCTTCAAAAACACCTCACCTCTCTCCGCACTACTTCCCGTCTTCTTCTTTCGTTTTATTCATCCTCGAAGGGGCTTTCTTCGCATCTACGCTGGTCGTTCAATGAGTCATTGGGAGAAAAATAAAAACAAATATTATAATGTGAACATAATTTTTTTCAACTTAGCTCATTACACTTTTCTCAGCGGTTCTATAAATTTTTTGAAGCCATCCAAAAAGTATGATGACGGAAGGTCATAACAAAATAGGCATTTATGTTGACGATGATCTTGTTCGACGTGTCGTTTTCCACCGAGCCATTTTTCCAAGTTTGAAAATAAAAAATATTCACTGGGAACCACATCTGGGGTCTACTGTCGATGTTATATTAATTCCAACCTTTATTCCCCAAGTTTCGCCATTGAAATTGGGCAGGTTTGCTGCGCAGGTCCATCCGTGCATTGTATTGATGTACGAGAATTGTTTTCTTTGCCAAATAAGGATGTTTTGATTTCTTCGCTCAACTGTTGCAATACAGACGCTTACTTCTTTCCATTGATCGTTTTATCTTTTTCTAAGTAAACACGTAGATGATTTCGCGTTTATTCCAAAAATAACCTTGTCGGCCGATTTCACCGTAATCGCCTTCTTCGGAGCCGGTTCGCCTTTGGAATTCCACTGTTTTGACTGTTCCTTTGTCTCTGAAGTGCAGTAGTGTATCCGTGTTTCGTCCACAGTTATGTATTGATGCAGAAATCCTTGAGGATTGCTACAGAAAAGCGCCAAACTAACCTCCAAATCTATCACACACATGCGTTTATTCTCAACCGAGAGGAAGTGTGGCACCCATCTGGCTGAGATTATTTTCTCACCCAAGTTTTCGTGAAAAAATTAAAATACCGTTTCCTGTGATATTAATCTGGCCTCAACTATTTCGTTAACATATATTCGTCGAACAACCAAAACCATATCGCGGATTTTGTCGATCGTTTCGGAGGAAGTCACTTCCACTGGATCATCATCATTCATCATTTTTGGATGTACGGCCACGGTTAAACCCATTTAACCAATTGTGAAGAGTCGCAATCAGAGGAGCAGATGTGCCATTAACTTCATCTAACTCGACTTTGAACTCTTTCGGTGCTATCCTTTTGAATAGAAGTGGTTATTCACCGCATGAAAGTCGTTTTTATTTCAGTTTTTCTAATTTAACAAAAGCTTGTTTCTTCAATCGACTATGAAAATGAAAGCACGTGGTGGATATGGCTGAAACGTTATGAGCGGTCTAGTTAAAGATGAGGATTGGTGAAAGCAGACCTTTTCCTATACTACTAGTGCCATCTCTTGGGTTTTTTAGGAATAAATGAATGACTCGTGTGTCAATACTATCTTTTCAGAAGAAAGGAGATCCCATACTTCAGTCACATACATTTCAGTCCTCCGTTGTTATTAGTTTCCCTGAGTTACGCCTATGATCACATTCCAAAAAAATATCTATCGCCGAAAAATTCGAGTAGAGAGAGGTTTCATCAGTCCCGTATCGGATCGTAGACATAATTATTACACAGGCCAACAGTGTTTTTGGTGCCGGAGCTTTTAATGCTGATTTAAAGAAAAATTGGGGTGCTGAATTCAATTATGACACTAGCTTTTTCCTATCAGCTATAGTTTTCAAGATATAGATATGTTGTTACTTACGTAAAAAATCTTCTACATGATGATATGGGAATATTATATTAATAATTATCTCATTGGCCTACAATATAGAAATATACATAAAACTTATTGACAGTTTATTTAAAATAAAAGGAACACCGCAGAGTGGTTATAAATTAGTATACTTATAGATTTATTTAACTTTGAAAATTATTTTCCGGAATATATCAAATATTAAAACAACTAATCGTAAGATGTGCCATGTCTAAAAAAGTAGAGCTGTTAAATAAAAACGGATTTCATATTTGGATTCAGCTCTACAAATATAGTTAAAATCATCACAAAGATTCCCGGCACCAAAAAAATTTCTTTTTGTAGGCCTGTGTTATCAGAGAAGTACGATTACGAGGCATATTCGAAAAGCAAGGACGGTTTTCCTATATTTAATCGTTGGTTAGGGTCAGAAGAAATTCTGCGAAGCATGCAGCGTCTTTTAATGACTGTATCCGAAGAGACAAGTTATTGTGATGATTTAATAGCCGTCTGCCGGTGAATGCAGATTACATGTCCGCAAAAATCGTTTCTCCCGCTAGTTGGCAAGTGCGTTCTGCACTTCCATTATTGCGTGCCAAAATCATCAGCTGCTCATATTCACCGGGAGTTGTATGTAAGGAAGGGTCAAGGGACAGGGTTGATGAAACTTCAAAAATGACCTCACAGACGTGCATGATGAAGAGCATGGATTACGCCCATGATTACCGTTACCTCGAAATATATTTATAAAATAAATACTTGTGTGTTGATCGGGTAATACGTTTTTAAATAGAGTAGCTTCTCGGTTTGTATAAATGAAATAATTTGTATTGAAATTTATTGTTGAGATATAATTTTCATGTTCTATTTAAAAAAATTAGATTCGTATGAAAACCAATTTGTGTGTTCAGATTCGTCGTAAATTATTCCGTATCCATGTTATCTATGTCAAATAGCGGCACGTTTTTGTTGAAATGGACGTAGTTCAATGGAATTTGTCCCGACGTGACATTCTCGTTTGTCTCCTTAAGAACACCAATGCAATTATCATGATTATATATTTTTAAGACATGCGTTTTTCACATGAAGCATGACAGCAGGGGGTGAAAATAGGGGGCATTATTATCATAAATTGAAATAAGGGCAAATATGTGGCGTCTTATGCATTTAAAAAAAAAAACTTTGCTTAATTCTCTCTCGTTTCAAGTTGTGTTTTATTCTCATTTTTATCTCCTTCTCAAATTCGTATCACTTCTTGGAATTTCGTGCATTCGTGATTTAAAAATATGGCCTGAATATTTTCTTTTTGTCCGTGGAAATTTCGGAGAACATTTTTAGCTTCCGTCAGAAAATATTTGGGTCTTTCTCAGTACAGGGGCTTAACTTAAATGACATGAAAAGTGTAACCCTTAAATCTTGATGTTAATTGAAAAATTGAGGCATTATTACAATAACAAATGTGAAAACTATGCTATTTGTTCAAATACAAGTTACTCCAAAGCTTTTGATAAGATAGGTGGGAAGGTCATTCGTTGGTAATGTGGAGTTGTGGTTTTAATTAATTACACTTGAATATTTATTTTTAACGAATGTATGGCTATTTCTATGACATTGTGACACTCGAAGTTTGGGATTGAAAATCGATAACCAAGGATATTATACCTTAAAGAACAGAGAGGTAGGAGGCAAAATTAAATTTTCAAGTGTATTATTGGGATTTAACACAACTGCCTGAGCAGTAAAAACTAATTAGCTTGGACCACATTCAAGCATAGGTCGTTTTGCATGTTTTCATAATCAGAATTATCCAATTTCCAGCGGCTCACCTCACTGGAACAATCCTTACGGCTGTTACCGGATTTAATTCGTGTTATAGACCTTTTAATGTGGGCGTGGGCGGTTTCTTCATCACAGTGTCGTGTGCGAGATGAGCACGCGATTTTGAAGGTGCTTTCGACAAATGCGGTATGATTTTGTCAGGAATATTATAAATGCAGAAATCATAGTAACTTACTGACGCACTCTACAAGTTAACTTTTTAAGAAAAATTCCTGGACCATGGGCTTTTGAAGAAGCTCTTTTCAAAATACGAAGGGTCTGTTCAGCTGGTGGCATTAATCACAATTCATAACGTATATGTGTAAATTATATGGTAACTAGAGAAAGAATGCGACACTTTGTCTCTCCTCATCGAAGTGAAAGAATTGAAATCTTTATTTCGAATGAAAAATGTGCTGCCATCTGTGAGTGAAATAATGTAAAAAAGAAATTTATTCGATTTAAAAAAATCCAGAAAAGAAGATGTACATTGGACGTAGGCTATGTTACTTTGTATGCATTTACCCTATTTACGCAAAAAAGTAGTCCTTACTTCCTACCGTCTTGAATTGATGTTTCTCCAGACAAACTAATCGAATTAATTTTCAGATTTATTTCTTGCTAAGATTAAAATTCGGCTTTTTTATTTTTCCTTCGATTGGACTGTCTGCTGTCTGTTTTACACTTGATTACCTCCATACTCGTCGTTTAAAAAAATCGATATTGTCAATCTCAACATTTCCATAAAAAATTATCCAAATCGAACCTAGTCTATATTTCTTTGTGTACGTACTCTCTTTGTGTAAATACTCTTGTATTTTACCCCATTTATGCAAAGCACAAGAATGCCTCACTCTGTACCATCTTGGTGTGATGTTTCCCCAAAGTGCCAATAAACAAATTGATTTTCATAATTATTATTAAGCTCAGGAAATTTTCAAAATATCTGCAGAGTTATTGCACTTTTCTCCTGAAGAATCCTGTATCTACGTGGCTGAAATAATTAAGACGTCGGATATGAATGAAAGGATGCCGAAGATTCCTCTTTCCCTCTCTCTCTCTCTCAAGCCTTCATTTCACTATGGCTACGTGCACATTTCCCTTTTCCTCCTCATTTATAATTCTTCAACTCCAACTGTCTTCACTGTCTCACTCCCTCCGTATTGTTTCCTCGTCAATATCCTTCAAGTTTTTTCCTAGCCCACACACGTTCCACGCCTGGCGTATATTGCTTCCTGGCTCTACCCCATCCTCCCGCATCCTCCCCTTCGTTTGTCATTCTCCGTGACAAATTCCACGGAATATGGATTGCGGGAATAAGACGTCACACCAACCAACACTTTTATTCTTCTTTTAAAACATTTTCGGGTGTGCGTTTCAACTTCAACAGTCGAATAATCAATTGTTGAAGTGAAAATATTGTGCTCGTGGTGTTCCGAGAAAATATTAGTGCTAAGATGATTTTCGATGAACCTCTGCGATCGAAAAACTTATGGAAGCTTTGAAATAGTATAACGTTGTGAGGGGTTGTTTTTAACCCTTGATGTCTTTGTAGCCGGTCTTGGATATTTTTGAGATAATTTAATTTCAAGGAATTCATTATGTTAACTAATACCTGTAATTAATGCGGAATCTACAGGTGTATTTGCAAAAAAATTCGATTGTTCGTATAGTGTTATCCTTATGATTCAAACGTAGTGATAAAATGAGCAAGGATTACGGTTATTTTAGCGATACAAGTACCACTGAGCTCTAAATAACCCATTATTTAAATATTTGCGTCACATTTCTTCAATTACAACGATATCGAGTGGCTATGTTTTTATATTGTCAATCGTAATGCATGTCAGTATGTTCTTCCAATAAGTATGGTAGATATGAAATTGACTATATCCTCGATGGCGACAGGGTGACGTCCTCGTATGCCAATTCAAGGATCGGGGTTCGATTCCCCCCTTAGCGGGTTTTCCTCCACTCAGGGTATGGGTGTTTGTAATCGTCTCCATTGTTTTCGCTGTAGGTAATCCGATGTAGAGACCAAAAAATGCTGTTTTCCGACTGAGGATAAATAAAATGAAATCTTCAATGGATTAACTTAATTATATTTTATTTAATCCCTCCTTGTGAACCAATGAAAAATTGTTATACTCATGAATAATCATAAAAAAACCAATGTATGAAGTTTTCCAGTTTTTCAACTGGCCAGACAATAAAAAGTAGTTTCAATTGCCTTAAGGTATTAAGTAAGTAAGTTCGGGGATTGTGACATCTAGTTTACATCTACGGAGTAATTCGAAGGAGGCAGGATAGGTGCATGTATAGCGAATCAGTGGGATGCCGAAGACAGTAATAGAGGTGAGGTGGTTTGTAAAGTAAGGTAGAGGAGGAAAAGAATAAACTTTATCTTTGAAGCAGGAGGATGGGCGTAGATTGGAGGCTTTTGAAATGCGTGTGTGGGGTAGGATGGAAAAGGTGAAACGGAACGAAAGGAAAACAAAGGAGTAAGTGTGATAAGAGGGGGGGAGAGGGGTTTGTTGGGAGAAATCCTAAAGAGACAGGAAAAGTGGATGCAGAGCGTTTTGATTGGCAATGGGGTGTTGAAGAATGCGATAAGAGACGAGGAAGTTAGGCAAGCGAGGAGGGGAAAGGAACAGGATAGGGATGTTATAGATAGAGGAAGGAAGTGTGCGGAGATAGAAAGGAGCTGGTTGTAAAGTTGATTGTCGGGATGTGTTTTGTTGGGAGAGGCATCTACATCTACAAAACACCCCGCAAGCCGCCGCAAGGGTGTGTGGCGGGGGGTGTTAGATCACCACCCGTAAAAGAGAATAAAACCCCATTCAAAATCAACATATTTATCCTAACCTAAACCAATAGTGGCGTATTCAGTCGCGCAGAAACCCCTTTAACCTATAGGCATGCAAAGACATATACTATCAACTATCATACAGGCGCAACTTAGAATGTAGTGAAAATTAATCCAATGACGTGCAAACTAGATTACGAAAAGTAAGTATGCGAAATTCCACCGCCACATGGACGTGCACCATACTACAATGGTGAGGTAAGGTGATGGTCGCTGTACCATTAAGCAGATTGTGTCAAAGCCTGTACTTAAATTGTTCGATTACCAATAATAACAATAATAAAAGTTAATTATGACGATTACAGTGTGTTTCAGTCCGTTTATGTGTATTTGTTCTCTTTTTATCACTACAGGATGGGTCCATTTCGTCCCGCTCATTCAGCCTTACTGTACGGACGAACTGTCGGCTTGGTAACACACAGTACGGAGATGGGAAGGCTGCAATCCGCCGCTCTATGAAGAAGTTTTCTTAAGATTGTCCGATTGTGTAAAATATGTTGAGTTTGTTCCCCTTAAGGACCTAACGATGCATAGTCATCAAATGGAATGGATGTGTCGGATTACTAAATCAAGGGTTGGAAGTCTTAAAAGGTGGCACAGTGAAACACGTGGGTCAGGTGGACGATAATGATCAGGGTATAGCTGTACAAGATCGGTATAAAAAATTATAAGACTGATATTTCTACGCGCAAAATACTTGAATGATATAAATCATCGAGCATTGCCTTATAGCGGCTTCAACCCCGCCTTTCTCGTGGCTCTATCTTGACATGCTTCCGCACCACAGCGATTCTTGTCTGAGCTTGCACACGCTTGCTGTACAACTTCTTGTGTTGGTGATAATGAAGGCGTTAGAGAAGTAGCTTGTGTGCATTGAATTTTATTTTAACCTTTGTAAAAGTGCAACTGAAACTTATGCAATTATTCAAGAGGCATTTGGCAATGCATCTATGAGTGGGACCCAATGTTTTCGTTGGTACAACCCATTCCAGTCTGGACAAACTTCGATTGATGAAAAACAGAGAAAGTGGACGACCATTGACATCAAATAATGTCGCACAATTCAACAGTGTGAATGAGTCAGTTCGTACAAAGCGTAGGTTAATTGTCAGGATGATTGCTAATGAAGTTGACATTAGTGTTGGATCGTCATTCACCTTTCTGCTCGATATTTCGGGCACGCAGCGCGTCGCGTCCAAATGTGTGCCGCAAGTGTTAACGGAGGAACAGAGTCAAAAACGTCTTGAAATCAGCCAGGAACTACTCGATCCTTCAAACGACGTTGAAAAATTCCTTAGAACAATCGTCAACAGACGACGAAATCTGGGTTTATGGTTATGGAATAGAAACCAAAGCACAGTCTTCCCATCTCCCCCACTATCCCAAAACTCTTGGATTTCCCGATCGAACGTAAAGGTGATATTGATCGTTTTCTTCGATTGGGAAGGGATTATTCATTATGACTATGACTCCAAAGAACAAACAGTCAATGGGCAGCGCTACTATGGACATTATGAAAAGCTAAAGACACTCCCATGTTGCGGAAGAGACCACAAATGTGTAAAACCGAGTCTTGGTGTTTTCATCACAACAATGCAACATCACACGTCATTGATTGCTACCAAATTTTTGACCAAAAACAGCACACCGGTGATCCGGAAGCCACCCTACTCTCCGGATCTTGCTCCAGTGAACCTTTCCTTATTTTATAGGTTGAAATTCACCGCTGTCTTTTGAAAGCGATGACCATGATTTAAGGGTAACTATTTGAACTAAGGGTCAGTGTTTCGTGACGAAATCATTTCGAAACGGCAGACTACCATTAATAATGCAATCCACGTTTTAGTTAATAATCTATTTTAAATTTCATTATTACCCTTCCCCCTTAACAAATCGCGTTGTTCAGTTGTTCCTTGTTGTGAAGTGTGTCCATATTATTGTTGTATGTCTTCGTGTTCTAGTGAAGTGTTCTAGTAGTGTGCGTTTGGTGCTGCGATGGAAACCATTGTGTGCTCGTGTGTCTTTAGTGTTTGTTCATATAAGTGTGGCTTTTATATTGTGTTGTGTGAGTGAATCGTTCGGTGGAATAAAAATTGTATCCTGCTGAGGATTGACCTACTCTTCCCTTTGCTGATTGGCCTGATGCGAGGATGCCTGATCCCACAGGGTAAATATATGAAGTCTCATATCTTTTGTTCGCAATCAACGGCTTGGCCAATGTTATCTTTAAGTTCGGTTCAAGTTTTTTCTTGTGATTTTCATGAATATTTTAATGTGATAATTCAATGGTTTCGGGCTAAATACTGTGGAAATTCATGTTCATCATTTTAGAAACACAATATAATTTTCCTATTTAAGAAATATAAAGCAGAAAAGACGGTTTAGTAAATGTAACTTGGAAGCATTAACAGGAACGACAAGGTAAAAGTGTCAGCAGACTTTAAAGAAAATTATGGGGTGGACAGGGTACTGAGTACAACATAAGAAAAATGGGAACGTACCATAATCGGGATATCTAAAGCCGAAAACAAAACTTCAGACACTGTTAATTGGAAAAGTACAAGGAAGCCATGGATTGCGGACGAGATGATAAGCAACAAAGATAAGAAAAGGAATTGGAAGGATGTAAATACAGAGTTAGGCAGAAGGAAGTGAAGGGAGTTAAATAATGAATTTCGGCTGGTAACAAATTGCACAAAGGTGCGTAGTGGAAGACGCAGTGCGAGAATATGGAAAGCTTTCAAAAGAAGGGTGGAATTATGGCGCTATACAAGAAGGTTAAAACACTATCGGGAAGTAAGAAGTTCTGTGTTAATAATCAGAGATAAGTCGGGAAAATATTAGTTAAACCAGTAAAGATCTAAAAGAGATGGAAGGAATATATAGAAGGTCTGTATGGTAAAGAACTTAGGCCGACAAGGTTAGACATAGAGAGAGACTATGACTAAGATGAAGATAGCTTAAATCCAGGGCTGCTCGATGGTAAAATGGAAAGAGTATTAAAGGAATTGAAATTCAACTGTAGGGGTAGACAACATTCCCGTGGAAATACTTAAAGATGAAGGAAAATGTAGGAGGAAGAGTTTTTATGGACTAATTCATATCATTGATGGGAAATGTTTAAAGAGGACATCAGGAGAAGTGACGGTAGGAATAAAAGTCGGCAGGGAATTCATAAAATTAGTTAGGTTTGCTGATGATCAAATTTTACTTTGTCAGTCAGCCAAGGGGTTGCAAGCATTGCTGAGTGAAATGGAAATTCAATGCAATAGATATGAGATGAGAATCAATATAAATGAAACAAAGTTTATGCAATTTTAGAGATTGAAAATGGCTAGACTAAACGTGAAAGTGGTAGGGCAAAAACTAGAGAATGTGTGACAGTTTACGTATCTCGGAAGTGTTTCGGACGATCACGGTCAAAGTAGTAGGGACGTAAGGAGAAGAATTGCGCTAGGCAAAGAGGCTTTCACAAGTAGGAGGGAGTTGATGACGGGGACTTTGGGTGAGGATGTTAAGATGAGGTTTGTTGAAAACATTGAAATGGAGCATGGTTTTGTACGGAGCGGAAACATGGTCTTGAAGCGCGATGATAGGTGAAGATTGGAGGCTTTTTATATACTATAATAAGGGTGTGGAGGAGGATGGAGAAGGTGAAGTGGATAGAAAGGAAATCATACGAGTAAGTCCTGGGTATGGTGGGGGAGGATAGAGGAATGCTTGAGAAAATCAAAGGAGGCAGGAAAAATGGATTCATAGTATTTTGATTGGTAATGGACGTTAAAGAATACTGTGATATATGGGAGAGTGTTGGGCAAACGATGAAGGGGTAGGAAAGGAGGACAGGGATGGTGGACGGAATGAAAGGAGGAAGGAAGTATACGGTGATGAAGAGGAACTTGTTGTAGAGTAGGATGTTGGGTTGTGTTTAGTTAGGAGAGGCAAGTAAATTAATCGTTTTACCATTTTACATGTTACATATTTTTGGCCCATCCAAATTCCTAACTTAAAAGGTAGAATTCCAATAATAATAGTATAATTTGAAACCATTAATTAATTTGATTTTAACTAGAATACACCCATAGACTTCACCTTCTAGTACCTATGGTACTGTCATCTTCCTAAATATTATAGATGGCTTCCTAGTACCTAAATATCTGTCGGCGACTTCGGCCCTTCCCTATATCACGGAAACGTTGGCGCGAAAAAGCGCGCACGGAGTTAAGTCTAGAAGACACACAACTCTCGAAGAAGACACTCGAGCTTTTAAATTATCGGAACTTGAATACTAAATGGATAAATATGTGATGTTCCTCATTTCGTGTATTAGATAAGTATTGTTTTATTTTGAAATAAATTCTTTATTATGAAATGTACCAAGATATAGAGCATTGGAAAATGTATCGCGATCCACATATTGTGTAATGGAAATTTTTTTTAGTAAAATATTATTTACCTCTTAAAAAATAGAATCGATTTGTGTAACCTCGTAAGATTAGTGTATCTATTTCTTGAACTCTGCATGCATCCAGGCTCATTGCAGTCGTTGACCTGTATTGACTGTCTTTGCACAGTCTAGAATGCATAGCAGTCCCACTGTTTACGACAAACTGTGCTATAATATAATAGTAAGTAGAATGTTTTATTTTTTTGAGGGAGAATCGACTAGTCTATAATTGATGGTGAATATTTCATAAAAAGTCTGAGATAACAGTGAAAATCCGGAAATATGCTAATGTCAACTGCACATAGCCTTGAAAATTAACGCATTAATAATTATTTCAATTTTAATTGCAGGTCGGGGCAACGCTGGACGTCGGAATAGACCGCAGCATAGGTAGGGATCGTCCCAGGGGTATACCCGAAATAAGAATCATTAAGCATGGCCTGGATATTTCCTAACATCTGTCCCCATTTCTTCTACGGGAAATGAGGAGGTGTAATTATAGCCAAAATTTATCCATCTTGAAGTTCCGTTCAAAATTGTATGCGTCTGAAATATTCCTTGATGAAATTTTCAGTTTGATAATTCATTTCTCTGTTGGTTAGAACTTGGCAAAAATAATGCCCTGAAATTCATCCACCAGAGAAATGACACATACGTGATTTTCAATAAATAAATAATCTAATACCAAAAGATAATCTTTCTTGCTCTTAGAGATGTTATTCTACCGCGTATTGGTGCACCTTCAAGATGAAAACACTTTCTTTAAATTATCAGTTTTCCTCTTTGCGTAAGGAGTAACTGTTCCTTTACATAAAATAATTTTTGGGTATGCTCCTGGAATCCTCCTCCCCCCCCTATTTCCCGTTTTTTTTCAGGGACCTATTATTGTTTTATCATGCCCCCTCTTTTTCACGTGCAACGATTTGGTTTTCGATTCTTCGTCTCCAGAAGGAGTTAAGGATACAGGTCACACTTATATCCATTCCTTAGCGTGCGTTATCTAGTCCAAACAGATTCGCTTTCGTCTCCTACATGCGAAAAATCTTGGTTTTAGTGAGTAGGATGCGTTGAGATTGTACTCGATAGGACGTTTATACAACCGTTTAGGAAAAATATGCTAAAATATTTTGAAAAAATTAATCTAATCCAATTTTTTTCAGTTGACATTAATTCCTGAAGTTTTTTTTACTATTGTTCCATTTGAACGATGTTTATGTCACTAATCTCAAATAGAGCCACATACGTGAGCTTCTTTCGTGGGTATTTAAGGTGATTTACAGGAGATCTACATAGGCAGACTGAAGAAAGAAAAATTGAAACGTTTACGCTTCATTGAATTCGTCCACGTTGAGAATATTCGTCCACAAAAGAAGACAAATTTCCGAGATTTCTTTCTCAACTGCTGCCGGAGATGTTTCTCATAGGCTTTTATGAGAGAGGAAATCTACAGAAACGGATATATGTTAAATGGTAAATATAATGTTGACACATTTAAAAAAATTCCTCGAATTCCAACCCTAACATACTAACATACCCAACAACTAACATACGTATTTATGGATATATTTCTTTTACCATTAACCCGTTATGTTACGTTTATTATTATGTTGGGTTAAATGGAAGAAGTGACCATTAGGTCTCAATTTCGCCCAAATAAAGCCCTTTATCTATCTATCTATAACCCAACAGCGGTCAAATTGGCCTTTGCATTGAATTGTTAAGAAAGATAACAATGATCAAAGCATAATAATTTATAATTATAAAGAAATTATTATGAAATATATAACAAGGATAGAATGATGTCAAAATAGTTACTTTACGAGAAACATGTGCATAAAGCTGGATTTACTCAATAACTGATCATAAAGTAGGTACGTACGTACATTAACCACATACAAGTGTATAAATATTATATGTTTATTTATTAGGTAATCTACCGGTTAAGGTAGGTTTTTGGATGGACACAACTATCAAATAAACATTTTGTGACTCCCCACCTAGCAAACTAATCTATGTCAGGTCCCTCTTCATCTCGGTGTACTTCTTTCCTCCCTTCATCCCGTCCAACATCCCTATCCTGTTCCTACCCTTACCTCGCTTGCCCAACATTCTCCCCTCTATTACCCTCTTCAACATTCCACTACCGCTCAATACGCCTTTCATCCATTTTTCCTGCCTCCATAGGATTTCTCTCAACAAACCCCTCTCCTCACCCACCATTTCCAGTACTTCCTCATTTGTTTTCCTTTCGGTCCATTTCACCTTCTCCATTCTTCTCCACACCCACATTTCAAAAGCCTCCAATCTACGTCTATCCTCCTGCTTCAGCGACCACGTTTCCGCGCCGTACATAGCTACGCTCCATATCAGAGTTTTTACGAGTCTTGTCTTAACATCCCTACTCAACGTCCCCGTCATCAACTCCCTCCTCCTTGAGAAAGCCTCCTTGCCTAGCGCAATTCTTTTCCTTACGTCCCTACCACTTTGACCGTATTGGTCCAAAACACTTCCGAGATATGTAAACTGCTCTACCTGCTCTATTCTTTCCCCGCCTATTTTAATATTTAGCTTAGCCTTTTTCTTTCTGGAAAATCGCATAACCTTTGTTTTATTAATATTGATTCTCATCCCATATTTATCGCACTGAACCTCCAATTCACTCAACAATGCTTGCAACCCCTTGGCTGACTGAGCAACTAATGCTTGGTCATCAGCAAACCTAACCGATTTTACGAATTCCCCTCCGACTTTCATTCCTACCTCCAGTTCTTCCCATGCCTCTTTAATCATTTCCTCTACATATACGTTGAACAGTACCGGTGACAATGGGCAACCCTGCCTTACACCTCTTCCTAACACTGCCCATCCAGACTCTCCGTTCCCCACTCGCACCTGAGCAGTCTGAGACATGTACAGGTTGCGGATCAGTCTCCTGTCCCTCCAATCCATTCCTATTTTCTGCAATACACGCATTAATTTTTCCCAATTCACTCTATCAAACGCTTTTTCGAAATCTACAAAACAGGCAAAAACGTCCTGATTGTATTCTATATTCCTCTCGACTAGTGATCTCATTACTGCAATGGCATCACGCGTACCTCCTCCTTTCCTGAACCCAAACTGATCATCCCCTAAGTAATCATTTGCCTTACTCTCTATCCTTTTGTTGATGATCCTGAGAATAACTTTAGCTGCGTGGGATATCAAACTTATTGTTCTGTAATCCTCACATGACGAAGCCTTTGCCTTTTTTGGAATAGGTACTAACACCGATCTCACAAAATCTTCCGGCCAGATTCCTTCCTCATAGATACTACGAATCAGTCCATATATGGCCTTTTTCCCACCTTTCCCTAACCATTTCAACATTTCTACAGGAATATTGTCCACCCCCACAGCCTTATTTGCTTTCATCTCCTTTAATGCCCTTTCTATTTCATCGTCGAGTATGCCTGGACCTAAGCTATCTTCTTCTACGTCATGTTCCTTTTCTATGTCTAACCTTGTCGGCCTAAGTTCTTTACCATCCAGTGTTTCTATATATTCCTTCCATCTCTCTTGGATTTTTCCCTGTTCAACTATTATCTTACCCCATTTATCTTTAACTGTTAGCACAGCTCTTGCCTTCTTACTTCCCGATAATAACTTAACCTGCTGTATAGAGCACCAATTTCACCCTTCTTCTGTAAACTTTCCATATCCTCGCATTGCGTTTTCCACCATTCTTCTTTTGCTTTATTTGTGGCATTTCTCAATTTATTGTTTAACTCTTTGTACTTCATTTTGCCTAACTCTGTGTTTACATTTTTCCATCTTCTTCTCTCATCCATCTTCGCAATCATCTCATCCGTTACCCATGGTTTCCTTATCCTTTTCCCGTTAACGGTTCCTATAGTGTCTTTAGCGGCTTCCAATATCCCTTTCTTGATACATTCCCATTTTTCTTCGATAGCACTTAGTTCTTTACCGTCATCCATCATTTTCTCTACAGCCTCCTGATACTCCTTCCTCGTTAATTCATTTACTGCTTCTAAATTCCATTTTTTAACCCGCCGCCCTTGCCTTATCTTCTTGAAACGAACATTACATTTCATAACAACTAAATTGTGGTCAGAGTCCGCATCCGCTCCTGGGAAACTGTGCGAATTTATCACACTGTTCCTAAACCTGTGCCTAACCATAATATAATCTAACTGATACCTTTCTGAGTCACCTGGCATTTTCCATGTATACCTACGCCTTTTGTGGTGTCTAAACCATGTGTTAGTGATGACTAACCCCTGTCTCCTGCAGAATTCAATTGCTTTCTCCCCGCGTTCATTCCTCGTGCCTAACCCATAGTCCCCCACCTCACCACCATCTCTTCCTTCGCCTACCGTCGCATTCCAATCCCCCATCACTATCAAATATTTCCCTGCAGGAACACTCGCGATTATATCCTCTAACTCATCATACATCCTATCGACTTCTTCCTCCTTGTGGTTGCTCGGTGGCATGTATACCTGAATAATGACCAAGTTCGTCGGCTCTGCTTTAATCTCTACGAGTAAAATTCTATCTGTCGCTTGCTCTATGTTGACTACGCTTCTTCCTACCCCTTTATTTAAAATTACGGCAACCCCTCGTTGGCTCTCATCCCCGCCGCTGTATATTACTCTATAATTGTCACTCCAGTAATCCCCGCTATCCTTCCATCTCACCTCGCAGAGGCCTAAAACATCTATGTTACCTCTTTCCATCTCTCGCTTAATATTTTCTAATTTGCCTCTCCTCAACATTGTCCTGACGTTCCAGGTTCCTATTCTAACTACTTTCGCCTTCTTCTGAGTCTTCTGTCCTGCTGAAGTTATTTCTTCCCTGCAAGGGTTTCGTGGGATGACGACCGCGGAAGCCTTGCCTCTCCCGCTGCCGGGCACGACACACGGCCTCTTGGGCCGTGTCCCGTAGTTGCCAGGACTCATATTATCTATAGTGCCCATCATAATATTCTTGGGAATCATCATTGAGGTGGTTTCCCGTTGCCTTCCTCAATAGTGTTTTTAACGTGACACCATCACTTAATGGCCGCCCCACTGGGGTCAGACGCCATTGCAGCCGCCTCACTGAGGAACAGACGCTGCGTGGACTACCTTTCGTCTGGCTCCTAACCTTCGACCTATCTGGCATGGGTGACCCTTCCAGGAGTAATTATTATTACTCCCGCCAGCACAGCTCTAGGGGTCATCGGAACACACAAGCCCTTCCACCACGACAAGGTTGTAGTCCATGGGAGGGATATTATATATATATATATATTTATTTTTATATAAATGATATAATATGTATACACCTGTATGTGGTTAATGTACTTACGTACCTTACAAGATACGTATATATATAAATAAATAAATAAATATATATATATATATATATATATATATATATATATATATATATATATATATATATATATATATAAAGGAGGTTTCGGTTTTATCTTAGGAATTCTTCAGGTCAGCGTCTGAGAAAGCTTGAAAACTGTATTGCTTCTCCTGCAGAACTCAATTGCTTTTTCCCCGCGTTCATTCCTCGTGCCTAACCCATAGTCCCCCACCTCACCACCCTCTCTTCCTTCGCCTACCGTCGCATTCCAATCCCCCATCACTGTCAAATGTTTCCCTGCAGGAACACACGAATTATATCCTCTGACTCATCGTACATCCTATCGACCTCTTCCTCCTTGTGATTACTCGGTGGCATGTATACCTGAACAGTGACCAAGTTCGTCGGCTGTGCTTTAATCTCAGCTACTAATATTCTATCCGTAGCTTGCTCTATGTTGACTACGCTTCTTCCTACCTTTTCATTCAATATTATTACAACCCCTAGCAGCCTCTCGTCCTCTCTGCTGTGTTTTACTATATAACCATCACTCCAGGAGTCCCCGCTATCCTTCCATTTCACCTCGTACCGGAACGATGCCAGAACTACCTTTCTTCTGACCCTTACTCTTCGAACTCTCGACTGGCACGGGTGACTCTACCAGGAGCAGTTATCAAGCTCCCGTCAACACAGTTCTAGGGGTCTTCAGAACGCACAAGCCCTTCTACCACCTCAGTTCACAATTAGTCTCAACCAGTGTCGTCATAATAATAAAACGTAACTTGATCTTGAACGTTAGAGTACCAAATAATAAAAATATTTATTATTATTAATGATGTGAATGTTAATAGTTGGTACATTGTAGGCAGCCAGGCCGGAAACATCTGAAAGTCAGCGTTTGACGTGGATAATGAGGTTCGATTAGGCTTTTCGATTTTTATCCTCCCGGGAGAGGGCCTTCAAATCTCTCGTCTGTATGTTCACCACCATGGCATCCCACTGATGGCGATTCCACTTCCGCCATCCACTCATACCACCCGTGGATATAGGGAACCACACCCTCCATCTCTTCGTCCGTTCTCCCTACTTCTCTCATCCGCTGACCCCTCCCCCTGAGGGAATTTCCCAACCCTTGTCCCTCCTCCCACGGTTAATCTCCATAATTTCGTCTCATTTGTCCATCTTACTATTCCGGACCTCCCTCCCATTCCATTTCAATCCTCCTTAATCAGGAACATTCCTCATACGCATATCCTCCTTCTTCTTTCTTTTACTTTCACCATGTTTTTACCTCTTTCTCATTTTCTCCTTTCATCGACCGTCTTCACTTTTATATTCACTTCCATTCTCCTTCTACCCTTACCTTTGGCTACTCTGCCACTTCCTCCCGTTTACTTTGCGCTTTCGCGCAGTCATATTTTTCTTCTACGTTTGTTCATAAAATCTTGCACAATAAATTCAAATATAACTGACTGAATGACCGGTCGATCACGTTCGGCTTGAATTGAATTGTTACGTTTAATTTTTTCATCATCTCGTCCGGGTAACGTAACACTTGAAAATTTTCTTTGATGTTTAATGCCGTTGAATGAAATTAAACAATCAAAACTCGCATACGGATAACGCACTGAGCGATGCGCCACTGTTGGCATGGCAATGCATTCTGATCCCCATTGGTTATTTTCGAATTATTTGCGTTGTGTGTTTACTTTAGTGCACCTCTAAAATAAACAACCTATTTATCGATTGCTGCATGTTGGCAATTTTATGATAAACGCGAAACATAAATGGCTACAATCGAGTATTGTCGCTTCCAACGATAATAGTTAATTGCATGAAGCTTATAAATAATTGCGAAAGTTACGTAGTTAATATTTCTCCACTGCTCACAGTGACAAAAATTGTAACTATTATTCTATGATATACTTTCCACAACATGATCATGTGAAAGTTCCTTCAAATGTGTAAATCAAGTGTTGGCGTTTGACTGCTTGGACCAACATGATCTGCTTGAGGCAGTTCACTTATCCAAGGATTTTGAAACATCTTACAGGTCCTGACTTCCTAGATCAGATCACGTACGTAAAATCAAGGAGATTGGGATAGATTTAAAATGTCTTTTTTCCTTATACGATTAGAGATTAAAATTTGTTTGATCACAGGCGCGAGGAGGATAGTTAGTATTGGCTGTGTATGTTTTGATGATTGATAGTTAATGATTATGTATGCATGGCTGGTAACCTAACACCCGCCGCCACACGCCCTTGCGTTGGATTGCGGGGTATTATGTAGATGTAAATGAGCATTTATACCGCACTACTTGTGAGGGAAGTTTGTGACTGAAGTTAAGAATACCATCAGATAGATCGACACTTTCATTCGGGCTGTCACCCACACGTTGATAACAGAAAACAGTGCACATTAAATGTGTTTGTGCGTGGTGAATTTCGCGAACTCTCAATAAACTCGAGAAAATCAACTTGAAACTGTGTTCTTCCCTGCAGCCCAGATCTGTTCCCCAGTGACCTTCTCATTTCCCAAAATTGAATGAAAACGTTCGTGGGAAACATTTTTCATCATCACCACACGTGCATCAACTCGCAAACGTCTCTGTCACTGACGCAATATTCTATTCAGGTCGACGAAACTTTTACCGCATGTGAGTTAAACATTCTGCTAACCACGTGAAATAATTTAAAAAAATGGAAACTCAGTTATAAATCCGAAGGTTTGTTTGTTATATTAAGGTGGAGTTAACCCAGTACTAAGCCCTGGTATGTGATATTCGCATATCAGGGTACAGGAGCCAGATCCTTTCCTGTGCCGCCTATGGTTACCAAGGAGGATCTGGTGACTGAAAAATCACGCAGCTTGGGTAAAGATGAGGGTACCGAAAGGCGTGCCCGAGAATAGAACCCGGGCCCGCCGGTGAGTGGTCCTACATAAAAATAAAATGAAATGTCTATGTAAATACTTGAAATTACGCTCGTGAAACAATGCTGCTAACTCATTATTGAGCAGACTTATTGCATTTAAGTGCAGTAATGTTTACTCATTGGATTGCCAAAAGAACTTCCTCATCCTCTCCTCCTTCCCTACCAGCTCTCTCTCTTGCTATCCCTCTTTCTGCAGTGTCTTTCATCCTGCTCCAACTCCTGTTTTTACAGCCTTCCCCACCCCCACCCTCCCCTTTCCTTCCCGTCCAAAGCAGCCACTATTCTCTCGACTCACTAGTTCAACCCCCACCTGCCCCACCCCCCTCATCCAGCCAAGCCTCTCTCCAACCGCTCCCCCCCCTCTCCCAGTGGGACGGGCGAGGCCTCTCCTTCCTCCTCTCCCAACCCTTCCTCACCCATTCCCACTCCCTCCCAACCCACGTCTCCAGCGGGAGCTCTTTCCCCCGGGTCCTCTTAACCTCATCCGATCCACTGACATCCGAGATTAAATTCAAGCCAGTTCATTCCCTTGAATAAAGCGACGAGCATTTCCCTCTTCTGCCCACCGCCCCACTAGGCCACTACCCACCCCGTTCCCGGGCTATTTTTCCCTCTCTCCTCGTTAAAAATTTTCTTAGGAGGAGAATTCGCGTTTAGCACCTCCCTCTATCTCTCTCTTCCTCCTTGCCTCCCCCAAATACTCCCGTCTATTCATTTTTCCTTGATTCTCCTCCCTCCTTTGAGCTTCCCCAAATGTTATTAACCACCTTGTGCGCCGCCAATTTTTCTTGTTACAATCAATGGACTATTTTTTAGTTTATTTTTATTGTGTGTTCTGCCATTCATTCACCTTCCATGACATCTCATGTTTCCACGTCCATAAGGCGCCTTGGGTAGTTTCACTAGCTCCATTCGTTAATACGGACGTTTTCAAAACCACAGAGTAGCTTTGACATGATGATGCCAGAATTCCAGATATTAATTCGGGAGCAATAATCCATTTGATTTCCTGGAATCCTGGAAGGATTGACTGGGAGTTCAAAATGTAGGCGGAATTGAAGGAAAGAGTATTATTTCAGTGTATTGTGTGAGGTGGCGTCTTGTTAGGGAAATTTGACGGTATTCAGTCTTGTGTCCATCCAAAATCCGTCGTAAAGAGTTGAATACCAAATAATAATAAAAATAATTCCCAGCGCTGGCGAATCTTCCAATCATTACTATTACGAGTGTTACTCGTATTATCGGTAATCTACCGGCAAAGTATGGATAATTATCCACCAAACGGTACAGTGACCATTTCCCCGTCTCTCTCAACAAAATACAAAACCTCTCTCGTACAGCCCCGACATCCATCCTTACAACGAGTCCCTCTTCAATTCTCCCTTCGTTCCGTCCAACATCCCCATTCTATTCCTGCCCTTTTGTATCCTCCAATTAATTGGTCATTAATTCGAAAAAATGTTCGCAGTTGTTATTTACACTGGGAGAGAGCGAGAGATAGTTTCATTTGTGAATCTAAGTTAATGTGTTGTAATACTCCAAGAAATATTTTAGAGGGGACTTATTCCGTCTCAGAAACGTAATTCGGTGAGGGACGTGGGTCGTTCAGTATGTCTTAAAGAAAAAATAGAAGAACAAATTATTTTGGGTAAATATTTTATTTTTAATTTTCATCATTCTCTCCTTTTAGATCGATACACTTTTTCCAAAGTTTCTCCAACTTTTTAAGCCTTCCAAAAATTAGAACTTCGGAAGTTCCACAAAATAGGCATCTGTGTTGGCGATGACCTCCTCGTTCGACCTGAATCGTTTTTCGCAGAGTCATTTTTTCAAGTTTGGAAATAAAAAAATGTCACACGGGACCAAATCTGGTGAATACTGTGAATTGTGTGGAAATTATGACTTTAATTCACTAATATTCACCATGGAAAATGTGCAGGTGTGAACGCGTTCGGAGTTTTCCTGGAAGAGAATCACGTATTTAGGTTCTTTGCCAAATGAGAACGTTTTTATCGATTTCTTCACTCAAATGGTGCAATAACGACGCACAATTATCTCCAATTATCGTTGGTCCGTTTTGCAAGTAATCGATGCAATTGATTCCACGATAATCCCAAAAGAAATGTGTCTATCACCTTGTCGGCCGATTTCACCGTTTTTTTCTTCATGTAACTACACAAATAATTCCTAGGTTTGACAGATACTCCAAATAATTGGTCATTAATTGTATACAATTTTTGAAGTTTCATTAACGTAGGAAGAAAAAAAGAATTCTAGAATTTTTCTCGGGTTTCCCATCGGGTCAGGTTGATGAAGTGCACCGACGTTTCGAAGGCTGACTCTGCCATCGTCTTCAGGGTGAAGACTTCACTTCACCCTGAAGACGATGGCAGAGTCAGCCTTCGAAACGTCGGTGCACTTCATCAACCTGACCCGATGGGAAACCCGAGAAAAATTCTTGAATACCATACGCCGGGAAAACCTGAGATCCTTCAGAAAAAAAGAAACTTCTTTTGTGGATATAAGTTAGCGCGTGTACTCTTGAGAAATGAGAGAGCACTTATTTCGTTACGGAATCGTAATTTAGTTCAGTCAAAAGTTATTTCTTTTGATATTTTTTTGTGATAACGGGTGTATATGTGTGGAGGAGTACTGAAGTTGAATAGGAGTAGTCGAGTGACCTAAGGCGCTGGTGTAACGTTCCAGTCTCACCGGAGACGTGGGTTCGAGTCTCATGGCTGCCTTTTATTTTGCAGGAGGAGATAACTTTCTCGCTTGACAACCCCTTTTCGAGTTCGGTTCCCGCCAACCTGGGTTTGCCTCCTCCTAGGATTTGGATTTTTGCAATTGTCTTCATGTTTTTTTTTTAGGGTTTAGGTGAAAGAAAGGACTATATAGCTGCAATCTCCCCCAATCAAATGCGTCAAATGAATAAATATATTAAAAATATTTTTAGCAGCAATGGTCACTCACAGTGGTAGGGACTTATTTAGATGATGTTCGCTGGGCAAAGAAGCTTTTACGAGAAGGAAGGAGTCGTTGACAGCAGTGTCGTTGAGTGAGGATGCTAGGACAAGTTAGACTGCAGCGTGGTTTTTTTCAGCCCGGAAACTTGGTCGTTGAGACGAGATGATAGGTGTAGATTGAAGGATTATGCGATGTGGGTTTGGAGAAGGATGATAAAAGCAAGACGAATGGAAAAGAAAACAAACGAAGACGTAATAGGCATGATGGGGAAGAGAGGGCTGCCGGGAGAAATTAGATCAAGGCAGGACCAGTGGATGCAGGAATTACTGGGAGACAAAAAACGTAAATAGAGCAGAATAATAAAGAATCAGAAAAGCGCTGTCCGACCGCGCTGGGAAGGAAAAGCAATTCGAGTTAGTCTGTTGTGTAATATATGAGGGCACTAGGATAAGAATTTGCGTTAGCGAAAAATAAATTTGCAAGCCGAATGAAGAAAATATGTAAAGAATATGTAAGAAAAACGCTGAAGTTTCAAATGTGTGAGCAAAGGAAAGGAAATTTTGATGAGGTAGAGAGAGTGGGTGCAGAAAGTACTGAGCGGTAGTGGAGGGGGCAATGATGAAGGCAAAGCTCCCGCGACTCGTTGATGATAAAAGTCGTTAGGAGCGTAAATAAAACTATTTTAAAAAACTAGAGTACCTAGGATGATTGTGTGTTATATTTTCTATGCTAGAGAGCTACAGCTACCTGAATATCTTTCTATTCTATTTAGAGTTATATTTCTGTTTACTTCTTATTTATACGGGATGATGAATGATTTATTTTTAGAAAATATTTTGGCTTGCATATCTACATCTACTCAATACCCCGCAAGCCGCCGCAAGGGCGTGTGGCGGGGGGTGTTAGGGCACCACCCGTAATTTAGAAAGAAAAAACCGCATGCAGGAGCCATAAATTTATAGTCTTCAAACCAAACATGGTATATATTCATGCAAGAACCTTTTCACCCCACACACATGTAAACCCACAAACCATGCAAACAAAACAATGGACTGTGCAAGATAAACGAGCAAAAAAATTGTTGCTTACTTGGAACTTGACTACGCACGAGACTCGACTGGACTCATATATAGACATTTTCTTCGAAAATTTCAGGTGATAAATTACCTCACGAACGTTCGGTATGACGTATAAATAAACACAATTTGATACTTTGGTCAACAAAAGATGTTTGGGAATAGGAAGAGATAACATAACTCGTAACTCGTGCACCTTCGCAAGCGACAATTTCTGCTTGGTCGATGTACGCTATACTTTAGAATTACCCTAAAGGTGCTGTCTTCGACAAGTTACGGATAGCAGACGTGTAAAACGCATTTTTAAAATTTACAGCGAAGAAAAATCAATGGAAATATGCTACATCTCGGTGGTTTGTTGAACACCAAAATTGAAGAAATAAACGAAGTGTCGGACTACATTATCTGTGTTGACAATAATGGCACAGTTGGAGAGATATATTACTGGAAAGATTCTTTTTCCCTCTTTCGCAGTGGACGAACGCGTCGCGTAGAAAAGGAATGAAAGTACGTGAGAAATGAAAAACGATCTCCTTTGCAGACTTTCTCACTGGACGGCTATTAAGCTCCCTGCCACACCCCTCCTTAGACACTTGCGAGGACTTGGGTGCATTTAGACGAACTTTGCTTCGATTCTGCTTAAAGAGCACCGTTATCTTTCGTTAATTAGGCTCACTTTAATATGCTGTTATTAAAATGGAATCCCCCTAAATTTGGATTATGTGCCGAGTTGAATCGCGTGCAGCGTTGAGCCTTTGAATAGATTTGAAAAACGCTATGACAAACTTAGTAGCGTATCAAAAATATTAGAGAAGCTAGGTTGAGAATCTCCAACGGAGCGAAGGTTAAGATTATAGATTAAATCTCTTGCGTAAATAGGGAGGATAATAATAAAAAATTATGTTGCATATAAAACCGTACTACAATAATGATTAAATTACATGCTCGAATGTGTTTGGCCAACGCAGTATTTGAGAATTACGTTGTGTATTAGTCAAAACAATTATTTAAGTAGGGATAATTTATATTTTAACATACATAAAACCACAGCCTTAAAAACTTACATAAAAAGACCTACAATATGAGTTAAATTCAGAAACAGCTGTACGGGTAAATTGGTCCTGCGTAGCCGTTTGTACTGTTATTTTCGTAGCTAATTGCTACTTTGTAGCTAACAAGATCATTAATGTAACTTGTGCAACGAAAGTGATTTTCCTATTTTATTATTAATGTTTATCAATTTTACTATTGCCTGCTGTTCGGAATTATCATTTCATCTTCTTGCTAATTCGGTTCTTCAAAGTGGTACCATCATATTTAGCCGTTGGATTTTCATCTAAATATACATAATACCCCGCGAGCCGCCTTAAGGGCGTGTGGCTGGTGGTGTTAAGGCACCAACCATGTATTCAGAAACATTAATCTTTACTCAGACATTAGTTCGGTCATGCACTCGAACAAAGTTATTCCCACGGAAGAAGCTGATTGAATGCAAAATTATTCAAAAGCAGGATATATTCGAATATGCGTAGAGATTTTTACAAATATGGATCTGTTATAAATTCATGCAGGATATCGACAAAATATTTGCACTACCAAGACCAATTATCCCCTTCGCGCCTATGATTATATCTATTTTTATCTCTAATGTTATGAGGAAAAAACGACATTTTAAATCTATTAGTTCTACTATCTATCTCCCTGATTTCACGGACGTTATAGTACGTAAGTAAACTACCATAGTAAGACGGGGCCTGTAATTTGTCTTTAATATCCTCGGATACGCTACTTGCCTTTAAATTGACGTAATTAAGTTAGCCTGTATTTCTACGCACGTTCAACTAGATGGTCCCATCCTAATTGTTCCATTTGCGTCGTGACTTTGCTACTTTTTCAAAACGCTTTTTCACAAACCTAGCCCTTTTACGTCTAGCTCTAAAACTATGTCTATCTCGTGAGGATCCCAAACACTTGAAGCGTACTCGAGCTGGTGCCAAACTAACGGAAAATAACAGAGCTCTTTTATCTTCTCTTTGCATTTCCCAAGTATCCCTTTTATCAACCCTAAGTATTGATTCGCTATTCCGCAAATGTTGCGAATGTGTATCCACCAGGACTAATATGACCAAGAAATATTTGACCGATTCTATGTTTGTCATATTAAATTTTTGTATACTGTAAATATTTTCGAGTGAAATACTCGTCCACCAAAAATTCGTCGAGATACATTTGTTATTTCTACCTCCCATGGCTTTAACCATTTTTTAATTGCATTTAGGTAATGGAATGATTATTTATATTATAAACTACTATATAGCGAGTCGCGGTAGTTTAGTGGGTAGAGCGTTGGACTACTGACTAGAGGGTCCCGGGTGAGCCACTTTGGGCACCTGCAGCTTCACCCAAGCTAGTTAATGTTTCGGGTACCAGATCTTCCTGGGAAACCATAACCGGCACAGGGAAAGGAACTGGCCCCCCTACCCTGATGTGTGATTATTCACACGCCGTCGGGCTTGGTACATGGGTGAGCTCTACCATCACCTACTAAACCGACCTTCGGGTTGATTACTGTGTTTATGGTTTTTTTATACTACTATATACTTAGAGCCTTTCAAATAAAAATTTTGCCAAAATGACGTAAACGTAAATTAGGAGAAGATATAAGACTAAATAAAAAATTTATTCACACTCTAAATTTCACTGTCTTAGTAAAGGAAATTCCTTATCAGGCTAATAAAAGTTATCCTGCCGTAGGAAGACGGAAGACATATAATCTCATCCGTCTCGATTGATTATGCTAACACAGACTTTGATAGGGCATAGAGTATTTTAGCTGCGAGACATCTAATCTGTGTGTCAAAATTAAAAAGACTTTTTTAATTTCGGCCGTAGAGGCATATTAAACTTAAAAATTAAACAAATATTTCGGAATCCCCTTAGCAATATTGTACGTATATGCTTCAAATTGTCATGTAGCGGCGATTTAATTTAGCGATTTTTGAGAATTACTTTCTTAAGCGATCCAGGATTGGCAACTAGAATCATCTGTACTATATAAACATTGCCTCAACCAATGCAGTGATAGACATTACTTGATATTTCTCCTGAATCTTCCTCGAAAACCTCCCTCGAGGAAACGTAATGAAATGGCACATTCTTCCCAAATGCCTCTAAGAAAAAAAATTCTATCCCTCGACCTCTTACCTTTCCCTTCTCTCCCCCTCAACCCTTCTTTTCCTATTATTCCTCCCCCTGCTCCCCACGCTCCCCTCCCTCTCACTCTTACTTTTACTCCTTCCAACCCTTCCCTTATTTTCTCTCCTCGCTTCCTCTAATCTCATCATCAACCCCGTGGCCTTTCACACCTCCAGCGAACCCTTACATCACGCCCTCACCCACACGAACACTTCGGGCGGCGAACACAAAAGCCACCAGACCACTTTCTCTCCTCACCCTGCTAGTGCCCTCAAAAATCCTCCTCCTCTCCTTTGGGATCCCCCATCGCCCTCCCTCCTCCTCTCGCCACTCCCCACTCCCTTGCGTATTCTCCTCCTCTTACTCCTTTACCTAATATAGGATATTTTTTATCCTGTGCCCTAGAGTTCTTGAACTCATCCAGAAAGAGCACTCCTGCACCTATTTTAATTTAAATGAAATAAAACAATACCCTGTTTTTATTTTCTTGTGACGATTTAAACGTTATTTTAGATAGAATTTCTAAAATTTAACGTAGGCGTGAAGTATTAATTGCGGAGTGAATGGACAAGTTTGATTATTATCGCCTCTCCTACAAATGATGAAACTTGAGACATTATAAAAATATCTAGCTTTAATAAAAACACTGCGAAATATTAAAAATATATTAATATTTTTAATATTAATTATATTAAAACAACATTGGTAAGAGGGTTGTTTATTTTACAATTAATCAGAATTACAAACTGTGCCATGTTTACCTTCGGAAGGTGTTTAAACTCGTATTTCGCATTAATCTATCAACATAACATTTAAACAGCTAAATTATTGCACAGTAAATTTTGCGAATAGAAAGATTTAAGATTACTCTTCATTAAACGATCCGCTTGCAACAATCTTTGTTATTCTGAAAGGGTTTTATGCAAAGGATACTCTTTAAAGTTGGTCCGTTTGATCGTAAAACGTTTACTCGTTAGAAAAAGTTTTTACTGATGGTTTCAGTTTCCTCCAAACCCACGTCCCTTTTCTACATAGTCGCCGCTAAGTTCTCGGCACTTTTCGTAACTCTGCACCAGTTTCTTTAATCCCTCGGCATGGAAGTTCGCCGCATGGGAATAGAAAAAGTTGACAACGGTGGTCTTGAGTTCCTAGTCTTCTTCAAACCGTTATCCACAAAGACACTATTTCAAGTATAAGAATTGGAAATAGTCGCTAGGTGCAATCTTTGTATTGTCGATATCGGCCCAAAAACACTCATCCGTTTATCGTCGTTCTTTGCTCTTTATGTTGGTCGATAAGCATTTTCGGTACCCACTTAGTGGAAGTGGTGTCCGACAAGAGGAAATTTATCATCCAGATCACTATTCGTCGATCAGATCTCAGTTCTTGGTCCAACTTGTTGAACGACAATTTCATCGGTCTGGGTACTGGACATGTCAATCTCCACTCTTCATCATGCACATTTGTGTTACAAGTTTTGAAGTATTGACACCACTGTCTAACCTTTCCTTCCCTCATTACGGTAAACTAGGCTCAACTCCCGATGAATTTGGACGGCTGATGGTTAACCCTTTTGCATACAAAAATTGAATCACAATAACTGCACTTTGCAACTGGAAGGAGCAACTATTTTCGCGGGAATTGCTGCCTTTGCATTCATCAACAGACAAACACAACTTCGAAACCGAAGCCATGCCTTCTATGGCTTCAGAAACAATCAAGAGATGGCACTGAATGCGTAAAACTGTATTCTGACCAATTAATATTTGAATATCAGAAAGCGATCCTTTCTCTTCGAATATGCCTCGCAACTATTTCTCATCATCGGGAAGTCGCGCGAAAATGAAACTTTTTTCTATTTGTAGCGTCTTCTTGTGTGAAGTTTGTAAATAGGAAGCTATTTCCATCGACTCTGTTATTGAGGTTATTCTAAGTATATCAACTTGAATTTGATTCTCGTCTTCATTAGTCATCCTATTTCAATAACTTTCAGCGGGAACTTCGCTTTCGTTTACCTTTGCATTGTATTCTTTTCGATCCGACCTGAAGGGTAATGTATCTTGCGTCAGGCCGAGACGATCGTATACGCGAGAGAGTAAAAAAATAAGATTGGCACCGAGTTTCCTTCATATAATTTTCAATCGGGAAGGGAAGAGATGTGCGGTTCATCCCTTAAAATGAAGCATTAGTAGCCGTCAGTGAAAATTCAATCCTGAATTTGACTCGTTTCTTTTCCCTTCATTTTTTTCTCTCACTTGTAAAGCACAGGGGGGAGAGCTCATCTATTTTCTCTCTCGCGCCAATTTAGAACGGAAATAAGATAGTGGCTAGGCTTTTTCGTTGATTTAGAAAGGAGTTAAAGCCCCATAACTCGATATCCGAAGGTAGAGAGGGGAATAATGTATTCAGTCCCTGATTCTAAGGGGAAATAAAAAGAAATTAAAAAAAGAAATTCTCTCAAAGAACTCATTAGGAAGTGTAAGAAAAAAGTTCCCTCGTCCAGGAATCTTGCGTGTGCAACCTGATGGAGGAAGTTGTTTTTTTGGTGCTTCCGCAGGCAAACTGTTTAATTCGCATAGGAATGAGTGTGTTTTTAGTTGAAGTTACCTCTGCTGAGAGCCTCTGCGTAGCATAGCATTTCCGAAGGACTGATTGGCCGGGGGGCCGGGTTAGATTCCCGAGCACTCTCAACTTTCCCGATCTTTGTGATTTTTAGCAGGGTACCAGTGACCAAAAACTTCTAAACCATTAACTTTCTGAGAAACCATGACTGGCACAGGGAACAGAACTGTCCCCCGTACCCTGACGTGTGAATTTCACACGCCATAGAGGGTTTAGTGTTGGGTAAACTCACCTATCAAACCAAACTTGGGGTTGATTACTGTGTTTATGGTTGTTTTTAAATAGTTAATTATTTAGTTATGATACGTTTATTTGCCGACGATGCAGTGATTTACCGTGATATCCGTGATCCTGAGGACACACCAGCTTAGCCAGATGACCTTAATGCTATACAACGCTTGTGCGACACTTGGCAATCAGAATAAAACTTTAAAAAGTGCGTGGTCATACATTTTTGGAAAAAGAGCAATTCCCACCCAAACGCCTACTGCATCGAGAACACCGGAGCGGAATGTGTAGACTCAATTAAATACCTAGGCATTACCCTCAGTCACCACCTCTCATGGGTGAAACACATACTAGGGGAATATGTGGACAGGGTAACAAAAAGTTAGGATATATTAGAAGAGTACTGGGTAAACATGTGAAAAAGTCAAAGAGAAATGTTATCTTTCGCTGGTTAGATCTCATTTAGAATATGTTTTTATTTAGTTTAGTACCGAATAAGCCACCGCTAGGGTGTGTGGCAAGGGGTAAATACACATTAGACTAATTTTGACCCGGATAATGAACCTACCGCGGTGGAACAGTTATTCTGATCCATTATCGTTAGTGGAAAAAATTGCACATTAAATTTGTCTGTTCTACGCATAATATCTCTAATTTTATTGACCTGATCTCTCCTACCGTAGTACGATGGGGGTAATAATACATTTTCAACATAATTGCTTACGAAACGTCCTTCCAATTTATGCGAGAGTGTATGGGCTTCCGACGAAGTTGGATTCATTGCCGAAATGAAATGCGTGCAGTGTAGAGGAGCTAGATTTGTAAAACGTTATGATAAACGAAGTAGCGTATCCAAAATATTAGAGGAGCTGGGCTGGCAATCACTACGTTAGAAGACTTACATCGTACTACGGTAGGAGATATCACGTTAATAACATTAAAGGGATTAAAGTATAGAGAAGACATATTTGCTTTTTTCTCACATCACTTTTCCACAAACGATAAGGGATCAGAATAACATTAGCCGACCGCCGTAGGGTTACATTCGGGTCAAAATTAGTGTGGTGTGTATCACTCCCTGCCACAGACTCTAACGGTAGCCTATAGGGCACTAAAATATCTAGTTCAAGAAATATGCAAAGGAAAAATGGAAGGTATATGGAATGCATAAGACGCATCAATGGTTACGAAATAATTTTAATTCGGATTATAGGCCATTCTATACGTGTGCAAGGTAGGAGTATTGTACACTTGAAATATAAATAATTCATAATGTCATAAGTGCTCATATCAATATAAATTGTAATAATGTAATTCTGAAATACTTCTTTGGTAACAAATATTAATGCATTTAATTTGATTGTTAATGTGAATGACAAATGAAGAATGAAAATATGAAGTTTTAAAGTTAACTTAAAAAAAATAATTCGAGAAATAATTTTTGCAAAGCTGTTTGCAGTGTATTAAGCGTCTGCTCAACCGTCGGATAAGTAATAACATACGTGTTTAAATGATTTAATAGATAGAGAAATAATGCGACTGTTTAATTTTCACTCATTGAAGTGAACGAATGGAAATATCAATTCTTCGTCAAACATGTGCTGCCATCTGTGTGTGCAAAAATTATTTTAAAAATCGATTGACTTGGATCTAAAAATTCCCGGAAAGTTATATCCAAATTGGACATAGTCTATGCTATTTTGTGTATTTTACGCTATTTCAGCGAACATTAGGAGCTCTTACTCCGTAGCCCGTGCCGTTTTGGTGTTATGTGCTCACAAGGAATTAAATAAACATTAATTTTTAGATTTATACACTGGCAAGATTAATTATAGTTTGGTTGGACAAATTGTTTTTTCTAGTATTTTAGTATAATTTTTACTCTTTAACTTATATTTTTGCATTCTAATTGTATATCTAAATCGTAGGGGTTTATTTTCACCAGAAATTCTCGTTATTAATATGAAATCTTAATTATTTTCCAATTCGTAAATCTAATTATGCTTCAGTATCGTTTTTATAAAAACATGTCGTTATTACTCGCCCAACATTTGGCAACATTTTAAATTATGGTTGCCTTTCGGCGTATTTACTGACTTATTTCATGCACGGATTTATATCTGCCCTTCGTCGTCGCTATGTAAATAGTTGAATTAAAGCTTATCATTGACTAATTGCATTTAAGGTTGGTTGTTTTCGTATTGTTGCGTAAATCCCTCAAACAACTCTGAGAATTTAAATAAACAAGGAACATACCTACGGTCGTGAATCAATGCAAACAAAATAATCCCAAGACCATAAACATGACTGATTGTGAACTCTGAGTAACCTCGACAGTTTTGCCGCCACTCAAATTTAGAAGAGATAATTAAATAAGTCGTGGATACATTTTGGTCTTTCCCAATGCGTCGCTGATGTGTCAATCAAATCTTAGAAATGTACCCACACTAATGAAAATGAATTGGCGATTATGGTAATTTTAAATGTTATTATTTGTAAATCCTTTTTACAAACTGTATTATCTTAATATCTATTAATGTGCTAAATAATATATTTCATTAACTTTCAATGCTGCTGTTTTCGGTCCATTCATCTACGATTGAATATTCAGCCCAATTCCTTGCGTTTTCATTCACGTGAATGGAACTTTGCTGATTCTCTATGCAACTGACATCGTTTCCTTAGCTCTGCAGAATAATCTGTAAGGATGAGTATCTCCATTCCTTCTACAATTTCTAAAATAGTCCACCTCTTCTCCTTACCCTCAATTCATTTAAATATTTCTCAGTATTATCCTCGCAAAATCTCCTTTCTTCTCCTTTCCCTTCCCTCTCTCTTTTGCTGAGCTCCCTTTGCATTTATCTAAGATCACAGGGCGCCAGGACAAGAGATGTGCATAAATTCATTTCACGCTCCAAAGAGAAGAATCAATAAATTGAATTTTTTTTGCAGACGCGAAATGCTCTTCGGCCTTCCCTCCATTAAGAGTACATGTTATTTTGAAGGGGGAGGGATGGTGGTTGGTGGGGCGGGGCGTCTATTTTACAGTCTTTTTGAAATACCTGACTTGCACTCGAGGCTGTCGCTAGGCGGTGTCTCCGGAGAGATCGTGGCGAGCCGAACTCTGTCCCTGTAAGGCCCTTAAAAGTCGTCCAGAGCTCCTCCCTCTCTCGCAAAATTTCTTCCTGCCTCCCTCGGAAATCCCCGGCGCCGCCCTAACCCCCCCTTTCACGCGCCCCTCCTTCCCAACGCCTTTCCGGGAGTCCGCGCCGTAAAAGGGCGAGGCGTGGCTAATGGATATCTCTTACGGCAATCACGGTTCCCTCGCGAGACTCTCGGAAACAGCGGTGGAGGAATGGAGGAGGGGGCGCAACCTCCTCCCTCACCCTCTTTCCTCTCAAACTCCACCTCTATATATCTCTTTCACCTCTCAACACATTTCACGAGCACCCGCGTGTGGCGGCGCTGCAATCGGGATGACGTGAGCGAAGGGAAAAAAATAACCCCACATCTTCTCTGGGAATAAAAAAAGAATGAAGAAGAAATGAAGGTAGGTTTCCCGATTCGCATCCGGGCATTAATTACAAGCATTGGATAATATGCAAATTATAAAAAAGTATATATGTGTCTCATATGTGTATTTTCTCCAGACAATTCCGTTTCTTTGCGTAATTAGTTTCTTAGTAAGCATGTCTCTTTAGCAATACTGTTGAAAAAATATTATTAGCTCCGTCGTATTGCTGTATGCGCGATCATATCAATAAAATTAGAAAGGTAATTGTCGAGCAGGTAGATGTCATTCTTCCCACGAGCAATAAGGGTTCATTAAAACGTCGTCCGCCTGCCAACGTCCGTTGTATTCCTGCCCCTTCCTTGCTTTCCTGACATTCTTCTCTCTATCACAGTCTTCAACATGCCATCGCCCATCAAAACACTCTGCATTGATTGACACCGATGTTGACCGCCTGCAAATGCAATATTTTTGAAGTGTGAATGTGTTGATGAATGAAGGAAGCGAGTTGAAGTGAGAGAGAGAGAGAGTAGGAAAAAGGCTTAAGTTTTAAGAATGGTGGGCGATGAGATGAAGTTACTGGGCAAAATCCGAACAAGGCAGAAAAAGATGTAGAGGAAAATTTGAAAGGCAGAAGTGTATGCCCCTGGACCATGAGATAGAATATTGAGGATGCGTTGGAGAACAGGATTTTTAGGCGACGTCCAGGTAGATGGTATGAATAAATGAAGAAGGAAAAACATTATTGCGAGCAAAATGAATTCTCATGATATTTAGAGGATCAAACCCGTTAGGGACCCCGTGTAGGCACCTTGAATAGTTCGGATACTTAGAGTGAACGAAAATAGCTGGGTTTGTAAGGAGTGAAATAAAGTGTTCAATGGAGAAAATGTTTTCAATTGATGATTATAGAATATTTATACACTCTTATTTATGTGAATTATTGCACATTTGTAGGTTAGATCACCAAATGGAATCATTTTACATCTGATGCTCTCAATTTCCCAAAACACTCGTGAAGAAATTCACTCAAATTAAATGATTCAATCAAATTATTTCTAAGAATAAGGCCAAGAGTTGATTGGTGTTGAAAAGGGTCTTAAACTTTTCACTCCAGACGTTACAATCGTAAGGAAACGGACGGATACGTACCTGGGGAGTTATAGTTGAGGGAAGATGCTGTGCAGAATCCTAATTAAAATGCTGCCGTTGCTCTGCTGAACTTTGTCGTAATGCTCAACTCTTAGAAGACTCAGTGGAGTAGAGATTAGATTAAGGCAAAGCCATTCTGTTCACTGAATATAAGAGGGTCGTTTCAATTAATTACGGGAGTTTGACTGAATCAACACACATGTACGATGAAGTTAGCTCAGTTTATATTGGTGTAAGGAACGGGATGGATTGGTGATTGAGTTTTAAGTGTGTATGGCAAAATTTAAGCGGTTTAGAGTTTGTTAACTATTTGTCTACCATTTGACGTATAGATGATACAGACAATTCTTTTCACAATATGGAGTCTGTCTGCATAACTTTCACAGCAATTTGTTTCTTCTCCTTGGAAGCCTTTCGTCTTCCATTCGTTTCTTTACATTGTTAGGAAAGGATATAGGTTGGCAATAATATATGAAGATTTTTATTAATAGTTTTACTAAAAAATATTGATAATGCAGCGGAGAATTGTAGGGTCACCACGTGCCTGGAAAATCGGTAAAAGGAGTTACAGTCAGGAAGTTATACTTTGACATGGAATTCCTAGAACTGTGAAAGAATTATGGAAAAATCACCATAAAAATATATACACACACATCCAAACACAAAATCCCGCCATACCTCAAACAAATATTCATTCACATGGAAATAGGTATAAGTAAAAGGGATAGGAACACACATAAAGGGCGAACACAGGAGAGGTGGGGAGGGCGGAATCAAGCAGATCACTAATGTAAAAATATGATGTCGTTGAGGCAAGAGGATGTGCGTAGATTGAAGGTTTCGAGAGATCCGGGTGTGTGGATGGAATGAAAAAATTAAATGGCCAGAATAGTAAGGAAACCATGAAGCTCTAGGCATACATTAGGCGAAGTATGGGAGGGCCGTTATGGGAAATTCGAAAACTGGACAAGTGAATGCAGGGGATACTGAGAAACACTGTGATGCTGAAGACAATAACAGAGGGTAGTAGACGGGGAAAGCTAGGTAGAGGGATGGGAATAAGGGAGGTAAAAAGTTTGGGGTGCAATAAATTGAATTATTGTAATAAGTATTTTGAGGTCAAAGTATATTTTTTAAAATGTTAATTATGGTTTGGGCGTACTTAAATGAGTGTTGCCTGTATCCGCCCTAATACTAACCTTAAGCCCGTAGTCTAACACTGCTGATGGTTGCTTTTGGTTCGGTTTTGAGTTGTCGAAAACTTATCATCACTGCATATTCAACCGTCGAACGTAAGGGGCAACTCAACACTACAACAAATGATTCTTCAATTCCGCATACTTCATTCTAATCTTCATTCCTTCCAACTGTTCCTCTTTTGCCGAATGTTTTCCCCTCTCAAACAGTCTTCCACATTTCATTGCCAATCGAAATGCTCTGCATACATTTTTCCACCCTCCTTATGATTTTTCCCAACAGTCCCCTTTCACCACCTCCTCGTTTGTTGTATTTCCCCTTTCTCTTCGGGGATTGAGAAAAGATGTACTTCCATCAATTTTCAATTTCCTGATAAAAGGAGAAGCGATGCCCGAGTATCGCACTGCCTCCATAGATTTTATTTGCTTTACATTTGAGTTAAACTCTCTTTCCAAAATGTCTGATCAACGAGTTTCCTTTTGTGTAACGCACATTCGTCACCTCATTTTTTCAACCACATTTAGCAAGATAGAAGCAACATTTTGGTAAGATACATGCGTATTTCTGTTATTTTTCAAAATTTGGAAGGAGATAAATTTCAAGTCATTAATTTCCATAAACTTTTAATGAAACTATTGCATACTTGAAACTGCTGGATATCCTCAAATGCCATCATTACGTAGTTATTTACTTTCTCCATTCTGTCTGTCATTTCGCAGGTGATCTGTTCACTTAGAAATTATCACCGATTTAGTACGGTTTAGTTCGTGCAGCACCTGAAGGCTTCCAGAAGTATCATCGGTTTATAACCCACTGGCAGAATGTTTGACCCGTAAGTCTAATTCCCTACTTGAGTTCACAGAAGGTCATTAATTAAAAATAGTATGATTAACAGTATTAAAATGGATTGGTTTTACTTTGCTTCCTCGAAGCTTAGGGAACATTCCGTGATGGAAGAGGGAGTGGAACAGGCACAAGACGTAAACGTGAATATTGTTTTTGTGTCAATTTTAGACATGAAATGACTTTTTAAATGGTCTTGCAACTTTCAACATTTTCGAATTTTATAATTTGCTAAGTTTTAACAATTTAACAAAATATTAGGATCTAATGGAAGAGTCTTGGGGAAATGTGACGAGAAAAGCAGTGCTATAATTCGCTTAGTTAGGCTTCTTTTGGAACATGCTGCTAATTTATGGGATCCTCGTGAAATTGGATTGATTGCAGAATTAAATCTCAGGCAAAGTAGAGAAGCTGGGTTTAATTTTGTCGCAGCGTTTAATAATATCCTCGCTTTTAATTGGTTTTTACTATTTTGACAATGAGTTGGATTTTGTTACCGTTATAATCCCTAAATCCCCGATGAAAGAACGATTCCTATATCTCTGTAGTGGATACTATCTCCCTTATCATATCTTTGTGGCCTAACGTACCCCTAATAGTGTGGGGCTATTATAATCCCTATTGTTTCATAGTTTAGCTCCTGTATTCTGAACCTAGCTAAACGCCTTGTCTATTCCTTGTTCTCTTCGCGTCTCAAGTATCTCCCAGCCTAATTCCAATGAAAGGCCTGTCACGTTCGTCTTTAAAAACAAATATTTGACGAATCTGGCGGAAATTCTCAGAACTTTATCTATTAGTTTTATTAACGATTTCTCCCAGGGGTTCCAAATACTTGCGGTGTATTCCAAATGGGGTAAGCTAAGATAAGTTGCGTCCGCGTTGTAATTAGAAATGCTGTGTTGATAGCCAGTGGGGGAACGAGGATTAAATCCGAGGCTTAAAATACTATATCGGTACAAATCGTCCGAGTTGAGAGCTGAAATGGAGTAATCCTAGCATTAAATTGGTAGGCGAGACCAGAGAGAAGATAATGGATATTGACTGTGGAACGGAGCGATTCCATTTATCTTTTTCCATCGAACCCTTCGTGATCGTTGCAATCTAAATCATTGCGTGCGGCAATTTGAAATGCTTACAAAAAAGTAAACAATTATACTAATGAGTGCTGACGTCGTTGTGATGCGATGGGCAGCTTCTCCGATTAAGACTTAAAACGTTTGATCGCCGAACGGAGGAAATTCTTCCGATTCAGTACGCTCTGCTACTGGTTCTTTTACCATATAACTTGAAAACAAATTTGGGTTCGCGCGTATTTTTTGAATGCTTATTGTTTTTTTTTGGTATGAATATCAATTATCAGCCTGGAATCTCGGATGAGAAAAATGCCGGCAGCCGGAAATTACTCATTGTAGTGAGTTGTTTTTATTTCCCATTCCACTGACCCGGGTTCGAGCATCGTAGAGATTGTAGAAAGTTATGACTATCCTTATTGCTCGTGATACAAGATGCGTTCCGAAGGGAATGCAATTGAATTTTACACGCTGCTTTTATTAATCGGAGTGGGATCAAATTACTTGGAGTAGGTGGAGGAATTGCTAAGCTTTGCCGCAAAACTGGTCTCAGTGTTCTCCAAGCTGTGTAAGCGCCAGGATGTCAGTTATTGTAAACCTTTGCGCGCCGACCATGTCACGAAAAAAATGGAATCGGCGATCGAGCAATGTTACGCAATTAAGTTTTTGTGCTATTCTGAAAAATCTCTTGAGGAGACTAATTAAATGATTCATGGGTCTTACGGGGACTCTGCTCTGTCCTATTCACAAATTTTGAGGTGGTTAAAGACCTTTAGAGAGGGTCGGGAAGAGGTTCACGACGAACAACGCTAAACCAGAAAACAGACAACAATGTGGCTCGTGTTCGACAAATGTTGGACTCTGATCGTCGGTTGAGTATCAAGATTGTTTTCAACGTGCAATAGCTCACAAGGTGCCTCAAGAGGATATGGCGGGGGGTGCAAGGACACAATAGACTGTAAACACGTGCAAAACAAAAAAAGCACACCAATCCACACCTACACAGACCGTTATATTCAAGAAAAACCATTGTAACTTACAAGCATATAAATATATTTACTAGCAACTAACAGATTCAAGCACATGCCCCTAAGAATCTAACAGATGCCTACGTAGCGTATAATCTTGCCCATGCCTGTTATTTGATTTTTCAATATTTTTGCTAAACTTTGATTCATTACTAATGAATATTGATTTTCCGAGGAAATAACGAAAATTTATGTGAGTCTGTACTGGATTCTACCTCAGTTATCTTATCTTTGTGGTCTAATCTGCCTAAATAGTGTGGGGTCGTTATAATTCCTTCCGTGTCATAGTTATACTTGTGTGACCTAAACCTCACCAGAGTTTAAATCTCGCTTGCTCTCTTCAGTCTCAATCGGCTCCCAGCCTAATTCCTCTGAAAGGCCTCTCACACTCGCATCCGTATCGTATCTGCGCGAAGTGGCGAGTAGGCTAAGGCTTCTCATCGCACAAAAAGTCCTCCCCATCCCTGAAATACCTACCACCCCCGATACACAACTAACCACAATGGTGGTAATGACCTTCATCTGCCCTTGCGACCCCTAACAGAAATAGAATTTGCAGTTTTGAACCAATGTGCGCGATATAAGTGGAAGGGAAAAGTAAGCGTAGGTTGAATGGAGTAGGAAGTTAAGAAAATGCTTATAAAAATTTTGATATGGAGCGTAGTTTTGTACGGTGAGGAATCATGGTCATTGAAGTAGGATGATAGACATAGATTGGAGGCTTTTGATATATGTGTGGAGAGGGATAGAAAAGATGAAGTGGACAGATAGGGGAATAAACGAGGAAGTGTAAGGTATGGCTGGGGAAGGAGATGGGACTGATGGGAGAAATCCAAAGGAGGCAGGGAAGATGATTGCCACGTGTTTTGATTGACAATCGGATGTTGAAGAAGGCTGTGATAAAGAGGGGAGAATGGAAGGCAAAAAAGAAGGGACAGAAACAGAATAGGCTCATGTCGGACGGTTTGAAAGGAGGAAGAAAGTAAGCGAAATTGAAGAGGGACTTATTGTAGTTTCGGATGTTAGATCGCGTTTTTTTCATTAGAGAAGGCAATTAAATTTTTGTAAAATTGTACAGGCCGAATAGATCCAAAACCAGCCCTAATCGTTATAGTACCATTAATAATCACCTGCATCAAGCTACCATGTATCAAATTTACTCCATGAATTATCCGTATAATCGATTAGCCCTATCCTTTCCCCAAAGAAGTCTTTTACAAGGCCCACATTACGAGTCTTTGCCCAGGTTTGGATTAAAAACTTGCTGGGAAATTTCTCAAAAATGGACTTTTAGTACGACCGTCAATTATTTCAATAAACTTTCGTAGCCTAACCCGGTGAATAAAATCTAAGTGGTCATTTTGACCACCGCTTCCTTATATTTTTCGTGACTCCAGATATGGTTGCATTTCATGGAGGGTAAAAAAACCCTCATGAGGAACAGAGAAAATAGCATCACACATGAGAAACAATTTGGAGCAAATCACTATTGTAAACCAAACCAAGTGAATTTCTACATAAATTTGATGTAAAATGTTGATCATTTGAAAAATTCATTTCGCTCCTTATATTAATTGGGTTCCACTCAATTTGTGCGACGAACAACTGTAGGTGAACTGAATGCAACTAAGAAGCAACACTAAGAATATAAAAAATCTAATATGCAATGAAACTTGCGTTAGGGACCATCGTAATAGATTTAAAGGAGTTTGCCCATGCGTTTTTTATGATCAAATTGGAACTCTGCGAGAATGACGTCGACAGATGGACTTTCTTCATTTTTGTCCTCCAATCGTAATCATGTCCATCCACGTCCTCTCTCCCTTCTGTCAATTCCTCAAGCACAGTATTCAGCGAGCACTCATTCCTTATTCATTGTTCTAACCAATTTATCTTTCTTTTCTTAATTTTCCTAAACAGTTCTATCTCCTCTCCAACCATCATCATTCTTTACTCTACCCTTCCATCTTGCTTCAGATCCATATTTCAAAGGCCTGTTTCGTTTTACGTCATCTTTCTGGAAAGTCTATGTATCTTCTCCTAAGTCACGCTCTAGACTTAACATTTATCCAATCTTATTCTCAATTCCTTTTTAATTCTCCTTACAACACGTAGTTTCTTCTTTTGCCGTAGCTATTCTTGATTTTATTTCCTTGGAACAGGACACGTCTTCAGTGATGGCACTTCCCAAATACCTAAATCTCTTTACTCGTTCGATGGCTTCACCTTCCAATGTGATGCTGATCCTTTCACTTTTAGCTCCTATTATCATATTCTTGGTCTTTTTCCTGCTGATTGGAATGCCATATTCCTTCATTTGTTCTTTTGGTCTGCTAGACATCTCAATTACTATTTGTTTACTATCTGCTACGAAAGACTTGCAATCAGAAAAACCGGAACATTCCACTCTTTTACCTTCAATGCTTACTGTACACCCATCAAAGTACAAGAAGTTCATCATTATTCTATTATTACCCAAAAGTTAATAACATGATATGGACCTCTATGTAGATCAAATATATTAGTGGACAAATGCATCTTTTGGTATTGGATATTTCTTCAGCTAAAAAAAATGATTGACAAATCTTACAAAAAAATCAGTTGGGTGACCATGTCAAGAAGACTCTCACGTTCTCAACATCTAAATAAACCTTAATTATCTCGAGAATCATCCAGTATTATTGCTATCGATAATTTAGGGGTTAAAGTAGGTTAATGTCCTTCATACGAGGTGTACAACAGAATTTCAGGTATGTCTTCATTGATGATTAATACAACGATGAAAAATTTACACGAATAATTGACTTACGTCCGGTACCGCCAATATCTTTCGGTTCTGGGATGACAGCAGTAAGGAAATGTCACGGAAATCGAAAGTGATTGAAGGTCCACCCCGAAAAAGTTGTCCCCGAGTGTGTCGATTTTTTACGGGGTATTTTTATCAACCATGGCCGCGGATCCGTGTTTTCGGAGAGAGAGGGACAGAGAGCAATTTCTTTGGAGGGCAAGAAGGATGAGGAGGGTCTTAGGTTTATGAATTCCTCGAGTCGAACGGGTGAGAGGAGGAAGGGTTTGGAGTGAACGAAGCCCTGGGAGTGGCGGGTTCTATCCGGGCAGGTGGGCATGAAGGCAGGCGGAACTTATGGGGACGAAGGCCGAGCAGGAGATATAGGAGAGGGGATGCGTGAGGGAGCAGAAGTGCATATTATAAATGTAGCAGGGAGAGAGATGTATACATATGATCATCGCATTCATCGAAAGTGGCGGGGTGGGAGGGTGCGTGGGCAGTAGCGGTCTCTTATGGGGCTCGCCCGTGAATAATATCGGCCGGAGTTCATTACTTTGAGAAAAGGGACCGGTGATTTAGGACTACCTCGGAATGAGGGCCAGTTATGCACCGTTTGCAATCCTGAACTATACTTAAATAATGTAATCCCGTAGGAGGCCTACATTTTATATTAGGAATTTGCCCTGATCGAGAAGGGGATTATGATTTAGAAGCCAGAAAATTCTCTGATGTATTTATTCCGTCACTAGTAATTCCTAGATAAATGGACGGATAGATCGCTGGACTTTGGAGTCAATATTAAGCTTCACCTGGGCTGGGTGATTATTCGATTGTCAAATAATATTGTTGTGAAAAGAAAGGAGACAAGGAGAAAGGAAATGGACGGCCTTATTTACCTGATGTGCAATTTTCACCTGTCGCATAGGGTGAGGTGAGCTGTAACTTCAGCTATGAAACCAAACTTCCGGCCGATTATTTCGGTGGCTAGTGATTCCTGGACCAATGAACCTTCCCGATTCGGAGACGCTGTTGTCGTCTCTTACTTAATGACATTATTTTATGTTAATCTTAGATATTTTATTATTTTATTTTTCAAAGGGTTTTCGCTTTTGGGATGATGTTGTACAAGTCTTTTTTTGAGTATTTTATTTTATGTTTTTTCATTTTTTTTACTTATTTACCTATTCTTATGCGACCATTCTCGCACAGGTGAATAATATTTCCTATTTTTAAACAAAATTTAATCACTGTATCCTAAGAGTAAAGTTTAAGTATGCGCATTGTCACCTCATTAAATTTTTTAGCGCTCATTCTCCCGACTACAACTTGGAGTGGATAAATTTTCGGCTGAGAGGCTTTCATGGTTAACCCTGTAATATTGCACGACAGAGTTTATGAGAGAATTGAGTTTCTTAACGATATGGCATTCGGTTTTTTGAGCCTATCAGGCTGGAAACTAGAATGGTAACGATTTGATTCACTGTATGGCGGCTTGAGAGGAAATTTTTTGCTTAAATTTGTACACGCGGGTTTACCATGTATGATATGCTAAAGGTTTTTCCATATTTTTATTTCTGTAGAATTTACAAGTGATGTTGCATTTGTGGGAGGGTTTAGAATTTTGGATTACTGACTGGAGGGCTCGGGTTCAATTCACGAGTGACGCCTCTGGGAAACCTCAGATTCATCCGGGCTGCGTGATTTTTAACAGGATATCAGGTCTTTCTGGGAAACCATAGGGGGCACAGGGAAATGAGCTTGACCCCGTATCTCCATTTCAAAATCCGTTGGGCCTAGTGCTAGGTGAGCTGTACCCTCACCTATCGGACTGAAATTCGGTTTAAAACTGTGGTTGATTGTTATAATTTGTGCGAATCTTTGAATTTTTTGTATATTATTTTTCAAGTCCGTGAGAGGTTAAAGTGACATTGTAAGTATGCGGAATTGAAGGGGGATTTCGAATTGTTGGGTGTCATATATTGTTCCCTGCTATGAAGGGCTGGTAGCCGTAGTTAATACTAATAATCTTAATCCAAAGACTGACATAAAAATTATGTCTCTTTATAAGCATAATTATAAGGATGTTAGTTTGCATTACATGTGGTTATGTAGTATTTTTCCGATGGCAGACTCTCGCTCCTTGCTGTAGGGGTGAGCTCGAACGTCCCTTCGCGTCAACTCCACGTGCTACCACCGCTTCTTTGGCACTCTCCGTCAAGATTCGAGGCAAAAACGGAAGAAGGCAGCTTGGGCGGAAAGATGAAGAAAATAATATCCTTTGCGGATAACTTTTTAAATGATCAATGAGTCATTTTTTTCCTCTCTGCGAATCTTTAGAAAAAAAAGCGAAATATTTGGAGGGTTCCATCCACATCTTCTGCCCAGCAAGGAAGATTTAAGTGAATTAACGTTAATAGCGGCACGGCAGGGAAACTTTTAACATAATCAATCTGGTGAATTTGTCCGGTAACAAGATTTCGCTTGTGGAAAGAGAAGTTAAAAAAAGGGGAGGGGTAGGACTGAGGGAAGGAGTGTGTGAGGAGCTGGATGATTGTTGGGGGAGGGGGAATGGATTGGAAGGGGTGAAGGGGAAGGCAAAAAGATGAGGGTGAAGGGAGGAGAGAAATAAGTAGTAGTACTAGTCGGAGGAAGAAATGCGAAGATTGAAGGGGGAAGGAAATGGAAAAAGGCCCACCCCTGGCAGGGGGTGCGTTGGCGAGAGGGTGGGGTGAAGGAGTAGAAAGAAACGGGGCTGGGGTGGATGAGTTAAGACTGGTCGGAGCAAGGGTAAGGGACTGGGTGAGGTGGAGGGGTAGCTCAAGGAATCCTACGTAAGAAACGGACCGGTCGAAAATATGAAGTGCTGCGGAGAGAAATAACTCGCGAAGGGGTAGTAGAACCCACCGCGCGTATGTGAGATTGGGAGTGCGGGGGGGGATGGGGGGCAGAGGGGGTGAGATGGAGGGCGCGGGCGCGAGAGTTGAGACTCGGGGAGTTGGAGAATAGGGGTGGGAGGGAAGGAAAATGGTTTAAGGGTGGGGATGACGGTGAGAAAGAGAGAGAGAGGGGGGGGAGGTTGTAACATATATTCCAGGGGTAACTTTTTTTGATTGCTCGGAAAGACAAAAAAAGTTGAATTTTTTACGAGGTTTTAAATTAAACGAAACAAGAAAAAGTGAGGAGAGTCTTATTTTTTTGATAACTTGCCGTGATATTTCATGGCGAGGGTGAAAGTTTTTCGGGCTAGGTCGTGTGGAAGAAGAAGAAGTACGCAAGTCTCACAAACGCCCATGGCAAAGGGAGGAATCATGTTGAAGTTTTCCGGAAAGAAATGATAAAATTTAATGCCGATGAAAGTTTTTTTTTACGAAATTTCTGACACCAGTTTCTTGCTCCACGTAGCTGAAATGAAAACGGTTCACTTTTTACCCCATCATCTGCAAAATCTAGGAGGATAAAATGATGGCGAACATCTTTCGGTGTAGTACTTAGTTACGTTTCCGTTGTGTAATCATCTTCAAGTTTTTGGTTGTCTTCATTTAATGAATTAATGTGTACACATGTACATCTACATAATACACTGCAAGGACGTGTGGCGGGGGCATACATAACTGGTGATAGGTCACCAGTCAATGCATGTGCAATCACAATCGTGACATTTCTACACAGATATCAGATTTATCTTGCGCTCGAACAAAGTTGATCACCCGAAAGAAAGTAATTACATGAAAGAATATTCAATAAAAAGATTTATAAACAGCATTTGGGTGGATTGTGTAAAATCTTAGTTTGGACACGTGCATTGAAAATCCTTCAAAAAATAATAACTTACTAAGAATTATGCTGTAAACGTGGTTTTGTTGGCATAATGATTTTCTAGAACCGTAATCGTACTCTAGGGAATATAGTGCCCTTAAAAATTTAATTTACTATTGATGATAGTCTAACGCTGATCGTTGGCTTAGGATGGACACAGGACAACCACCGCTAATTTGCGAAGACTCGTCTAACGCAAGATTACGCGATATCCTCAATACACACAGATGAACCTGAAATAAACCCTATTCAATTCAAGTCACGTACTTTCTGTCTCCCTTCTGTCCAACATGCATATCCTTTCCACAGTCACCATCGCCAATCAAAATGCTCTGTTTCCATCTTTCCTGCATCTTTTGAATTTTCCCCAAAAATCTCCTCTCCTTCCACCATGCCTTGTACTTCTTCGTTTATTTTTCTTTCCGTCAATTTTGTCCTTGGTTTGTCTTTCTCTCATATCAAAACCTACAATATCCACTTTTATATCTCACCTCATCTTCCATACATCAACGTCGTACAAAATCACGTTTTAAGACAACGTTTTAGCTATTTTTTCTTAAATCAGTACTCAACGTCTCAATATTCAATTGCTAGAGTGTAGAAGCTCCTTGCTCTTAGCGCATTCTTTTTAGATCCTTACTAATTTGACCATCCTCGTCCAAAACACTTCCAAAGATAATAAAACTGTTCAATCTGTTCTCATTTAGTTCTCCATCCCAATTTTAATGTGTGACTTAACATGATGAATGTGCCTGAAAATTATCAGAGCCGTATCTTACCGCTGGTCGGTTGAAGTAAAGGCGGGCATAAAATATCGAGGAAGTTGGCTAGTATAGTATGCTCTTCATAGAAAATCGTGTTTTATCTAGCTACCGAGAGTATCTAGTCTAAAGTTTAGCTAAAGTTGAACGGCCGTGTTCAAATCGTAGAGATACCAAATGAGTGTAACAACAGAATTCGATCTTGGTCGGTCGCAACCCGTCCACTTCAACGTTTGCAGTTATAGAAGATCGTTACGAAAATGTTTCTTAGTTTTTTGGTTTGACGACGGATCTGTGGACTCCACAAATTTGATCTTTCAGTTCCTTGACGTTAGCAAACCTAGATTTTATGCACTTTGTGTAACACTAAAAAAGGCTTACCTTCAGCGAAGTAATGGATCGTGATATACTGGTACACTGTTTTCTCCGTTACCTGGTGGAATTTCTCCATTGGATAGATAAGGATTTCCACGATTAATATTTATCGACGGCAAAGATTTCACCCCTGTGTGACATCACCAACACATACCTGAGGACACCAGGAAAAATAACATGCGACAAAAGATAGCTAAAAGAATGACAACATTTCAAGTAAATAATTGAAAATGAGCCAATTCTAAAAGCCAAATCAAAGCCATCATAATCATAACCGAGGGAAATGTAAATTCATTGAAATACATTCGAGTCCATCATAAAAACCAAATCAAAACCAACAAAATAGGTACCCGAAGTAAATGCAAGGATCATGTACAAAATTATCTTTCATATTGATGATGTTTTACTGGTATGTGAAACTGGAGACCGACTCTATTTAAAAAAAATACAATCTAAGCAAAGATTGCTTCGGAAATAAAAACTCAAAACTTGTCAATTAATATAAAGTTTACTACAATGGCAGACATACTACTTATTCAATGTAGATGGTAAGTCAGGTATTCAGTGTATAATGTAGTTTTGGATGGTCCCTAAAGACTATCAACTTAGACGTTTCGCGAGAATTTCCTTATGTTTACCCAATATTATTATTCCCTTCTTCATTTCTGCGTAACTTCTACCTGCCTTCATCCTGTACAGCAACCCTATTCTCTACTCCTTCCTCCACCCCCGCATACCCAGCATTCTCCCTTCTTTCCCTTTGGGCCACCAGCATTCAACATTTCTTTGAGCAACTTTCTGTCTTTTTCAAATTTTTTCTAGCAAGTTTTAACTCTTCGTCCACCATGTTTAAAACCTCAGCGTTTGTCTTCCTCTCTGTACAGTCTATTTTCTCCATTCTTTTCCATATCCTCTTCTCGAATTCCTCCACCTCGAAGGAAAATATAATGCTAGCAGAAGGAAGAACAGGTTTTGAATAGAGCCCGAAACTAAACGTGCAAACTCTTTCATACATGAACCAATTATAATTAACGATATTGTCAATCGCAAGCGAATGACTTTCAAATCTTTGAAAACTTCTTATAAGTGAAAACTATAACTTTGCCACTCCACAATATTTTATTTGGAAACGACTTGGCTTTTGGAATCCTAAGTCATGATCAGAGGGTCGTTTCTAAATAAAATACTATGGAATTAAACACTTCTTTAGTTTTTCATTACGTAATGAATCGATTCCATAGAGTCACGCATCAAGCAACCAACTCCTCAAAACTATCCTTCCCAAGACTGAACTAATCTTAGTCACATCAATCTGATCCCGCTAGGTGAGAAAATTAGCAAATTTTCAGGATTCCTTAAAATAAAATGGGAAAATGCAATCAATCGGCGAAATTTCAATAATGCCAGCATATAAAAAGTAATAAATAACCTTGTAGGTTTCAGGGAATCGAATAGTTTGAATGTTGAGTATTTTGGAGCATTGAGATTTAAATATCGGAGACATGGTGTTTGAGGCAAGGGAGGAGCTTGTGTATGAGAAGTGGGTTTGGCAACGAACGCTGAAGTTTAAAATAAATTTAAATGAAATAAATATGGCGGGCAAAGAGAATAAATTGCTAAATTAAATATGAAATGGCGAAGAAGTGGGTGGAGGATATATTGGGAGGTAGGCTTAAAAGGCCGCTATAAGAAGGGAGAATGAGCTCAATAAGCGAGGTGGAGGGAGGAAGAAAGTAGGGGGGAGATAAAAGGCAGGCAGAATTTGCAAAGTAATCAAGAAGGAAGAAAAGTAACAAGGAGAATACCTTGAATAGTTCGGACACTTAAACGTATTCATTTTTTTAAATTGATAAAATAAATCGGTCCACATAGGAATTGATTTTTTCCGACATGCTATGTTATGGGAAATACTGCATGAAGTTTGGAACTTGATGAAGATGAACCTTCCCTTTAGCTACTGCCCTGACGTCACATCCTCCATCCGCGAATAGGTGCTAAGGATTATTTTAATTGTAATTGGTTTTAGTTCGTAACGATAGATATTCCTATTGACCTCAACTATCTCAGATGTCATGGGATGTCAGTTAATTATTTTAGAGAAAACATAAGTTTCCTTAGCTTAGATTTCGTCCCTGCATTATGAGAAATTTACGAGGCACTGGAAAAAAATCGTACTTCCCGGGATAGCGGGATGGATTTTAATGCCTTAAGTCAGTTTTACTGTATTCAGTTTCTCTGATACTTTGATTACAATTTCTCTCTCAGACTATTTTGTTTGTTGGTTGAAAATATTTTTAACCCAAATTACACTCCCATCAAATAACCTCAGTAGTCTGTTAATTAAAATTGAGTCAAATAGTTTCTTTGCGGAGAATTAAATGTGTGCCACAGGAGTTACGAACATCGAAAGCACGATAAAAAAAATTACTTGAACTGGAGGAAGATTAAAAAAGAATGCCGACTATATCATCTTAGGCTCACTGTATTCGTAATTGAATTAAAATAGAACACATTATTATTCAGGGATATTCCTGGGAGACCGTCAAGTACATGATAAAGTAATTTAAATGGATGAAAGGCCAAAACCACAATGCATTAGAACATCCTTGAAAATCACATTATTTTCCATGGAAATCTTGTTACATCCCTCAATTCTGAGAATAAGCATGGTCTTAGACCATGCAATAGGGTATTTGCGCAGGGTGATGTAATTCCTGACAGATTGTCCTGACAGATTGAGGAGGGCAACGTTAAGGTCACCGCAAATTCGGAGGGTAAACGAGCCATCATGCTTCTGCTCTAAAATTTAATGCTGCTAAAACGCTCGACTGAACGATAAAATTTAGCGCCACCAAAATTTTTAATTGCCAAAACTATGTCTTCAGGTGGTCGCCTAATTTTTACACCGACGCAAGCCTTAATGACGACTCCTGTGGATAAAGAGCTGCACTGTAACCGTGCTCTCGACACGTCCATCATATTCAGCGACCATCAAAAATGGCGGATAGCCGGCAAAATGGTCTCCAAGCGAGCTGAGATTGTCATGCGGCTGAAATAATACGTCCGATTCCAAAAAAGTAAATTCAGAATAGAATTCAAGCGCGATATTCAAAATCTTCAAATTTAATCAAATGGTCTAATCGTTCGCAAACTGGGAAAACGTTTGAATTCCGGGTGAGACGAAATCAGAGTTACGGAATTTGATATTTCTTGCTTACTTCATTATCAAAATTAAGATATTACTTGGTGGCGTTATCTAAGAGTAATATCTTGAGACTATCATCTTGTATTTTTTAACACGGAGTAGTGTTATTATCATTGGTGGTCCACCGTTAAATATAGGCTTTCTTTGGGATATAAAACGGTACAGCGATGCATTTCGCAGACTCTCAAAACAAAACACGACTTGACATCCGACACTACCATAAACTCTTCATCAATCCCAAATTATTCCTTTAATTAGTCTTTTCATAACATTCTTGCTCAAAAACGTAGTCATCTCCTTCCCTTTGTAGTCTTTTTCACCTTGCGCGATTCTTCTCTTCATGTCTCCTAAAAATTAGACCATATTGATCCAAAACACTACCGAGATAGATAAAGTCTTCCTTTTTTGTTTTTCCTGTGCCAAAGGTGCGCCAAACGGATCGAACCATTTATCTCCCTTATCCCCTTCTTACTGAAACCTTGATACGCGCATTTAAACTTCCGTTCGTTCCTTCTTTAATCCAAATTCTCATCAATTACCCTTGTGCCGGAGGACTTTGCCTTTTCACCTCCTTTTAAAGCGAGTATTGAAATTAACCTTTTTTCATTCTGTCCCCGTACGATGGGGCTAATTCGATTGTTTGTCCCGAATCAATCTCTCCTGTGCGCCACACCCCCTTCCTCTACTACCCCCTCTACCTCCCCCAAAAAACGCGGCTAGGACTAAAAAGGGTTTGCGCCGGAGGAGGAGGGGGTGTGTCTTTCTCACACCTCACCCCACGTGCCCCTTTCTCCTCCCTTTCAGCCCAGAACACCTTATTCCCCACACGTCCCACACGTGGGACCACCTTATCTCTCGTTCCCTTTGCACCACGCCTAGGCATCGAAAAACCTCCCTCCCTCCCACTCTCTTCTCCTTCCACCCCCGCCACCTCGCCGCTCGGGAGGGAATGATCAGAGTGAGAGAAGGGGAGAGCACAAAGCCATTAATTGGGATTCGCACCTATAAGTGGTGGTGGGGAGGGGGTGCAGAATTACAGTTGCCCCCCGCCCCGCCAGGTGGAGTGGGAGTGTCCTCTTCTTTCTTAGCGAGGGAGGGAGAGGAGAAATCGGCAGAGGAAGAAGAGATTGAGAGGGAAGGAACATGCAGTGGAATTACGCGAGATTGGTGCTTTCTGGAAGGAGTGTCGAGGGAGAGGGTGGGAGGAGGGTGGGGAAGATGGAAGGAAAGAGAATTGGTCTTCCCGGATTTTATTAGTGCCATCCCCCAACCCCGCAATTCGACCAGGCTAATATCGTCGGTGAATTGTGGAAGATTTCCAGAGGGGTGAGTTGCACGAGTGTGTGTGTAGGGTGAGGGGAGGGGGTCGGTTAAAATGGAGTGGGGTTAGGGGGAGGATGATTGGGAAGTGAGGGGCGGAGAAAATTTTCTCTCTCTCAAGGAATGGAGAGAGGGTGGGAGGGAGTTTGGGATGAGGTGAGGAAGGTCTGGAGAGATGTTAGTCTCGTAAGGGTTTTAATCGTTTTCAGGGGTTGATTTCACGAGGAGAAAGGTGGTGGTGGGAGGAGAATGTAAGGAGGGCGAAGAAAACTCACAAAACTCCACTTTTCACCCCACCACACTCCCGCCCACGACCTTCTCATCTGTTCTCCACTTTCCTCCTTTTTTTAAAAAAAAACTCACCCATCTACCTCCCGCCCGGACTAAGGTATAGTTTAATGGAGCACGGTTGGAAAGGAAGTGTGTCTAATTAAGGAAACGTTTTGGTGTGGAGTGTGGTAGTGGAAGCATTGAGAGAGGATGTTCTAGAAAATTTGGTGGAAAGCCAAGGAAAATCTCACTGGATGGAATTTTGAGTCGGGATATGGCGTGGTGAGGATGCGGGAGGGGGGCGGGTGCGGGAGGGAACCACTGGTGAGTGTGGGGGGGAGGAATCGGACGTGGTTTCAATGTGTCGCAAAGATGTATGGTGGGGATTTGTGTGCGCGAGTAGTCGGGCTGGTATCTCCTACGGCGGGAGCATTTTATGCAGAGATAGAGGAGATGGATCAAAAGCTACAGCTACATAATATCTCATAAGCCGCTGCAAATACGTGTGGAGGGGGTGTTAGTCCACCAGCCACATGCGCAATCACACTTCTACACAAATACCATATCGATCATGCACTCGAACAAAGTAGATCACACGAAAGAAGGTACTTGCATGCAAGAATATTTAATAACAGGATGCACATATATAAAAATCATCCGAGAGGAGTGTCACAAAGATGGGTCTATTTAAAATTCAATTAGGATAAAGACATAATATATACACTACCAATATTAATTATCCTCTTAGAGCCCGCAATCATCTATTTTGATCTCTAAAGGTAGGAGGAAAAAACGTCTCAAGTCGGGGTCTCGAGCGGAGAGAGAGGGAAAAGGCAGGGACGGTGACATGGGAGACTGATGCAAGAGATGAACGTGTGTCGTGCATTGTCGAGACTCTGAGAATTGCACATGTGCGTTTCTCTTTCATTACATTGCGTAACGAGGGTACATTAGTTTCGGCCTTTGAAGAGAGTGTGCCCACGAAAAGTGGGAAAACATGATCAGGTAGGGAAGAACTCGAATTACCTCATCCAACCTACAGGTTATCGGATGAATGGCTATTCTTTAAGTATTCCATGATTGCTTACAGTAGACTAAAGGGCACCTAGGGTAATCCAAACATTGGCGTTTCCTGTGGAATGCCAGGGAATAGCTGCAAACTGACCTTCGATTTAAATTTTACATGGGAAAAATTAGTATCTTATCTTTCGTCATCCGAAAGCTGATCGTGAATTTGAGCATTTTCTTTCAAAAACAAGATGAACATTACCTCCGAAAGGTAATTGGCAAAGCAATTCAGAGGAGATGAAGTAATAAAATCAGTTTTATTGTTCCTAATGTCACCTTAAGGATTAAAAAATTTAAATAATCCTAACATATGTTCTAAGGTACTAGTTTAAAAAGAATGATAGTAAAACCAAAGAATCTGCGGGAGATGACGTAAATTTTTAACGTAGTCATCCGCTAATGTACATTGCAATACGACAATTTTTCAAAGTGTAATAATCATTCCGTAATGTAATAATAATGTAATTCCGATTCCTTGGCTAAGAGATGGCGTTCCTTATATCTATTTCTATGTGATTGAATATTTGTTCACCGTATGGTGGGATTTCGTGTTTGAATGTGTATTTGGCCAATGTGGTTCGTCTCTTCTTCTGGCTATACGTGCCATGAAACGCACTGTTCCATTTCTTTATGATTCTGTATGATTTCTAACCTCTACTGTCCTTTCCTCTTGTTTGTGTCGTCTATTTCTCCTTTGGTGGGTGTAACAGCTCAGCAGTGGGTGTATCTCTTGGCCAAGGAATCGGAGCACTTGGGCGCTTTATAAGATCGCAGATCTCAGTGTAGACTAGGTTTTCCCGGTAACCAAAATATATAAGCTGATATTATGTACAATGTAAACATTTGCTGTGTTACGTATGCACTGGACCGAATAAAAATTAATTGAATCATAGCTAAGGTGGTTAGAGCATCCGCCCGGCGAGTGGAAAGATCCGTTGTTCAAGTCCCGGTCGAGGAAATATTTTTACATTAGTGATCTGGTTGATTCCGCCTTCCCCACCTCTCCTATGTTCGTCCTTTATGTGTGTTCCTTTCCTTATATCTGTATCTATGTGTGAATGAATATTTGTTCGCCCTATGACGGGATTGCGTGTTTGTATATATATATATATATATATATATATATATATATAGATGATGCGGAAGTACTCACGAGAGCAATATAACTTTTGGACGGCACGATAGAGCACAGAATAAAACAGATAACACGTAAAAGGACACTCACACTGTAGATGATTTAAGCTTTCGGCCTACTCCGAGGCCTTCTTCAGGTCAGACTCACCTGGAGTATGAGAATGTATATATATTCACGAAAAATGTTCACAGAGGTGAATATAAGGTCAGTCACAAGCGTAGCGTTGATATATAAAAACACATTAAGGAAACACGCACAATATTGCTTTTTAAATATTTCGACAAACCGATCAACTTTCTCAACGAAAGGAAGAAAAAATCTTCTTTTTCTGTCGCTGTTATCATTCTTTCTTTGATAACAGCACAGAAGTGAACATGTTTGGCGGTACTGATTTAAAATGATTTAGATGATGGAATTCAATGCTCTAGCACTTATGTTTTCCGTTTGTACATGTATAATAATCTCGTCGTCTGAATCTGAACTTTGAAATACTACACCTTAATAAATTTCCTTATTACTAAAGCATTGCTTCTTGCATCGTTTTTTCCAAAGCCTCGACTATAATTCTTGTTCTTTAGTCTCCAGTAGTTTAACACCCTCTCTCTCAAATACATCCGAAGAAAAATATATCATCACTGTTATTTTCATCATCGGAATAACCTTACGGACATAAATTCTCACTCTGCGTTTCTTCTCTACCCTTCCCCACCATTTGAATAATTTCCTCCCAGAGCTCTTTTTATTAATGCAAGCGCTTAACTCACCGAACCTAAAGCCTCTCGCTTGCATCACAAGACGTCGCCATGAATACTCGCGGATTCCCCCATTCGCCGCTCGTTTCCTTGGAACGCCCGTGGGGTGAAGGGGCTGCGGGGGGTGAGGGGGGAGGTTTCCCCAACACCCATACCGCGGATGACGTAGCCACAGCTCCCGCACTTGCAATTTTACCCTTAATGCCCTCCAGAATTTCCGTTGGGACGCGCACGAGAGAGAGAGAGCTCCCTCCTTTAAAAAAAAAACAGAAAGCCCATTGCTTTTTAAATACGCAAGGCAAGATGGACGGGGGGAGAGAGAGGCAAAGGGCCCCAAGCCGCAACGGACGGAGGTGGGTAGTTAGCCGCTTACCGCGACCGATAACATTCTATGCGATTTAAGAGAGGGCCGTATATTGCTGGAGAACATGACCCTGGATGTAGGCATCGGAGGTGGGAGTAATGGGACCCTTAAAAACCCCCATCCTCCCCCGCCGCAAGTGTGTTTCGCCTTGTCCCTCTCACTCTAGTCAGGGTTTGAGCGCCGCCTTGTGGAGCGACGTGGTCGTCTTGGAGCGAGGGCCTCCTCCGATGGCGCCACTAGTAGCGGAAGCCGACGTTGCCCGCCTCCTCCCCGAGACGAGAGCGAACGATATCGCCCCCGTTCCTGCAAACCCCCATTTTAAAGGGGGTTTGGAAGTGTGACCTCCTCCACCCCACCACCGAACCAGTCCCCACCCCACCGCACCCCACAGAACGTTTCGCCAACTACCTTCCTTCCCTCCGCCAAAACCACCATGCTCTCAGGTTGTTAAAGCCTTAAGTCACCTTTACAAGTTAAAATTCCTTATGGTGGCGTAGGCACACCTATACGAGGTAAAAGGGAGCGGGGGTGGGTTTATGACAACCGCCTGAGACACTTGCCAAAGTTTCGCCTACGTGTCTCTCTCTGTTTTAGGAAGGGGGTTGGAGCGGGGGTGGGGGGAGGAGTGGGTGGTTTCCACGTCGACCGGTATCGCCATCTATGCGACTTCCAAAGGGGGAGCTAAAAGAAATAAAAGAAGCAGTGGTGCGTACTCCCAGAGTCCTCCTCCCTATGGGTGTATATATATATATATTTTTTTCTCTTCGTCAACCCCTCCCTCCCTTCTCCACTCCCCACCCTCTTCACCTCGCCATTTCTCTTCCAAGACCGAGTGGAAAACTAAGATCACCGTCTTCCTATGCCTCCGAAACCTCCCCTTTCCAGCCTCCAACCCCCGACCCCCCTCCCTAAGCCTGGAGGAGTCGGTTGCCTTCCGTCCCTCCTTCCACCCCTCCCCTCCCCTCCACGGTGCGCCCCCTTCCCGCACGAATGTGATGGGGATGAAAAAATAAAGTTGGAATGGGGCAAGGGGTGAGGAAAAAAAATAAGAGCATAACTCTTCGCCGCACAGGCTTTCGGAATACATCATTATTTCATTTTATTGCGTCTCGCAGTTAGCACCGCGTAGCATTCGCAAGTCCCGTCCTCTTTTTTTTTTAATACTACTACGAAGACTACTACAGGGTGAAGGTGGCTTTCCGCTCACCCCTCGCTCTCCGACCGACACGCACACTTGTATACAGGACCTTCATTTTTTAGCCACGGAGAATTTTCACGACGGTCGTATAAAAAAAATAGCGCCGGCGATACGTAAAAACGTGTGTGTGTGTGTCTCCTCCTGTCTTTTTTCTTTCTCCCACTGTCTCCGCCCACTACTTCTCATCTCTCTCTCTCTCTCTCTCGCACGCCTCCCTGTCCTCCTTACGTGTCTATTCATTCTCTCACACGCTTACTTCTTCATCTCTCTATTCCTCCACCTCACTGTATCGCATTACAAGACGGACTAGGCGGTGACTGTTAAGAGGGAGGTGGAGTGTGGACGAGGGGGAGGAAGAATAAAAAACAGTTTAGAAGGGGAGAAAGGTAAACCATAGCAAAAAGGGAGGCGCAGGGTTTTTTTTTAGCTCTTTGCTTTTTTCGGGGTGGACGGGCGTCTGGTCGGTTAGATCGTGGTGGTGGTGTTGTCCGAGGGTGGGGGGGGAAAGGGTTCTCCCCGGGCGAAGCAGCCCCCGTTGCCATTGAGAAAAGGAGTGGTGCATGGGTCAATCTATTCCTTACAAGCCTCCCCTCGTCCACCCCTCCCCCATCATCCCCCCTTTTCATGCTTGCATTCAGACGCTGAGTCAGAGGGCGAAACGTCTGCCGTCGCTGCTGGGCGAGGTAACAAGGCACAATAATAATAAAAAAAACAAAGAAATGATCTCGCTAGACGTGGACGAAATGGCGACGGTGTTTTTTTTTAGTTTTCGTTTCTCCTGCCATTCCTCAGCGGCGCGGATTTGATTTTTGCAATACAGCTCGAAATACACGGGAACATCGTCTCACTGGGGATGAGCGTTCGGAAAGACCTGTTTTCTTGTATAAATTACTTTTTACTGAGGAGCTGAAGGTGTTTTTTTTTGCCCTGCACGATCAGTTTTGCAAGTGGTATTTTATGTATGGTGCGCCGCGCTCTTTGTTCAAATTAGCCGAAGATTTATGCGTCGTGAGGTGAATCACGAGTTTCGTATAAGTTTGGAACTTATTTCATAAGGCGGAGAGGTTAAAAAGAAAGATCTTTTTACGTCATTAGCAGGTTTTTTTTTACAATTGCTCTATATAAATTTATGTCACGTCATTCACGTCTGTGACAATTTTTCTTCACAATGCAAATGGTGATCTCTTGGAGCTCTTTTTTTTTAACAATTTTCTAATATTTTTCCGTCTTCATCAACCTTCTGCGTTCCACCACATCATAGCTTACCCTGTATCATAGTTTACCCTATCTAATTTTTACGAGTATGTCCTTGCATTTTTTTTTCAATAAAACCATCCTTCTCCTATGTAATCATTCTGTCCACATAGAGTTTCTCTGCTTTCCCAGATTTTTTTCAACATACCTTTCTCTCTATCCTTCGTAATGTTTCCGTTTACCCCCAAATCCGGATTTGAAATCTGCACGCCCATCCTCGTTTATCTTTAAAGGTCAATCTCTGAACCATGCCTCTCGTTACATCATTCACTAATATTTTTTGCAAGGCAGATGAAGAGCCTCAAAGAACAACGCAATATTATTCTAATGTCCACATAAAACTATGCTCGTCTACATTAGGGTATATCCGAATAGGGAACGTATACAAGCTATCGTATTAGCTATGCATATTCTACCAATGCATTTAAATGTCTATTTACACCTTCATACTTCGAAAGGATTTTATTACTTTCATTATATCATCGCGTATCATTGCCCAGTATCTCAAATCAATCTGGTAATTTGTTCACAATTAATTGCAATGTATTGGCATACTGGATTATAATTTTTAAATAGCTGAATAATGTTTTTCTATAGTGTTTTTCATTTGAAAATTTTAATATTTAATGTTTTCTTGTTCTGTGTCCTGAAAGCTTACATAATAGTAGCAATCCTATCATTTCTGCATCAATGCTGTTGTATTCTGTTCACATAGTTGCCACGTGCCTTATTGAATTCAATTACTTTATTCTAATTGTTCATATATTTTATTTTATGGGCTTCTGTGTCTTGCCTCTTTCTTGGTATTAAAGAAAAATAATGCAGCAAGTTCTCTTATTTTCAGTCTTCATGATGTTCGGCGTTTACTTCTTTAGAATATTTCAGTGTATTTACATGAGTTCTTTAATTAATTTATGGACATTGGCTATGGGCTGGAAAGTTCTGTTTTCGTTTGCATAGATTTAAAAGTTTGTTTAGGTCTCCTGACTTCGACAAGTTTCGTGTGTAATAGTTCAGTTGCATATACAATACCGAATTATCACCGCACATTTTTCTTGAATATTTTTTGAAATTTCGAATTACACATTATGAAATGAGAGAAAATTACGACTTCTGGAACAATATGTTTTTTTAATTAGGCGCTGGATACATAAATGCAATGTTTAAGCGATAAGCTGGTAAGCGATAAGATTTGGCAATCAGTTGATCAATCAGATTTGGATTCATGACTCTCAACTCGCAATGGATGTGGAGCTTCTAATCGTATTCTTTTGTTTCCATTCACACCACCCTGCAATTGATATCAATAATTACCTCGGGTTTAGATTAGTAAAAAGGTTTCATATCCATTGTTGGTAATTAACCGTTGTAGTTTTCACGCAGTTGGAGTGTGAAAATTATCTAAATACCAGTACCTTGTTAAGAGTGATTCACTTCTTCGTTCATAAGTATGTTTGTTCATGGAGTAGTTTAATCTGTGTACACCGATTTGTTTTGTATTTTTTGTATATTTTAGTACCCTGAAAGCCACCTCTAGGGTGTGCGGTAGGGGTAGAATACACACCAGACTAATGTCGACCCGAATATGACCCTACCGCGGTCGGACAATGTTATTCTGATCCCTTATCATTTGTGGAAAAAACTCCCATATACTAGGAGCATACTATAGTATTCTAAATGAGGGCTAAGCAGCAAAAGATAGCATTTCTCTTTGACCTTTTCATCACATTTACCCGGTACTCTTCTAGTAAATTCTAATTTTTTGGTTAGCTTGTCCACATATTCCCCGAATATGTGTCACCCATGAGAGATCGTGAGTAAGGGTAACGCCTAAGTATTCAATCTAGTCTGCACATTCTGCCTGCTCCATTTCGGTGTTCCCGATGCAGTAGGCGTTCGGGAGGGAATCACTCCCGAATAGGGAATTTTGAAATTTAATTCTAATTCTCAAGTGTCATACCAGCTTTGTATATCATTAAGGTCATCTAATAATGCTTGTGTGTCCTCAGGATGTCAGATATGTCCGTAAACTACTGCATAGTCGGCAAATAAACCTATCTTATTAGTGACTAGGGAGTCAACATCGTTAACGTAAAGTAGGAATGAAAGAGGTCCGATAACACCTTCCTGGGGAACTCCTGAAGTAACTACTAATTGCATTTGAGCTACTCCGTCTATTTATTGTGTATATATACAATCGTTTTAGTGTCACTATACTATACTATATTATTAATATGCCAATCTAAAAATTAATTTGTTTGTTGGTTTGAGGAAACATCTCGTAAAGACGAAATGAAGTAAGATTATCTAAATTTTTTTCATGAATTGGGTATATATACACGAAGTAACAGATCTTATAATAGTAATAGATTTCTGTCGCATTTTCTCGTAAGCCATGGAAAGTCCAATCGAATCGATTCCCATCCCTATTTTCTATTTACCCCATCTTACCACTCAGTGCACCGTATGTATCTGTGAATGAGCCACCACCTGACGAAAATTCGGTGTGTCAAAGACAAAAATCATTGACAGGAAATTATGTATATCTGCATAACAACTCGCAAGCTGTCTCAAGGTCGTGTGGTGGGTTATATTAGGTCATCATTCACTAGTCTTATGCACTAGCGTTACGTCTATACACAGACATTAGTTCGATCATGCACTCGAGCAAAGTTAGTCACTACGAACAAGCAATATGCAAAAATATTTAGTAGCAAGGACAACATACAAATCAAGCAGGAACAATTGTTAAAAGAATCAATTTAAAATGCATGTAGGATAACGAAAAAATATATGCATTCACTAACATTACTAAATCTCCTCATCGCGCCTACGATCATATATATTTTGGTCTCTAATGTTACGAGGGAAAAACAACATTTTAAATCTATCCGTTCTACAATGCTCTAATCCGTTCTACACGTGATCTAATCTGCATACAACATTAGGTCGGATGCTGTATGTCTTTAATATCTTCGGATAGCAACCTGCCTTCAAGTTTACGCAGTATTAACCTGTTTTTCAACGTACGGTCAGCCAGTGACTTTCATCCTTCTCCTTCCAGTAGTGTCATGAAACTGCTACCTTGTTCAGTACAACTTTTCCCAAACATAGCTGTTCTACGTTGAACTCAATTTAGTTCCAAAATTAAGCCTACCTCTTGAGAATTCTATACAGTCGAAGCATACTCAAGATGGGACTAAATAGCGTTACATAATAGAACTCTTTAAAACCCCTAATTACAATTTCCAAGTATCCTTCTTATGAATCATAACCTTATATTTGCTATTCCACAAATGTGTTTTCCCCAGGACATATCCGTAGTTATAGTAACTCCCAAATATTTGAACGATTCTACGTTTGTTGTAATGGTTTCTGAATACTGTAAATGTTTTCAGGTGAAATACTCTTCCTCAAAAAAGTTATCTAAACGCATTATTGACGCTCATTATTTGTTAAATATGACAGTTACAGGTTTAACTTGGTTTGAACAGGTTTGAACAGTTTTTTTATCCCCATCATCATTTGTTGTCACAGATTGTCAGACCGAGTGTTGCATTCTAACATCCATCCAAACTATCCTGTTACAATCTGCCTCCAAGATGCTCCGTGAGAATTCATTCCCTGATAGTTTCTTGCACGGAAGTGTTTCACGACCTTCTTCACGTTGGTCATCCTTGAGGTCTCCTCAGAAGTTCTCCCACTCCACCTTACCTTCATATATGACCTCCTGGAGCTATCGCGTTTTGGTTGTGGCCAACAAATAGTTTATTTCCTCTTCTTTCCAGTGTCCTCCACAAGGTTCTCTTACTCTCCACCCTTTAAATTACGGCTTTATTTGTTCATTTGTCTTCCATTTTAGTTTCGGCATTGCTTTGTAGCGTCGCATTTGCATTGGCAGCAAACTTATTCTTTTCTGGATTTTCTCATTTGTGGATAAATGAGAGTTAGTGTTAAACATCAATATTAAATATAATTAATGTTAATTAAATTAATTATCTATTTTAAAAGATTTCCTCGCCACTACCTATTCTGCTTATTATATCATTCCTCTCGTATAAAAAATAGAAATACTATTTTATTATTAGGTGGGCATAATCAGGTGGCGACACCATGGTCTCCAACAAATATTAATAGTGGAATTGCTCAGTTTCTATCGTTTACAAAATGGAGAAATTCCACTGAGTAACGGCGAAAACAGTGTCACATCATCTCTCTCGTTTCTTCCATCACTAGTGATCATTCTGTCTACATTGTTGAACTCTTTCACTTGTTTCTAGAGTGCTGACTTTCCCCAATTTTACTTCGAGATCATCTTCTGTATATTAGCCGTTCCAATTTTAAGGAACACTCTTATAGCGCGGTATTTGAATTTAACAACGGTGCCTTAAGTGATGCGAGGAGTTCAATATATCTTTTGTATTCCCGTTAGAGCTGCCGAGTATACTCAGTGCGGCGGGATTAAATGCCCCTGATAAAGAGGAGGTAGAGTAACCGGGAGTCTCCCTGGGGAAAAGGGGTCGTGGGCTTAGCTTCCAGAGACTAAAACTAACCTGAAGAAATGGAGCGGAAAAATAACGCAAGGCAACACGTTTTAGGAAATTGGTGTACATAAAAAACTCTCAACACGTGCAACAAGAGCTTTTATAAAGGGTATTGTACAAAACCCTCGGAGGCGGCGGTTGCTCCTCTTTGTGGGAGCCTGGAGACGTAGGTAGCCTAGGGAGAGAAGTATGAGGCAATTACAGTAGGGAACTGTGACGTGCTCCCGGAGGGGGATAGGTGCCGGGGGGGATAGGGGGTAGTGGAAGGGGGGAGGAGGGAGTTTCAAGGGTCAGGTACGGCAGGGAATGCGGTGCGGTCTTTAGCGGGAAGAGGGCGGGAGGTTGGAATGTACAGTCGAGGGAAAGGGAGTGTGTGGGAGGGAATTAATGCCAACTGCGCCCGTGGGGGACGGGACTGGAGTGTTCACTGGGGCATATTAACCCTGGGAAGGACCAGAGCAATATTTAAATACAAGTTAATTATCAACATTTTCGGTGGACTCGAGTTTAAAAAAAAATGGTAAAAAAGTGCTCTCGGTTCCGTTGGAGCGGCCGAGTGGAAGTAATGTGAGGCGATGGGACATATCGTATTTTTGTGTCCTTTCGGAAAGAAGGAATACTTAAATGAAAGAGCCTTTGCAGACTCGTAGTTTTCTTACGTGTCGTGACTCCCGAGTCAAAATATTACATTCCCTCGCCTCTCTCACTCTAGCTCCTTTGGGAATGTCATACATTTTTTTATGGTTAGAAATGACTAACTAAGACGATTTCAAATTTTGTGTGGAACATCCGGAAATAAACAAATGAGGACGTAAAGGAGATGGCGGGTGAGGAGAGGGGTTTGTTGAGGGAAATCCTATGGAGGCAGAAAAATGGATGAAAGGCGTATTGAGTGGAAGTGGGATGTTGAAGAAGGTAATAGAGGGGAGAATTTGTGGCAAACCAGGAAAGGGCAGGAACAGGATAGGGATCTTGGACGGGATGAAGGGAGGAAGGAAGTGCACAGAGATGAAGAGGGACTTGACGTAGATTAGGTTGCTGGATTGGGTTTTGTTTGGAGTTACAAAATGTTTATTTGATAGTTGTGTCCATCCAAAAACCTACCTTAACCGGTAGATTACCTAATAATAATAAAAATAATCCGGAAATAAATAATTGCTTTGTTGATTGTTAGAATATATTTTATCCGTGACGTTAATTTTTTAGTCGTTTCCTTGATACCAAAATCGATCATAGTATCCTAGCGAATTCAGTACCTCCGTAAAATTGGCAAATATAGGGTCATTTTGTGATACTGAAACTAAATTTGGTTAAAATTTTGAAACCCACAATGAAATCACTATTTCTTTACAATTTCTTGAAATCCCTTTGAAAAAAGGATTTTTTTCTTTGTTACCTTAAGAAAATCTGTAATGGAATGGATAGAATTTTAAGTAAAGTTGATTCATCTGCGTATATGAAATATAAAAGCCCCGGGGAAGATGTATGAAGAGTAGGGGAGAGCTTCATTACATTTCCTAAGTATCCTTATTTATGAATCCCAACATTTTATTTGCTATTCCACAAACTTCGTAAAAATAATAATTAAATAAATAAATTAGAATGGGTGGAAGAAAATCCGGCATCGGGATTAGTATCTTCATCATTAGTAAAAGGCATCATTGGATCCGCAGTTTAACATACCATCTTTTGGCTTACTCCAGTCCTATCCATATTACACCCGAAGTAAGGATCGAGATCCCGCAAAAAATTCCTGCCACCACCGGGAATCGAACCCGGGCCTTCTGGGCAAGGGTTAAGGTTGTAGAAACCAGTGCTCTGGCCAACGCATAAACCCGAACTCCGTCCCGGTAGTGAAACTGGTGACTAATCGTCGGTAAGCTGGCCAGAAAAGGTGTGTTCGCACTGTTTTTCCTGGGCGAAAGCATGGATCTAGCACGGCGGAGGAAAGAGAGAGAGAGGGAGGGAGGGAAAGAGGATTAAAGGGGCAAGTGAGAGGGAAGGCGGAGGGGAAGCCGGGGAGAAGGTGTGGGGAGCAACGGGGAGAAAACAACTCATTACGCCGGGATCGTGTTTATTGGCCATAAAAGTCTCCGGGAAGCAGCAGGGGCGCCGCCTCCTGGCGAAAATATGAACGACCTCTGAGAAAACACAGGGGGTGGGGTGGAATAAGGGAGATGGGTGGGTTGTGGGGGAGAGGGGGTGGGGATGGGGAGGTCGGGGGCGGACGGGGGTTGAGTTTAGGTAACAAGGGAAAGGGGAAGAGTTTATCGGAGGGAAGGGGGGTGGGTGGGTTGGTTGGTTCGGGAGCGATGGCTGGGGTGCCGTTTGGGTAGTAGGAAGGCCCTGTGCCGGTAAATGATGTGGGGGCGTGAGGGGTGCGGAACTGCGAAATAGAAGGGAGGGTGGAAGGGAGAACGTTATTGAGGGCGAAAGGGAAGTGGAGAAGGCTGCTCAGGGGATAAGAGGGGGGGAGTTGGAAGGCGGTTGTGGGAAGGGGAGAGAAAAGTCGAAGGGTGCCGATGGGAACGTGCGGGGGATGTACGTATACCTGCAAAGGGGGGTGAGATAAGAGAAGGATTGGATAATAAGGAGCAGGAAAAGAAATGTCGGAGTGAGAGAAAGAGAGTTTGTTTTTCGGAAAGGATGCCTGGAGATCGACTCCTGTAGGAAGGGAGAGGCAACACTAACTTTTTAAGCCGGAATATTAGGGGGAGGGCCGAGGAAGGTCTCCTGTTAGTGGAAGGCATGCTCGGAGGAGCTAACTCGGGGTGTTGATATGAGGAGTAGGAGCGTGAGCAGTTTGCTATTCGAGAGAGCCTTAAGTTTGATGTATGTTTATTAGGAAATCCGCGAAGGTAGCTTAGAAAAACACGATCCCACTTGGCTATAAAGAGCTAACAGATCACCTGTAGTCTAGTGAAAAGATTAAGGGTTTCGAATTCACCACTTTTAGTTCCGATTACGTCCGCTTCCTCCCACGAAGACTCAATTTACACTCAGATCGTAGTAATTGTATTCTGATACGTCTACATCTACAGCTACATAATATCCCGCAAGGGGGTTTGTTATTTCACCAGCCATGAATGGAAAATCATAATCATGACACATTAACACAAACATCAGTCTATGCCTACACGATTCGCTGGAAGCCGCCGCAAGGGCAAAGTGGGGATAGGGTACCATCCATGCATGTCCTAATAATTGGTTATGTGCGAGTTAGAATATATACGCTCGAACGCTACTCGGTGGAGCCGGGTTCGATTACCGGCCTCTGGACACCCTCAGCTTCATCAAGCTGTTCCTGTCTCGAGTACAAGATCTTCCTGGGATACCACATGCGGTTTGGCTGAAGGAAATGAAAGCGTTTATTCCACGTGTTATTTAAGGCTTGGTATTGGGTGAGGTCTACCCTCACCTATCAAGACGATTCCTGTTGATTGACGTCGCCTCTGGGCACAGTCAATTTCACCAAAGCTGACTTGCCATTTTAGTTGTAGACTGTTTGGGATAATCATAGGCGGTCCAGGAAAGGGTCTGCTCCCTTAACGAATGTTTTTCACAAGCCCTAGGGACTTTATTACGAATTTATCTTCACCGTCTACTATAAAACCATTCTTTGAGTTATCTTTTCGGTTGTACAGCTCGAACTAATTTAACGTCTTTTCTTTTTTTGGGCGAGAATGAAACTTTATAGTCCCTTCCTCCAGCAAACCCCTGTTCATTACGTTGAAGACAACACAACAAATCAAGCATGTTTAGGCAGGAAGAAAACCCACCTAGGCGGGAATCGAAACCGCGACCTCTGGGTTGGCAGGCGAGGGCGATACCCTACCGCCTACGAGATTGGTGATTGGTGCATATAGTAGACATCATATAGATTGGTTGGAGAGGTTATTTTATTTATTTTTTGCTCTATGTGATTGCAGTGGTGATAGTCTACTTTCAATTTTCACCAAAGCCGCCCTCTAGGAAATTTACAGCCCATAAATGGAATGGAGGCGAATGGGTGTCGCATTTGTCGAAAGGAAGGGCTGTTAATCCTTCCGTTATATGGTCGCTTTATCTTCTTCATGGTCGATTTCGAGTGCCGAACAACTTTTTCATTAACCTCAAATGTTAACTGAAGAATGACAGCTACAAAGCATGGTGAAACTCCTGCATTATACTGCCTGTATTTCTTTTTCTAATTGAGAACAGATTACCTGTATCCTTATTATTTCTATCACAGTTTTGGATAGTAAATAAAATCATCAGCACATCTCCCATTAAAGTATCTCTTTCTCCTTTATCCTACCTCACAATAATCTACATCTACATAAAACACAGCAAGGGTGTACGGTGTGGGGTGTTGGGACACCACCCGTAAATAGAACGCAACTACATGTAAAGCAAAGAAAAACATGCAATGCACACCCAAACCGACGAATATATTCATGAAAAACTTATTTTAACATGCATACATGCAAATACATGAACTACCAACTAGTATAGTGCATTCCCCTACGAATGCATCATGTCAGCGCAGCGTTTAATCTTTTCCTCGCCAGTAATTCGGTTTTTTTTACTACGATACAATGACTTTGATATTTTACAATAATGAATACTAATTATTCAAGGAAAGGACGAATAACTATACCGGAGTTTTATTTTATCCGTGCTGTCTAAGCTACCCAATTAATGTGGGAATGTAATAATTCTCTTTGTGTGTGTCACTCGCGTGTTCTGAACCTTGTTAAAAGTGACTACAGTCTCGCTCGTTCTCTTCGCGTCTCGAGCGGCTCCCAGCCTAATCCCTCTAAATGGTCTCTCACGACTGTCTTATGATTGTAATAGTTTTTGACGAATCCAGAGGAATTTCACTCTGTGAACTTCAGTGGATTTTCTCTCCTTGCACCTTATATAATTCTTTTATCAATGACTCCTCCCAAGGATCCCGAGTACTTGTGGTCTGTTTCAAATGTGACCTAAATGAAGTGAAATAGCTACACTTCTCTTGAACTTGCGCGTTACAGTTCCTCCCAACCCGTTTTATCAGTTGAAAGACATGACATGCATGAGAATGAAAAGATTTGACTTAATCGAGAAATATAATCTACCGATCCTACTTCATAATATTGAGTTTTGCTCTGAGAGCGAAGTATTCTGAGGCTGAGAAAGGAATGGGTGTCCATTCGACCTTGGGTGACTTGATATAAGTCTTTAGGTGTAACCAATGATAGGTGAAACATCGTGTGTGTTTAGCACTGCCACGAGTGAATAGAATAGTTAGTTCGTTATGAGAATTTTACTTTAAAACACACTAGCTTGATCAAAAGGCGAGTATGGCAGAGGAAGTGCGCTTTGGAAACGGGTGCGGTGGCTTCTTAATGATCCAGAAGGTGATTAGACCGCTTTAGTTGAGTCGACGAAATCAATAACACAATCACTACTCCGTCAAATAATCTTTACGGTGAGAGTTAGAAAGGAAAAGTAGTTTAGTGCTAAATACTCTCGAGAATCTACATCTACGTCTACATAATACCCCGAAAGCCGTATGTCGTATGGCCGTGTGGCGGGGATTGTTATATCACCAGCCATACGTGAGCATAAAGAAAAACTTCAAACCGAATTTAATGAAAATTACAAATAGCCGTTAAATTTATATGCATAAAATTTAAATCATGCAAGCGAAATTTAAAAAAGTCATATTGTAAATGCGACGAAAGTAATTCTCCACGAAAAAGTGATTTGAAATTATTTCTGTTCACCTATTTACATGGTGAGTAGCTTCAGGCGTGATGTGGAGGAAGTCGTACATAATGAAAAACTGATTGTAGCACTTTTACACTTGATAAAATTTATTTTAAGACTGGGTTTTGATATGTTACATCATAATCGGGTCATGGACCGGTAGTAAAATAAACTCTATCAGGCTGAAAAGTGCTACGATCAGTTATTCATTATACCGATGGTGTTAATAGAAGGAAGGGACAAAATATTATAGGCATTAAAAATTAAAGGTTTTGGTTAAGTATGTTTTTGTGAAGAGAACAGAGTGGATGGCAGGGAACATTAAGTAATGATTATATGAGATGACTGGTGAAAACTTTAATATGCGTAGCGTAGTATAGTACGGCTTACAAACTTGGTCGTTGAGGCAAGAGAAGTTGAGACTCAGACCGGAGAGTTTTGAGATTTGGTTCTTGGGAGGAGGATAAAAAAGTAAAAAATGAACGGGGAAGAAAAACAAACGAAATTCTAGACTTGGTGGGGGAGTGGTTAAGGTTCTTGGGAAAAATTTTAAAAAAAATCAGGAAAAAGGGATGCAAGGCATATTGAGTGGCAATGGGCTGTAGTTGGTATAATGTTGGGTAGACAAGGTTGAGGCTGGAAAAGAGCAGGCATGTTGGATGGAATAAAAGGAAATGGGATGCATGTGGACATGAAGAATGGCTCATTGTTGTATAGGTTTGAAAAGTTTTCATTCTTGGCAAAAAATCATTCTAATTATTTATGGGACAGAGCCTGTGGATGCTCAAGCGTCTCACGAGCCACCTCGCCTAATTATTCAGTCTTTAAGAAATCTCTCAAAGGAAAATGGCGAAGAGGATGAGTATCAGTATTGCAATTATTCTTGAGCTTATTAGGAAAGTGAGATTTGTCAAAGGAGTTCATGTCACAGAATTCAATCAGACAAAGATTTCAGCTGGGATCCTCTAAAAAAAGGAAGGTTAATCTTTATACTGAACCTCTCAGGTAAATTTGAGACCGTTCATTTTTCTGAAGATAGTAGTCATATTAAAGAAATCCCGAATTAACGTGGAATGCATTGTCATTCTTTCAAGTTTAGAAATATAGACTGCAGAACTGATAGGCTTTAGATGTGTTTTTTTCCGAAAACATTTGGAGACAGAAAAAGCTGCTACTCAAATCAGCTACACGTTATATTGAATCACGTATACAAACGTATGTAGATATGCATGTATGTGTGTACATGTGCATACATATCGTATTTTAGTGTAAGAATATGCATGTTTGCGTCTGTGTGTTTGTTTGCCTATGTGTACAAATATCAGCGTACATACAAGGTTCGTATAAAAAGTATCGGTAATATTTTTTTCCTGACGTGTGCGTGAAGTGGTGAATTCAGACCATCGGTTAAGTGTGCGCGTGATCGCATATCGTATTGCCATTGATAAGATTAACTAGATAGTCAACGATAATTCACACTATTATCACTGAAAATTTGGCAATGCAAAAGACCTGCGCCGAACTCGTCTCGAAGGTCTTGGCGGACGACCAAAAGCCGAGTCGAGTGTCTGAAAGTGAAGACCTTCTGCAACGTTATCGTGACGAATCCCCAACCCCGTTACTGTCCAGACTTGGCGCCAACAGACTATTTTTTATTCCCAAAGTGAAATCCACCATCCGTCAAAGGACACCACCATGTGACCCTAAAGTGCCGTTAAAGACCTAAGTGCCGCTACCAAGGAGTCTCCGAGTCGTGGAAAAACCGCTGGCAAAAGTGTGCCTACGTTAAAAAAATGTGATTTGAAGAATTTTGAGGCATTATAGAATAAAAAAGTGTAGATTTGATTTTAATTTTCTAGGCAGTCTCGTTTTACTATTTTCACAAATAATTTATATATTTCTTATATGAAACGAAGACATTAAAAAAACAGCGGGAAAATCAGAATTAGTGACCTTTTCAGAGTCAAAGCCGTTAATGAGGACACGCATGCGTTAAATTGCACAGTGCCTGAAGCATTTTCTTGGATCAGTGTTATTTTCATTCTTAAATATTCCTAGACTTTTCTTGAAAAAAAAATATTCCTTCATAATACCGCATCATGAAGTAATTTTTGTCGTGTGTGCAGGGCCAAAGTCTATGAAAAAATTCTTTGGAAACTCAAAATTAAGGAGAATTCCCATCTATTTTAACTGGCTAACGCACTCGCCCATATATCCATTCATGCACCTCGATTTCCGATCTGAAAGAATGCTATCTTTCATTGGGAAATTTCTAGTATTAATAAATTAAAATTATTTTTTTGCAGCAAGTGACAATACAATGAAATACAGACAGCATAGGGAAATGGACAAAAAGGAAAACCAATGAGGAAGTACTAGGGATGGTGGGCAAGGAGAGGGGTTTGTTGGGAGAAATCCTATAGAGGCAAGAAAATGGATGAAGGGCATATTGAGTGGCAGTGGAATGTTGAAGAATGTAATAGTGGGGAGAATGTTAGGCAAGCAAGAAAAGGGCAGGAACAGGATAGGGATGTTGGACGGGATGAAGGGAAAAAGGAGGTACGCGGAGATGAAGAGAGACCTGATGTAGAGTATGTTGCAGGATTGGGTTTTGTTTGGAGTTACAAAATGTTTATTTGATAGTTGTGTTCATCCAAAAACCTACCTTAACCGGTAGATAATACTTAATAATTTGTGATAATACATATTTTCAAAGGGTATATTATAGCTTTCAGTTATACCACTTTTGGCATTATGGGCGTGGTCTATAAATACTAGAACGTCTACATCTAGACAATATCCCGCAAGCCGCCGATAGGGCGTATGGCGAAGGGTTTTTTTTGGACAAAATCCATAAAGTAGAATGCAACTACATGGAAAACAAGGGAAAATATGCTAATGGACTCGCATGCAGGCGTATACAATCATACAAATCTTATTTTAACTTGCACACATGTAAATACGAGTACAAGTTCAAACAACTAATAGTATACTAGAGCACATGTACCTACGAATGCAGTAGATGTTTACTTTCGTTTAATTTTGTCCTCTAGTTTAATTCGATTGTTTTTACTATTTTCATTATGACTTAGGATTTTTACTATTATGATTCCTTGGACCAAAAAAAACAAAACCTATAATGAGCAAGGAGAGAGTTGTTTTGCTTCCTACCAACAATAATTTGAATTCCCCGTTTGAAAAATACCTGGTAAACCATATGTTTATTATGAGCAATACATTTTAGACGTCTCAGGAATGTGCCACGATATCCTAAGACCCCTTCCTTTAAGAGTGTATTTATTTCAACTGCCAGAAAAAATTGATTTTTAAGGTATTTTTTTTTGCTGAGAGGAAATATGATTATTCCCTTTTTTATATAATTGTGTGTGAGTGACTATATTTGAAAATAAGAACTTCTTAAGCTGATTACGTTTCCATCGGAGTTGTTTATAAGCTTTAATTGATGAGAATAATGTGTATTTCGTCACCGTTTTACATTTTTCACGTTTGTCTGAGGCATTTCTTCAGGCATAGTGATGCCCTTGTTCCATGTTTATGTGTGGATTTTTTTCCATTTCTAGTGGTGTCCTTTTTTAAAATACGATTAGAATTATGATCATTTCAACGAATGATTTAATTAGTTAAACTTTTCTAAGGAAGTTCAAGTGGTATTTATAGTTTATTTACCAGGCATGTCTTTCAGTTCCAATTTATTTCTGTTTATCTTTGACTAAATATATAAAAATTAAAATTTTCCAAATATTGAATAAAATATTATTGTTATCGTTGGTTTCAGGATCCTGTCCGGAACGGAACCTCTCGTTAATGGGATCCAGTTTGATGACAGCAAGCTCTCTCGAGTTATTCTGCAGATGCATATTTGCCAGTGGTATGTTTTCTACATACACTTCCAGCTGTGCACAATTCCAGTGGTTTACATGGGAAAATGCAGATGTAGATTAATGTATTGAATTGTGGTTCGGGCAGGAGAGGTGTCTGACAATGCTGTCATCTATCGCTAGTGTCTTTCACCAGAATAATTCTCCTCGTCATAATTCACTATAATTTACTTGCATGTTGGTTTAAGTATCAGCCTGCGACTGGTCCCGAGGGCAGGACTTTTTAATCCCCTCATCATCTACTCATGAGTTTTTGCTTCACATCCACCCGTCAGAATCTTGCCCACCAATCGCATATTTTATAAGTTCATGATGGATTGTATTTCACCTATAGAAGTTGAAAATGCAGAGGCTGTTTCAAATTTCATTATAAAACTTATAGGTTCTCTTTTTCAAAGTACAACTTTTGTTCTTGATATTCTGCCCATTTATTAATGAAACTAGATTGCAAGCCACCTTCCTTTATCTAATTTTTAGATGAAACACCTCAAGATTCAAGATGTGCCAGTATTTTTTATTTTACTCGTAAATGAAAGGCGGCAACTTTTCAAGGAACTATATCTTTTCAAATATGATTTAAAAAGATGCTCTTTTGCTACGAAAATTTAGTTAAGCTATGATCAGGCAAAAAACATTTGTATGCTAACGTGCGTAAACGACTTACAAAGCCATCTTCAGTTCCCTTCTTTCAGTCTGAATATTAATTTGTATATTGAAACCGTGGCAGAATGCGTTTATTGTCATTTATAGATATCACCTTCATAGTATTCAGAAAGCTACCGCTACGGTGTGTGGCAGGGGGTGATTACACACCAGACTACTTTTGACACAAAATACTTTTCCCCAATAGCGGAGTCGGGTGATCTAATTCTGATCCCTTAACGTTCGTGGCAAAAATTACGTCTTAACCCATCTGTTCTACACTTAATCTTTCTAATTATATTTACTCAATGTATCCTACCATCTTACGATGGGGCTGATAATACATTTTCAGCATCATGACTAAAAAGAGACATTCTTCCAATTTATGCAAGAGATTTAAGCTATAATCCTACCTCCGCTCCGTGAGTGATTCCCAACCTAGCTTCCCTTATAACTTTGGTACGGTGCTAAGTTTATTATATAAACGTTTCAAAAATCTAGCCTCTTCGCGATCTATTTCGGATCAATCAATTTAACATCATGTTGATCCCATAATATACTAGAAGCGTATTCTAAATGGGGCTTACCCAACGAAATATAACATTGCTCTTCAATCTTTTCATTACTTTCCCCGATACCTTTCTACTAAATCCTAACTTTTTGCTAGCTTCTCCTTGTTGGGAAGGAAACTCGTGAGAAAGACGGGAAGTTTGTCTGGAAAAGTCGGCACTGGGGAACCTTAGATTTTGTCATCATCGTTCAACATAAAAAACACTTTTTTCCTGGTCATTTCTTATATTTAACAGACATTAAATTCGTGCGTCAACCATTTTACTAATTTAAATGGAAGATTTTTTTGCTTTAATTTAACCCAGTCCTTCGGTCATTAGATTAAAAAATAAATTATCAATTTTAATTTTCTTTTGTTAAATAATTAAGAGCCGTGTCTCGGATGTTTTACAGAGTTTTTATAAATATTTTTCTACTAATGAAACAAATATTTGGAGCTCTCAGCCCCTAAATTCCTCTCTATCCCACACCGATCCAATCAGGGCGACCTACTATTGATTTCTTAAGTGTATCGGTATTGTACTCTTGCCATCATTTTAAAGGAGTACTTGGAGCTCTCGTTTGCACTGCACCCCGTGATTCATCTCTTTCTTACTCTTCTGTCTCTTATTAGCGACTAATAAAAGTTGATGTATTTCCAGTATAATAATTCAGTAGCTGACATTTTTGATGCGAAAATTGAATTATTATCTATGGAGGTGGGATCGCGACACTACGAGCGAAAAATGTGCTTATTGCGGATGAGGAAAAGTAATCCAACATTCATTCATACGTATTTCGTAAACAGATATTATGTGAAAATACAATCTCATGAATCTTCAAGATATTTTCATTGAGAGACGAGCTATATCAATGAATGGGAGAGACATATGTCTCAGTTGATGACACTCGCGCACGCGATATCGTTTTTCGTGAGAATAAAACGTATTTCAGCGACATTAATCCATAATTCTTCTGGTGGTGATCCTCCATTGACATCAGAGTCATTTATAAACTCTTGGATTGTCTGTTTAAAGTCCCATGAAAACTAACGTGGTAAGACCCTCTATGTATCATTGTCACTTGACAAGTTACACTTAAAGACTGCAAATATTGACACTGTCCTCAGAATGGTATACGATCGGCGTCTTGATGTAACCCTCTCCTAATAAGGCCAGATGAGTGCTCGAATCTAACTTACAATTCTCTGAAGAGTAAGATTCTTTTTGAAAAGTGCGTCGTAAGTAGCAACATTCTAAGGGTGACACTTAGTGAGGTTTATTATATGTGCAATAATCTGTTGATTGAGTATAAAGCAACACTGACTTGATGACCGTGCTTATTGAGGAATTAATAAATGCATGAATATTTGGAGGAAGAGGATTTCACCTTTAAACATTTACAGCATACAGGGAACCAAAATAATAAACGTAGAATCGGTAAAGTATTTGGGTGCTGCGATAACTAAGGACATGACATGTTCTGTGGCTAAAACATAATAGCAAAGAAAAAACTAGGATTCATGAAAATAATAATTGAGAGTCGCGAATGGAGATTTCTGTTTTTCTTTAAAGCTATTTAGACCCCGGCTAGATTATGCTGCAAGTGCATGGGACCCTCACGAGGTAGACTTAGATTTGGACTGGATCGAGTGCAACATAGAGCAGCTAGGTTTGTGAAAATTTGTTGTGAACAAGGTAGCGGTGTCACGACAGTATTAGAAGAATTAGAATGGGAGCCACTGGTTGACTTTAGGTGGTCATGCAGGTCAAATTCACCGCGTGAATTTGAGGCTCACTCATCTGAGTATTTTAAAGACAATGTAAAATCAGGACGATGGATAGATATTTAAAATGTCGTTTTTTCCTCGCACGATTAGAGATCAAAATAGATATGATCGCAGGAGCAAAGAGGTTAATTAGTATTGGAAGTGCTTTGTCTAAGTCCGCCGTGCATCAAAAATAAACCCATTTTTATAGCAATGCTGCCGCACGATTTGAATTTAATCCTGTCACTGAATATTTTTGCATGTACCATAAGTAGCTGCTTGCATGGTAATTGATGTCGTTCGATTTCATTTTTGAACTAAAAGCAATGTAGTTGCACGGGTCTCGTATATGTAATGATTGTGCATGCATGGCTGGTGACCTAACAGCCCCCGCAAGCCGTCGCAAGGGTTTGTGGCGGGGGGTGTTAGTTCACTAGCCATGCATGCACAATCACAACTACGACACCCCTACATAAACATCAGTTTTCAGTATTACGATGATGTAGATTGAAGAATAAGTAGAATTCAGGAATTTCAATCAAACCAACTTCTACTTCTTCGCCTTATGGCATTTCATGCATGAGCCACGCCAGTTGAATGACAAAACCTTCAGGAAGCCGTTTGGTGTTGCTTTTATGTCGAATAATAATTAGGTTATCGGAAAAGTCAAGAGTAGAAAAAACAAAGCGATTTTATGAATGGGTTCGTTTGGTTGAAGGATAGGCAAGTTGTAGAAACTACACTTCAGGGGTGTGGAAAAGAAGCAATGGGAACTGCAGTCTTTTTTTTCGGAATGGCCCCGAGGCCCGAGGACGTGAAAGAGGTGTTGGAGAGACTCCCGTTGCCGAGCACAAAAGAAAAGCTTCCGCGGTGTGAGCAAGACTCCGGAGGACGCAGACTGACTCAATGCTGTCGCAGATTGCGTTCTTTGAAAACGGCGAGGAAATGCTTAGCTGAGGAGTTCGAAGTCTCTTTTTGAGTCGAAAATGGGGGGGTTGGAACTGTGCACCACCCCACGTAGAGCATAAGAGGTAGCGCACGATCCCCGCCGTCAAAGCAAAGGAACCACTTCATTAAGAGATCCATTCGTGGTGAACTCCCGTGACCAACCTACATTCACAGGACTGGATCATTTAGATTCCAAATGCTGATGTAAGGTATCTAATGTAGATATCCACTGGCTACTGGAGACAGGAAATTATACATGAAGTTAAGATGATGTCGTCCTTTTGAACGCAAACTTCGATGCGTTACAGCACGAGAAGTAGACTATTCCATCCAGTAAGTCAAAGCTGTATTTGAATCAAATTTAATTACACGGTCTCATGAAGTTAGAAACACCAAATGATGAAAATGAAGACCACTTTGTTATAGAGGCAACTTTTGACAGGCTTATAACTTGTGATTTCCTGAGTCTCTTGGGTGTTTATCCCTTAGAGAGTGTGTGTTTTTCATACGCAACAACCCAATGTCCCGCAAGCAACTACAAGAGCGTGTGGCGGGGGTTGTTAGGACTCCACTCGTATTATAGAATGTAAGTACATGCAAAGCAAAGAAAAAAATACTAATGCACTCCTACCGATCGCCTGAATTCCTGCAAAATTTATTTTAAATTACACACATACTAATACATATACAAACACCTAATATACACAAGCACCTACGAATGCCCTGAATGAACACGCAACGTTTAATCTTGTCCTTGCTTTTAATTTGATTTTTTACTAATTTTACTACAACTTCAATTCGTTTCTATTTTGGTTCCTGATTGTCCGAGGAAAGAACGAATATTTACGAAAAGTGAAGAATCAGGCGTGATATTGTGGAATCGAGACATAATGAAAACTTTGTTGCAATTTTCCACAGTTAAAACTTTATTGCCGACCATGGTTTCGATACACTGTGATACGATACGATACCTGAAGATGATACAGTGTATCGAAACCATGGTCGGCAATAAAGTTTTAACTGTGGAAAATTGCAACAAAGTTTTCATTATAGAACGAATATTTGTAATTGTCAATACTGAAGTCCCTTACATTAAATTTGTGGTCTAACCTGCTAAAATAATGTGGGGACAATAATTCTCTTTGTTGTCAATTAAATGAAATGGCAAGGAAATGTTTATCTTTACGTTATCATTTATGTAATAGCATGTAAAATATAAATGGAATCACTTGCTGAAGGCCCCTCAGATGCCAATGGAAGAAGAGCTATGGCGTGAGTAACACCGTAAAAATCTGATCATAAATTAGCATACATTTGGTGCTAAAAATTTGATTAATTTAATTAGAAATCTGGGGATGAACGTGAATTCAGTGATTTTAATACAAAAGTATACTCGTATACATCAAACCCCTGTAGTAATGCGTCCCATGAGAGTCCGAAAAGTATTATTTTACTGATTTCTCAAGTTTACCTGCCAAAAGGATGCATTCGCAGGCAATATATCGTGAATATGCTTTCCTAGAATTTTGTTCTCATTTATTTATCGTTTATGCAAAGATTAACAATGCAATAGGTGTACAATAGGATTTAAAATATCCATCCGGTCTTAGAACTAATAGTTTATGTGCTACTAGTTAATACACCAATGTAACCCTGCGAGTCACCGCTAGGGTGTTTGGCAGGGGTTGACTACACACCACTAATTTTGGCGGGAATATTTTTAACACTTCTGATCTCTTATCGTTCGTGGAAAAAATTTCATCTTAAATCTATCTATTCTACCCTTAATCTCTCTAATTTTATTGGCATGATCTATCCCACCGTAGTGTGATTAGGCTAATTATGCATTTTCAACTTCATTGCTAATGAGGCATCTTTCCATTTTATGCAAGAGCTTCAATTGTAATTTAACCTTAGCTCCGTGAGTGATTCCTAACTAGCTCCTCGAGTACTTTGGATACGCTATTCAGTTTATCATAACAACGTTTTATAAATCTAGCTCCTCTATGCGATCCAATTCGGCAATCAATCCAACTTTATGAGGACCCCAGATACTTGCAGCACATTCTAAATTAGGTCTAACCAGCGACAGATGACATTTCTCATTGACCTTTTCATCACATTTACCCAGTACTCTTCCGGTAAATTTTAATTTTGTGTTAGCTTGTCCACATATTCCCCCAGTATGTGTTTCACTCAGGAGAGGTCGTGAATGAGGGGTACGCCTGATATGTAACCGAGTGTACACATTCCATTTCGGTGTTCCATATGCAGAAGACGTTCTGGAGACACGTGCTCTTTTTCCAAAAAAAACATCACTAGGCACATTTTTCAGTTTTATTCAACTTGCCAAGTGTCGCACCAGCGTTATATAGTGTTTCGGTCAACTGCTAAAGGTGCTTTGTCCTCAGGAATACGGATGTCTCTGTAAACCACTGCATCGTCGGCAAATAAACGTATCTTCGTGGAGTTAATGTCGTTAACCTAATGAGGGAATGATATAGTATACTTCACAGTATTAAATTCCTTAGTTGGTAAAAGTTATAGCTGAGAGTCACGGTTTCAAATTTGACCAAAACCGCTCAGCATGGTAGGTTCAATCTGTGCGGTATAATTTTACGCGTCCCAGATATAAGAACGCCAAATAAAACGCCACATTGCATGGACCATTTCAATGAGATGGCGCAATCTCATCCGGGGCGAATCTCTCTTAAAATACGCCAAGTTCAGGGCTTACTTTGGATACTCTGAATGCAGATTAATTACAGAAGAAAGGTCATTGTAAAGCTTGAATATGGTTAATTTTCACTAACGACAATTTGATAGCCATGCCAGGCGATGGAAGGGGACGCATTAACGAGCGAAGGCGAGTGAACATACAACAAGCATGTAGTTGGGGTGCGCCTATGCAGCAAGAACGTTCCGGTTTCAGTAGCGAAGGATTGCGAGTGGGCGGTGGCCGGTGTACAAGGGGTTGGGAGTGGGGGTATTCGGAAGTGTAATGTAATGTGTGTGGAGAACGAGGAGAGTTGCGGGAAGGGTGTTTTAAAGGCGGAGGAGAGGGTGTTGGGTCAGAATTTACACTCTTTGAGGCACGAGACAAGGTGGGAAATGTGGTCGAGAGGAGCAGGAAGCCGCGAGAAAGGGATTCAGGTGAGCTCGGGGGAGACTATGAGTTAGGAGAGGTAAGGAGGGACTGGGGGTGGAAGGAGGGGACGGGGGGGGGGAGAAACGAGGGGAAAAGCAGGGTGCGGAGGGAATTGGTGAGGTAAGGGGCTTTTAAAGGTGCCCCCAAAACGGGTGGGGGGTAGTGGACGAGAGAGGGTGGCTTGAGTCGAGAAAGAGTGTTATTTGCCATTTAATTGCACTTAACGTTCGTAGTGATAACGGGCTCTTGGCCTAATTTTTTTATTCTTCTTCTTGAGATGGAGGTAGAGCTTGGTGATAATTAGCAATTACGAGTTGAGTGTGTGGGACTTTGAGAAAAAGAAATAGGCTTCCCTTTTAACCTGGTTTAACGCATGGACGAGACGTGCTTTGAAACTAAGGACTTGTGTATTTTCTCCTATTTTTTAATTGTGGAAGTGTTGTTTTTTATTCTCGAGTTCCTCCGTGAGAATAATTCTTCCGCTGTTGCACTCATGATATTTATAAGAAATGAAATCTTCTCTTATAATCGAAAGAGTAATTAGAAATTAGTTGAAGAATATGCGGTGAATAAATCTCTATTGGGTTTGGACTGTTTCGAACCATCCGTGTTTATCAGGATTCCTACGGGAAAAGAAGAGGAGTCTATCAGGCTGGAAATTAGTTTACTCAAGAGATGCAGTGAATACTACAGGGGTGAATCAAAGATAGTGGGGGCCGTGTCCCCCACCTGGAAATATTTTTGGCTTTAGCGAGATTCAAAATGAATATTAGTGGTAGAACGAAGTATATTGAAAAAATAACGGTCGTTTCCTTGTATTTGAATACTGACGTATCGGAAAAGTTCTCTACGCATGCAGCGTTACCCATTGATAGTGCCTAAAGCCATAGAAGTTATTGTTTTGATTCGGTGGTCGGTTGCCGATCGGTAAATGCAGAAATAATCCCCGATAATCGTTTTTTCAGTCGCAAACTGCGTGCCATTATTCGATTTTTATGTGTAAAAGGATCGATCACAGCTACCCAAGTTCATCGGGAGTTGTGCTTAGTTTATGGACGTATACCAATGAGTGAAGAGAAGGTTAGACAATGGTGTCGAGACTTCAAAAATAGCCGCAAAAGTGTGCAAGATGAATAGCGGAGTGGAAGCATCCGGAACGAAGAAGACGTCGTTCAACAAGTGGACCGAGTGCTGCGATCTGATTGACGGTTGACGATTTGGATGACTTATGCCCTATTTACCATTTATTAGTACGGCTGTGACTGGATTTAACTCATATCATAGACATATTTGTACGTGGGGAATTAATTCATCACGGTGTTGTCTCTGGAAATTCAATTTTATGGATGATTTGGACGACTGCAATTTCATTTGTCCATGCGTATAATGAACGCTGTGTTTGAAATAAAGAACTGATGGACTTTTAAAGTCAACTCTTAAATACTATTGAACAATAGCATTAATTCGAAACCATCACATTTTGCAGCAACTGTGGACAATGTAGTATGAAGCATGCACTCCAGTGTTGGCACAAATCATAATATACTAGTAAATTGACCAAAGTAAATAATTGCTAGAAAAGGATTAAGCAGGCTAATTGTCGCTCCTCATTGAGGTGAATGCATTCAAATATGAAGTCCGAGGCAAAAAGTGTTTTACGTACCATCTACGTGTGAAATTAAAAAAAATCCATTTTTCGATCTCAAAAATCCCGGGGAAAATTTTATCTAAATCGTTCCTAGTCCATGTTACATTGTATACCTTTACCCCATTTATGTACAAAATTAAAACCCTTACTCCGTGCCATCTTGGCGTGATGTTCCCCCAAGAAAACAAAAAAAAATAATTTACAGATTCATATATTATTAAGATTAAGGTTTTAAAATTTGAATAATTTTTAATTTTCTATGCAAGGGAGAGGTAAAAAAAAATTTTAGTCCGCAAATGAAAATACCCTCTTCCCAACGCTACAGATTTTTTCTCATTCCGTGACTGCGTCGATTATCCTAGGGGCATGAGTCGGATAGGACGTTAAGCTACGTTTTTATTCATCTGGTTTCGCTGGATTTGCTTACTGCGCAGCCAATTAGGACGCCAACCGACGCGACGCCGCAGTCGCCGCGTTGGGCTAAGACCTTCGTTCGTTGTTTGCCATTTGTCCATCTCCCATCAAAACACCCAACGCACGGGTTATCGCCGTCTTTTGTTTCCTTCCTCCGCTGTCGCGAGGGCGTGAAAATGAGAGATAGGACGGCGTCTCGAAAACGGAAGTACAAAGCGGATAAATGTAATGTTATCTTGTGCACTGCTAACGCGTAACAGTTATCATTTGCTCGGTTGAATCTGCCTACGCGTTCGTGAGCATCACATAGAGCGTCAATTGGCGTAGATGTAAGTAAGTAAATTTCCCATAAGTAAATTTTAGGCTACTTAGTTTTCCGAAGACTTTTAGTATATTTTAAAAATCCCAAATTACTCTGGGAGATAAGATCATTCATGCAAGATTGGAAAGATAGACTTCAGTACAGATAGGCTAAAGATATCGTTTTATCAGTCGAAAACAATTAGATACAGTAAAAACTGTTACAACAACTGGGGATCCAATAGAATCATCATTACTCGTACAGGTATACGGGCATACGTATGTTGAAATATTTGTGTGTTAAGATAACTAGGTACATGTCCTGGGGAATCATTTGAGGAAGTTAACGACTGCACTGGGATTGTATCTTCCTTCCAATTTTATGTCAATATCTTGACCGGGATTATCAGATGGGTACGCCATTTTGATTTCCAATTTTCCTTGGTTCCCACTTAGTACCTCAGTGCGAAGCTTTGGCCTCTTATCTCGACTTGACTCCTGCTAGTACCCTGTTTGTACTTCAGGCGTACTGACCGTCTAACGTATGAGTGCGGGCGGAAAACACCATGTGAATGCTGTCAAACTCATTATTTAGTAATGTAATGAAAAAGCTTTGTAAATGTAATTAGAGGGTTAAAGGGCTCTGCTACGTTAGTTAGGCTAAGATACGAATTTAACGGACCCTCACTAGGTAGGCTTAGATTTGGAACTAGATCGAGTGCACCATAGACCAGCAAGCTTTGGGAAAAGTTGCTACGAAGAAGGTATAAGTGTCACGACACTATCGGTAGAATTAGGATGGGCGCCATTAGTTGACTTTAGATTGGATTACAGCTTGAATTTACTGTGCCAGTTTGAGGTAGGTTACTTATCCGAAGATTTTAAAGACATATTGCAGGAAACGGATAGATTTAACCTGTCGTTTTTTCCTCGTACAATCAGAGATCAACAAAAGAGACACTGGTAGGTATGATCTCAGGCGCGAAGAGGATAATTACTATTGGAAGTTGATAGATTTGTTGATATCCTACGTGCATCTTAAATAGACCCATTTTTATAAAATTGTTCCGTATGAATTAAATATTCTACTTAACGCTGAATATTTGTGCATCTAAATAACTTCTGTAGTTGTGAATGAATCAGTTCAACTACATGATTGAACTAATTTCTGTGCAAAAATGTTATGATTGTGTATCAATGTATCCCCTGTCATACACCCATACGGCGGCTTCAGCGGGCATTATGTAGATGTCGAAGTATTATTCTTAAGCGAATTTAAATCGCATTACTTTGATGAAGGATTAAAACTATTCGAAAACTATATTATTGTCATGAAGAGTTCATATTTATGGTAGCATAAAATACATATTTTTCATAATTTGTTTATTTGTAAAGTTTTATTGCCATTTACTCATTAAAAATATGCAAGAAAACAATGACCTTACCTCGCTTTCGAAATCAGTTGATGGGTTTACATATGTTCATGACACTTTCTAAAGATGGCGTCATTTTGAGTTATGATGGTAAGCAAAAGACAGTGTCAATACACTTTATGGTTGTTAAGATGGTACGAACGTCAGTAATGCAAACTGTGCGTGAAGGCGAAGGCGCGCGGTTGGCAATCCTCGTAACTAATTGGCAGACGGGTGAACGCGTCGCCGTGTGCATAAAAGCGGGCTCTATCGTTAAGAAGCATCTGATTCCGGTGTCGGAATTCCCCACTTACCATGAGTCATCTTCATTCAAAAGACCTAACATCTACCTAAGTTTGAAGTGGACGAATGCAACATTATTAGCATGTTAGTGAACCGTTAGGTTATACACTAGTGATTAGCTACTTCCTTTGCTGAGTACGTCAAAACGTGAATTATAATGGTGGCCAATTAAAACCATTTGAGGAGTTTCCATCGAGTTAACCGTGTTTGTATATATCCATTCAGTAAATTGTGTGCACATGCCCAGCCTTTTATGCATAATTATTCGCTTATACACATTTGTACATATTTAAACACACGCACTCTTACACATGCATGCATGTTCACGTACATAGTGAAATAATGGGCGTGTTTATTCACTATTAGATGTGGTAATGGGCTCGAGTGTAGATGCAAACTTTGATTTTTGAATTTAGTAAGGAGAAGAGGTAAGATTACATTTTGTTTTAAATGTAAGTTGCAAAATGATTAAATAGGGGTGCGAAAAAATTACGAAAAGAATGAAAGTCGGTGGGGAGCGCACACAATAGATTAGGTTTACGGATGATTATGCTTTAAGTTTGTCAGTTAGCTAAGGATTTACAAACTTTGCTGAACGCATTGGGAAATTAGTGCGATAGGTATGGGGTGAGGATAGATATATTAACAAAACAAAGGTTATGCCATTTTCGGGAAAGAAGAGAAGACGAGAAATTCCGAGACGTGATTGAAATGGTAAAAATAGTTATTGGTGCTTTTCCAGCTAATATGGTTTTTCTATGTACACGGACTATAAAATGGAACAACGATACATTTAATTGCCTCTCCTAACAAAACACATCCACACATCTGATACTACAATAAGACTCTCTTCAATTCTCCTCCTCCCTTCATACCGTCCAAATTCTTATATTCCTACCCCTTCCTCCTTTAGCTTTATTTCTCCCTCTATTAGTCTTGAAATAAATATTAACTATAATTTAATGTATTGTTTATTAATTTAAATATACAAGGAACGTACGGTCGTGAATTATTGTAAACAGAAAATATCCGAGCATATTATTTTCATCGTTAATTGTTTTTATATTTGTAATTATATTGTTTATTATTTGCATCGATTAAGTTGGTAGCAGATAAATGTAATTTCTTTGTCCGTTTTCATGTCATGTACCATCCTAGTTTCCGGATGTTTTCACTCCCTTTACCGAGTCCGTCGTGAAGGAAAAGAGCTGATGACAGGTCTTATAATGTGAAATACTATATGAGCATGCGATTCATTGCATTTGTGCAATTTAACGGAATATTTGATAGATTATTTGATCTTGGGATTTTGCTGGATATGACATGCCACCTCTATCGCGACATCTCTGCACACATATCAGTTTGATCATGCACTGGGTGAAAGTTAACCACACGAAAGAATGTACTTGCATCTAACAATATTCAATAACAGGGTTTTTCATTACAATAATATGTTAAAAATCACACGTGAAACAATGTTATGAATACACACACAATACTAATTACCACCTTCGCGTCTGCGCTCATATCTATTTTGATCTCTAATTGTAAGAGGAAAAAAACGAAATTTTAAATATCCATCCATCTTCCTGGTTTAACATAAGTAATATGTCTTTAACATACTCAGAGCCTCAAATTTACTCAGTAAATTTGACCTGTATTGAAGCCTACGGTCAACTAGTGGCCACCACACTAATTCTTCCAAAACTGTTGTGACACTACAACATTGCTCATTACAACTTTTCCCAAATCTAGCTGCTCTACTTTGCACTCCGTCTAGTTTTAAACTAAACCTTAGGACCTGAGGACGCTGTACACTGGCTGCATACTCTAGGTAGGATGAGGGACTGTCAAAGATCTACTTATTTAATATACGAGGTAGAATCTCCAGAATGAATTTCCTTCCGGAGAAGGCCTGATTTTTGGGTGGACTTTGGAGTGGTCGAGGGTGTCGAGATCTATAGATCAGGAAAAAGGAGGAAGGGGTGAAATTCTAAGGAATGAAGTCGGGGGAAGGAGGGAGAGAGAGTGAGGGGGGGGAAGAAACTTAGGGCCGGGCAGGCGATTAGTCTGCAGCGCTGCGGAATGATGTATGTGGACCGGAGTTTTAACGTCGCGGCAAGGGGTACAAATAAGGAAGCTCTGTTCCCGGGTAGCGGGAAGTAACAGAACAAAAGAAGCGAGTAGTAGTAAGGCCAGTTAGTGGTGAAAAAACAGATGAGGGAAGATAATGGGTCCTTCCCAACGTCGGTGTGAGCTATTTGTTGTGCCCATTGCACCAGTAAACAAAGACACTGGCTTAATATTTAACTACTGCGGAAGAAAAAAATACTCTCTGTGCAATGAAGTCTACTTAAAATTTCTCGTTTGTTCTTGGAACAATAATATGTGACTTCAAATAACAAATTTACAAAAATCACAGTATTTCAAGAATTGAAAAAATAAATGAAAAGGTGTACGATGTTTAGTCCAATGATTTGAGTGTCCGAAATTCTACCGTTTTAAAAATTATTTTATTAGAAAGAGCAGTTATTAATTAATATAGTTTTTACTTGTTGATTTTTCTTCAGTGGTCTGCGGAGTGTCTGGTGACTACTTACCAGTTCAAATTTTTTGAATGCTCTAAATAATCTAGTTTGCACATTGATGAGGTATTTCGATCGTAATATTCTTAGTTATCATGACCTCACTTTTGTGAAAATCATTGCCCGGAGATAAACAATCATAATGATGAGAGCATGGTTGAAGGGTCAATATATGTGGTTTTATGGTTTCATTTATAGATTCAGCATCATATCAAGAGTTTATATTAAGGGCAACCTTATAAATATGTAAATTTGGCGCTTGATGATTTGACGGTTTGATTTCAAAACTGATTTCAGCATAAACGTTAGGAAATGTCTTTGAAAATAAGATCTTCTTCTATATTAGATAAGAAAGAACACTCATGGATAGTTATAAGTAGGCAATACTTAGTTTTTCTGAAAAATAACGGTTTTTAAACCGTTTCCTAGCAAATACTAGCAACTAAAGGGTCTTAGGTAAATGTGGAAAGTAATTTTAGGGCTACATTCATAATCTATTTTCCAAATTAACAATTATGAGTTTGATTCTAGTCCAAATTATGTAACTCCAATTACAGTTATATTGATTTTTAATGAATATCTTTTGTTTTATTTAAAATTGTTGAAACCTGTTAGTAAGGTTGCCATGGGAGTGAATACCACTGTGTTTTTCAACAAAGGTTTATTATGCGCCAACAGCGTTTTAATGACGTTTAAGTCATATTCAAGGATCAAAATAAAATTATTACGTAACTATATGAACAGTAACAATTGTTACATGATCCTTCTGCGGATAACTCAAAAGTGGAGGCGAGATTTCTGCAGTTGGGTGCAGGGTAAGATGAAGGGGAAGAAAGAGTTAATGACTGAAGGAAGGAATTGGTGGAGGGATGATGAAAGATGATGGGTCAAACGAGGGACAAGGGGGGGTCTATTCTGCCGATTAAGATAGACTTTGGATAAACACAGCCCATACAGTTGTGCAACAATTCATTTAATTTCCTCTCCTGACAAAAAACACAGCCTCACATTCAACACTTAAATAAACTTTTCTTCAATTCTACATTTTTATGCCTTCAATCTACGTCTATCATCCTGATTCAACTACCTTGTTTCCGTGCCGTGTATAGCTACGCTCCAAAGCTAAGTTTTGACGAGCCTCTTCTTAACGTCCTTACTCAACGTCCCTGTTATCAGTTCCCTCCTCCTTGTGAAAGCCTCTTACCAAACGCAATTCTTTTCCTTATGTGCCTACTACTTTGACCATCTTGGTCCATAACACTTCCGGGATACATAAACTGTTCAACCTACTCTGGTTTAAGAACTCCTGTTTTTAATATTTAACTTGGTCTCCCTCCACCTCGAAAATCGCATAACCTTTGCTTTTTTACATTTATTCATATTCCATACCTACCGCGCACTAATCTACCATTTCGCTTAACAATACTTGCAATCCCTTGGCTGACTGACAAACTTAGCTTGGTCATCAGAAAACCGGATTTTATGAATTGTCCACCGACTTTCATTCCTACCTCCAGTTCTTCCCATGCCACTTTTACACTTACAAATAGGTTTTTAGCCCTTAACCGATGCTACCTCAAGTATTTTTAATGCCTCGAGTAATACTAATTTACGTATTTGTAATGCTAATAAATTATCTCATATCCGTCAATAAGATTATGCCCAAATACTTCAGCCCATTTGAAATTGAATTTAAGATTTAAAACATGCTATTTTTGAGTAGTGAATTAAAGATGCTCTTGCTATGCCTCTATTTGTATGTGGACGTCTGTGTCTATGGTCTATGTCTGTGGAGTCTAAGAAACGCGTGTATTGTTTCAATTCCTTTGATCATGATTGATAGAAGATCTATGTTACTACCCATACCACGTACACCCTTTAAATGATCTACTTATGTGCCCAACATTTTTGAAATTATGTTTAACTCAGGTCTTTGGTGGTCGAACGTCTTCATATAATCAACCAGTGGTACCTGATAAAAGCGCTCGTCTATTTAAATTTTTTCCACCGACAGCTTACTTTGGATTAGAAGGCGGTTTTTTAAGACGTGGATTAGATCGCAAATATTCACACAACTTCTGTTGAAGCGGGCTATGGAAGAGGTCAATAGGCGCCAGATGACGTCGTGGGAAGGAGATGAGGGTGGAAATTGGGCGCGAGGAGTGAGAGTGGATTTGTAGGAACAATATCAGGAGAAGAACAATGGAAGGAGGTCGAATTGATTGAAATCAGGGTGGGAAGAAAGGACTACGAGGTAGAAATTGACAAGTGGGTAGCAGTTCTCTGTGAAAGGTATCTCGAACAACAATAAACATATGAGAAGAGTAAGGCACTAGTAGTTAAGAGTATGGCACTAGTGTAAATGAATGGAATCTATCGATCGCAATTGAACATGTGCGTAGATAGAGGCTTTTGAGGTGTACGCAAGTGGGTGGATTAATTGATCAGTGGAAAGAATGGAATTTAATTATGGTAGTATGGAATGGTAGGGGAGAAATGGGAATTTTTTGGAGTAAATTCAAAGGATACATGAGAATTGGCTCCACAGAACTTTGGTTGGCGATGGAATGTTGAAGACTTAAAGAGAAAAGAACGTTGGTCTAGCGATTTGAGTGTATGCATCTATCGTATATGTATGTGTGTCTACGGGTATAAATGTGTGTACACTAATAAATTTAACGTAGCTGACGCTATATTTAACGATGACCATATCACCCTAGCATGAATTTGATTTTAATGGTGTTGGTACCATTTGCATTCCTCTTGAGTCCAATAAGTGGTTACAAGTTAATTTGCATGTCAGAACTGTTTTCTGTGCTTGCTTCTCATGCATAGTACGTGACTTCGTCTGTTCGTGTACTGTGTATGCCCGATGTGGATACACCACACCCTCTGCCACACACCTTCCCAAACGCTTGTAGGGTAATATATAGATGTAGATTACGTTTTAAATTAAGGAAGGAAGAAGTGTTTGTTGTAGTATAAGGTGCTATGTTGTCGTCTTAGTTGGAGTTTATAAATATTAGGGTGGTTAATCCCCCCGTGTGCCCATCTAAAACCTTCCTTACCCGATGGACTGCCATTATAATAGCAATAGAAGAATTAGTTGAGAAAACTTATTCTGTAGTAAAATGATACCATGGAAACAAGAAAAACAAGATAAGCTTGGGGTGTAGGAGAGGAAAAATAGAGACATAGAAGGGAAATCAGAGTTTAAGATGCATTTAGTGTAAGATGTATGAAGTTCCTGTATGCAAAGATGTATTAAGTTTACTCTTGAGCGTTACATTTTATCGTGAAGACTATGATATGCTTGCGATTTCTCTTGATCTTTCGTGCCTTGGACACAAAATAGGTAATTACTTGTTCGGTAATTAACATTTTCCAAATAAGACTAGCAGTTTACCTATCGTGTTGGCCATAGTGCGAGAAGAGATAGAGAGAGAGAGGGAGAGTGGGATTATGAGATTTTGGTGGAGTTAGGTTGAGAGAGAGAGAGAGAGAGAGAGAGAAAGAGAGAGGAGTTGGAGAGGAGAGCATTGTGTTCGAACAAAAATGTATCTCGCGTGTTTTATCGGCTTCATAAAGTCCCACTTCCCTTTATTTGGGGGAGGGGGGTGGACCCGGGAAGTAACGCTATGGGATCCTGAAAGGGCACGCCAAAGGAATGAGTCGGTGATGAAAACGGAGGGGGAGAAGATGGGATAATAAAGGAGGGTGGAAAGAATGAAATGGAAGTGTATAAAGGGGTGAGTTAAGGGCGTTTCCGGAAGCGGGAAGAGATTGGATACATTCGGAGTAGGACGAAGACGTTGCGGGGTTGGGAGCGAGTTTCGGATTTTCGGAGGTAATTTCTCATAATTCAATTCTTTTTCTTGCTCTCCTTCATTTCTCTCATCTTCACATTCATTCCTTTACATCCCTCAACGAAGACCCCCCAAAGACACCCTTACACCCTCCCACCCCACCCCTCCCCTTTCTTCGGTACTCCGTATCGCAGGCACAGCGAATTCCTTCGTGCATCTTACGCCTACATAAATACCCCGCGATCCACAAGAAAGGTGTGTGGCACGGGGGGAAAGCACCAAGTGGGAAGGGTAAAGGCTTAAGAATGTGAAGGGCAGAGGAAAAAACATTCCCTGAAAATCTCGAAAAAAATGTGCACATTTAGATAAATGCCGGCGGAAACCTTAGTCAAAACAAGAGGTAATTTCACTCGATGAAATAGTTATTTGGTGTATTATAAATGAAGCAATATAAATGAACCACAACCATTAACATGATAGACCTCCACCGTATCAAGACAGGACTGGAAAGTGAGAAGGGGAATGTTCTCTTAATTCATGGACATGCAACTTATGGTTCCTGAGCTCTAAGTCATTGGTAGATTATATGACATCCCACTGTTGGCAGCGGTAGGAGGAGTGCATGAGCCCGCTAGTTCTGGCGTCTATTTATCAAATTTTATATTGATACAAGTTCGATTCCTCGAAAAGTGTCGGGGAGAGTTTTTTCCAGGCGATAATCGATCCTCACTTCGGGCGTTCCTTTTCGATACTTTCTCTGCTCTCTTTTCCTTTGAATTCACCAAAGCTCACGTGAGCTATCCTTTCAGGCCGACCGGTTCCCGATTTCTTTAATCTTAGTGAAAGCGTTTCTGGTGACAGGTCTAGATATAGAATGTATTTTATGAATAATTACGGACGAGTGAAAGTATTCCCAACGTTAAAATTCCACTCGGCAGACTCTAGAAGTGCGATCCAATTGCGCTAAAGCTACTTTTAGTCGTACTATAGGCTAATTTGAGGCGCTCGTATTTTGAGGAGCAAGGCAGTTGTTATTATAAAAAGGGTATCAAACTTATTGAGTATCGCTGGGAAAAATGTATAGAGCCGAAAGGAAATTATGTTAATAAATAAATATTTTTTTATTCCAGAATGTTTGTTTTTTCTTTGAAGGGTCGGGTACTTCTGGGACCAACCTCGTAGTATGGTAGATCAGTTCACGTGCGTAAAATCAGGGAGATAGATAGTACCATTAAGTTCCAGAAAAAGTTTTCCATTATATTTTATTTACATATTTATTTAAGGTGCCCGTCATCAGTTTCATACTGTGTGCAAAATATACTTTACCTAACACAGTTCTTCCTTTAATGAACTATTACTATTCCCATCTCTTTCTAAAATAGGAACCTTTATAATCTAGTTTACTTTCCGCAGGATTCATGATATTTTGAGCCCACCAATTTCCTTAGACCAAATGTTATTTGGGCAGTAAAATTTAAATAAAGTAAATATATATGCAATAAATCTGAATTAGCTGGGAGCCATTTAAAGCGCAGAGAGAAGAAGCGAGACCTCAAGGTTTTGAACATACGAGTTTACCAATGACACAAAGGGAATTATTACGACCCCACACCATTTGGGTAGGTTAGATTACAAGAATGACATTTATTTAGCTATTCATCCCTAGTACAGAAACATCACTTTTTGACCTTTTACATCGGACTTTTAACTGTGATAACAATTACAAACACCCGAGCCCCCCCAGAGGTGGAGGAAAGCATACTCAGGTGGGAATCGAACCCGCGACCCTTGGATTAGCAGACGAGACTAGACATCTAGTGCATATGCTTTTGTATATTAGTTGCTTGTGGATGTATTTTTATGTGTGTAAGTTTAATATATATTCGTCTGTTTGAGCGCATGTTAACATGTTTTTGTTTGCTTTTCATTTGCTTTGATTCTATTTTACGGGTGGTGCCCTACGTGATCATCGCCCGCCACACGCCCTTGCGATGGGTTCCGGGTTATTGCGTAGGATATGGATGTAGAGGATCGAGTTTGCTTTTTCCATTCTGTACCGACGTCCTAATTCAAGAGGCGGGGCTCAAACGCCAGAGCTTTCTGAATCTTTCGTTAGCACCCTTATCTTAATAGTTGAGTGTTTCGCACGGAGAATCTCAAGTATGATACGCTGTCAGTCGGATGGGATGTTAATGTTTAGATTATCAATCGAACTTCAATGAGAGTGGACCAATGCCGACCACTTGTATCCACTTCATTCGCTAGTTCCTCTAGTCACATAGTTATGCATAAATTCTTAATAGCACAACATACAAATCTGCAGTCGGTGACATACTTGTACACCAATAGGTATTATGTACATTATTGCCTAATTAAATAATATGGCTCAGCCATGGGTCTAAACTGCCCTGATCTCGAATCGATGACTATTGACGGAGAAAGAAATGGTCGCTTCCCCCTCCTCGCACTCCGTTATTCATTTCATCCTCTCCATTAACTCCCCTTCGCCACTCAGACCTGCTCTCTTACTCCTTTATTGCTTCCCCGTGTCTAGGGACACCCAGGGCGACAATAATACTCCCCGCCAGCCTCGATCCACTCAGCACTGATCCCTGGGAGGGCCCTCAGACGTGCATGTGTGTGTATGCGCGTGCGTGCGTGTGTGTATTTAATGATTTTGCGGCGGACTCCGCTCGATGGACCTCGACGACTCGATTTCTGCCTTTTCGAAAACCACAATTTTATATATGGAGGAGGAGGCAGCTTCTATTCCGCAAAATGTTATCCTCCGATTAAACGTAGAATCGGTAAAATATTTGGGAGTTACGATAATTAAGCACGTGTCCTGAGGAAAACGCATTCGCGAAATTTGCGGGAAAGCAAATAAAATGTTACGATCTATAAAAAAGAATATAATGGGAGGAAAGAAGAGCTCCGTTATTTTAAGTCAGTTATGTCCCCATTTAGAAGATTCTGTTAGATCTAGATTTTTTCTAGTTGCCAAGAATCAAAAAACACTTCTCTTGAAAGGGAGATTTTTAGAAAAGTCGTGAAAAACTGATTTCTTAATACCATAGAGCAAATTTATTTCAATTATTTCCAGGGAAATGTTTGGTTGTTGTGTCCAAAACCTTTCTTAACCGGTAGATTACTCATTAAAAATTTTCGAGGGAGTTCACCAGCATGAAACTTTGTAGGAAGCAGCCGTTCGTTTGCCTAAAACTTATTAAAAGTCTCGAAGTTAGTTTTATGTGCAATGGAATCAATAATATAATTCTAAATTTGAAACATATGGGATTTAAACTGGAATTCAAGCTGAATATTTCACTCTACAATATTAATATAAGGTCAATTTTACTAATATTTTGTCCTCGTGCATAATGTCGTCGCCCGCCAATACACCTAAAATAAAAGGTTTGTATCCATATTGCCGCTTATGGTTTCTTTACCAAAAATATACGGAAATTGTATTCATACATAATTATTCATTAGTTTTCTGATTATTTTAAGAGAGTAGAACAGGGAGATTACATATTTTTCTCGTACTATGCAGGTGAAACTCACGCTTCCAAAGTTAGCAAATTGAAAAAAATTCTCCTATGAAAAGATCATTTTGATACTGATGTTCAGTGAGACACCACGGACACTAAAATTTATTCTGGGCGTATTCAGCAATTAAAACGGGAAACCACCTCAATTATCATTCCCAAGAAAATAATGATGGACGCAAAACAGAAATTGAGTCCTGGCAACTGCGGGACTCGGCCCAAGGGGCCGTGTGTCGTGCCCGGCAGCGGGGGAGGCAAGGCTTCCGCGGTCGTCATCCCACGAAATCCTTGCGGGGGAGAAATAACAGCAGCAGGACAGAAGACGCAGAAGAAGACGAAAGTAGTTAGAATAGGAACATGGAACGTCAGGACAATGTTGAGGACAGGAAAATTAGAAAATATTAAGCGAGAGATGGAAAGGGGTAATATAGATGTTTTAGGTCTCTGCGAAGTGAGATGGAAGGATAGCGGGGATTACTGGAGTGACAATTATAGAGTAATGTACAGCGGTGGAGACGAGAGCCAACGAGGGGTGGTCGTAATTTTATATAAAGGGGTAGGAAGAAGCGTAGTCAGCATAGAGCAAGCGACAGATAGAATTTTACTCGTAGAGATTAAAGCAGAGCCGACGAACTTGGTCATTGTTCAGGTATACATGCCACCGAGCAATCACAAGGAGGAAGAAGTCAATAGGATGTACGATGAGTTAGAGGATATAATCGCGCGTGTTCCTGCAGGGAAACATTTGATAGTGATGGGGATTGGAATGCGACGGTAGGCGAAGGAAGAGAGGGTGGTGAGGTGGGGGACTATGGGTTAGGCACGAGGAATGAACGCGGGGAGAAAGCGATTGAATTCTGCAGGAGACAGGGGTTAGTCATCACCAACACATGATTTAGACATCACAAAAGGCGAAGGTATACATGGAAAATTCCAGGTGACTGAGAAAGATATCAGTTAGATCATATTATGGTTAGGCACAGGTTTAAGAACAGTGTGATAAATTCGCACAGTTTCCCAGGAGCAGATGCGGACTCTGACCACAATTTAGTTGTTATGAAATGTAATGTTCGTTTCAAGAAGATAAGGCAAGGGCGGCGGGTTAGGAAATGGAATTTAGAAGCAGTAAATGGATTAACGAGGAAGGAGTATCAGCAGGCTGTAGAGAAAATGATGGATGACGGTAAAGAACTGAGTACTATCGAAGAAAAATGGGAATGTATCAAGAAAGGGATATTGGAAGCCGCTAAAGACACTATAGGAACCGTTAACGGGAAAAGGATAAGGGAACCATGGGTCACGGATGAGATGATTGCAAAGATGGATGAGAGAAGAAGATGGAAGAATGTAAACACAGAGTTAGGCAAAATGAAGTACAAAGAGTTAAACAAGAATTTGAGAAGGGCCACAAATAAAGCAAAAGAAGAATGGTGGAAAACGCAATGCGAGGATATGGAAAGTTTACAGAAGAAGGGTGAAATTGGTGCTCTATACAGCAAGGTTTAGTTATTATCGGGAAGTAAGAAGGCAAGATCTGTGTTGACAGTTAAAGATAAGTGGGGTAAGATAATAGTTGAACCAGGAAAAATCCAGGAGAGATGGAAGGAATATATAGAAACACTGTATGGTAAAGAACTTAGGCCGACAAGGTTAGACATAGAAAAGGAACATGACGTAGAAGAAGATAGCTTAGGTCCAGGCGTACTCGACGATGAAATAGAAAAGGCATTAAAGGAGATGAAAGCAACTAAGGCCGTGGGGGTGGACAACATACCTGTAGAACTGTTGATATGTTTAGGAAAATGCTGGAAGAAGGCCCTATATGGACTGATTCGTAGTATCTATGAAGAAGGAATCTGGCCGGAAGATTTTGTGAGGTCGGTGTTAGTTCCTATTCCAAAAAAGGCAAAGTCTATATCATGTGAGGATTACAGAACAATAAGTTTGATATCCCACGCAGCTAAAGTTATTCTCAGGATCATCAACAAAAGGATAGAGAGTAAGGCAAATGATTACTAAGGGGATGATCAATTTGGGTTTAGGAAGGGAAGAGGTACGCGTTATGCCATTGCAGTAATGAGATCACTAATTGAGAGGAATATAGAATACAATCAGGACGTTTTTTCCTGTTTTGTAGATTTCGACAAAGCGTTTGATAGAGTGAATTGGGAAAAATTAATGCGTGTATTGCAGAAAATAGGAATGGATTGGAGGGACAGGAGACTGATCCGCAACCTGTACATGTCTCAGACTGCTCAGGTGCGAGTGGGGAACGGAGAGTCCGGATGGGCAGTGTTAGGAAGAGGTGTAAGGCAGGGTTGCCCATTGTCACCGGTACTGTTCAACGTATATGTAGAGGAAATGATTAAAGAGGCATGGGAAGAACTGGAGGTAGGAATGAAAGTCGGAGGGGAATTCGTAAAATCGGTTAGGTTTGCTGATGACCTAGCATTAGTTGCTCAGTCAGCCAAGGGGTTGCAAGCATTGTTGAGTGAATCGGAGGTTCAGTGCGATAAATATGGGATGATAATCAATATTAATAAAACAAGGGTTATGCGATTATCCAGAAAGAAAAAGGCTAACCTAAATATTAAAATAGGCGGGGAAAGAATAGAGCAGGTAGAGCAGTTTACATATCTCGGAAGTGTTTTGGACCAATACGGTCAAAGTGGTAGGGACGTAAGGAGAAGAATTGCGCTAGGCAAGGAGGCTTTCTCAAGGAGGAGGGAGTTGATGACGGGGACGTTGAGTAGGGATGTTAAGACAAGACTCGTAAAAACTCTGATATGGAGCGTAGCTATGTACGGTGCGGAAACGTGGTCACTGAAGCAGGAGGATAGACGTAGATTGGAGGTTTTTGAAATATGGGTGTGGAGAAGAATGGAGAAGGTGAAATGGACCGAAAGGAAAACAAATGAGGAAGTACTGGAGATGGTGGGTGAGGAGAGGGGTTTGTTGAGAGAAATCCTATGGAGGTAAGAAAAATGGATGAAAGGTGTATTGAGCGGTAGTGGAATGTTGAAGAAGGTAATAGAGGGGAGGATGTTGGGCAAGCGAGGTAAGGGCAGGAACAGGGTAGGGATGTTGAACGGGATGAAGGGAGGAAAGAAGTTCACCGAGATGAAGAGGGACCTGATACAGATTAGTTTGCTAAGGTGGGGAGTCACAAAATGTTTATTTGATAGTTGTGTCCATCCAAAAACCTACCTTAAACGGTAGATTACCTAATAATAGATCAGGAATTAAACACCTAAATAAGGGCACATAACTATTTTTCATTTAATTTTGGAGGATATTTTCATTATTAATTTAAAATATTGACGAGAATAGGATGTTTCTGGAAATGAAATATTCAAGAGAATGAAATTTCTTTATTCACTTCAACATGAGAGTAGGGTGCTGGACTCTCATTGCTCTGCTTCAACGTAGCCATGCATGGAAACACTCATCAGCACGATGGAATCAATGAGGAAAATTATACTGTAATATTCGACCGTCCAAACCACAGAATTACAAACGCTGCAGAATATTCTGCGAATCTTTCGCAAAAGAATATTATCCTAGTAATAGGAAACCCAATATATAAATATTTGCTTGGATACATATTATTCAACCCATGCTACCCAGTCACTGCGCCGAGGGTTGGTAAAAGCATTTGGAAACATTTTAAAAATTCAGATTTTGACTCCTAATTGCCTGCTGGACGAACACTGTTAGATCTCCACCCATTAGGGAAACAACCCCTGATCAATAGCAGACATCAACCCAGTCAAATAGTAACCTCCCGAAGAAATGGCCGCGTAGGACTTCTGTTTCATTGCGATCTCGGGTAAACAAAGCGTATTTCACGGACAGATCAAACGCCGAATTCATCCCATCGAATGCGCGGCGAAGCCGTTTGAGGACATAAGGGGACGCCGGGCTCTCGAAACCCCGCTCTCACTCGCCAAACTGCAGCTGGGATAAACTATCCAAGCAATAGCGACTGTGCCTAGCGATAAGAATACTTCATTCCATCTTAGTTCAGTTTTTATTAGCAATGGCCAACCTACACAGCAAAGCACACGCGTTAGTTAGGCTAGATTTACGATAAACCCACTCACTCACAAATACTACTGCAAACCTAAACCCATATTATCAAATCAAAAATATATCCCTAAATCTTATCATAAAAATTGTAATAACTTATTCTTTAGGTCTACGTCAACACAAAACCAACTAAGCCGCCGCAAAGGCGTGTGGCAGGGGAACATGAGCATGCAAAGCAAACAAAAATCATTCTAATGCACACCCACGCGAACGAATGTATTAATCAAAACTTATTCTAATTTATACGAATGCAAATAAATGTAAAAGCAATTAATATTCACAAGCGTAAACACCTAAGAATGCACAAGATACTTAATGCAGCATTTAATCTAGTCCTGCCTCAAAATAACGCATTAATTTTAAACTGTATTTCAACCTACAGTCAACTAGTGGTTCCCATTCTAATTCCTCCGATAGTGCCATGACATCACTGACTTGTTCATGAGAACATTTCACAAGTCTAACTGCTCAACGATGCACTCGATCTTGTTCTAAAACTAGGTCTACCTCGTGAGGATCACAAACGCAGCGTACTCTAGGTGTGGCCTACACAAAACGAAGTACACTCAAAATGTTAATTTCACCAGCTACCAGAGTTATCCTGTCTATTAAAATGGAGGTAATAAAAATGTAAAACAGCCTTTGTACGATAAACCATTCCCATGCCAAGGCGTGCCACACAGAGCTGGAAAGCGAGAAGGTGAAAATAGGAGTACTATTAATCCTTGCCGATGGAGCTTATGGTCCCAGCCCCTAACGTCACTGGTGCTAGAAAATGGGCAGCGGATCTCGTGAGTAATCACCTAGGTGGAGAGGGACGAGTGATTGAAGGAGGAGCTTGAAAATAAAGCGATTGAAGTTAACAAAGTGTTGTAACATTCACTTCCACATTCCAAAGATAAACCTTTCCCTAAAAGGGTCAGTATTTTCTAACGTGCAGTGATTTTAGACAGTAAGGGAGGCGAGAAAGTACCCGATATTAGAAATTCCAAACAGGAGAAAGGTCTCCATTGAGCACTTCGCTGGATCTCGTCGAAATTTTCCTTATGCAAGAAAGAATACTGATTTGACGTTACAATTGATACATGCTCAGGGTGTCCAGTGACGGGGGAGACTTCTCCTGAGGAAATTTGTCGTGTTTGGAAACTAAGAATAAGTACGTGATCATTTTTGTGCTGGAACATGTAGCAGTAATATTAAACGGATGGTTTAGGGCTTGCGCAAACTTCGTTGGGAAATCTCACATGATCTGTAATTGTGACTGGGTGGATTAAGTCAATAGAATGTATATTATGTAAATTATAATACTCCAACAATGAAGATTGCTGATAAAGCTGAGAATATCGGTGAAAAAGAAAGTCTAACTGCAAGACAAGAGAAACAAACTTTTCGAAAGCAAAGGAAGATATTCATATAATTAGTTGTTCAGTAATTTAAAAAGTTCTACCTGTGTCGCTGATTATGTTTTCGTTTTTTTCTCGGATGTGGTGAGAGCTTAATTTTTTTTGTGTTGAACATTGGGCCATATCAGTCACACAATCACTTTACGTATTGCATTTTGACTTGCAGTTCCTTAACATAACTATTATGCACCTATATAATTCATAGATTCAGGTGTTGTAGTCGTTCCATAATAACAGAGGCGAAAACTCTTGCAACTTTCGGTCGGTTCCAATGAGACGGTCTACTCCTCTGATGTCGGGTCTTCACCGGACTCTCCGTGCTCCTTAGTCTAACATTCTTCCCTTACAAGCATTCAATCTCCACCCCCTCTTTTACCTGGTTTTCCCCAGTCCTCAATAGCTTCGGGTTTTCCATTCGCCCCTCTTCGACAACCCCTCCCGACACGGGGAGACACCCCAGTTTCCCCACCTCCTATGTTTAGTATCTATATTGTACAATGAAAATTGTAAGCTTCTCTTGAAAATGATTTAGTGCAACGAAACTGGTCGAAAATAAATCTTTATTAAGTGGAGAATTGCAAGAGTTTGCGCCTCAAGTATTGGTATGTACCTAATTAGGTGTGACGTCTTTTTGGTTTTTTATATTCTTTTTTTGTAGTCATGAAAGGCGAACCCTTTCTTGAAAGATGTTCACTTACTGCAATAAACATAGTTTTTATTGCTTTTAAGATTATCTGTTTTTAATAAATCTGTAATTTGGACGTACATTTTCTTCACCCTCTCCCCCATCACATAACGGTCGCGAAAAGTTGTATTTTGCTCGATCATTTTTTCCAAAAATGGATCGCATTTTTGTGAGGTCATATCTGAGAAAAACTTGAACATTTTTATGTACACAATTTTATACATATATTGTAAAATAAAAATTCAAATTTGTTAGAAAACCGGAATGCGGTCGGTCTTATTATTTTTGTCTCTCCGGACGAATGGGACGGACATTTTTTTCCTCGAACCATCCTCATTGATGAGTTCATTAATATACTGAGACTGTGCTTTAGTAGGCATTCCACCGTTTTATCCCTCTTTCCTTCAATCTCCGATTTTTAAATGCCTTCACATGCATTTCAAGGAGTAACTTCCCATAAGATGCGGAGTTTCCCTGCGGTGCAACGACGCCTTCTTCCTCCTATCATGTCCCGATCCCTTTTCTCCTTCGGATTAGGCGCACATCCCCTCTCCCACGCAAATGGGGAGGAGTGAAGTAAGAGGGGGGGGGGTGGGGTTCCTTCGATGCTCCAGGGTCCCTCAAGTCGATGGAGGCGCTCTGAAGTGTTCGGGATTTGGCAAGGAAGAGGAGAGGAGGATACGTACTTCGTGGGGTTTTGAGGTATTTTAGTCACGGCCGCAGCGACGGCGGCAAGGGGGCGTATTTTCCTCTTCTTCCCTCAAAACTCCCGCCGTCCCTGACGCCGTTCCCTTGGTGCTCTCCCTCCTTCTGAGGATCAAACGAGGCCGCGTGCAAGAAGAAGGAGCTTGTCACCTTTTGCGAGGAAGACGGGTCTTCCACTCCAATCATACGGCCTGGGAAATTATTCCTCGAGAAATCCGGTTTCTCAGGATCACGCAATTTGAAATGTCTTCCGGGGGGAGGGACACGTCCATAATTTCAAACCGGGAGCCTCCTTGAATAATATGTTTCCGCCCGTCTCTCCGCGGAGAGTTCTTGTGTGCTCGCGTTCAATTACGAGCACGGATTAGCTAATGAGACGTGACTGAGTGGTGCTTTGCGCCCTCTTGAAATGATTCGCCATCTATCCTTCACGAGACTTGGGCGGGAGATTCGATGAGTAATGTGCACCCAAAACTGGAGGTTTGCGTATTACGCTATCTATAAGAGACATTTTGCGGAAATTACTACCTGATTTTTAAAGTGAAAATTTTTGGTGAAAATGCATTTAGAATTAAATCTAAAAAAATATATTTTGAAATGAATTACTGGAAACAAAATTGTTCCTCCCAAATTGCTTTCAGTATTAATAATAGCGAATGAAAATATGTAGAATAGTAGGTACGTAGGGTAGGTAAGTGGTAAGTAAGGTAGTAGGTAAGTGGTAGGGACGTAAGGAGAAGAATTGCGCTAGGCAAGGAGGCTTTCTCAAGGAGGAGGGAGTTGATGACGGGGACGTTGAGTAGGGATGTTAAGACAAGACTCGTAAAAACTCTGATATGGAGCGTAGCTATGTACGGCGCGGAAACGTGGTCACTGAAGCAAGAGTATAGACGTAGATTGGAGGCTTTTGAAATGTGGGTGTGGAGAAGAATGGAGAAGGTGAAATGGACCGAAAGGAAAACAAATGAGGAAGTACTAGAAATGGTGGGTGAGGAGAGGGGTTTGTTGAGAGAAATCCTATGGAGGCAGGAAAAATGGATGAAAGGCGTATTGAGCGGTAGTGGAATGTTGAAGAGGGTAATAGAGGGGAGAATGTAGGGCGAGGAAAGGGCAGGAACAGGATAGGGATGTCTTAGATAGGGGATGAAGGGAGGAAGGAAGTACACAGAGATGAAGAGGGACCTGATGTAGTTTGGGTTGCTGGATTGGGTTTTGTTTGGAGTTACAAAATATTTATTTGATAGTTGTGTCCATTCAAAAACCTACCTTAACCGGTAGATTACCTAAAAAAAAAATCTAGGCGCCACTCTTATCCATGATCTCTCACGAAGAAAACTTATTAGAGGGATATGTGAAAAAGCTGACCGGAAATTAGCATTATTCAAGGGGGTATTGGGGAAATGCGATGAGAAAGTGAAAGAGCGCTGTTACTTCTCACTTGTTACATCTCATCTGGAGTATGCAGTCATTATCTGGGACCCTCACGTGGCAGGATTCATAGAAGAGTTAGATCACGTAGAGCAGTGAGATATATCGAAGGATTCCGAAGATCGCAAGAAAAGTGGAATAATGTGAGGCATTGGAAATTAGCAGGCTGTGACAGAGAGAAGGATGTGGGTGGGTGGGGTGAAGAGCGCCATGCTGGAAACGAATATTCAAGTGGGCTGGAATAATTAGTAGTAGTTTTGGGGGAGACGACCGATAGCTAAGGTCATCCGTCATTGGGGAAGGGCAGGAATGGATGAAGGGTCGAGAGAAACCCGGCGTAGGAATTAGCCTACTCTTAACGAAAGGCGCCAAAGGGTCCACAGCTTAACGTCCCATCCAACAGACGGCGTATTCACTCAAAGTGCCCTCCACAAGGCACCTCAAGTAGGGCTGGGTATACCACTGAGAAATATCTGCCACCGCCGGGATTCACAACTTTAGTAATTCTTAATTTCTAAACAAACAAAATCGTACCTTAAATTGGCAAACCACTCTCTATGAAAATAATTTGCGTTATGACAAAAATATCTGATTCAAATAAGCGTAGCATTTTTTTCAACGTTTCACTTAGCCGCCAAAGTTTTCAAAACGAATTTTTGTTTGATAGTTGAGGCTAGAGCTCATCTGATACCTGCAAATCCAAATTTGTTTGTCATTCACACAATAACAAGCTTATAAGGGGCGTAGGGGCTTGGTTTCTTTTCGTGGTTCCCCAGAAAGTTCCGGTCTCCGGAAAAGTCACACAACTCGGGTCGAAACTGAAGGTGCCCAAGGGCATTATCAAGAATGATTATCCCAGCGCCTCACCTGGTAGACGACTACGTCCTCTAAATTTTCATGTCAAATACCAAAAGCATTTCCAAAATCTGATGCAAGTATTGTTTGTACTCTAACCAGAAAGGCAAGGCCACACAGACACACCGGTCCCCACTAGTTCACCTAAGGGTCGCATCCGGATGGACATTGGATGAATGGCCTCCATACCTTTACGGAGCTGTTCTTGAGGTTCATGGGGCAGGCAGGTGAAATATTTGTGGGCACAATAGACCAAGAGATCAAAAATCCCGGAGCTTCTCCCCCATCTACACACACACAACAACAATTAAATCATTAACCTATGATCAGGAAATTCTCTTCTATTTTTCTGGCAAAAGGAACTCATTAAATTAACAGCTTTTAGTACTTACACATACTAAAAGAGTTTTACAAATCAAAGGAGTTTAATTAATGAGATATCTGAAATTAAATGCGATGAATTCCCAGTTATCACAGACTCTACCATTTTTGTGCACATCAGGAGACTCCACTGAAGCCAATGGTTTGGAATTTCCCGCTGTTACTTGGAATCTGGAAATAATTTTTTCCATATCTTTCTTCAACTTCGTACTCGTAGCTAATATCCTCGTAAAACATCCAAAGGGTGCATATATATTAGGGTATATTAGAATCATTCTGCCAGGTTACGGTAGGTTTTCAATCGAATCGGGAATTAAAAACGAACACGAAAAAATGTCTCATTAAACACCATGCTACCTATAACAATTAATCTTTATTTTTAATATGACTACAAAAATGTTTGACCCGGTAGAAACGTGTCGCTGTGTTTATATCGGGATGGAAAACTGCAAAAAAAGATCGATAGTCTTTCTTCAGTGAACTCAACGTTTTTTGTGCTCGGTTAAAGTGAAACTTGGATTCGTGAACGTGATGCACGATTGAACGAGAGAGTAGCGCGATTCATTCGTGTTAGGGATGATTCTTTTATTGTCCTCGACAATAAAAGAATCCAGTCCGATGGAAGCCTTTGGAGGAAATACGTCATTATCCTCACGTGTGATCGTGTATTGCCGACGCATTATTGCTAAACTCATAATTTGACGGAGTGCAAAGTGTGAAGTTGAGGACGGACGGGGGAGGGGGAGTAGAGACGACGTCGAGAAAGTCGGAGAGGACAGGGAAAGGGGATGATTTGAAGGGGGGGAGGCCTTCTGAGAGGGGGTGGTGGGCAAGGGGACGGGATCGAGGCGTGCGTCTGTCTCTTGTGAGGGGAGGCCGGTGAGCTTTAAGGGGAGATGGCGTCTGGAGAGAGTGCGAAAGGTGAGGCATAGGTGGTTGGTTTTTAAGACCCCCGAATAACACCGGCAGACATCTCCTTGGCGCCTTTGAAGCCTCAAAGACTGCCAGCGTCACGTGTTCGACTGACGAGGGAGATCTTCCTTCCACGCCCCCCCCCCCCTGGCGCTCTTCCTCCACCGTCTCCTCACTTCGACGCCTCCTCATCTTTCGCCCCCCGCCCCTAGTTCCTCTCAACGCGATATCTCTCAGTTCGTCCCTTGGCGTTTCCCTCCGCCACCTCCCAAGCGTTTCTCCTCATATCCTCTTATCTCCCACACCTGCAAGGAGGACCCGCTGGGTTTATTAGGGCCCTCCTCCCTTTCTACGCCTCTGCCTCTATTCCTAAGAGGGAAAAACTTCCCTTACTTACGTTTGGGTTCCATCCGGTTCCCTTTTCCTCATCAGCCACGCCCAAGCTTGTCGCCCCGCTATACTCCTTCCTATTCACCCTCTATACTAACCTTCCCACTCCACCCCCTCTCTCGTACTATAGCTATAAAATACCCTGCGAGCTACAGGAAAGATGTATGGCAGGGGGTGTATTCACGCCAGGTGTGCATGGCACACGAACAGGTAGAGTCAAGCACCATGCGCAAAACACAACTAAAAGTAGAAATACCATGCTACAAGAATGTTTGTTGTTAGATATAGCATTGGCTACTATAAATATATGTACGCATACGTGTGTGTAAATAGAGACACAGATGCAAACATGCACATTCACACTCTATAATACACACACATACATACATTCATGCGTTTATATTCGTATGCGTAATGACGAATATGTTTAATACTTCGTTGATTTGAGTAGCAGTTGTTACTCTTTTCAATTGTTTTTCGGGAGAAACGACGTCTAAATCCTATTGGTTTTACAGTCTATTTTCTAATTTTGGATGAATTATGCCTTCCAGAGGAATTTGGGTTTTTAAAATGTCCTGAACGCCTTCGGAAAACTGATTGATCTCGAACATACTTAAAATATTCAGTCATAATATTGATATTCGATTTTGGAGGGGATCCCACCCAAAATCTTTTTCTCTATTTCCTCTAGTACACGAATTTTTCATCGCATTCCTTGGGCGATAAGTTTTAAAATAAGTTACTTATTATTGAATTTAGAACTTTGTTGCGAAAATTAAATAGATTAAACGTAATAATTTGCGATTGATTAAAATATATTTAAAATATTTGTAAACGTATTGATAATTATTCTCCATTTTCAAATTCTTTCCCTCGAGCGGAGATTATCTCGACAATGGATGTTTGCTGTATTTCATAGCAATCTTTTCTTAATTTCTTCGGCGTGCCCTCCTTTCTTTCGCTCTTTCCCATTTTTATTAATCTTGGCCCGACTTCCCTTCCCGGTCCCCTTTTCCCTTCTCGGCATCCCTTTGTCGTCCCGCCTTTGTTTTATGAGAGAGAAAGAGCTCTCCCTTCTCTTACTTGTCCTTTCCCAACCCCTTCGTGGGATTGACATCTTAGAGGGTTACATATAGACTCTCTGCGACCATTCATTTCGAAATTTGATCAGAAACGCGTAATTCCTCAACAAATTACTCCTTAAACTTTAATCACGATGGTGAATTGTATGAAATATTGATCATATTACGGAAGTAGTTAGGTATAACAAGGTGATACGTTAGAACATAAGGGGAACGATAATCTCTATCAAGACAGGGAAATATTTGGTGCCGTACTTATAAGTGAATAAATGAGTAAATGAATAAATAAAATCGTGTTTCTTTAATGAAATAAATATTTTTACAAGGAAGAGGTTAATCACAAGAGACGTATGCAAGCGAGAAGGGAATCATTATCAAATGTTTTGCGACCAAATTATAGCTGTGGATTGAAGGTCAGCGTAGTTTAACTCCGTATTATGGTGTACGTTCTAATTCTACGGTATTTCAGTTACCATTCACTCTTCAATTCGACTGGTAATTCATTTGGTCGTAATTTCTTCTATTGATTACTTCCATCTTCTCTTAATTTGATCGATTGTTACTTCTTTATTAATTTCATAGCTATTTCTTTCCTTTCTAGCTTTTTGATGATTTAGGTTAACAATATTTTCCTTTGTCAAAAGATATGGAGTCGTAATGAATTTTACTCGATCCGTAATTGGTGTGAGATACGAGCTTCCATACGGACGTACGTATGGGAGCTATAGTTAAGTGTGAATAAATGTATTTCAATGAATTTTTAGAGGGGGAGTATTTCACCCAGCAACACTTATAAACTATAACAGGACACCAACATAACAAACGTAGAATCAATTAAATATTTGGATGTTACGATATATAAGGACGCGTTCTGGGGAAAACGCATTCATGAAATTTGCGGAATAGCAAATAAAAGATTAAGATTCATAAGAGGCATGTTTGGGAATAGTAATTAGAGGGTTAAAGAGCTCTGTTATTTAACGCTAGTTAGTCCCTATCCAGAGTGCGCTCGAGGTGTATGATGGGATCCTCGTGAGGTTGGCATAATCTTTTAACTAGATAGAGGGCAACATAGAGCAGGAAGGCTTGTAAAAAGTTGTTATAAACAAGTTAGTAGTGTCACGGCACTGTTGGAACAATTAGAGTCTGAGCCTTTAACTTATCGTAGGTTGAAATACAGGTTGAGTTTAGTAAATTAGAGGCAGGTCACTGATCTGAAAGTGGTTTCGATGGCATATTACAGACCCCGACAATCAATCATTAGATATTACAGGCCCCGACTTATTGTGATAGATCAGATCACGTATATGAAAAAGATGGGAGATAGATGTCTCCTAACCTGCCTCCCCCAACCCAGAACTCGCTCTTGCGGCGGCTTGCGTGGTATTATGTGGATGTAAATGAACTCCTTACTTAATCTTGCTCAAACATAAATTAATTCGTCTTAAATTAAATCTATGATCCATATTTCGTGCCTTTAAATTGAGAACAGTTCCATGTTTACATAACGTCGCTTTTTTTCGCATTCCATATGGTTATTTAAAAAAATGTTTTTAAAGGAATCGTGATTTTATTTTTTAATGTAAAGTTTTTTCCTGTTTCTGGCTTTTAGCACCTATATAGACATTTCTCAAAATAACTTTTGAGTACGAAAGCCTTCCAAGTGTGTCTAATCACAATTTTCATAATGAAATTACTGAATTAATAAAATTGTTAGAGGGAGGAAACCTTAATTATACTTTTTTAATGAAATGAGTTTGAATTATGGTTTTCAAAGAAGACCGAAAAGGAGTAACAATTTAGATATATCGTCTTAACAAACAAATCGAAAGAGAATATGGTCTTTTAGGAGTTTTGAGTGGTGAAAATTAAAGGTAGGAACATACTAACTATTTTCATAGCCATTTTCGAGTATGCACTTGGGAAATTCAAGATTGACTACATGCTTGAGACTTAGAGATTTGGGAAATAATTGAAGAGCTACAGATGCCTGCAAGGGTCAGATGCTCACAGCAAAATTTTGCACTCGTGAATTGCCATAATTAAATGAAGAAGTTGAGGGTAATGATGACTAACACATGGCACGTTTTTTAGAAACTAATCCGAAGATGTTATTTCTTCTGGACTAATGGAAGGAAAACGTAATTCCGTAAATACTACTGGATAAATTGAAGAAAGACAAAAGACAAAAGCGAAGAGTGAATTTGTGGAAGTCGCGAAACTAATTTTAGGAACGGAAGGAACGTGCAAAAAGGAGGCGACTGGTCACGGACCAAGTATTAAGCCTAATAGAAGAGAGGAGAAAGCACAAACAGCCAAGGACAGAGGGAGGAAAAAGTACGTTATAAAAAATTAAGATATAAAAGCAGCCAAAATGTAAGAAAAGGAAGAAAGAATATGTGAAGATTCCGCGAGGATGAATCCGACATAACATCATCCAAGGAAAAACCATAGCTGCTTGCATCATTGAATGCCACCACTATAATGAATAAGACCTGACTATGCTGTTGAAAATAGGAGCAATATCACTAGAGATTAAAAAAAACAAAAAGAGAGGCAGAATAGGAATGGACCAGGAGAATTTATGTTAAAATGCAATTATTAACGACTACTAGCACCGACAATAAGTTTTAACGGCTAATAGCGCATAAGAAAATAGTTATTTAAAATTTCCGAGTGATTTCCACTCTTCTAAGGCTTTGAAACATGGAAAACAGGATAAGCGGAGGGAGGTTTAGAAGCAATTTGGAATTAAATTCGTGCAATAGAAGAATGGAAACAGTATGGATTGACTGAGTGATACATGTAGAAGTACGTCTAAGTATTGCTATGTTTAAGTGGGTGAGCAAGGCGAAGCAGGCGATGGAAAATGTTAGCGCAAGGAATTGTGAAGATGGGGCAGTAACGAGATAGGTTTGAGAGCTGCCGAACGACCAATCCTTAGATTGATTACCTGTGATGGCGACATGATTTCCTTCTTCACATCTCTCTGAACTTCTGTCTTCTCTGCTGTCTAGAAATCCTTTCCTCTGCCTACCTGTGCCCCGCTTACCCAAAGCTCTCCCTTCTATCGCGACACTCAGCATCTCCTTGCCTTTCAATAGTTTCTCCACTTGCTTGAAATCACTCTTTTCCTCACCCCCTTCCTACCTACGCTCAAAATTTTGGCTGAAGGATTAAGATTCAGATTCGTATAGAACTGCGCTTCTTATTAAAGCCTTTACCAATCTTTTCTTCACATCTTTACCCAAGACTACCCATCAACGATTCTCTTCTTCTTTAGCTGTTGTATTTTTCATCTAAACTACTATTTCCTCTCCTAAAGTCTCAACTATCATAAACTTCAGTCGATAAGATAACAAAAAAAAGAAGAAAATAATTAGAGGCGCTTCAAAAAATGGAAGCTGTCGTCTGTAGTTGGTAGGAGAAAAAGAGAAACTTATGATAGCGTACGTTTGGAAAGCGTTGATGGAAGTGCCAAAAGATTGGTGCAGAATAGGGCAGTTGAGGTTGAGGATACAAAACGTGAGAGTATAAGGGAGAGTAGATTTTCTTAGGAAGAGAAATATGGTAGCAGCAGACACCTTTTCAAGCTAAATCGGCGCTGGTGCACGCGTGAGGGCTGTAGGGAGAATGAGGCAAGTTGACTACATCCTTGAGATCCGTAGGCACAAGAGCAAACTAATGGGAGTTATCCCGGCGTGAGATATGATGACTACGACGTAGTGTTCATGGAGAGCCCGCCTAAGATAAATGAAGATAGAGTGAAATAAGAGTACGGTCTAACACGAAAACAAAGTAGGAAAAATAACCTTATCAGAGAAACCTCAGCATGACATGGAGAAAAAACTGAAGAGAGTAAAAGGGGCCAGTGCTGAAGAAAGATTGAACGCTTTGAAGAAAGCAATTACTGAAGATCCAGAACCACAAGTATATGACGTCAACCCTCCAGATGAATGCTCAATTGCGGAAAGTTTATGTAACTAGTTTTCGTCACGTATTTGCGCTTAAATATATTTACTGCTGAATCCAATGGAGCTAATCTAATTTACTCGACGAATGTACTCGTACTCATGAATGGAATTTCCTTCGCCGTATCTGAGCAGAAACATTAAATCAGTTTCCTGATGTATGGATGGATTATCCCAAGTAAGGGTGACCTGCGATATTTTGTCCTGCGAAAGTAACTCTTCTACTCGTATGACCAATGCATTTGGCATATTACCTCGACATAATGAACCGCCAGTTTTCATTAGGATGTCCATGTTGGCAAAAAAAAAACACTTCGTCTTTGGCTCTATCAAATTTGGTTTAATTATTCCATGACTAATTTTGCCACTAAGATGAGCGGGAGAAAAGTTGAATTTACCCTGTTTTTTAGCATTTAATTGGTTGGTCGTCCTTAGATGCAAAGTGTCTTGAAAGCGAAAGAAAAAAATACGTGTGATTTGTGAGCAAAGCTGTGACACTGTCGTTAATTCAATATTCGAGAGACGTGAGACTTAAGAGAATTATGTAGGATTACCTCAGTTTGCACTGAACAAACCGTTGAGGTTTTTTCGTACTCCAATTCGTAGATAAATCGTGTGCTATGGAATTGCTTTAGGGAGGTGCTGAATTTTGGACCAAAAATTAATTTTCGGTGATTGCAGTCCTGCATTTCCAAAAGATGTTTGTTGAAAGCGTTTTTGTCTTTGTGTTCGCAAACTTGTGGTAAATGTTCACGTACCGTTGCATGAAAATGCATGGTTATTGTCCAGAGAGCGCGCACAGCAAATTATAGAGGAATATCTTTCTTCTATCATTAAAAAAATCGCGTATCAATGAATAATTTTTTGAGAGTTATAACTTCCATGCCTGTCGAGGTTCTGTTTTTTTCCCTCTCCCCAGACATATATATCGTAAAGTGTCGGTAAAGCGTTAGTAAATAGAGCCTCTTTTAAGTAACAACTGGCGTGCAACATGACGATTCTCTTTCCACGGTATTATTAACTTACGGCACTATACGTAACACTTAAGTAACTAATACTAGGAGGGACGATAATATACAAATCTGTCCAGGCTTATGCTGATGATATTACACTGGTGGCAAGGACTATAGATCCCCCAAGGAAGTGTACGACATACTAGAAGAGATGGGGTTGTATAAATCTATAAATGGAAAACAAAATGTATGAAAATATCTCCATTGGATGCTTTAGAAGTCAAAATAGAACAAGACACTTGTGAAAGTGTAAGACGTTTCAGTTACCTTAAAGCTGTTCGTATTAGTGAAAGCATAATGATTGATGAGGAGATGAAAGAGTCATGACTGGGAATAGTTTACTTACATTCAGTTAATGAAATCAATGCTCCCATGAAGGAACTTCAAAATTAAGGTTGATAAAACACATTAAACCAGTGGTGATCTATGAATCTGTAACATGGATTATGTCAAATTTCTGTGAGAATTCTTAGTATGGCGGTTCTCTATCGTGTAAGTGGTTGTGGTAAATTTTTATTCCCCCCTTTTTAATATACTCTTTTAACTCATTAAGCCACACTTAACCCTTTAAACACATTTCCTCTCACCTATCACTTAGCCCTTACCACCAGGTGCTTTAACCCACTGCCACACACATTTATGGTGGGTCGAAGAGTATTTAAAATGCAGAAAGTGCCCAGGAGTCGATCTCGTGCCCTCTCTTCTCTAGTGTAACGCTCTACCTACTTGACCACCATATTGTGCTGTGGTCTTTTTCTCATAATTTTGTGACTTTTTTGTGAATTTTCTAATAATTTTGTGAGGCATAGGGTGTTCAGGGTATGGATCGGAAGGGTTAAGAGAATCCTGGTGCCGGTATTAACCTAATATATTGACAATAGCTGCCAAAGGATCATGCAACGAACGTCCGATCCGACGGACGGCGCACCTCCCTTGATGCGTTTTCTGTATGGAAACCAACCCAGCGATCAGCATACCACATTGAAATTCATTCCGCCGCCAGGATTCGAGTCTGAACTATCGAGGAGGGAAGCCATTACAGAAAAAACTCCACCAACCAGATCCCCCCGAGTTGAATAGTACTCATATGTTGGATATGCATCTGTTTTGTTGTCTCTCATTGAATGGTATCTTATCAGATCACTTCTTCTCAAAAATACGATCCAAAGTGCGTTATCCTTGAGATTGCCACTCTTACATCCCGGGGACATTTCCGTAACATTTTTTAATTATTATACACTAGTAAAATAAAACCAATTTCCTGTTAAATGCGCATAACGTCTCAAAGTTTGACAGTTTACATAATTCATATAATTTATATTTACATAAATACCCCGGTGTGACAGTGGGCACAAGAACCAGATGAAATGGTCAAGGGATAAGAGAGAGGAAGGGTGCTTAAAGGATTAGAAAAGGGAAAATAACATCCGCTCATAATCCCTGGAAAGACGTGCAGACCCACATGCGAGCAAGCGGAAAACTTAGCAGCGAGGGTTAATTTCACCCACTGTATAAGTTCTCAGGTTTACTAAAAAGGAGGGTGTGAAAATGAAAAAAAAATCCAGCGGTAAGCGAAAACACATGGTGAATAGATGACTTATTTTAATAATGAAATCGATGTTTCAGCTTCCTCGCTTATATTGCGTGCTGTGTTGTAATGTAATTCAAAACATCCGCCAGGGGGATTCTTGGGAAGCAGAAAAAGTACCCGTTTCCAGCACAAATAAGACGAGGCCTTAATTTGAGAATGCTAGATAATCTTTCGTTTTTACTCGTAAATCATATGTTCACTTGTTCCAGTCATGTTATTGCAGGAGAATTCTTTTTTCCTCCGTCCATCATACTTTGGTTTGTCCTTTCCACGATTTCCCTCTTTTCTTCCTTCAAGATCGGATATGTTTTATTCATTTCAGTCACCCACACGTCTTGCTCGCTCTCTCTCCTCTCTTTTCAAAGGATCCATTAGCTTCCAAGCAAGATCCTTTTCCCTTTTTTCGTTGTCACAACACATTTTCTCGGAAACGAGATTTTTTTTGGGCGAAAATAAGATTTAGACTTTTCGCCTCCAAATGGTCTCTTGCTCTCATAATTTTTAGAGGTGTCGTGAGACGTGCCTTTGGAAGTAATCTCGTGAAGTTTTTAAACTTAGTCATTTGAATGAGACCTTTCCACGAAACTTGTTTTAATGATTTTTCAGAAAGCTACTAGTTGAGATTATCAGACCTTACACCACTTCGCCATAATTTTTTTGAAAAAAAAGTCACCCTAATAATCCGGAATTTGTTCGATTTAATTAAAGTTCACAGACATTAAAAGAAACTACAGTTTCTGAAAATAAACTGCAAGTTCATGAACGCTCCATTTTGTCTATTGTTTATCTGCGGAGAGTGGTTACGATATGAAAATCAACGTTTTACTTTTATTGTTTGCTTCGAATCTTCTTGGAAAAATTTTATTACTAAATTTTCTTCTGGTAACCTCAAATATAAATAATTGTTTCCGTTTTGTATTTCTTACGGACAAAACAAGTTAACTATAGTTGCGCGGTAGTCTATCTGACCACAGACATATGCAATGGCTCTCGTTTGGCAATAAAAATAATAATGTTCTGCTATGTTGTATCGGTTCATTTTGGTTTTTTTTCAGAGTGTAGTGAATATGATTTACAGGGGGCGTGGTAATTCAGCGATTAGAATGTCGGGCTGCTGACCGAATCGTGCGGATTCGATTCCAGGTGCTCACTAGTATCCATATTTCTCCCGTCACTAGTAATTCCTTGATCAGTTGGTAGATCCTTGGGACACTGACCAAAGAGACCCGGTTCCAAATTTGGCAGAAAGCGTCACAAAAGCTGTGTAATTTTTCACATAATATAACTTCCTGGGAAACCGTAGCCGACCCAGGGAACAACTGCCCCGTCTTACCTTTTATTCAAGAAGTACACCTAATAGAGCTCTACCTTCATAATTTAATCCAAACTTAGGGTTTAACTATGATATTAAATGTTGATTTAATTCATCGAAGCACCCAGAGTCTACTGCTAAAGTAAATTATCCATCAGTTGCCGCATTTATTTCATTATAGTTAAATCATCGTTTTAGTTTTTTTGTTCTGGACATAGAAAACTATCATAGCTTCAAAGCTACATCTCAGCTTATTTAGTAGAGAATGTCTATTTTAGGGAAACTAGAAGAAATCCAAGCCTTGAAATGGTAGAAACTACAGCGGTTAAAAAGAGGATAAAGTTCATGTAAAACATAAATTTGTTCTAGTTGTATAACCAAGAAGTCGCAGGGTATAGATGCAATTGAACGATAAAGATGATAATAGTGGGGAATGTTGGAACATCGATGAAGATTGAAGAGACAATAGGGATTGTAGATTGAATTAAGGGTGTTTAGGACGTGGTGATCCAGTGGCTAGAACGCTTAGTTATTGACCGAATGACCTGGGTCCTATTCCGTGTGTCGCATCTGGCCAAACTCAGCTTCACCAAAGCTGTGTGATTGCTGGTGTAGTAGATCTTCCTGAGAAACCTTGGGCGGCACAGGGAAGGAACTGGTCCCCCTTATTACCCTGTTAATGTGTGAAATTCATATACCGTTGGACTTAATACTAGATGTGCTCTACCGTCACCTAACGATCCAACTTTCTGGTTTATTACCGGTTCAAAAAGAAGAAAGTACGCAGAGCTAAAAAAGGAGTAATAGCAAAATGTTACATGTCATTAAAGAATACTTTCTGTCGTTCTGATCAGGGCTTAGAAGTACAGAATCTAGTTTGGTGGTCCATCGATATTTACTCCAACCCGTTGGTCTATTGCTATTAGTAATAACTCTGAAACTATAGGAAATATGTAAAAATAATAAACTTCTGTCCCTTGACTTGGTATTATGAAGCAATCTTAGATCTATGCCTAATATGCATAGTCAGTATGACGAGGTGAGCTAACACCCCCTCAAGTGTTCATTGTCGGCCCATTCGGGCACACATGCACCCGGTGAGCGAAAACCCACCCTAACCGGTCATGTAACATACAAGATAAAACCATGACATTCCAAAAAACCTCTCATTCGTGTGCGTGTTGTTTGTGAGAGACGAGAAACTTAAGATTTAGAGTAAGCTATGCCATACGTCTATGCGGCGGCTTACGGGGTGTTATGTAGATGAAGATGGATACTGTGTTTTTTCTTGAGCCATTTACATCTTCGGGGTGCTGTTGAGGAGTAAGAAGTGATAGGAATCAAAACTAACAACCATGTTATCATGAGCGTGTAATTCAAATCTCAATCACTATCGTGAGTTGTAATAGGACTTAGGGTTTCAAGGAAATGAGGGTCGCTTCTATAATCAATGCTTACGAATGAACTATGCATCATTCCATTACCTTATGTTAGTGAGTCTCATTGTAAAGAAAATTAGACGCACAAAGGTACAGAGTACAATCAGGATGTTTTTGTGTTTCGTAGATGTAGAGAAGATATTCGACAAAGAAAATGAAACCTCGGAATGGAGATACGAGCTGCTACTTTAACTGCAGTTTCATGTGAGATAAGGCTTACTATAAGACAACCTTTTCCGATCGCCAATTTTTGGATTTTCTAAGAATTTATTGAATGACCCTCGCAAAATATTCTTTATTTCCTCGGACAATCATAAATCATAATATTAATTAAATATAAGTAATAGTAAAAATGTTTACAAACTCGAATACTGAACACTGCGTAGACATCTAGTGATATTGTAGTTGCATGTTCTCCATCACCATCAGTATTTTCAATCCTAGGATTGGTTTATTGCAGCCCTCCATTCGCCTCTATTTAATGTTAATTCCCTCAATCCCTGATACCTTTTTTGTTTTACGTCTTTCTGAATTTGTCCCATGTGCATGTCTCTTGGTCTTCCTCGTGTGATCTTCCCTTCTATTTTTCTTCTATTATGTCTTAACATCTCTACTCAACGTCCCCGTCATCATCTCCCTCCTCCTTGAGAAAGCCTCCTTGCCTAGCGCAATTCTTCTCCTTACGTCCCTACCACTTTGACCGTATTGGTCCAAAACACTTCCGAGATATGTAAACTGTTCTACCTGCTCTATTTTTTCCCCGCCTATTTTAATATTTAGCTTAGCCTTTTTCTTTCTGGAAAATCGCATAACCTTTGTTTTATTAATATTGATTCTCATCCCATATTTATCGCACTGAGCCTCCAATTCACTCAGCAATGCTTGCAACCCCTTAGTTGCTCAGTCAGCCAAGGGGTTGCAAAGAGGCTTTCTCAAGGAGGAGGGAGTTGATGACGGGGACATTGAGTAGAGATGTTAAGACAAGACTCGTAAAAACTCTGATATGGAGCGTAGCTATGTATGGTAGATGAAGGATTCTACTTGTTCTAGTTTCACCCCTCGAATTGTGATATCTGCATTCAGATTCTCTCTTCCGCAGACTAGGATTTTAGTTTTCTTCTTGTTGATGTTCATACTATATTCCCCCAGCACTTGATTCATAGCACTAAGAGTTGCTTGCAGGTCCTCTCGCGTTTCCGCCACTGCTGCAATGTCATCTGCAAACCGGAGCATGTTGATTTCCTCTCCATTTACCTTGACTCCTTTGATACCCAATTCTTGTGTTTCTTTTATTGCCTCTTCCAGGTATACTCTGAATATTGCTGGCGAGAGGTTACATCCTTGTCTTACTCCTTCGTTCATTTTGGCTTCTATTTTTCTCCCGTTTTTCGTTTGCATTCTTGTAACCCGATTCATGCATAGGTTATGGATGATTCCTCTGTCGTTGTAATCCAGTCCAAGCGTTTCGAGTATCTTGAACATCTTATTTCATTCGACGTTGTCGAAGGCCTTTCCAAGTCCACGAATGCCACGTATAATGGCTTATTTACTTTCTTACTTACTTAATGGTTTACAAACTTACTTACTATTTTACTTTGCGTGTTCTCGTGTATATTTATTTATTGCATGTGCATTTGTGTAAATTAAAAGAAGTATTGGGTGAATCTAACAATCTTCTGCGTGAGTGTGCATTTAGCATTTTTTATTTGTTTTGCATGCAGTTTCATTTTATTTTACGGGTGGTGTCCTAACATCCCCCGCCACACGCCCTTGGAGATATTTTTTTACATTTAGAATTGGTTAGTATAAAAAATGCGTTACAGGAGATAGAAGTAGGTTGGAGAGATAGGTGACTTACCCACAACCTGTTCGTGTGTCTGACTACGTACTCAGGTGCGAGCGGCGGTTGGAGAGTCGAAATGGGTATTGCTAGGAAGAGGAGTAAGACAGTAGTAACCAATATCATCCGTGATTTTCAGCACACTTGGAGGAATGGTAAAAGAGGCATTGGAAGAGCTAATGGTAAAAAAGTAGATGAAGAATCGTTTGCGGCTGAACAAGCGTTTTATTACCCATTAGGTTTCAATCAATGTCTACATCTGCACAATACCCCGCAAGAATGTGTGGTGGGGGTGTTAGGATACCACATAAATAGAATGTAGCTGCATTCATACAAATTGAAAACATGCCAATTCAATATCACACAAGCACATACAGCTACGAATGCACTAAATTACGTAGCGTTTAATCGGGTTCTCGATTGTGATTCGATTTATTTACTGTTATTGATATGACTAAGATGTTTCACTTTTATGATTCCTGATCATCCCAGGAGAGAACAAATACTTAGATTTTTTGTGGTGTTCAGCTCGCTAATTTTATGCGTTATTGTTCTAACCTGTCCAAATATTGTGAGGCCATAATTACTCTCTTTGTTTCCCTTTGACATGCTTCTATATATGACAGGAAACGCTTTTAAGGAGAGAGAATGCGCGTTTAAGTGCATATAAATTGGAAATACAGTAGACTGGGGTGTCTAGCGCTGGACTAAAAAAAAAGCGATAAAGAGCAAGGAGAGAGTTGTTTTGCTTCTTAATGACAAGAATTTGAATACCACGTTTAAGTAATACCTAGTAAGCCATAAATATATTTATTATGAGCAATACATTTTAGGCGTCTCAGGAATGTGTCATGATATACTAAGACCATTTCCTTAAAGAGTGCATTTATTTCAACTGCCAGAAAAATTGATTTTTAAGGTATTTTTTTTGCTGAGCGGGAATATGATTTATCCCTTTTTTAAATAATTGTGTGTGAGTGACTACATTTGAAAATAAGAATTTCATAAGCTGATTACGTTTCCATTGGAGTTGTTTATAAGGTTTAATTGATGAGAATAATGTGTATTTCGTCACCGTTTTACATTTGTCACGTTTGTCTGAGGTATTTCTTCAGGCATAGTGATGCCCTTGTTCCATGTTTATGTGTGGATTTTTTTCCATTTCTAGTGGTGTCCTTTTTTAAAATATGATTAGAATTGGGATAATTTCAATGATTGATTTAATTAGTTACTTTTCTAAGGAAGTTCAAGTGGTATTTATAGTTTATTTACCAGGCATGTCTTTCAGTTCCAATTTATTTCTGTTTTCCTTAGGTTTAATGCAGGTTTACCTGTATATCGTATGCCAATCTAAAATTTGTCATATATTGAATAAAATATTATTGTTCGTTCCAGGGTCTCGCCCAGAACCACTCGTTAATTGGATACAATCCGATGACAGCAAGCTGTTTGGAGTGCTCCTGAGGATGCATTTTCGTCAGTGGTATGTTTTTTATATTCACTCCGTGCTAAACACCTTACCGGTGATGAAAGATCTTGTGCTTTCCCGGCGTATCAATTGAGGGAAATCATCTAGGGTCTTCCACCGGGTTAGTGTCTTCATAGCTACCGACTCGGCCATTGCCCCTAGATTCAAAAGCCCTGAGGACGATGACCGATTCTTCGGTTCATCTCTGGAGACGCTAACCCGGTGATAGACGGGAGAGGATTTAACTCAACCCTACCGGTGGCTTGTAGAGCATTATGTTGATGTACATGAGTGTATTGAATTTGTGGTGTTGGCAGGGAAGGTTTCCAACTATGCCGTTATCTATCGCTAGTGTAATTCACCAGAGTAATGGCCCGCCTTAGAATTCACTTGAATATTTGTTCTTGTTGTCAGCCTGAGACTGGTCCCGTAGACAGGACAGTTTAATACCCTCCACACCTACACTTGATCTGTTGTTTCACAGTTACCGGTCAGAATCTTGCTCGTCAATCGCATATTTGATTTGTTTATGATGATAGGAATATACCTGTATTTCACTTATTGAGGTTTCAATTGTCCGGGGAAAGGGTTTATATATATATATATATATATATATATATATAAACACACAGACACTAGGTTAATAAATATTAAACACACAGAAACATAAAAGAAGGACACTTACAGTAGATATTTACGTTTCGACGGCACGGCCGTCGTCATCATCAGGCCGTGCCGTCGAAACGTAAATATCTACTGTAAGTGTCCTTCTTTTATGTTTCTGTGTGTTTAATATTTATTAACCTAGTGTTTGTGTGTTTGTGCGTCGCCGGAGTGCGTCATTTTCAAGATTTTACATATATATATATATATATATATATATATATATATATATATGCGGGTCGCGGTGGGTAGAGCGTTGGACTACTGACCGGAGGGTCCCGGGTTCGATTCCCGGGCGAGGCGCTCTGGGCACCTGCAGCTCCACCCAAGCTAGTTGATTGTTCGGGTACCAGATCTTCCTGGGAAACCATAACCGGCACAGGGAAAGGAACTGGCCCCCCTACCCTGATGTGTGAATAATCACACGCCGTATAGGGCTTGGTACATGGGTGAGCTCTACCATCACCTACTAAACCGACCTTCTGGTTGATTACTGTGTTTATGGTTTTTTTATAATAATCGTAATAATAATATATAAATGGAATTAATACTAGTAGACAAAAATACAGAAACACACAAAAAAGAAACTCACTGGATCTCGAATTTTCGGTGGTGTACTCATCTTTTTCAAGAGGAAGGAACGAAACTTTATATTTGTATATTTTTATGGGTGTGTGTAATGGTGGTTCTATTCATAGTTATTGTTAAGAGTAGCTATAATTGTCTCCTATATTTTTCGGAAAAACATATAATATATATATAATAAGCATATCCGTTCTGCAGTTTATCTGTTATACATCTATGGAATGATCATGTCCTCAATAGTAATTTGGGATTTTTTAAATTTAGTGAAAGTTTTCGAAAAACTGATCGGTCTCAAATTACCGAAGAATTTTCTTAGGTTTTAAGAATTTTTATTTGATTCTCTTAAGCATGGGTTTTATATTTTGTAATGTATATACAGTATGTAGTATACATACATAGTACAATATATACAAAGTATATGGTGTAGGGCACTCTTTTCTTGTGATTTTTTCCCACCTTTTTCAATTTTTATTTTTTTAGGGTGGGCTTTAAATTTTCCATCATGACAAATAACCGAACATATCAATTTTCAATCCAATGTCCATTAACCATGCCATTGTTTCATCATCTGCTTGGAGTGCCTTAGAATGAACACTGGACAGTTTTCATGCGAGGCTATAACAATTTTAGGTCCATTTTCTCATTCATACGTTGCCATATTTCGGTATGTAGACGCAGTATGCTGTATAGGAAACCAACCCTCTTTCTTCTAATCCTTCCTCTTACGGGTGAGTGAGAGAGGGGTTCTGGGCCGTATATTTCACTCTACCCGTAAATTTTCTCTCCTCTTGTCACCACTCCGTCTCCTTTATCCTCCTCTTCTTATCTTCTCCTCCTCATACCACTTTTCCCACCCCTCCAATTCCTTCTGCCGCCGTCTTTCCCAGCCTCCCGCCACCCTTATTCCATCCCCTGGCGAAACCCGCCCGTAGCACACAGCGTTCCCTTCCTGCCACCCCCTCCCTTCAAAGGAGCGAAAGCCAATTTTGTTGCTGGGACGTGTCCAACGCTCACCTCTCTGCCTCAATCCCCCCCTCCACCCACTCTCCCTCGACTCCGTCCCCTCCCCCTCCTCTTTTAACGTTCAGATGAGAGAGAGGGGTGGGTTACGGGAGAAGAAAACAGAACGTGAGGTGAGTGTGTGTTGTGCCCTCGCTAGGCTGGAAGATGGGGCTGGGGGAGGGGTAGTTTGGCGGTGGACGGAGAGGGCCCGGGAGTTGGGGGAGAGGGGGGGCGTGGCGCGCCAGGACCTTGTTCGAGGGACAGGGAGGGAGGGGAAGTACTGCGCCAAGGGGAACCGGGCGGGCGGGGGAGGATACTGGATCCGAGGAGTTGAGGTGGGATGTCGGGGGATGAGTTCCATGTCGGAAACTAGAGGGGGGAATGGGTCGAAAAGTCGTAAATGACGTTGACAAAGTTATGATGAAGTTCCCGACTTAAGGCGTGCTTATTGGGGGCTCATGTGCCTCGACCATAAACACACATTCACCCATGTATATATATATGTATATATACATGTGTATATATGTATATAAATCTAGTATATATATATATATATATATATATATATATATATATATATATCGTGCATATGTGTGTGTATGTACTTGTTATAATAGGTAATCTACTGGATAAGGGAGGTTTTGGATAGAAACAACTACCAAATAAATATCCTTTTTCTCCTAACAAAACATGAACCCAACATCCTGCTCTACAACAAATTCTCTCTTCCCGTAATGCTTCCTTCCTCCCTTCATTCCGTCCAACATCCCTATCCTAATCCTGCCTCTTCATCTCCTTCTGCATCCTTCTCCTCACCCTCATTTCAAAAGCCTCCAATCTGAGTCTATAATCCTGTTTCCATGACAATGTTTCCGCACCACATATAACTGAGCTCCATATCCAAGTTTTAACAAGCATTTTCTTAAAATCCTTACTCAATGTCACTTTCATCAATTCTCTCCTCCTTGTTAAAAATTCGTAGCCCAAAACCTTCCTTCTCCTACCATTTAGACCATTTTGGTCCGAAAATCCTACGAGATATCCTAACTGTTCCACTTGCTCTAGTGTTTTCCTATAATATTAACGTTTAACTGAGCCTTTCTCTTTCTGGAAAGCCGCATTATATTTGGTTTATTTTCAAATATTCTCAAACCATCTTCGTGTAATAGTTTCTTCATCTGCGTCATATTCTCTTTCTATGGTCAACCTGGCTGATCTGAGTTCTTTAACATGCACTTTTTCCATACATTCCTTGCATCACTCTCGGGTGTCTTCTGTTTCAACTAATATTTTTCCTGACACCTTAGATTGTGAACGCAGATCTTCCCTTCTTAGTTCCTGTTAGTATTCTTGTATAGCGCACCAATTTCATCCGTTCGTGGCCATTATTTCCGACGCAAAGTCCACAACGCCGTTGACGCTACGGCCATCGGTCGAGATGTTTCATTCCCGTGGACGGTCCACCTTCTCCAGGTTGAGCCTGACTCACTGGAAGACCGCATGCGAGGTTGGAATCTTAAGGTCAATCCGCGAAGGTGTGCTCGTGTTACGTTTTCACGGCGGCGGAAAACAGATGTCTGCCCACCCGTCCACTTCGTTACAGGAATCATCTCTCGCTGAGGTGATGCTGAGGACTTGGGGGTACTGCTAGATAAGGTCAGCGTCGGGCAAAGAATAGTAACGCCAAATCGTGGGAAAAAGATGGAGGAATCGAGACGGTCGAACTCGCTACTGCGTCTCTCGGCACAAGTGGACCTTCAAAAACCTCAGAGGAATGTAAGTTTGGACGAGCAGATCACTCGAATCACATGCGAGTCCTGTTATTCGTGTTATCCTGATATCGTAGGAAGGGAATACACCAGTGGATGTTATTTTCTTTGAAATTCAAGAAAGTCTTCGACAAGGTTCTCACAAGAAAAAAATGGCACTCAAAATAAAATCTTATGATATAAATTAGAAATATCTCAATAGAGGTTTCGGGGACTGCTTATTTATCCGTAAAACATAAAATAGTTGCCCAACATGGTGATTAGAGTTAGACTTAACTGAGAGAGTGCCTCAGGGAAGTACTATAGGGCCCCTACTATTCCAAGACACATTAAGAACCTACAACATGGCCTTATCAGTAACCTTCGATTTTTTTTTGCAGACAACGCAGTGACTTAAAGAGATAAAGGTCACCAGAATATTGTGTTTTGCAATCAAACCATCTAGACCAGTTTTCGGAGTGGAGTAATGAGCAGGGGGTTAGATTTGAATATCAGAAATTGAAACATAAATGTACTGTGGGTTTAGAAACAAGGCATACATTATAAAATAGTATAAATTCAGTGTATGCTTCTCAGAGCAGGTGAAATGTGTACTTTGACGTCACAGCGACACCATACATTTCTTAGGGTGCGCACATCGGAAGACTGTCGGTTAGCCCTGAAGATGCTGAGATTAATTTTGCAGTTGGTATGGGAACGTTTAATTAATTTAATAACAAAGCAAGAGAGAATGTTTAGTACGTTTTATCAATGCTAGGTTGGGAATAAGCGGAAAGTGTTCGGTATCCACGGGAGGAAATTTTATTAAAGAGTTGGAAAAGGTTCAGAGGAAATTCGGCGGTTAAGTGTGTTTTAAAAATTATTTCGAAAAGATTGTAAGCGTGACGGGTATGTTGGAGGAAAACGATTAGGTTCCCTAGATTTACGTAGGGAGCAGGGAAGACTTAAAATTTTAGAAAGGTACCGTACTCCTTGAGATATTTTTTCACGGAGAGAATAATAATGGCACAAAATTATATTGGTAGATTCGACCTCACAAAACCACGCGCCGTCTTCACCTTTCTTCATCCTTATTCTAAAGTACCTTACTTTTTTCACCATCTTGGTGCGAAATATTGTTAAGAGAGGAGAAATATGCTACACCACTCCAACCCTGACGGTTAGCGGCTAATACGTTACATTAATTAATTCCAATATGCATTTTTATACCATTTATAATCGGTGATAATAGGTGGTTAATATGTAATTTAATATTTATTTATTCACATTTGAATACGTCTTTTTTCATGTCAGATAGTCACTTTATTTCTCCTATTTTAAATCTATCAAAAATAAATTGTTTTGGAGAAATTACCTCAAGTATTGAGATCGAACGGTTACGTGTGCATATCGGAATTTTCGCTTTCGTATTTTATGCATTGTCTTCAACCTCCAAAGTATTCATTTGGTTTTGGTGTTGGACTATGATATTAATTTTTTAAACACCTAATTGCTCCAATTGTTAGATTCTAGGTAGTGACGTATTATCTTTGCGTATTGACTTGCGTCCGTCTAAGTGGGTTGTGGAAGTAACTTTTGTTAGCAGGTTCTCTTTTTATGAAGTGAAGGCTCGTTTAAAACATTCTTGGGCTTATGATATTAAGTTAATTACTGGTTTTTTATCCTTAAACAGCTCTTTTAAGGTTAGCTAATTTCGTGAAATGATCTCTATTTATCCTCAAATTGTAAAAAAAATGGGAGAAATATGGCTCCATATTCCTGAATAGCGCATCAATTATATGTTATCCTAAAATACATAGTATTTATGTTACATTCCGATAAATTATATAAAAAATATATTTCTACTTGTTGAGGCGAGGGGATGAGGGTCAAAATTCGTAAAAAGTTGTTATGATAAGAAGACGAGGGTGACAGATCTTTTAGTGGAATTAGGCTTGAAGCCACTTGAGTAGCCAAGAGAATAAGCGAAACTACTTTCGGCAAAGTTCAGAACACACGTGTTTAACTATGACTCAAAGGGAATTATCACGGCTCCGCAGCATTTGTGTAGGCTAGACCACAACATAGATAAGGGAAATAGCCTCCAGTTCAGATAGAAAGAGGACGTCTGAGCTATTGGCCGTGAATGTGAAGTTGAGTTAATTCCCATAGCCAATAATACTTACTACATAGCGTAATAATACAAACTTGCTAAATGGCTCATCTTAGAACACAAGGCGCTAGATTTCGAAGAAACGATTTGAGTGGAAAATAATAAAAACTTCATAGGTAACATACAACATTGACACCTGTTTACCAACGAAATATTGGTCCCATTTGAGGTAGAAATCTATCCTAGTATGCTGGAGAAAAAAGTAACCCAAGAGAGAATTAAAGAATACATAACACTCACAAAAATCTATATGAATACGACATATCTTCAATTCAAACACACGTACTATAAGCAAACACAAAAAACAGCGATGGGCATC